>JAQMYL010000016.1:5967882-6010866 GCA_030014365.1 Clarias pachynema | reverse complement strand
CCAAGTCAAAATTTATTAAAAATCTTTGCTCGTCTTGCGGAACACTCGTAAACCACGTTACTCGTAATCCGAGGTTTTACTGTACCTTTAAATGCATACAAAATACAATGGCTTACTGCATTTATTAGAGAGGGCATTGGTGGCTCAGTGGTAGCTTTCTCGCCTGCCATGTGGAAGGCCTGAGTTCACTCCCCAGCCACTGGATGCAGTGCCAGTCCCATTCATGTATCGCCACACTAACTCCAAAATATCATTTTTTAAAATAAATAAATAAATGCATTAATGTTTACCTTTGAGGTGGTAATATGTTGCTGTTCCTCTATAATCCTCCAGGGGGCACACTCTAAACTATTCAACCAGCACAAAATTCTAAGCAATTTATTTGCTAAGTTTGTTTAGAATTGTAATGAAAACTAAAAATTTAACAACAACAAAAAAAAAGTTGGAAAAAAAGGGCTTAAACAAACTACTGTAATTAGATTTTTTCCCTAATGTGACCTCATAGAAGAAGAGCCATTCCCTCAGCTTATTTGATGGCTCTGTTGTTTTCTGGAGGGGCGTGGCTCAAAAGTAGCTCATTTGCATAAACACTGGAGAAGCGCAAAAGGCAAAGGAGGAGTGAAATAAACTGAGTTTGAGGTATCTGACAGGTATTTCATCTAGAACATGAACTCACATATACACACCACCACTATTTGAGACCTATGTTATCTGAAATCTGAAACCACTCATACATCACAAAAAACCCACAACCTCATTTCATAAACCTCAACTGTTTGAGTTGGTTTTGGCTAAAGGAATTTGTTCCGTATTACGAATTGGATCCAGATCATGTACTGTAGGGTATTATATTTTATAAGCAACTACATAACAATTCATATAACTTTATATGAAATGGAATTACTTTAATCCCTCCCCCTATTTATATCTATTTTTTGGTGCAGCATATTTTTAACCAGGACATGAGACGTGTCAATAAGGGAAAGTTATTCAAATATATTCCGTCATTGTGTTGCTTTGGCTAGATGGGGCGTCTCAGTCATGCTGTTCTAACTGCTTATTCAACACGCTTATCCCTGCTGGCATCTGTTAAAAAATGTGTTTTAGAGCACAGTGTAAACCCCCGGGTGCACTGCTCTGGCACACTCGGGGCACGGTGAGCTTGCTGTCACTCTGAAATAGCAAAAGAGCCCATTTCCCAACCATTTCACAGTCAGGCAACTGCTGTGCACATCAAGTTTGATAGAAGGAAGGAGACAATGCTGTTAGTCAAAAGTACACCAGGAACCTGACTTCTCCATAGAGTAATATCATAGAGCAGGGACTCAGACTACCCAGCACTTCATGATTTCCTGATTATACACTTCACTTTGTTCATTAGGATTAGTCGGCGTACGTGAGCAGAAAAATTAAAAAACTCTGCATGATTACTTGACAAGTTTTTGGATTATTAAGTGCTCTAGCTTTCCAAACAGGCTACATTCTTTTTAAACCTCTGTTTTAGGGTTTAACAAATAACCTACAGTACAATATAATCACTCCTTAGTGGAATAGCTTGAAATTTTATAAACTTGCCTACAATATTATAAACTACGTTGTAAACATTAATTTACTTTTCTTTCTTTTTTTTTTTCCCTCGAGTTGTTCAATGCAGTTATCACTACCACCACAGATGTGGCCTGACATGGAATGTTAGTGGAGTTAGTGTTACTACCCTGAACCTGATTACTTTACAAAATACAGTATTTTCGAGTCGCGGATTTACCTGTTACAAAGCACTCATGCCGGAGACTCCTTTCCAAATATCCTTAAAGAAAACTTTATGATATCAATAATTTATAAATATCCTAGCTTACATTGAGTTCATGTCCATTCGTAAATGAGCTGTTACTATAGAAACGATACCTACAACAACCACACCTTTATCGGTCAACACTACTATCAGATCTGCAGTTACAGAAAACTAATTAACCCCTTCTGACCAATCAATATCAATATATACCTTGCAAATGTCATGCATGAATCTACGGTATACAACAGTTCCGACTGAAAACATCTGATTGGACGAAAGGCATTGGTGATGTAGCACATAACATCCCAGGGATGTTTAACTATACTCTATGTTCACATGTTTTCTAACAATCGATTCGAAAATCAGGCATGGAATCCCTTTCAGCAAGAAAACACAATGATAATGTTGACATCTTAAAAAACACTTTGGCTCCTTAGTAAATGCCTCTTGAACCGTCTATGTTGTTCTGTCCACAGCTACCGTGAACTACACAGGCAACTAGCTTCTAACACAAGGCTGAATCCCAAATTAATCTAAGAAATCTAAGTACTGATCAATGTCACATACTTGGTATGTGGAACAAGAGATTCTATACTCTCAATAGCTGACTAACTTTTCAACTTTCCACTATTCTATTATTTTTCAACTCCATAATACAAATCATAATACTTTGGATTGTCAGGAGGAAAATTATGCCATTAATGTTATTTCCTTGTGTTCAACGGATTATCAATAAATTGGGTAAAATGTTTATTTAAAAAAAAAAAAACTCGCCTGAGGAAGAGCTGTAACACGTAAATAAAGCAATGCACCATCTGACAGGTTTTAATTAAAATCACAGTTTAACTGTAACAGCATTGTGAGAAATATAAAAACGGCACAATCTGACTCAATTTCTACTTTAAAAAAAAATCTTTTTAATTCAACAAAGATAACATTTTAAAAAGTAATTCAGCAAAATTCTAACATTGAGAAAAAGAATAAACCACATTAGACTGAATTTCTACTGTGTAAAAAGGAAATTAAAAATTAAACAATTTAAAAAATCTAACAACCAAACACACAAAGCCACAATCTACAAGAAAATGCATGGATGGATGGATGGATGGATAGATAGATAGATAGATATTTGAATTCCACTAGCTTTAATAATAATTAACACATTTTCCTATATTGTTTAATATGAATAAAATGTCAAATCTCTGTTCCCGTAAAGCTTAATAAAACGAATAAAACTGTGCTTAATCATCAAATGGCAATGCTACATACTTCCACTTTTTTTTCTCTCCAAAAGTCTTCCACTTCGGTGAGAAATAATTGCACATAAAATGGATTGTGGAAAAAAAGGGGGTCATGCAGAAGACTAATTAAGAAATCCCTAAAGAATATTAGCATTCCATTTTCCGCCATCCGTTTCTAACACAGATAACACGCTCCCGCGCCTATCACGCTGGTAATTTTTTTTTTCCAAGCTGCACGATTCAATTTTTTTAAACAAAACTGGAGCTCATTAGGTGCAACACTACATTTAGAGGGCTATTATAGTGAGATATTTGCATCTGCTCATTTCTCAGTGGTAGTGAGAAAAACCGCTATAAGGCACAGGGTTTTTTAAAAATGAGTTTATGAGTATATGGTTTCCTAAGGTTATATAAGCATACTGTACATGATGCAGTTATTTTCATTACCAGACACAACTTCTAAAATTAGTGGTGGTGTTCTTAAATATTAAAGATTGACTCTGGCAATTCACGCTGAACTACATAATTTTGATGAATATATGATATTCGGCTAGCTGAAAAAAAAAACTTATACTACTAACATTCAAATGCTTTTTTATTTCCCATTTCCACATATAGCCTGTGAGGGGCGTGCGCCCAAATTTACTATCGCTCCTCGCTCACTAGTTAGGCGGCCTCCCCCCCTTTAGGTATGTAAAGGAGCATGGCCGCGGAATCAGGCACGGCTGGTGAGCTATTGGCGCTAATGATCCCGGGCTTCTCCCTGCGCTATAAAACACAGCGGGGTAGCTCGGGGTCTATCTGTTGGGAAGCTGGATTTTTGCTACGCGGTGGATGTTCTAAAAGACAGTGGCACACGAGCGGGCGATGTGATGCGCCCCAGAGACTTTAAAAAGGGGGAATGCCGCCCCTTTGATCTCCGTGAGAGGACAGCGCGTGAACAAGCTGCGCGAGCTCCCGCGGCACCTTGACTTCCGCGTCGAGCCCGCCTTCGCATCCCTGCCGCCGAAGTGGAAAAGGCCGCAGAGAGGACTGCGTTAGGGCCCCCGATCCCAGACGGGAAAGCCGCCCAGCCGATGGACGTCCAGAAGAGACTCCCGCCTGTGGCCGCGCCCAGAGAGAGCTGGGAGGGGCCGGTCTTGGCTCGCATTCAGCGGGAGAGGTCGCCGTCATGTTAGCGTGCAGGAGCGCTACCTCCGCGTACTCCAAAGTCGCCGCTCTGCCCACCGTCACCACTCACCAGCCTGTGCCCACAGGTCAGGGGGCAACTGCCAACCAGACCTGCATGTGCATCACTTTCCCTTCCCTTTCAGTCCTCCCTCCTTTAACCCTCTCCTTCCTCACTTTTCTAAATAAATTACCCTTTTTCCTGTAAGACCTCGCCTCGTGTCCGTGTTTCATGGTGTCGCGCCCGTGCACTTAGGGTCGAACCCGTTACAGTAATAAGTAAAATTTTAAGTTTTGTTCAATTCCAAAAAAAAAAAATTCTTATTGTTGCCATAGTATAGGTTTCTGTAAGTAAACATTTGCTTAACTTTTATGCAAACAGTGTCTAGTGATACTACAAAGATTTCTACCATGTGGTTTATGCTTTCTTGATGCTTGCTGACGGGAGGGGATTAGTGGATCAAATGGTGAACAAATGAAGCTGACGATCACTGCAAAGTCACTACATGCACAAATAATTCAAGCAAACATCCTGTATATTTCTGAATGTCTGTTTATAATACTAATACTATCCAGTATGGACATTGGGACACATTAGACCAACCCAACATTAATTATGTTTGTTACAGAAACAAGTCAACAAGTTTGCTTGTCAGATCACTAATACAAGAGCGTTAAAAAATGTGTCTTAGAAAATTGTAAAGTCTACCTATACAGTGATAGTCATAAAATTACAAATATATGCAGTGCAACCATACAGTATTTGTCACAAGAAAAGGCTCAAATATTTGAAATATTATAAAATCAAGGTTTTTCTTTTTTTTCCCTCTCTGTACTTTTGTAGCTGTAAAAATATGGCACACTTAAACCCCATGGGGTTGGTGCTGTGTGTACACACGATGTGTGAGCGCACGTCCATTTCCATGGCAACCAATGGGTCGGAGTTCTCCAGCTGGGAATCTTGAATGCTGCCATGTGCCTTACCATCGTCAACTAAACAGTGAAAGAAGCAGCCATTGCCTTACGCGACTAAAGTCGAGCCAGAACCCTTTTATATCATTTAGCATGCTGTGCTAGTACTACAATGCTAAAGCAGAGACTTCTCAGCGGGTGATTTGTGCGCTCATTCGTTCAGGGATTAGTTTGTCGACACTTCATTTGCATGGCATGATGCAATGTGGCTCATCATAATGTGTGTGTGTTTTTTTTTAAGAGTCCAGAATGTTACATTCTCAGCACACGTCAGGACAAAAAAAGGCTCAGAGAAAATCGGAACAAGTTCAGAAGGTTAAGGATATATGTTTTTTTTTAAAAAAGCTTAACTGAATCATCGAGTACCTTATTTTACATAAGAAAAAAAAACTCTACAAGGTATTATAAGGTATTAACAATACTACAGCTTTAATGTGAAATCATGCCTCAAAGGTTTCCCCAAAGCTTTCTTATCCTAAAAATATGCCTCGGAAAGTTCTCTTATCTACACCTTAGAGGTGACGGTTTGTTTGTACACAAAGGTTTTGTGCATGATTAGTTTTATCACCCAGATCCCTGATAAGCCCGGTGTTCTTACTGAAGTATAGAAAAGAGCAATGTGCTTCAGCCACATTTTTTTCCTCTCTAGGAGCTGCGAATACCACTCTCGACTTTATTCCAGAAATAGCAAGCAGTACTCTGTTACTCTTTAGGTGGTGTTTTTTCCTGCCACTGAAAGCTTTCAGTAAAATGTGTCATTGTTGGCCATCTTCTCCTAATAAAAACTTCATATATGTCTAGTGACTTTTAAGCTACTGTTATTGATCAATGATCACATATAATTCCTATATAATATAATAATCATATACAGTGATTATTCCCAAAGACAAATAGGTACTGATCACTACTTTATCCAATGAGCCAATTGCTATATACCATTATTCTAAAGACCAATCACTGGTCACCATTATTTCAAATGGCCAGTGACTGAGCACTGTTTTTCCAAATGACCTGTTACTGATCAGTATTGTGGGCAACACTCACCTCGGAGTTGAGTAATTTTTAAGCAAGATGATGATGATGATGATGATGATTTACAAACAAACTCATTTTCAACATGCTGTCTGGGATGCACTGGGATGTTAAACTGCTCCTAAAAATTTATCATGGTTATATAACATTCAAAAATTGATAACCTATTTATAATACCTTTTATGCAAGGAAAATGAAAAATACACTGATGCAAACATGGACAAAATAGCATTTCTGATTTAACAGACCTGTTATCTTAAAAAAAATATATTTAAAAAATCCAATGATTAAACAAAACGTACAGTAAACATATTCAAATTATTGAAGCAGATTGCCTCTGTAGGAGGTAAAACTACAGCGGTGTCTGTTGAACACCCTATTAAACAATGACATGCTGAAACAAACAAGTCCTGCTTTAAACAGGTTTCCAAATCCATTTACATAGAACATATGTTTGATGGTGAGAGGTTGTTCTTCATGCTGAATTCCAGATGGCTCTCCACTTCCTAAATAATCTGTGCACTTCATGGGAATGAAATAACCTACTCTATGTACACTTGATGTCCAGTAGGTAGATATGTGAGATCTACCTGATATAAACATCCTTTGAGGCAAGTTACTTACGAGTGTATGCTATAAGTATAAGTTAACCATCACATCTTTCAGGACACTAAAATGTCAATGCTATGGTGCTATGTGTCCAGATTCCCCAGATGACCAAGTTAAAGCAATTATCTTCATAAACTGAACATAGACACTAGGCAAGACAAGTGAAAGCAATGATCATATTAAGAATGATTTAAATAAAAGCAAAAAGATCAGAATTTTAATTGTCTCAAGAGCTCAGATACATTTGAATAATCATGAGTCAATTATGTTATTGCTAGTCTGAGACTAGATTGTATTTCATATCACGTAATCCATAAAAAAAAAAGTGTTACTTTTTAAGCAGAGAAAATCACAAGTAGGAATTACATGTACTTTGGACATTCTTGAACAGACCTGAGCTGAATGAATGCAGTATAAATTCAGTATTTATAGTATTTATGGCACAATTATGGTTTTGCACAACTTAGTGAACTGTTAATTCTTGACAGAGTAAAAGAGAAAAAATGTCTTTTGTGACATACTGTAAAACCCCACCACACCTGAGAAGTCATCTTGGGTCGATATTCCCAAATCCGAGTTCCTTCTCCATTTACAAAGTGACGTCAAATCAACCTGCCTGCATGATAAATAAGCTAAATAAAGCTTCTTACTGGTAAAAACTTTGCACAGTATAGATTATCAACATATAGACATATTTGTTTGTTTAACCTCAAACAGAGAAATAAACCAATCACTCGCAACAGTTTGCTGTCTTGCTTGTTGCTAATAAAATACGGACCTTGGGGGTGACTAGTTTCCCACATCGTCTGCAGAACTCGCCGAGGTTGAAAATGATAAAATTCGAGTCAGTGATTTTTTGCTTATAATAAAATGCTGTATTATACTGCATTTTAAATGAACTCTTTCATCTGAATTTTCAAACTTGTTACTGAATCTTTTTCCACCAGATCGGTTTTCTGTGATTTGCTAATTGTTCATTTTCGTGTAATTATTTTTCCTAATTTTAAACTAAGCGTACAGTGTTTGGGAGGAGAGCAAAGAATAGGAGGCTTTTATCGGGTTAAAAAGGCTGTGTCTTTTCCTTCATAATGGTTCAAACCTTTTCTACAGTAGTAATTTACTATATGACATGTTCTTTATATGTTTATAAAATTCAGAGACTAGATATAAAAATATGACGTGATTTAGGGCCTCTGTGTATTTCCGAGCATTAACCTGAAAGTAGATGTGGCATGAACTAAAGGTAAAAACAGCATCCTCATCAACATGAATTGTGAATTCTGGCTTAAACAGGTCCTCAAATTGAGCTGGATCCCTCATCAGGAGTAATGTTGGTCAGATGGTGATTGTACAGATGGTGATCAAGTCAAACTGGGACTTTTGATTGTGCAGAATAACAGAACACAGTTATAAGAGTAAAAACGGTCTTTATTCCTCTATATATTCCCCTGCTACACTAACGCACTTATCCCAGGGCTTTACAAGTGCTTTTATATCATCAAGGTAGAAAGTTTTCTCAGTATGCAAGAGCCATCCGACATCAGACTGCCTGTTTCATGCCTGAATCGCTGGCCTCCTAGGAACTCCTTTAATACCCAAACCTCAAAATGATGCATATGGAAATATCTCAGAGCAAGGTCAGGGCACCTGAGTTCCTGTAACGTGCAAGTGGTGTTGGTGAATGATTGTGTGTGCAGTTTCCACAAGTTGGTGACAAGTTATCCATAGATTTTTAAGGATCAGGCTTGAAAATTACTGAATATTCATGGGAACGACTGCAGTAGGCTCTGAGTCACCTCACTTGGTATCGATGTACGGCTTTCTTTAAAATGTTTGCACCATTCAAATGTTTTACTGCAGCTAAGAGTCTCATTACGGTTCTGTACTTAAAGTCTTCTGTAAATGTCAAGCGCTTTTATGCCTTCGTTCACTAGAAGTTTCATGACAAGTCCTGGTTTGCCCCTCGTATTTTTGCCCACAACATTTTTATCAAACTGACATTAGTTAATTCTACAGTACTTCCCAAACAAATGAACAAACTAGCAGCCCAGTACAAACATGTGACTATGATCAGGCAGATACTAAGGATGAATTCAATCGGTCTATTCATACTAATCAACAAGGTTTCATAACTGATCTCCCACATAAAACTAGAATCCTCCTGCTCATATGATTTTCAGTCCCAACATCTTCAGACCAGATGCCCTGTGAACCTGGTGGACACACTATACATATTTCTTAAAAAAAATAATAATAAATTGATGATGGAACACTATCCTCTGTCTGTTCATTAGCACGACATAAGCAGAACAGGCACAGAGCTGAGGTGAATAAGCAAGCTGAGAAAAAAAAAAAAAACAACAACTCCAGAGCATTTTCCTAACTCACATGAAAATATAGCCGTGGTTTTAAAGTGATAACGTGCTATTTATAGCTGATGCGCAATAGCACTGCATAAGCACTTGCTCAGTGGCGTCTCAAAAGCCTACACTAGTCTAAGCCTCGGTTTGCATGGAAATAAAACATATATGATAGAAAGGCCTGGGTTTGGTATCTTTCACTCCTGAGACACGTTTATTCATCCGCCTTCCCGGTATTAGTATATGCATTCTGCAAATACCTTATCTTCAACGTGAATGGATGCTGGTAGTTCTTATAACATGAGATGGAAATTTGCATACTGTATATGCTAAGATGCATTTAAGTTTCTTTCTTTTCAATGATGCACTGAAATTCTGTGCATTTAAGAAAGAGCTAAAAATAAATGCAAGTTTACTACAAGCCATTTTCCTGTATTATTATTAATAACTTCAATTAGAAAAATTAAAACATGGTATTATGTTGTGCACACACCACTAATTAATTGCACGAAAAGAATAAAATCAGCATGGATAAGGATGGTGTTTATTAAGTGGATGTTGCACGTACAGACAGAGAAAATATGAATGCTTAGTCTCTGACATTTCCTAACCTGGTCTTCTTTGTCTTATAACATTTTTAAATGCAATATGTGTGGGATGTACAGTAGAATGGCTGGATTTGACAAGACAACTGTTCAGCTTTTTAAAGAAACGCATTTAACATAAAAGAATGAATAACAAACTGGTACAGAATAGTAGGGTCATTAGTATGTTTTTTTCAAAAGCTCAAAAAAATAAGATTTTATTTAGTTTTCATCACTAAAATGCCTTTTATCAGTGTATTTTCATTATTCTAATTTATTGGGCATTAATGAAAATTGTGTTTTTTTTTTTCTTAAGCATGTAGATGTTGGTAAAGTGGTAAATTTTCATTTTTTCATTTTAAAATAAGGTATTCATTTTAACATATGAGGGGCGTTCAAATCAAACAGGGACTTTCAGGAAATTTCTAGTGAATGAGGGTGTAAAACTGATTAATATTTAAAGAAGCGCACTACAGTGATAAAGTCTCGGTAAAACATGTGATTGACGATCACAGCCGAGGTGGCTCAAAGTGCACTGCAGTATTCCTGTGAACATTCCGCGAGATTAACACCTCATCATTGAATATCGATGGATAACGTATCACCAACTTGCGGAAGAGATGCATCTCAAGTGAGGACTCTACACACAATCATACACAAATACAGTACCACTTGCACATTACTGCTACATTCCCTGTTTAGTCCTGACCTCAATCCAAGCATGTTTGGGCAATTAAAGGAGTTCCTGGGAAATGTGAAGCAGGCATTCTCAGCATGGCCGCAGAGTAATGAGAAAACTTTCTCCCTTGATGTTATCTAAGCACTGGTGAAACACTGGGATAAGTGCATTAGTATAACAGAGGATCAGAACTGGTCTGACCTTTTTTGAATACCCCTCATATAAAGCAGTCTAAGCAAGCAAAAACAAATCAGAAACTCAAACATGCAACAGTAAAACTAAATCGACGACAGCAGATTAAAAATAAAAATCAAATAAATAAATAAATGACAAGCAACAAAATAAAAAAAATCACAACATATAACAAGTAAATAAATAAATAAATGCAAGTGCAACTAAAAAATGTGATAACAAATTAGGAAAAAACAACAGCAAAAAAAAAATGCAAATTTACAACAATAATAAAAAATAAAAGTATAAAAAAAAATAAAAGCGTAAAAATAAAACACCAAAGAAGAAAACACAAAAGGGCAAATCAGGAACAGTCACGTCTGTGTCTAATTTGATGCCTTACTACAACTTCTAGAATGTCTTGCAATCTATAAACACGGCTGCCACAAAAGACCCATCCCAATTAGCTTCATGGCCCACAGACAACCCCACCATGGACTAGATATGTCGGTGGGTGGGTGGGTGGGTGGATGGATGGATGGATGGATGGATAGATAGATAGATAGATAGAGTCCTAAAAGTGGCTGTGCAGTAAAGTATACTATACCTCACTGTTGCTATGTACACCCCGGGTGTTTGGACGACAGCCAACACTGCTATTGCAGCTGCGATAGTGTCGCCAAGATCACGCCGAGCGCAGGAAACCGAGCCAAATGGAGAATGGAAAACTATCGCATCAACACCACTGCTTTCATCCAACCCTAGTCCAGTGTCTGCATAGCAACTTCAGGGACACCCTGTATATATGGTATACATAGATTTGAGAAACTGATAGTGTATATGCATACGCACTTAGAAATTGCACGTCACCCAGTGTATTCTCCTGACAATGCCATATCACTGTGATTGTACATCTGAGTCTTGATTTGTCTTTTATTTCATGATCAACCATTTTCAATCGTCCACCTTGGCCCCGTTCATAGCCTCACCACTGCCTGTGGTGTTTTTTTGTTGTTGTTTGGACACATAGATTTATGTTTTTGGAATTGTTTTTGTTGAATCATTTTTGCCACCTTTCAACACACACTGGATTGGGTGCCACCCACACACACACACCAACTTGCAAATGGCAACAATGGACTATGGGAGGAAACCAGAGTATGGAAGAAACCCCAATGTAACAGCAAAACCAAAAATGTAGCAGCGAGTTTAATAGGAATAAAAAACGACACTCATAGATAAATAGTTCTTCATTGTTGGCTCTTGAGATAGTTATCGGGTCTATCGGGAGATAGATGGGGTGCCAATCTATCACAGGGGTGTGAACTTCCGGGAGCCCATCCAATAGCTCCATCTGTGTGTCTTTTGGAATTTCCTTCAGGATCAGTAAAGTATCTATCTTTCTATTTGTACACCTAATCAAACACTACAGGCGAATACCAATCAAGTAGTACAGAACGCAATGGAATTACAACAAGCACGGGGAGAACATGCAATCTCCATGATTCTAACCCTCAACCCTGGGGATACAAGGTGAAAGTACTACTCCTCCACACTGCCTGAAATTACATCAAATTATTATCGTATTAGAGGTAACAAATAGTGTAGGAAACCTCAATTTCATATGGACATGGCATTATAAGTGCATTATACAGGACCTATGACATTCAAAGACCCTCTAATCCAAAGTCAGTTTCGCTAGAAGGTGAGGACTACTTTAAGAACCTGTGTGTAGGATGCGAATCAGGCAAATCTCTTGTCGGAGTCAGAGAAGTCGGAGCCGCTTCTCATTAGCACCTCAGCATCGTGTGATTGGTAGTCGATACCCGAAGGTGACAGCTTTGTCTACCACAAGTCTCGTCAAATCTGCAGACGTCAATGCAAAACTCGTTGTGCACCTGACCTGAGTGAGGCTAAGCAGAATTGTATCAAATTAACCAGGATGCTCGAAGGAGGCTAAGGAGAAGATGTTTTGGAGAGGATGAGATAAGAACATGGCAGCTATTTTATTAGGAAAAGGCATATAGATACTTGCGCGATAAAATCCATTTAACATCTGGGAAATGTCATACTCAATCTTTTATCTTAAGTTGCCCATATATAATGTTTTTTAAACTAAACTTGTTAAAAGAGAAGCCATTCTAGCCACCATGTACTGTAGCAACACTTCCTTAAGCATTATTTTTTAAAAACTTTTTTATTCATTTTTTTATTTTTACAATATTAACACAAAAAAAGAACTCTAACATACATAATGGTAAGACAAACTGTGATTTCTAATTATAAGTTGAACAAGATTTCTCAATATAAGGAACAAAACACATTCACAAACACAAGGAAGTGGGAGAAAAAAAGCTTTTCGATTTAAAAGTTCAGTCGACCTGCGCAGCATGATGTATGAGATTGTTGCTAATATGCAAAGTGCTATTAATCTTTTTTTGTCATGTCTTGAAAAGGTCAGAATGAGCAAAGGCAGTGGAAAGGAAAGGTCTAACAGCAGATAATAGATACGCATGCTGCAAAGCAAAGTAGAAATCTGCTAATCGATAAACTGATTATGAGGAAATCCATATAGAACACCGTCCATTTTTGTTCTTAGGAATGATCTGATAAGTGTAATTATTACTAATATTGTACAAGACTAGTTAGTCTGGGTCTTGATTTGTCTTTTGTTTCTAGGTTAAACATTTTGCTTGTTCACCCTGGTCTCCCTCATCACCCCACCTCTGCCTGTGTGGTTTTTTCTTTTCTTTTCTTTTTTTTTGGGACACATTGCTTTGTGTTTCTGGAATTGTTTGCTAGATAAATTATTTTATTCTGTAGCATTTTTGCCACCTTACAGCACACACTGGACAGGATGAGAATCCGTTGCAGGGTTCTTAAGAATGATCAAAATGTTCATGCAAGAAAACAGACAAAATAATAATAATAATAATAATAATAATAATAAAACTTAAATAATTTTTCTTCATGTATAATTATATAATATTTTTTGTACAATAGAATAGAATATAAAAAGTTATACTATAAAAATAATAAGATTTTTTATAGATATAACTAATTGAATTCTACATTTTTAATAAATAGCTAAAATAAAACTAATAAGTTCATACACATCTAAAAAATAATAAAACAATAAATGAACGAAAATATTATATTAAATAATAATTAATATTAAATCACATCAACATATAATTTTTTTGTATTTTTTATTATTCTAAATTAATGTTTATTTAAATAATAGATTTTTAAAAAAGTATAGTTAACAGTTGATATAGAAATGTGTGTGATTCTTTTGCTCTGTAAAGCCTTCATAACGGCTTTAATCTGAGGTGCTGTTAATTGGTGATTTCTTAGGCAGGTAACTCTAAATTAACTTTTCTGCAGCAGAGGTCAGTTTTGGTCTTGCTGTCCTGGGAAGATCTTCATGTGAGCCAGTTTCATCATGGTGCTTGATGGGTTTTGCAAATGTACTTAACAATACTGTTCTTGCAAAAACTGTTCCAGAACAGCTGATCTTCATGTCTGAAAATAACAATTGCCTGTTAATTAATTACTTAATACCATATATGTAATTTCATAGTTTAGAAATCTCCAGTATTGCTCTAGAATGTAGAAAATGAATTAAAAGGTGTGTCTAAATTTTTGACGGTAATTATTACTATACATACATTCAAAACAGTGCAGTATAAGTGTCAACTGCAGCGTAATCATCGACATGGATTTTGTGTTTATGTCTGTGTTTGTAGCCAATTAGTGACTCTATGTGCTAATTTGGTTTCTGTTGGTTAAAACCAGTACTGTTTAACTCTGTATATAATACAGCACAGATGTTACACAGGTTGCCACACAACACTAAAGAGCAGTTAAACATCTGCGCCGTGCTGCGTGACGACACAGTCACATGCCATTACAGACCAGTTTAACATTCACTTTTATCACGTTTAGCTTTTAGAATGATGAGGACAGCTGTGCTTTCAGCTTTCGGGGTTCCAGACAAGCTTTTAAATACGAGCTGGCGTTATTTTGCTGGCTGCTGTGACAAGATTATACCATTACCAGTTTACTGCTGCAGTCAACTCAACTCGATTCTATGGACTCATGATCTAAAAGAACTCTGATGCTTGGCTCACAGAAACATGGACCCCAGAGCAAGGTTACATATACAGTACTGTATATATGCCTATTCTCTGAGTTTGGCAAATACCTTTTTTATTTAGAATTATTGCAGTGTATACTCACTGGCCACTTTATTAGGTACACTTTGCTAGTACTGAGTGATATTTCAATTTAACAACCCAGTGAGAGTGTGTATATACAGTACATATACACACACTATATATACTTGGATCGATGTTAATAAAATAATTCAGTGCTGAACGTCAGATCCTTCGGATTCCAGTTCCAAATACAAATAATTGCAGCACTATTTTCACCTAGACCGCCAGATTTTGTATTGACAAGCCCATGTCATGCAATATAAACAAATAATGTCCTGCCACAAGTTGCCATGACGACCTGCGCCCAGCAATATAAGTATCATGTTACTTTTCTAACCATCACTGCCGCCTGTCCTGACAACTGGGACAAGCCGTGTTTTATTTTGTATATGTGTAACACAGCAGACATAACCTGTTGTATGAAATACATGTTTCTGATTGGCTGTCATATGGCCGTCATGTTGTTTTACCACAGCTCGGGTGATTTCTCGAATTCAAACTTGTGTGTATGGTGTGTTTTTTTATGACAAAAATTGTAAAATAATGTAATAAAACTCAGAAGCAAAATGTAAAAAAAATGATAATAGTAAGTGCAATTTGCATAAAACAAACAGTGAGAATAATTTGTTCTTTTTTTTTTTCTTTTAAAAAAGCTTTCTTCCTCCCTCCTTAAAAAAGTCAAATTTTCCTTTCATATATTTTTTGTTTGCCTCTGGAATTTTCTGCTTCTACTGTACAGATAGTAAAATTTTATATATGTATTTATTTTAGCTTCTGATTTTTGGTTCATTTAGTTAAAGTGAAAGGGGCTCAAAATGTTGAAATGTGGGAGGAAACCAGAGTACCCGGCGGAAATATATACCCTACCATATACAGGTAGTCCCCGACTTACGAACGAGTTCCGTTCCGGGAGCACGTTTGTAAGTCCAATTTGTTCTTAAGTCCGACAAAGTGATTTTACGCCTCTGACACAAATGTAAAGCATACCAAGCCACTTGACTAAATATGTCCCCTTTCCCCACACTGCCATTATGTGGCAAAACACTGTAATCACACCTAAGGAAATGTACAGTGAATCAATGTGAAATGTAACACATTGTCTCTGCGCCTTTAAATCACCATTTTATCTCAGAGCTATTTTCCACTGTATTGGACTGTGAACTCTGTTTTGTTGAGGATTGTCTGAAATTAGAATTATTCACCATCAGGACAGCTTTCCAGGACGACTATCATTGTACTTTCTATCACTGAAACCGGTAGGGCCGACTCAATTTCTCCCGCACCCACATACACCCATATACATACATACACACACCCACACATATGTTTCATTGACGGGAAAAGAGTTTGTAGAAATATTTAAAAGGTTAAAGCTAAAAAATAAGCTGATCAGCCCCCACATATCTGCCTATCTTGAAAAAGTAGATCGGATAAAGATTAAGCTTTGTGTGAAAAAACGACTTCAGCATGTTAAAATTCACTTATACAACTTCAGCGCTGTTATTTCAGCAGTGAAAATATGAACTAATCCAAGTAAAAATATTCAGTTTAGATTTTCTAATTGATGTCTAGAATTCCATATTAATATGGTGCAGGAGTTTGTTTACATTGAGTAAGTATCTTATTAGTAGCTTATTTTAGGGTACATAGATTAGTAAATATGGCATATAACCGTTCATAATATAGCTTTTACTCAACATTTTACTTATGCAGCAGGTTAAACTTCAGGCAGGTTTCTCCTCTGCAGCGGGGTGGTCTTCATGAGAGCCAGTTTCATCATGGTGTTAGATGGATTTTGCAAAAGCACTTGACAATACTGTTCTTGCAAGAACTGTTCCAAAACTGACTGTTGTGAGTTTTGAAAAAAAAATCTAGTATTGGTCTAGAAATAAATCATAACGCGAAAAAAACAAACAAAAAAAACATTAAATTAGAAGGTGTGTCCATGAAAACGTTTGGCTGGTACTCACATTGTATGTATATATAAAACCACACATATTGGGCAGAAGACAGAAGACATTGTGGTTTTGCTTTAAATGAAAATGTTTCATTTAGCAGCTGCCCTTATCCAGAGCAACTTACATTTTTTCCATTATACATCACCAACCAGCAGTTGAGGGTTAAGAGACTTAATCAAGGTCCCAACAGGTTCAACTTGGTGGGCATGGGATTTGAACCTGGGATCTTCCAAACTGTAGTCCAATGTCTTGAACACAAAGCTACCCCTGCCCCATTACAAATATGTTGGGTATTCAGAGTACAGAGATCATAGCACAAATGTAGTAAAGTTAACATATCATGCTACTACATTATCATCATCATCATCATCAACAGCAACAACAAATACAATGCAGTTTGTGATGTTATTGTTATAAATAAACAAATAAATAATCTCCATTATCCCAAAATGTGTCCTGATTCTGTTAATTCTCTTAATCAATAGTCTTCTTTGCCTTTTGAGGAGTTTTGAACATGTTCCAGAATTTCATCATTTACATTTTTCCTAGTTTAGTCTAAAGCATAGCCGACCATCCTATGACACCATCCCTGATGTCTCAATGTTCATTAATGCAAACACACATTGCTGTGATAAGCAGTGGCACAGAGGCAGCAGTGTTCATCGAATTTAAAACACACACATTCACACACACAAAAGAAAGCCTCTGTTGTGAACGACATAATCGAGCCGAATGTTCAAACTGTGCAATATTCCAAGCCTAATAAGTGTGAAGTGTCCAGCTGTGCTCCATTAAAGCACACCGCTGACCGGCTTAACATCACGTCAGGACTCCCAGCCGAGACGCTACATCCAGCCAGACTGCTCTTCGCTACTTTGACTTAGGTGTATTTTGCATCATCTAATTAAAGACATGACATGTACATTTAAAGCCACAGATTGCCTTTCCTACGGTATGTGCAGCCATAATCAACTCGATTACAGCACGTAAACCCAGCAGTACATGTGAAAACAATGAAAGCTTCAGCAGCACTCACCCTGTACCAAACGATCTCTCGCAATCTGCCGTCGGTCTTGAAGTTGCACTTCAGCGTCACCGTTTCTCCCACAACAACAGGTGGTAAGGGCTCTATCGTGACTGTTAAATACCCTGCAAAGCAGAAAGAGGCATACTTAAAATAGTGCTCAGCTACATACACAAACATAGACTTGCACCTGTGGCCAGATGGCAGTATCGTCATTCAGGGTTCAGTGTATTTAACAGACCGTGTGTACAACCTGCTCTAAGCAGCATGACCAGAAAAAAGGCTGAAAATGGATGTGACAAGTTCAAAGTAAATAATTGCAGAAAACTACCTAGAATTACGGTAAACTTACTGCTTTAATGAACATTATTACACACATTAGTTAGCAATAACAAGCCATGAAGGTACATTAATACCTCAGTAACTTTGACCAGCATGAAGATCCATCCATCCATCGATTATGTATATCGCTTATCCTTAAGGGATGTAATGGCACAAGGAGGGGTACACCCGGAATGACATGCCAACACACAGACACCAACACTCAATCATACTGTACACTATGGGCATTTTGGAAATGCCAGTCAATCTACTATGCACGTCGTTTGACTGTGGGAGAAAAATGGAGTACCCAGAGGAAACCTACCAAGCACATGAAGAGCAAACTCCATGCACACAGTCCCAAGGTGAGATTCGAACCTCTCCTAAACCTGAAGGCACGAGGTGACAGAGCTAACTGATCTATTGTCAAATTTTAAATGGGATTTTACTCGATTTTTGCTTTTTAAAAAAAATTTTTTTTTTTAGATTTCTTTAAAGTAATCAAGTAAAAAACTAAGCAATCTGCCATGTCTATTCCATTACTTTTTACATATATATATATATAACAATGCAAGTTCTGATGTTCCTTCTTATTAATTTATTTTTTGTCATGAAATACACAATGAGGATAAAACCACAGGAATAATGAAAAAAAAAGATTGAATAAGGAGTAGCGATAAGTCAAACACAACATGGCTCAGAATTTATCGAAAGAAAAGACTTTTCTGTTTTAGCACTAACATCTTTGTCTCAGGCATGTTTCTTGGCAGAGTGGTTAGCATTGTGGCCTCGAACCTCCATGTTTGAGAGTTTGATTCCTGCTTGGGCTGTGTGTGGAGTTTGGTGGGTTTCCGGACAAGGATATATGAGACAGAGACTGTGATGAATTGGCACCCTGTCCAAGGTGTACCCCGCTTTGTGCCCTAAGTCTTCCGGGATACGACCCTGTACGCGGGATAAAGCGGAATAGAAGATGAATGAATTTTTCTCTCCAAAACAAAAAAAGAGAAATGCCTTTTTTGAGAGAATAAGAGGACAAACAAACAATAGCCAGTCTGGTTGAACTAGTTCCACTCTTACATCCATGATGAACAGAATATACATCAAAGCTTAAGGCTACAACACCGGAAGGCCTTTTTTTTCGGGAACATTCCCATCTGGTCTCGTCTCTTCCGTCAATAATAGGAGTCTGAGGCTACAGGAGTGTACAAGCGCACTGAAACTGGGCAGGAGGGAAAAAATGCTTTGTTCAATGATTTCACCTGATTAAGTTACATACTCATAAATCAGCCTGTTATGTTGGTATAAAGGAATCGCATAATGAGATGAACACTAAAAGAGAGAAAATAAGTAAGTAAATATATTACTATTGAATAGATGGCAAATTGCATTCACAGGCATCTGTCTTGCTTTAAATGCTGTCAAGCTTGCTTGCATGGGGAAACGTTTAGCTCAAGTTAAAGTAAATCAATCTTTTCCACACTAACAAATATCTTTCTAATCATTGGGTTTAACCTACATGACCTGAAATGTATTAAATATCATGTATCATCATGTTTCATTCAAATAAGCTCATTATATATTATATATAACTATATCTTGGACTACTATTATATCTTGAATGTCCTAGTAAAATAAAAGTGTTCAGTTAAAGAATTAAATCTAACAGGAAGACAGGAAGTGGAATTATGGATACTCCTAAACACGTTAAAGACACCCTTGAACAAATATTCTCCTCGGTTCGTTTTCTGTCACAGAGTATTGGACAGAAGCTACTTTGCTTCATTAATTACAATCAGCAATGGACACTTTGCCATCTGTTTAATTAGGATTCGAAGTCAGTCAGGCTTCAACATTTACATCCCATGAATTATGGAAAAAAAACATGCAACAGACATCTAAATGTTTCATAGTGTTCATCCAGGCTTACGAATACCGCACCAAGAAAATCTTCATTATCTTCGTGGTCAGATTGTTGCAAACAAGGGAGGAAAAATATTTATTAACTGGCCCTGCTCCCTCATGGAAAGGAGGAATGGAGTGACCACTTTAAGCAGTTATTCCAGTCAAAACTATGTGGACACCTGATCATCACGCTTATATATGTTTTTTGTCAGTACTCTTTTGGGGTATTTTTGAGCGATAACCTAACGGCACTACAACACAAAAATGTAAAGGTTGGCGGGTTGGCCTGGTAATATAATCTGAGTAAATGTCACTGGAGATCAGAGCAGTGTAATATTGTGTAAGGAGGATAAAAACTTAGCCTTGGGGATGAGCGAGATTTAGCAGCAAGCAACATCAGGAAAATAGTGAAACGAAAATCATATACGGTATGAGCACAATAGCATAATAATAAATAATTTTGATTCGATTTTATTCGATCTTTAACAAAGGTTATTATCACAAAGCAAGTTTGCAGAAAGTAGAAAATTAAATATATAGTAGAAAACATAAATTATATAAGTATTAGTTTGTCACTGATAGGAAAGTCATAGGCGAAGGTGCCAAGAAAGACTCCCTGAGAGGACAATAGGAGCCAGAGCCGGGGGCTTACAGTAAAAGGAACAGACTAGCCACTCTCTCAGAAAGGGAGAGATAGCATTCTCACGCCCCCACATCAAACATAGCAACACTAGCCAATCAGGGGCGTTTGTGAGTTGAAGCAAGAGGAAAGGATCGGACAGCATTGTCCTCTAAGTGTGTTACACCACTCCGTAAGCGGCTTCATGTGCGTCGGAGAAATAACATCTACACGCTCCCTAGTTGGTAGCTTTCACTGATGTGGGAGTGCCCAAACACGACAGATGTGAATTGGACAAGAGAAAACTGTTTGTCGTGATTTAGTTATACATTTATTGCATGACAGATCAATAATTCAATAAATCACAGAAAAACTGCTTGCAACAGCCTAGTCATAGGCATCTTTATGGACACTGAGTGGAAACCGTCCTGAGTTACCACACGCATCCCCAGCAGACCGCATGGGGCCACCCTCAGCAGTAGCCAAGGGGCACCAGGATGAGTCAGACTCTCTCTGTCTGAAAAGAACTCCAAACAAAAGTAGGAAGTTGTGTCAGACGCATCCAGAGTGCAGAAGGTTTCGGGATCATTCGTAACAAGACAGACACCACACTCCTAACTTCCACTCCTATCGATCTTATTTTCTATCGGCTTTCAAATCAGAAGGTTATGAATTCAAAGGGAATCCCAAGTGCGTTCTTTGATATTGACTTTTTCGATTCATGTTTGGTCTGACTCCTGGTTGAGATTGAGTTTAAGTTTAGAGGCCAGGGTTAGACAAGTGTTTGTGTTTGTATTTCAAGCACTTCATTCATACCACCCTGAATCCCACATCATATCCCTCACTTTTGAATTTTTCATGAGATTAGCTTGGGACTTTTTTTTCCTGCCGGATTTTCTTCTGGGTTGTTTTATGAAAATTTTTTCTCTACAAATAAAGAACACAATGTCGGTACTATATATTATATACTGTATAAACAGAAAATGTGTTTGTTTGTACTGGTGTTTGCACAGATAAGCAGAAGGCTGCATCATCATCAACATTCATGTCATTCACCAACTGTAACAGTAGGCAGCGTTGGCGTTGTCTACGGCAAAAAGCTACTGAAAACCAGGTTCAGACTGCAGAGCATTTGCAGGTAGTGGTAGCATGCAGGTGTAAGGATCTCCAATGTGGGCAGAGACCTCCAGTCTTGTATTAAAAACAAAACACTTATCCTGTGTTTCGTTCCACACGTACTGTATTTCGAAGTGTACTCGGTGCTTCCTGCTGCTTGTGCAGGGAATTTCAGTTAAGTGAACTTCCCTGGACACAATTCCTACATTTGGAACATCCTGCGACATCACCAATGCAGACATCAATTCCTTGTTTTGTTACCATGGTAACATAAGCCTTTCGGATACCTAATGGAGCTACTGTGAAAATTTCACACTATTGACATAAAATACTGAATATAGAAATTAGAAGAAAAACGGATATGTTACAAAACAGAAATGTATATAACTTGTGCATAGAAAATTCATTTACAACAAGGATGATGTCATTCCTAAAGAGATTCATGTTGTATCTATGTGATAACAGATTATTATTAAACACACATGTGGATTACTTACAAAGTATTATTATGTAATATTAATATTACATCATACTTGATAATATTGATTAGTGAATTAAATAAAAGACAGGACTCATGTGAGCTCTATGTTATTTTGCACTCGAATAACAAAGACTGATGGGTAATGTTGCATATGCACTTCTGGTGAAGTAATGACAGTACATATCCCTTTTGCTGTACATAATTCCCTTTGAACACAGCAGTTTGACTCCCTAGTGTTTGGAATCTCGCTTTAAATGAATGAATATCCTGCACCGCGAACTTCTAGCCAATTGGAACGCAGCACTCATTATAGGAAATAAATCCCATTTTTTCTACATATATATCCGATAATACTTCACTATATATCCTAGATATTATATTCCGCCAATTTTTCAGTAACAGCACTTTTTATTTAAGATATACTTTAAATAATGTCAGCACTTTCATTCCACCAGCTATAAATAGTTTTCATGATCTTCCACCAGCCGTATTTTACTTTCCTTTGATAAATTTCCTTTCTGTGTTCTATAAAACACACCAAATTTTTATCATCAGTAATGATACCATATTTTTTTCTGTTTAAGTGCATTCTTTCAGTGCTGAAAATGAGTTTTGGGCTCCATTAAATAACGCAGAACAAAAAAAGCCCATGTAAGTTAGTTGTTGCTATAGAAACTGAATAAAAGTATTGATAATTTGTGTTTCTGTAATGTTATTATTTTTCAGACATGCTGTTTTATGAAATCCATCTAGACTTTGTGACCAATCATAACCGAGAACCGAACTGCACTGCACTGTAGTGTAACCCGCGGTAATGGTACACTCCGACATCTGTGGTTACAAACACGGAGCATTTCCGTTGCAGGCTAAATGGCTAATTTACGTCTGTTAAAACGTGGCTGATTGTTGTTTAGGAAAGCACAATTCCATTGCTTTCCCGCTGAGTAAATTACTATCATTACAAAAGCAAGCATCTGTTTCTGGCATGCTGGATGGCTTTTTGTCCAAACAGTGAGACAGGGACGAATATGAACAAATCCAATATGTTCAGTTTGAAACACGTAAATCAGGTTGAAAATTATTTCCTAGAGTCAGTTAGAGTCAGCCATGACTTCATCCATTACACAACTTATCCATAGCTGTCTATACCATAAAGGAGTATCTGGAAAATTTAGGCATTGACAGGATTAGATGAGTTTTCTAAAGATGATAGAGTGAGGATCTCATTGAACACGCTCGCTCTTTCTGTTATGAGTTAAGACAGTCTTTCAAAGAAACTGGGATATTTTATATGATTCTCAGACTTTTTGTCAGCGATATATATATATTTTTTTTCAGGAATACATTTTCTGTATATTGAGGTTTTGTTTCTTGATATTATATTGATGCAATGCTCAATATGCACCAATCAGCCATAACATTACAACACAAAAACTTATGAGAAAGTATTGTGTAGGTTTCTCTTTGTGCCACCTAGGTAGCTCTGGCCCCAGAGGTGTGGCTCTGCAGGGCATCTGAGGATATGATGTATATGAGTATAAATATGAGTATTCCCCCGACCCCCAAGAAGTCACTGAGTTGTTCCATTTTAGACAACATGGTGTAGAAATCTACCTACAACTCGAACAGCACATTTGGATAGACATGTTAAAAGCTTTTTTTTTTTATTTGATTGTTAAAATATTTCCTGTCTTTGGAGAGCAAAACACACAAAGCATATTCATTAACATTTACCATCACACAGAAAACAAAATAGATATAAATATAATCTTGGCTGTAGGTAATTTCTATTGCATCTCGTTTTTATCCTCTGCGATTTTGTTCGTTTGTCTTAAGGGATGAAAGATTTTAATTGCCAACTACAGGCAGATACTCGGCAATTAATTTGTATCCGAAGTCAGAACAAATGTAGCTTAAATCCCTCTGAAGGAGCGCACCATTAACCTGAGCATTCACTTCTGCAATTATTATATAATTATACTTAATACACATGGATTAACAGGAAGGCTCAAATGAAGTGGTTTTAGAACATGGTTAAATAAAGCATTTATGAAAAAGTTTTGAAAGCAAATAAAGCCATTTCCTTGAAGGTGGCTTTACATTGTGAGGCACATTAACAAGGCAAATAACAAAGCGCTTCTTCCTAGAGCCTTCCTACCTAACACATACTGCGGTAAACCATAACTTCACTGAATTTTACCCTCCATTGTTAAAGTGAAATAATCAACTTCAGCACCATGGAGAGTTACATATGGGCTGTATTATAGCATATACGGTTGCAGAACCATGGACAGTTACTGTACACATACAGTTACAGGCAGTCTCCAGCTCCCACTTTACAAGCTGAAATTGTATGCACAACAGGTACATGGTTCATGTTTATCGTGAGTTAGTCAAGATTTCCCTTGTGAGTATGAATCAATTACTAAAAAAATTCAGTTGTGAACCAGATGTATATTTACATTTGCATTTACATGAACAACATCATACAAACCTGGCAAAATTCTAAAACAATCTCAAACATCATTTGACATTTCAATTTCAGTATTTATCAAGGTGTGCTTTTTCATTTTCTACATTTACTTTCTAATTTTGGCAGACACTGTGTGTTAAAATCCATAAAAAGGCAGCTGTACATAAATAGTGTTGTGTTTTAAATTATGCACATCTACGTGGTATATACAACTGAGAATACAGGTGTAAATTCCTGTTTTTGAATTATCATTTGAATAAAATATGGAATATTCTTATGTACGTACAATAAAGTTTCAACACCATGGAGTGTTACACATACACTACATTACATAGCTATAATGATTTCAGCATCATCAATGTTAGCATCATGGTCAAATCCATATACTAAATACCGTAGTAACAAATAAAGTATTGTGCCAAAGTCTTGAGCCACGCCAACTTTCTTCATATTAAAGAATGTTATTATATATTATTTTTTATCCCTTAAGGCAGATGTTTTTTTTTTTTTTTATGGTTCAATGATTCATAGGTCACTGTGTGGGTTAACAAACCACAAACAATTCTCTGAAATTGCTCAGGTGCAGGGACTGGATTGAAACTAAGTCTACACATTAGCTAAAAACATGACCAAAATGAGAAGAAATTCTGGCAGTTTGGAAGCAAAGTATAAAGAAATGAGGGGGATTGTAGACTTTTGCACAATACTGAATGTTATTAACAGGTTAATTATCATGTAGAGTGTTTAATTAACACCAAGTGGTGTTGTTTTCAGTTAACTCTTAACTCTGCGTGTTAAATCAACAATGTGGATTTTACTGTGTATAACATCAAAGTAGTGGAACAATACTAAATGGAGTTGGTAGTGACAGAATATGGCACGACATCTCCATCACCCTTGTCTCAGGTTTATCAGCAGTTTATCAGTAACAGTTTGAGCTCTATGCTTCCCTTGTTTTAGTATTTTTAACCTTGAAAATATGACAACTCATGATCACCAGGCCAAATCCATGGATATACAGTATGTCTCTTGCATTTCCTATATTTCTGCAGGCATTACAATACTGGACTGTGTAGATGCCATATAATTTTTATGACCATTTGATATCAGGAATTCCTAAGGATATGTGTTTAATATAGTGTTTTCTCCTGGTTTTGGCTTATTGGCTTTGCTGTATGATCTAACAAGTGATCACTGAGATTTGACCTGGAAACCTTACGGCCACTAGGCACTGACCCATAACCGACACGGTTCCTCTGTCCATTTCACATAATGTTCAACTTGCGGCTTAAACCCAGCACCCTGAAATAAAGAGGCTCATGGACTACTGAGCAGGTCAGACAAGTTCAAACCCATAGGGAGCTGAACACACCTACTTTGCTACAAACACTGAAATGAACAAACAAACAAGCCTCTCAGTAAGACGGTGTACAAACATGTACGCAGATATAAATGCTTTGTTTATATTAATTCCCAAAATATAGTCCAGTGATTGATGAACTTTCACATGCTGTTTATTATTATTATTATTATTATTATTATGTAATTGACTAAAACACAAACTTGGCTCTGTTTTCCGTATCATTTTGTTTATAACATAACACTGAATTACACTTAAAATTGCATGTCGTCTTGTCAGACGTGTTAAATATTCAATTAGCATCTAATCCGATATATGTCCTGTCGTTTCAGTGAACATTTTATTTATATTTGCTTTCCTGATGACTTTTCTTTATGAAGTAAATATTAATTATTTTTATTTTATTTTTTTTTGCATAATTTACATAAAGCAAATTGGGTGGGTGTTTTTTTGCCTCAGATCTATTTAATGTCCAGGGTAAATAATAGTGTGCCTCGGTTTCCCATCACATCACCATGTTAAACTCTGAAATTGGAAAGAGATATGTCTCTGGAGGTATTGGAGTAATTACTAAAATGAGCAAAGCACACAACTAAAAATATGGCTTATTTTGCTGGTGTGTGTCTCTCAGTGGAGAAAATGCTCAGCAAGAGACAGTGTAAGTGTCTGCTAATGGCAAACGAACAAAACCAATAGTTCCAATACTTTACCCATAGTACAGAAAGGTCATTAAATGCATATTTTATTCCAATCTCATAATAACAGGCTTTACAACAATAGTAGATAAGCTGAGACGCTGAGCTAAATGTTAGAAAGGAAGAAACATTACTTCGAGCTACATATTATCCTCGAAGGGTGGTTCATCTCATTTCTTCGCATGTAGGTGAGCCTTTAGGGCACAGCATCTTATTTTCTCCACTGCAAGGGCACCTATTAGGGCACTTCATCATGTATGCTTACATGTAGCAGCACTCTGTAGGGCACTCTATCATGTATTCTCCAATGAAAAGGAGCCTATTATGGTAGTTCTTCATGTTTCATCACGTGCAGGAGCAACATAGAGGCCATTTCATCACATTTGTTTTGTTATTTTTCATTTAAAATACAGCTAATTATAAAGAAATTCTACACTGTACATTCTACAGTTGGGACACCCTATAGGGCCTTTTCCAAAGAATTTTATGTATTTATTTATTATTTTTTTAATCATGGGGGCTGGGGGACACCATTTCAACTCCCTTAAGTCAGCCAGCGATCTTCACTTTCCTTTTTACCTTCAACCACATGCTATCTAATATATAAATGAAATAACTTTTATTAGTTGTTTAAGCGGTCTGTAATTAAAGTATCCAGTTGAAATCCTTACATGGAAACAAATGAACTGCATTGACATGTCAACCGATCAGCCATAATGTTATGACCACATGCCTAAATGTGCTGTGGTATCTCGCACCATGTCGTCAGTAGCAGATGTTTTACGTCATGTAAGTTGTGAAGTGCGGCCTCCATGGATCAGACTTGTTTTTCCTGCACATCTCACAGACAGTCGATTAAACTGAAAGGTGGAGAATCTGGAGGCCAAGTCAACACCATGAATTTGTTGTCCTGTCCCTTAAACCATTATTGAACCATTTTTGCAGCCTGTCAGGACACATTTGCTTGCTGAAAGATGCTACCGCCAGCAGGGAACACAGTTTCCATGAAGGTGTGTACGCGGTAAGCAATGATGTATAGGGAGGTGGTATGTATCCGAAATAACATCCACATGAATGACTGGACCCAAGGTTTCCCAAAAGAACATTGTGCCCAGAGCATCACTCTGCCTCTGGCAGCTTGTCTTCTTCCCACAGTGAATCCTGTTGCAACCTCTAGCCCAGGTACAGTAGGCGACATATACAGTACACACCTGGCCATCCACATAATGTACAGTAAAAGGAATGTGATTCATCAGACCATGCTACCTTCTTCCATTGCTCTGTGGTCCCATTCTGATGAGTCCACTGTACATCTCAATCTACAGTAACTGCAGTTTTGGAGTTGCTCTTACTCAGTTGTCTAGGCATCACAATTTGGTCTTTGTCAAAGTCACTTAAATCCTTATGCTTGCCCATTTTTTCTGCTTCCACCACATCAATTTCAGGGACAAAATGTTCACTTGCTGCCTAAAATATCCCACCCACTTCCCTCCATGGTATTGACATAATCCATAAATTCTATATTTTCTATATTGTACAGCCAGATTTTCTTATTTGTCTTATATTTTTCTTATATTGTATATTTTTGTATTGTACAGACATGTTATTCTTTTATAGTTAAATTTACTTTCTATTTTCTTTTTCATATTTATTTCCTATTAATAGTCTTTTATTTTAAGGTCACGGGCAGTCGTCTAAGCATTTCACTGCATATTGTACTGTGTATGACTGTGTATGTGACAAATAAAATTAGAATTTGAATTTTTGAATTTGAATAATCGATGGTCATAATGTTATCCTTTATACTGTATGGCTTAAACACACATGATTTCATAAGAAAGTAGGAAAAAAGTGGCTGCCAGTTCTAAGAAGAACACCAAGTAAGTGTTCAGTAAGAGCTTCTGAGTGCCCCTTCATCACCTTCTAATATTTCAGTTAAACCCTTGTCAGGAAAGGATTTTTAAAACCTTAGCAATGTGTCAGTCTATGAGGAACGCCTGGGAAATTTTGTACCTCTGAGTGGCAGATAAGCGTTGACTCTGGCACTCGAGGGAAATAAGACCAGCTGGATAAGAACAAATCCCTCCAGATGCGCAACACGTGCATTGCCTCTTCTTTCTCTCGCTTTAACCGAATTATGTTTGCTATAACGGCCGACATTAAGATCAACCAGATTATCAAAGTAATCCAAGATCCCTGAATGGGATCCACTTGAATGCCTTATCGTACCTTGACGTGCTTTCTAAGGAATCCTAATTGAATCATCACACCTCGGGGAGCTCCATGTGACTTAAATGGATAAGCTTCACCCAGAGAAGGTCATTTACATGACTCAGAGCTCTTCCACAAATCCTTCCTGCTTAGTACTTTCAGTCAAGAAAAAAAAAAAAAAAAAAACTTCTGCACCATCATGACAATCACAAGCAGTTTACTTTCTTGCTGATTTCATTCGCTCTGAAACAAACAACCAGGCAGAGAAAATAATATGTATATTAGCCTCCTAGTTTGTTCTAATTGTTATTGATCGCTGTAGTCAGTTTGTATCTTAAACAGACTCCCAGAATAGATAAATAGCCAGAATAGCAGGGTCAGGCTTGAGTACTGGACTCAATCTATGGGCTGCTGATTAGGAGATAGTGAGTTTAAATCCCACTCGCACCAAGCTACCATCAACGTGTCCTTGAGAAAGACATTCAACTTCCACCTGCCCAGCTGTACCCTGTCCTAGTTAAAAGTCACTTTGAATAAAAACATCAGACAAGGCTAAATATAAAACAAAACAAAAAATCATTGTCCATTGTCTATTATCCTTCAATGCAGCTTATTTTTCACCATTGTACTTCTTTGGTACAATGCAGGCAATGATGTGAGTCCCTGCACTTATTGTAGGCCTATGTTTACATTACCAGTCTGAAGTGACTTATTTCCAATCCAATGTAACATAGATTTGATCTTTTAAGGCCTGTCGGAATGCACACATATGATTTTTTTCAGATCGGATCTAAGTCACTTTCATATGTGGTCCGAGATCATATACGGACCCGATACTGTACGTAGTCATATAACTTGAATGACAATAGGCAGAGCGGAATGCATGCAACTTCATGCATGTGTAGGGTCGCCAATGTCATCAGTCAGCATCGGCAGTGTGGGGATTTCATAGCAGTGCTAGTTACAGCTGCAAAAACAGCTAAAGTAATTTTCTGTCTTTCTTTCTTCTTCTGGGCCTCAACAAATACAGCCGACTAACTGCTTGCCGTCCTCCAGAGCAAAAACCCAAGCATATATTTTTGCAAACATTGCATCCAGTGTATCAAATGAATGAGTGCTTGCACAAATATAAGATTTTTTCACTTAGATAATATGAGCAACTGAGGGGAATTAGAGCCAGATAAAAATTATTTGTAATTATGAATATGACCCATCGTGACATTAAAACCTGAATTGAACAACTTGGATTGTAATATGAAGCTAGTCTTAGACCGGCATGTGTTTTAAAAAGTACAGAAGCCTAGTACAGGTGTTCCTTAAATTCCTTCTATCCATTACTTTCTCCTACCCTCACTTACCACGCATGTGCAGACCAAAATTATGTCATCTTGCGCTGCTTGAGCACTCCGCCCAATAAATCCATGCTACTACTCCAAGTGGGTTATGTTTATTATTATTTTTTTGTTTGTGTGTTTCTTTACCCTTTATTTTATTTGCATGGTTGATTTAACAGTCAACTATAAGTGGTTTATTCCTTTAGAACAATGACTAAAAGTTATTATAAGTACATTACCATCCTACGCCTTCCTATACACTTCTCAGCTAATGTGGTTTTGCTTTGGTTTATTTAATTACATGCAATATAAAGCTGATTCAATTTGAAAACAAGCTTAGAGATGCGAAAGAACACCAGAGAAAGCCTTGCTACAGTAACCTGATCACATGATCTTTGGGAGATTGCGAGTTCAAGTTGCAACAATGCAAGAAAGCCAAATAGTCTGTGGTCTCTGCCTTAGAGGAATGGATGTCTCTCTGTCCCCTTCAATCAACAAGTCGTCTAAAGAATGAGACTGGGGAAGACTTTTGAAGTCTTGTTGACTGAATTCAAAGACTTTTAAAGACTTACAAAGACCTAAGATTTGGTGATTGAAAACAAAGACTTCTATTAATCATTGTCTTCCATCAATAAGGCTTACAGTGAGCTTTACAACGACTTACAAAGACATATGAAAACTTCTACATACTTGATGATTGAAGACCAATGCATAGTTATTATAAGTACATTACCAGCCCTATGCCTTCCTACACACTTCTCAGTTACTTTATGTTCTTTTGCTTTAGTTTATTTAATTACATGCAATATAACACTTTTCAGACACTTCATGTGCTTTTGCTTTGGTTTATTTAATTACATGCAATATAAAGTTGATTCAATTTGAAAGCAGACTTACTGTAGAGATGACAAAGCACACCACAGGAAATCTTCCAACAGTAAAGTAACCATGAAATCTTTGGAAGATTGTGAGTTCAAATCCCAACAATGCCAGGGAGCCAAAATAGTCTGTGATGTCTGACTGTGAGGGATGGAGTTCTCTCTGTCCTCTGTTATTCAACAAGTCAACTGAGGAAGACTTTCCTCCGACTTTTGTTGAAAAGACTTGTTTACTAAAGGAGAAGACTTACAAGGACCTACAGAGATTTGTTAATTGAAAACCTAGACTTAAGAAGACTTAGAAAGACTTGATGTTTAAAAATTTAAGTCATTGTTAATCTTTGTCTTCAATCAAAAAGTCTTTGTAAATCTTTGAATGTCTTTGTCTTATATCGCCAAGTCTTCGTAAGTCTTCGTCTTCAATCAACATGTCGTTGTAAGTGTTTAATCCTCAGTCTCAGTAAGTCAGGCTTACTGTGAGTTTGTAAGACTTACAAAGACATATGAAGACTTCTGAATACTTGCTTCTTGAAGACCATTATATATAGTACTTATAGTTATTATAAGTGCATTACAAGCCCTATGCCTTCCTACACACTTCTCAGCTAATGTGTTTCTGCTTTGGTTTATTTAATTTCATGCAATATGACACTGATTCAATTTGAAAGCAGATGAGAAGGTAACACCACAGAAAGGCTTCCAACAGTAAAGTGATCACATGATCTTTGGAAGATTGCAAGTACAAATCCCAACATTGCCAGGGAGACAAACTTTCTACGGTCTCTGACTAGGAGGGATGAAGTTTTCTTTGCCCTGTCAATCACAGCAACACCAGCCAATGGACTGTATGTGGAAAAGTGTGGACAAAACTTGGGGACTGGTCAAGACCAAACCAGATTCCAGTGTTCCACTGGCATCCCAATCAACCAACAGCAGGTGGACTTTGGCTTTCCCTGAGATGTTGTGATTAGGCCTGCGTATTGATGCAGAGGTACTTTAAGAAATCCTGGGGTTGGCTCCGCCAATTACAGCCAGTTTTGCTGATAAGGGCTTGCGCTTGAGTTTCATATTGACACTAAGTGCATCCACAGTATGATTTCGGCTCGGCGGGTGCGTGTTACATCATGTGCCGTGGCTCTATGACAGGGTGGTAATTTAATCACCCTAATAGAGCGTTGGTGCATCAGTCGTTCCTGCCCCGCTGCTGTAATACTGCGCTCTCATAGAGTGAAAAAGTAATGAGGACATGGCTGGTGAGCAAGGTTTTATAGGTTTAAGGCGTCTACAGTACTGTCTGTGTGCTAGGTAGAATAAATAAGTACACCTGCGCTGACTTTTCCTCTGTTGGACTGAGTATTGAATATTTACAGACACACACCAGGAGAGATGCAATGGGCTGAAAAATGGAGTGAGAAATCTCTTACAGAGAGGATGTCAGAGCAGAGCTGCATGCACACTCTAATTTATTTTGAAGCTATTCTGTTTTTTGGTTGTTGTTTTTTTGCTTTTTTTGCAATACCTGTGACCTCTAAAATAAACACACACAAGCTAAAGCACTTGTGTAATGAAACAGAATGAAAAGTTCAAGATAGTATTATAGTGTAGTGTATAAATATCCCACTGATTGTAGAGCACACAGTAAAATTGCAGATATGCCGTTTCAGTTTGGGTAACTATGGGGAAGTATGGATAAATATCAGTTCTGCTGTTTGTCAAAGAGCGTCAAATCAGTAAGTAAGGCCCAGTCATACTGCAGCGAAGACCATAAAAATGGGGTAAAAATGGAGAAATGTGCATTTATCATGTTCATACTATTTCTCAATGCATCTACAGTATGAAAAGAAAATCAGCAAGTGATGAATTTCTAAGTTGTTTACTCTAGTCAAAGAGCTGAATGCGTTAATGAATGAAAAGGTAATGGGGAAAAAATATGGAGATGCGGGCAATAAAAATAACAAGAATAAAGTGAAATAAGGAAGTAAAGAAGGAGAAAGAGGAAAAAAATGCCGGATATACAGTATACTGACGAATAGTGTACCATAAGGAATAGAAGAGAAGACGAGAAAAGAAAAGGGGAAAAGAGAAAATAATAGGAAAAAACAAAAGAAGAGAAGAAAAAATGGGAGAAAAAAAGAAAAAATGGGAGAAAAAAAGAGATAGGAGAAATGGAAAAAAAAGGTAAGAGAAAATTGGAGAAATGAGAAGATAGAAAAGGGAGGAGAAAAGTGGAGAGAAATCGGAAGAAAGGTGAGAGAAGAAAAGACAAAATAAGAAAAAAAGGGTGAAGAGAAGAGATGAAAATGGAAAGAATATAGGAGAAAAGATAAGAATAGAAAAAGAAAGGAGTGGAAATGGAAAGGGGAAATTGGACAGAAGTGAGGAAATGCAAAGAAGAGAAGAAAAGAGATATGAGAGAAAAGGAGAACAAATAAGAGAGAATATAGCTACTGTAGATGTAGAAAATATTAATAAAATGGGAGAAAAGGCTTCTTTGAAAAAGAAATGAAAGGTAATAGAAAGAAAAAAGAAAAATGGAATTAGCAGAGAAAATTTAGAAAAAGGAGGAGAAGATAGTAAAAGATAGAAATTTGGAAGAAAGGAGAGAACAAGAGAGAAGAGACTATAAGAAAACAAATCAAAGAAGAGATAAAAGAAAATTGGAAAAGAAGTGAGGAGAAAATGGTACAATGGGAAGAGTAGATAAGGAAAGAGAAGAGAACAGGGTAAATGGAGAGAGCGAGAGAGAAGGGGACAGAAGAGAGAAAATGGGGAAAAAGAGATGTAGGAAATTAAATCAGGAGAAGAGAAGAGAAAAGCAGAATGAAGAGAAAAAAAGAGAAGAGTAATTAGTAAGAACACGGGAGAGAAAAAAAGAGATAAAGTGGGATGAAAAAGGGGAGTGAAAATAAAAACAAAGACAAAAATATAAATTATTTAAATTACTTTTAGGCTCATATGCTACGCTAAACAAAAAAGGGAATACAAAGAAAAATTGCAAAGTGTGAAACACTCTCTGCCTCGGGAGTGTTAGAAGTAGGTCAGATGTATACACACACACACACACACACCCACACACACACACACACACACTCATACTGTATGTCATAGTATACAGTATCTTACTGTATACAAACCACTACTGTTTTATACGCTAACTTTAATAACCCTCATGATTTCATGACATTTATAGTACCGTATTTACAGTATATCCTATGATGTCATCGACACAAACTTGACACAAAAACACACAAAGGCATGATGACATCATTGCTGTATTATACTGTAGTACTACTACAGCAACCCACATGGGAGAAAAAATGGAAAAAGAAGAGAAGAGAGGAAAGTAGAAGAAAAGAAGAGAGAGAAAAAGAAAAGAGAGACAATGGAATGCATAGGCAAGAGAAAAGAGAAAATGAGAAGTTATAATAAATATATGTAAATAAAAATATAAAACAAGCTGAAAATAAGAGCTGTGGGAAAATGTTAAAATGAGAAGAAAAGGGAGAGAAGTGAATAAGGAGGATAAGAAAAGAAAAGAGAGAAAATAGGATGAGAAGATACTGTAGGAGAAGCGAAGGGAAAATAGGTAGAGAAGTGAATAGGGGAGAGAGAAAAGAGAAGAGAAGAAAGAAAATAGAAAGAGAAGAGAAGCAATGAGAAAATATAAAAGAGGTGAAGAAAAGAGAGAAAATATAAAGAAAAAACAAAGAGAACAGAATAAAATAAAACAGGAAGGAAGAGAAAAGAGATTAGAACAGAACAGAGAAAACAGAAAGAGAAGAGAGAAGAAATAGTAGTAGTGAAGGAAAGGAAGAGAAGTAACAGGGAGAGAAGAGAAGGTGAGTGACTGAATGAATGAAGTTATTAACTGGTGAATGGTGGAACTGCATCATGTTCGGTTTATAATCAGTTGAGGCTTCGAGTCCTGACACTTTCTGTTCCTTTTGATTCAAGTCTGAATTTACTTTCCTGAGAAAAATAAATAGTTACGAGGATAACGGCACAATTAATTCACAATTACTTAATAAGTCTGTACAAACCGTTCATTATTTTAACTACATAAAATAAATTACTGTACATGTAAAGGCTATTCTACATATCTGACAGAATTCATAAAAATCATTTGATCATACCGAATAAAAAAATAAAGCTTTGTTTTAGCCTGGTGCCAAACATGGCAGGGATCGGGAGCACCTGGGCCTCAGGCAACCGCTTCCTAGCCCTTAAATCAAACAAAACTGTAAAATGTCAACAGTGTACTTGAAATATGCTTTCAAATAAAAATGTTCGTGAGTTATCAATCAAAGTGCAGGACAGATTTTGAAACACCGGTGAAGTGATGTGACTTTCACAGAGTTTTGGCAGTGGGCCACTTCCTTTACATCGCTTAACTTTACAGGATCACTCTCAGTGCGAGGGCAGTAAACTGGAATAAATAAATCAACCAGAACAACAGAAACTCTCTCCGGGCTCCGGGTGTGTGGTGCAGTCATTTAAAACAAACCATGCTGGATCCACAGGGTTGAATGTTAAAGGTCCCATATTTTACTATTTATTAATCAAATTAATACAGGTCTCTGAGTTTTGCAGAAGTGTGTGTGTGTGTTTGTGGGCATGGGTTAATGCTCCTGATGAATAACCTTTCAGAAAATGCGTTCACTCTCACAGAGAACAGCAGAGCTGAGGAACAAGCCAGGTGAAGGGATCTTACCTTATACTGTATGAGGTCACAAAAGGGGAGAAATCTAATTGGCTTGTCAAAACAAACATAGAAAACCCCCTCCCAAACACACATTTTTGTGTTTGTACATAACCACACTGTCTACCTGAGTTTCCAAAAACATGACTAAAAAGTGGATTTTGCGTAATGAGTGCCCTTTAATTGATCAGTGGGTATAAGGAGACATGGCAGTGGTTTCTCAGGTGGTTGGGGCTCTCTGTTGCTGTTTAGAGGATTGGGGATTTAAGCCCTGCCACCGCCGGCTTGCCGTTGTTGGGGCCCTTGTGCAGACCCTTAACCTGACGCCCATATAAGTTTCAAAAGTGGAACCCACTGACAAATCCTAAATAAATAAATAACTAAACCCTTCCCTAACTTGATATGAGTAAATATCGTAATATACTGTATATACACACATATGATATCGGGTGGTGGAGGATGGGGGTGGGGGGTGCATATCATGATTCTCTTGTGTGGCAATTCATCCATCATCGTATATGCATGTGTGGGTGTGTGCGTGTTGATATATAATATTATTGACATATTAATAATATTGATATATTAATATTTAATATAAATGTGTTTAATATTTTGTAAAAAATCGCGTTACTAAGAGAATTGCAATACAAATCAAATTAGCACCTAGGTATCGAGATAATATATCAGGTGACACCTGGGGATTCCTATTTAAATAAATTTTGGGTCAGGTAAATACGGAATTTTATATACTGTAGAGAGAGAGAGAGAGAGAGAGAGCAGAAATTTGATTGATTGATTGATTGATTGATTGGTTGGCATATTAGATCCTTCATATAAAAGTATACTCTTACTATTTTGCATCAACTCTAAACCGCACAGTGCAGAAAATAAGCACTTGCTTAGTTTACAACCTTGAAAAAAAAAAGGAGGGGGGGGGGGGTTATTGATGACATTCATAAGCACGTTTCATATTTTCATATTTGTCACATCATCTCATTTTTCAGGCTATGATTCCTTAGAGAATCGCTTTGCATCGCTGCACATTTTATAAGTTGCTTAAAAGTCTTATAGCACACAGCCCACACAAGAGTCACAAGATGTTAAATTGCAAGTGAACGTTTAGATTCTAGAGATTAGAGATTAGATCAGACTGCTTGTGCAATTACAGCTTCACTTTCCGGTGAAATCTGAGTTTTTTTTTAAATTTAATATACGTTTCAGGTTTCTAACACCTGAGAGCTAAATTTAAATGTCTAATGTGTCTAAAGACTGGGCATTATGAGTCTAAATAATTCCACAGTTATAGGAAATTACTGGAAGAAGGTGAATAAGCAGCTCTGGCGCCGCTCATAACTAGCACGTTCCCATGGACGGGCCGATCTGAGGATCTCAGCACCTCACCATCCGGCCAGGCACTTAAACAGGTGTCCAGGTGCATTGTGGGACTCCGCACCTCTGAGTGCACGCCACCACAGAGAGAGCACCTGGCCCTTTGGTGTCAACATGCTGTTCACAGCACACATCAACAAGGCTGGTGTACCGTCTGCTGCCAATCAGAGAGTGCACTCGTACGGGCTGTGGGCTTCTGCTAGCACGAGTGTCAGGTGGAAGACAGATGCAATATCTGAAGACCAAATGGCCCGAGTAAATCTGTTTCGGGAGCGACTGATTAAACAGCGATTCTCATGACACGCATAACGCAGAGCTGAGTATTTGGATGGCGGCCTGGAAAAAGCCTTCGCATGGAGAAATGATGAAATTTTCACTATATGGTATGGGGTAGATCTGAATATGACACACTTCCCCAGACAGGAATGCGCTTCTCTTTTGCATGCATCATTTGTGAAATCTAATTACAAACTGAATCAGTCAGGCATGCAGTGCATGAGGAAAGTCCACATCGCTAGTATGGGTATGAACATCTTTCTGCAGCTTTCCCATTTACAAATGCTAATGGTAAACCGGGCCTTTGGCTTTCCAATGCTCATGCAGCCACTCATTTAACCTGAAGCAGTGTGGGTAAGAAACTGAGTTAGCAGTGATTTGCTAGCATTAGCTGATAACGATGACTGAATACTGAAAGAGTTTATGAGTTTGGCTGGGATGATTGTATTTGATTGCACGGTTTGGATGGGCAGGAAGTAAAAGATATAAAGTCAAAGATATATATATATATTAGTTAGGACAATAACCCTAGTTACGTAGGACAGCACTGGTCTGGTTTCAAAAGCTACTGAGAATAACAGCTAAACAGTCTGGTGAATTGTCTTTTTTTCCGCGAGTGTTCACGTTATTGAACGCAGCATTAGTTGTACTATTGCTGTACTATTATACTATTGCTGTACTATTATGCATGCTTCTGTATGCTCATACCAGGCAGGCAGACGCAGCAGAGAGAGCGTCTATAGCAGGATTTAAGATCACTGGTGGCTAGAAAAAAACCAGTCACAAAATAAAAACATTAGGCACAATGCCGACTGTTTCAGTTCCCATCTGGAGGCATGAAAAACATTGAAAAATGGCCACAACACATACTGAAGCGACTATTAAATTAGGTGCTCTTTTTTACCTCCCCTGCCAGGCAACAGTGTGGATTCATGGAATGCAGCTGCTGTTGGTTGGAGTTTTTTTGGCTTGTTTTGTTTTGTTGGCCTTTGTAACAGCACAGTGCTTCCAAAATTCCAGTGTTCTTCCAAAAATAGGTCAACTGCTTTTTATAACCTGTTCATTGAGGTCACAGCTTGGAGATCAAGTAAGAAAAACCAACAAGGATTCTGTCATGTGGGTGGGTAGAAAAAAAAATAAAGTCTTGTTAGTTAGCAAATGTAAGGAGAATTATAATATCAGACCTGATAACTCGCAGCAGCAGTTGTAGAACAAACTGGATAATTTCTAAGCTTTAAACCTAAAAATACAAGCGATATTAAGAGATAGATAGATAGATTAGCTGAAGTTGTCACAACAACAAAGTGTCTCGATCAGGAGGCAAGGTTTCTCTTTCCATGTGAACTACAAGGTGCTCATACTAGGACTTTTTTTCTGTATCACTGTAGATCATCTATGATGTTAAAAGATAATAAAGTTGGTTTTATATTGTGCATATGCCATGGGTTCTTTGTAAAATCTCCCAAAGCTGGTCTATACAGTACTTACAATATAGTACTTAGTCACTACTGAAATGTGGCGAGGGGCTTACAGCCAGTTAACAGGATGGAACATGCAGCACACAGCCAGCACCAGGGACAGCGCTGCTACATTCCAAAAAGGGGCGGGGCGCCGTAACTTAACGGCACTGGGAGCAATGAATCAGCTACTGTCCACCTGTCGTCCGCTCCCTATAAAAGGGTCCCGACAGCGTGTGCCGGTGAGTAGGATGTTAAGAGCATACAACTTATGCCGTTTTCCCTTCCCCACAGACTCTGACATGACTGAGAGGCTCTCTGGTCACACTCGAACAGCAGAAAAAATTATCGCGCCTTGGTTGAGTTGTACCTCTGCATCTTTAAGTAATAGCTTTGGGGACAGCCTTCATATATTGGATAGATACTAGATTTGTATTTTTACCTTTTTCAAATCAGTATGAAGTAAATTTTTAAGTCGTCCAATATATTTAGTCGTTTTCTTAATAATTAGAAAAATACACATTTACTGGAAAGAGAAAATTTCTCATTTCTAGATAATTTAAAAAGGCGGTGCCAAATGTCAAATATAACCCAGAATTTTGAAAGATTTCTTTTTTAAATAATAGATAAACCTATGTACAATCTGATTGTGCACAAACCTGTGTTCTTCGAGGCATTATTATTGTATGCTTTGCACGTTTTTGAGGTCATTTCCCCCCCTCTATATCCACTGATTAATTCCCTTGAACTTGAACATGATGTCACAAGCAAAATGGCCAAGGTTGAAGAAGAAAAATAATCAGTGGAAAGGAAAAAAAACGGCATAATCCTGCACTCTGTAACGGCCAAAGGGTCAGAAATGCCCAGTCCATTCAGACCACCATGCCTGCTGTTCTTCACATAGAAGAGAGCAAGATGGGATTATACTACGTTCTGTTTCTCACGGTTGTTGCTGCAGAGTATTGATCCTCTCTGTAGCATAAGCCAATGAAAGCAGAAAACCGCTCAGACTCATTTACAGCCTGGATTTTCCATCTGCTGCTCGCACAGCTTCGCTCTCTACAGGACCTACCACAATAATCAGCAGAGTCTGGATTCCTACACAATACTGGCCCCTTGATTAATATAGTTCCTTTAGCAGACTGTTGGTTTGATGCTGCATCTCACTAGTATTACAGTATCTGTGGAGGAACTGTTAAAAAGTGCTCTAACTACTGTCCACTGAAAAAAAAAAGTTTCACTACAAAAGAATGTACAGTACAGTGCCAAACTAATGTCCATACTATAAAATCAGCAAGTAAAACACCTATTAAATTCTATAGGTTTAAATTCTTACTGTTGCTAGGTGAGCAGAGTAAAAGTGAGGTGAGGAGAATAAAACATAGGGGTGGTGGACAGTCCTGAGAAACTTACAAAATTTACTTAATATCTTTATTTATTCACGTTAGAACATCAGCTAACTTCAATTGCTCCAGGGGTGAATCCTCCAATAGTGCCCTTGGTCAAGGGATTCAGCCTTCTGTTTGAAGCTATAGTAGTTAATTTTAAAGCTTGTGTTAGCCAGAAAAAACAGCAACAGTTCTAAGGCAATTCGAAGCAATTACTACGAAGACAAAGTGTTGTTTAAGACAACATGTTATCAACCTTCAACCTTCATGGCTGGTTATGAACGTGGATTTTGACAGACAGCTGCTCTCTCTTCTTTCTAATACTGCAGACTGCTGCTGAACCTTTCAATGGTCAGCAGTTCCGGACCGTACTGGCCTACTTTCAACCATGGTCACAGTGACCGAGGATCCAGAGACTGATCTAAAGAAGATTGCAAAGTACACAAGTGCATTCAGCGGATTGTTTTTTCCGGGTGAAAAAAAACTTTTTGAAAAAATCTGTTAGGGAAACTTGCAAAACTCAACAAAAAAAACTGGACCTTAGGAACGAGTCCAGCAACCTGGAGTGCTTTTCTTGCACATTTTTTCAGTGATGATTCATAACAGCATAATATATTGTTAAAAAGCCAAGCTCCTACATGAATTACATGACAGTTGGCTGGGCTCCAATTTATATCCAAGTATCCAAGTACCACTTTTTTATGTTATTGAGTAACCTTTTAAAGAAAGGGAGAGAGAGAGAGAGAGAGAGAGAAAGAGAAAGAGAAAGAAAAGTAACAACAGTGTGGAGGGTGGTTAGCATATGACGTGTGTCCATGTACAGTAACTTGCTCATATTTAATGCCTGCAGAATTATGCAAGCCCTCTTGACTCACCGTCATTAAGTCGGTATTGAAGCCTCTATTAATGAGGGTTCGCAGAGCCGCCATTAAGACCAGACCTGCCATAATCACAAAAGGGAAACCAGAACTCTGTATATGATAGACAGGGCGCTTTTCAGAATTCCGTGCTACAATTAATGCTAATGGACTCCTCACCCTGTGTTTATGGTCAAGGGAAAAAACAAATGGCTGAATTTATCGAACAAGCTTCCCTCTCGTTATGTCATGTAGGAGGAACACAATCTGAGCTGATTTGTGCTGCCGGAGACACGCATAAGCGCTTTAACACTCGCCAGAGAAAACATGGTGGAACAAAGAAGGGCTATTGTTCCTCAGGAACAGAGGAAAAGCAAAGCATTAGTGCTGAGAAAGCGTCTCTGGAACAAAGCTGTGCTCGAGACCCAAGACGGCAACAGGTCCACTGAGTAAAGCCATGTTTTTATGGAAGTGATTAGGCACCATAACCACTCAAAAGCCTGGTTTAGGCCCAGACGTATTTGTGAAGTGCTGTATAATACCCCTTTGAATGATCAGATCAAATACAAAGACACTTATTCATGATTAAAGTAATGAGACAAAGGCTTTTAAGATAAATGCATTTGGTTCAGGCTGGGCCACATGCTGGCAGATCAGGATGTACAATATTATTCAAATAAATGATCATATTATCCAAACGTTAGGCCTCTTGTGATCTGTGATAACACGGCACATCTTGTCATAATATCCTCTCTTTAAACATCAGATATGGAGGAAGAAAGCAAGGCTATGATTCCAAATGCACCCAGATACCTGATTTTTTATTCATTTCTTTGGATTGTGGATCATGTTGGAGAACATTGTGGTAAAAAAAATATTACATAATAGGCTTAAATCTACAGTAGTAGGGTTTGTATTTATGCATGCATTACAAAATGCTATTGTTTCTATAGTAATAGCTAATCGATAAGAACTTGGATGGTAGGTCCTAGAGCGGTGCAATTTGATCGATTATGCAATTAATTCAGTCTTTTGTTGACTGAATCAATTAATTGACTCTATGAATCAGTTTTGATTCCGAAGCAATTCACACTTACAAACTTTCCAAAACTGGCAAATTCCTTACAAATTTTCTGCAAGAGTATTGCGAATTCTTCTGGTTTTGAGTTTATGTTCGGTTGGAGCAATACAGCCACCTATTGGATTGAAGGCGCTGCATGAAAAGTAGGAAAAGTAGGAAATAGGAAAAATAACCTGCTTGTATGAAATATGACATTAAAAACAAAATCAACAACACAGGATTTTAATGCATTTTAGATCATTTCAGTAGTCTAGTAGTAACCTGTAGTCTCCGAAACCTGTAAGAAATATAGTTGCTTGAGTCAAATCAGCCAGTCAACTAATGCTATCGAATCGCACTGAATCAAATAGTGTAATGCTCAAAGCTCTAACTCAATCGATTCTACAGTCTACCTCTGATTTACATCTAAACTAGGTGCACTATGTGATCTAAACTTTATTAACATAAACATTACAATACATTCTCATTAAACTAAGAACAAAGTCATTGCCATGGAGTTTTGCTTGCTACAGTAATTCCTATGTAAGGAGAATTATTAAATACAGTGGATACAATTATGATTACGAGCATAATTCGTTCCGGAAGTGGGCTCGTATTCCAAAACACTCGTAAACCAAATTTAATTTTCCCATAAG
>JAQMYL010000016.1:5909984-5920692 GCA_030014365.1 Clarias pachynema | reverse complement strand
TTTTTTCCTTGATAATTTGTTTGTATTTCATTACCTTAGACTATAGGAATATATATTTATTTCATGGACAGAACTGATTGACAGATATTGAATATTGATTGTCACAATATTTGCTTGGTGTGTTTGCAAGTTGTAATAAAGACCTACAGTAGTTAAGATTTGGAAAGGGCTAAATTGAGTGGAAAGCAAACAAATAAATGATAGTTAAAAAAACAACAACACTAGCTCTGTACAAAAGCGCTGCAGCATATGATTGACTATTGAGTCGATAGCCCGAGTAAATGGGCACTACATCATTTAGCCTTATAGCCTACGTCTGCTCTAAATAACATGGTCTGAAAACAATCTCTCGGCTGACAGCGCTCGTGCTCGGTGCCGTGTATATGATCGAGCAGGCGTATCGGCGACTCTGTCGAGCCTCTTTGTTGTTTTAGAGCAAATGGATCGTTCCTTATGATGAGATCTATCATTGCATGACTGAGTCCATGGCTAAGTGGGTCAGTGTAGAGAGCACACGCTCAGAGTACATGAGTCTCTGTAACACCTGGTGGATTGTGGGTAGCAACATGTTCATATGTGAGGACTGGGTTACATCTTCCATTACATCGGCTTGTACTGTAAATAAACAGACATGCAAACAGGTCACAGATTAACAGAAAAGCTCAATACTGCAAATCAAACAGAATCGGTCTGGTAAGAGTGGCCTCTTCCAGCATGACCCCACACATACATTTTAGAGAATGTCTTTTGGAAGATTGGTATTTTTTTGTTGTTGTTGCCCAGAACATGGGCGTTTTGTCGAAACACTAATGTGGATTTTTTTTTTTTTTAATGTTAAGAAAAAATAATCAGAAAAGACAGCATGTTGTTGAAAAAAAAAAAAGTTGTAGCAGTGAATATTTATGGATAGATTTACCACATGTTAAATTAAAAGGTGTAGTTCTGGTTAGGACAAAGGATGGACTTATGTGAATACCTGGCAACCCTAGTTACAGATCTGTTACACTCTGTTGCTACATTTAAAAGGCATAGCTGTCGATCCCCTCAGGGGTCATGTGGTAAAAAAACAATCCGAACAAACCGAGTATGCAGCTTACCAAACCGTGCATGCAGATTAATAAACCTAGATGCGTTTTTCTTAGCCCCACTTAGCCCCATAAAACTAATTATTGCACTATGCATATGCCATTATGTTGTAAATATATCTATACAATCACATCAAAAGAGTTATTAGTAGCAGTATTCCCCCTAATTTGTCTTGACCAATTCCTACCCACCAGACATAAAACAATGCCACATGCCTCTTCGGAGACACAGGAAGCCATCCAAGTGTACCTTTCTAAATGGTGCATAATACATTGAGAAGAATGTGCCATCTGCCCACTGACAGACATCGAAGATGGGACGCCTTAACTATATGTGGAAGAATGCGCTGCCTGCGTCTTTTACATTCATGAGCTCAAACATCCACAATAGGATGGCGTAACACACTTAAAAGAATGTCCTCTACTCTTCAGCATGCGTGAGCTCACAGAATATTATGATTGGCTAGTGCCACTGCAGAGAAAGTATCCCATCCCTTCCCCCCAAAAGGATATGGGCAAATTTTGCTTTCTTGGATCACATGATGATAAAGTCAAGACTTTTTGTTGCGTTGGAAGCTCCAGTCCCATGGGAGATCTGATTGGACAAACCTGTTCCCAATCTCATTCTCTCTTGGAATAACCTTCGTAAAACCTTCGTAAAACACTAACTGCTACCTTTTCACCAGTCACAATTCGAAGCATTACAGTATACAGTATCTGAACGTGAATTGTTTCTGAATTTCAGAATGTTCGGTATAGGGCTTCGGTATATCACACAGTATACTGTATACTGCAACACCGTTAGACTGCAGTGTGGTATACAAATAATAATCAACTAGACTACATGAATCCTGTTCAGGGTGTGCCCTGCCTCAAGCCCTAAGTCTCCTGGGATAGGCTCCAGGCCCCCCGTGACCCTGAAGATAGGATAAACCGGTATAGATGATGCTGAGTAGACTACATTGTATTCATATGCCATTAAATAAGGCTGCTTGATCTAGTGTTTAATGAAGTGTATTCAATTCATCTCCTACGGCTGTGAAGTGTGGAGGTTGTTCAGGTCCATCCCTAAACGTCCCTCATTTCCTCCATCCAAACAGATGCTTGCAAAATTCATTTTCTCCGACCAAATACCAAATACCTAAGCCATTGGTTCATAAATCTTACTCAGTAAATGGATGTCTAGCTTCAGGTCTCTTTCAGCCCCAGAAGTCCAGGGATAGAAACTAAATTTCCATAAAAGAAGCTATTTCATGGCAAAAACGATTCTATGGGAACCTGCAAAAAATCCACAGCAAGGAAGCAAAGAAGCGCTTACAAACGGAAACGCTTGTAAAATCCATTTGGGGCCGTTTGCCCGAGCTCGGAAGATCCCATCAGTGATATGATTCAAGCCAAACACTGTGAAGTCGAGAAGGAGGAGGAAGGAGGAGGAAGGAAGGAGTGGCGCGGCGAAATGAGTGTGTCAGGTGTGCTTTGGGGGATTCACAGGTGAAGAAGTCCCTGCTCGCCAGTTTCAAAGAGCTTTTGACCCCACTTTCAGAGAAATGACCTTGTAAACCAAATAGGTCCAAGCAGTGGCAAAGCTGCACTTACACAAACCACAAGAATAAAACATCAATCCCAAAGATAACATGTGATTATAAAGCGCTTTACGCACCAACTTGGTGGATCTTGGTGTATTATTTCTATACTGTAGCACTACATTTTCTTTTTTCATATTTATAGTATTCACCTCCCCACCCATTATGAAAAACACACTATCAATTAGAACAAAATTTTACTTTTCTATCTCTGTTAAAATCTGGATTATTATTTGTCAGAAAGTGTAGATTTTATATAACAGCTGCTACTAAAAAAAAAATCAGTCTAATGTGTCATTCAACCGCCTTTAGCTTTGATTACAGTATACTGTGATGTGTGAAAATGATTCCACATGCTAGCAGACACACTCTTTCATAATGTCCTGGAATATGCCTGTGCCATCAGGGAAGAAAAACTCCATAGATATCCAAATCTGGTCATTCACTACAGTACATTCAGGTCATCAGCTGACTTCATTTTATTGACACATAATGTTGCTGAGTCTAGACCTGACCAACCGAAGCAACCCCAGATCATAACACTGCCTCCAGAGGCTTGTACAGTGGACACTATACATGATGGGTGCATCGCTTCATGCACTTCCCTTCTCACCCTGACACGCCGAAAATACAGCATCAGGCCAAACAACTCATTTGTCTATAGAATATTGCTCCAGACATCTTTCGGTTTGTTCAGACGCAGCTTTGCGAACCTCAGTTGTGTTTCCATGTGTTTTTCTTTTTTGGAGAGAAGAATTTTTTTCCTGGCAACCCCTCCAAACAAACCATACTTGTTCAGTCTTCATCTAATTGTGCTGTCATGGACTTAAACAATTAACATGCTCAGTGAGGTCTACAGAGTCTGAGATGCTCTTGTTTTTTTTTTTTCTGCATTTCTCTGAGCATTGTACAGTAAATTAAGTTCAATATATTGAACTTTCAGCTGCATAACACACATGATGTTATATAATTTCTATCTGTTATTACCCAAATGAGGATGGGTTCCCTGTTGAGTCTGGTTCCTCTCAAGGTTTCTTCCTATTGCCATCTCAGGGAGTTTTTCTCCTTGGCTTGCTCATCAGGGACAATCTCATTATTATCTAGACACATTTTTCTCTCACACACACACTTCCATAAATTTTCTTTCCAAATGTTCTTTTCATTTTTGTGAAGCTGCTTTGAGACAATGACCATTGTTAAAACGCTATATAAATAAAATAAAATTGAATTGAATTGAATAAATGTGCTAAGACGTCCACTTCTGGGCAGATTTGCAACTGTCTTGAATGCTTTCCTTTTTTTTTTTTTTTTAATAAAACTTTCAAGATTGATGTGCAGCAACAACTTTCTAATATCATTGCTTATATCTGTCTTTATGACTGCATTAATACATACATGAATGGTCCAGACCAAAAAGAAATGCCAAAACTTCTGCTTTCATAGAGGTTTGCACACTTGCTGATGATTAGCAACATTTGGCTGCAACTTACCCTCTTACAGTTTTTTCTTTTTGTCTTTAATTTGGTTAAATAAATAATGGCACGATGAAAAAAGTTACATGTTCTTGCTCGTCTAAGGTGGTATTTGTCTAATACTGAGACCTGCTGCGATTAGATGATTTTTATAATGTTTTTACACACACACACACACACACACACACACACACCAAATAAACAACAACATAGAATTAAAAAGGGGGGACTAACTTTTGAACATGACTGTATAACAAAGGTCAGACAAACACAACAGCTTCTCGTATGTCTTGCATCTTGTCCAGTCCACAGGGTTCTCTCATATCTTTTGACTGTTGTAGCATTATCTCTCTATTTAATTTTCACTCTTTTCAAATTAGGGTTAATTCATTTATTCACTTCCAACCTGTCCACCCATGCTCGTATTCAATCCATTCAATCTATTAGTGGTATTATTAACAGCTTTTTAACCTGCATGTCGCTGTTAAGAATTCGTCGTCAGTGCACACTGAATAAAAACATGAGCTTTGTTGCTTAACAGCCTTGACAAAGAAACACAGACAAAGAGCTTGAAGAGCTCAGCAGCAGGAACCCATTAACTGAACCCTACACTAAAAAACAGACATGTCTGAACATCGCATGTTCTTGTTAAAAAAGCAGCAGTTACAAGCACACCTTAAACCTTCTCTCTGGAGACATTTCTGACTGGATAGATTTCACACCGAACTGGCAGGAGGCTGAATTTGTTCGGAAGTCTGGTAGAAAAGCGACTCGCTGGAATCTTCTGTGTCCGGCTGACATTTTAAACCAATATGGAGTATAAACACGCAGTGGAGGATTTGGCAATAGTAAATCTCACCTGTGCTGCTGTAGTACTCCACACACACACACACAGACATGACCAAAACTCACAGACTTAGGGGACATGTCCATAAAGCAATTCCCATCTTCAGGGAATTCCATCCTAGCTGACTCTAAAGGGGAACCACAGTGGAAGAGTAAACACAAACCCGGGTTCTCAATGTCAGTTGAATTCATCCAAAAATCAGGAGCCAAAAATAAATGCTTCATGACTTGGAACCAAACTGAGACAAAGAGCAGTGTGAAGTGAACACAGTAAGAAAGTGTAACATTTGGGGGGGCTGAAAATGTATCTGAGTCACAAAAATAGTTATTTCTTTATTTCTTTAAAAAAATCCATCTAGCATCCAATATTTTGACCCATTTTTAGAAATCTTTATTAAGGGGTCCAGCTAGCATGAGTAAGATCCTCTGCCTTTATTAGAATCATTAAAAATCCATCCAGCACTCTTCCTTCCTTCCTTTCTTATTTATTTCTGGTTCATTTCTTACACCCTAAGTCTTCCATCCACCACCATCTATACGTCTTTCTATTTATTACTTAAATACCAGTAAACATGCTTAATATCTAACTTGCTCCATAGGCTTGTCTGTCTGTCTGTTGCTGTCTACTGTTTTTATACTTAATGTATAATAGTTCTTCTAACTGCATCGTTTTAGAAGTTGCACTCATTATACTCTGTATAATAACAATAAAGGCTTTTATTCTATTATAAACCTCTTATGAACCTCTTTTTTTTTTCCTTTGGTTTTGGTTGTTATATTGTTACATTCAAGAGAGAAAAAGATAACGAGAGAGAGGGGGGGAAAGAGAATGGGAGTCAAGGATTTACAGAGACAGAGAGTATGGTCAATAAGATTATTTTGCTTTAACTTCAAAAACATTGTTTCAACATTGAATGTTTTCTCAGTAAACCAGAGCCATGATCTGTTTCACGTCTGAAACGCTGGACTCCCAGGAACCCCTTTAAGCCTTAAACATGTGGAAATGGCTTACAGTGAGTGTTTGTCAGCGAGGTTCCTGAAATCTACAAGCGGTGTTGGTGAAAGATTGTATGTACGGTCCCCACAGACAGATGCGTCTCTACCGCAAATTGGTGACAAGTTATCTGTCAATTTCCAAGGATCAGGTGTTCCACTTGCTGAATGTTCACAGGAACATCTGAAGTGGGCTCCGAGTCATCATTCACAGACGTACGACCTTCTTTAAAATGTTTGCACCATTCAGATATTTTACTGCAACTGAGAGTCTCATCACTGTACTGGGCTTGTAGTCTTCTGCAAATGTCGGTTTTACACCTTCATTCACAACAAATTATATCACAAGTCCCGGTTTGACTTAAAGGCTCCTTAAAATAAATATTCTATATAAATAAAACTCCTGTTAAAAACTCTTGTCATACTGTACCTCACAGTAAAAGGGTTTAAAAGTTTTAAGATGTTTTTTTTAATTTTTTTTATAACATTATCTCTGAGTTTAATGCCATTCAGGTTTATTAATGCACCTTTTCACAAGTATGTGACATTCTACTTTCCCTTTATTCGTTTTGCAGTGTAACTGCAAATTGAATAAACATCCAGTCTCTAACTCAGACTCTACTCTTGAAAATAGAAAATTTATGAGTCTTCGAAGAAAGACACATGTCACCAGCCCGCAGAACATACTGCTTCTAAACATTAAATAGCTAGTGCACATCTATGCTTCCCAATAAAGATTATGTGGAGGTTTGCTTAAATGGTTCAGGAGGAGTTGTGAATAGAGGAAAAGTGCGATGACCGACCGATGACAGGTGATGATGATGATGATGATGACACTGACCAAAGACAATGGATAATGATGGATGGATGTGGAGCTTTGCAGGCAGGTGACACAAGTAGCTAGTTCACCGATATTAAACATCGACAATACAAGCCAGTTGTCCACAACATTACACTCATTAGTTATACATGAACTGTAAAATATACAGTAGCAATCATACCCTGCACTGCTCGTTACTGAGGAGAATAAGTTCAGCGAGGAATCTAATTAGGGCAGCTTCATAGTAAAACTACTTCCTCTGAGTACACATTCAGTTCTAATCTACCACAACTCTGTGGCATTATTTGGCCACATTACACAACCTCTGACTGTTATAGTATAATTGATGGTATTAGATTAAACAATATAGAGTATAAGAAAGATAAAGAAAATAGTGAACATCCATGCTTTCTATAAAAGGTAAAATGAAAGGTTGGTCAAATTCCCATAAATGGATAAGAAGTTGTTGTGGATAGCAGATTTCACCCTTCCTTATGGTTTGTGTTTAAAAATTTAAATTTTTAAATACATTTTTTGAACAACGCCAATGAAACAATGCATGGTGATCGCTATTTGTCACTATGCTTCTCAGGCAGGCGACACAATAAATAAGCTCAGAAACCAGAGCATATATTTATCTCTTTGCTACGAGTTTTATGGAACAATTCAATTTCTTTAAAACGGTCATAAGGATTACGATTAGTATGCAAAACGATTACCCAACATCGAATGTTCTAAAATGTGTTAAAGGATTTATGGGTAAATTTTAAGGCTGTAGTTCAAGGCCTGTGGTTCAGTATTACTGTAAATGCCACAAGGTCAGAAAAGTGTGAAAAAAGGAGGTAACAGTTTAAATTTTAAGAGTATCATCGTACAAAAATGTTAAAAACTAAAAAAAAAAAGGAAATAAGTAGTGACCTATATCGATGCATGATTTTGAGAGTTACATACCATAAAAGCAATATAAGTAACATAAGAAAAAAAAAACACTTCCCATATGCTTTTAACGGAAAACAATGGTACTGTAGGTAGGTATGATTAAGCAGACTCACTATTCACACCTTGAAGTTGATTATTTTCCTAAAACAGCACATCATGGAGCTTTGTATTCCTCTTATACCACAGGAATATTCCAACTGCATGCTGTAAAACAATACCTTGCTTATGATGTATCACTTGCAAACTCCTGCACATCTGGATCCTGATATATCGTTCTTGAGGAAAAGATCTCAAGAGAGCGAGAGGTCTCAGGATGGCGCCTTCACTCGACGTTCCAGCCGATGACAAGCGAGCGACTCATGAAGTATAGTGATGATATCATACTCGTTCTGTGTCATTAGCCAATTGTCCTGCCGCAGCTCCTTTTTTTCCTTCATGGAGCCTACGTTCAGGGTGGAAGCAGTGTCAGAGACTAATTACAGAGAATTTGTGCACTCCGAGAGTTAATGATCAGAGACCGAACGTTCTGCCAGTGGCGTCCACTCATCCGTGGGACGTATTCTGCCTACCCAGGCACATGTGAGCGCTGCGCCGGAACTCTTCCGAGTCTCTCTGCGCTCATCAATCCGTCCACTGAGGAGAGTCTGGATCCATAGATATTTTTTTTCTCATTAAATTTATTATTTTATTGTACTTCTTATTTCAGACCCAAGGCTTTAAAACTAATAACGGAAGATTTAATAGAACTCTCTCGTGTATGCATGACAGGAATCTTCACCTAAAAAGCATTTGCTTCTTTACCTATGGATCAACACATTTGGGCTGTTATGTCTGGAGATAACACCATGTCTGGCTTGAGCATGCATTGAATAAACAAGTGAATGAATGCAAAATAATGTCATAATCTATACAACTAAATCAAAAAATGTCAGCATCTTAAACCTCTTGAAATCCAGACACAAACAACAGAGCCGTTCCTGTTCGACTGAGGCTTACGTTTTAATACAATGGAAAATTACTTCACTGTAATTCAGGGCTCCATCAGAGAAATATTCGCTGACCTGTTTCCAAGGACGTGAGCGATTGGCCGTCACAGCAGGGTTTCGCTAAAGCTGAAGAGAAAAACTCCTTCACGAGAAAAAAACAAAACAAAAACATAAATATACATCAGCCGCTGATTGCCTTACATTCACCTTCATCGGGAGGCGACTAACCTCCTCAGCTATGGATCATTTTATGCTGATAGCATGACATCCCATAATGCCTCAGTCAACCCAGGTGACTGACGCAAATGGCTTGCAAACTTTTGGTGCGAGTGAAATGGTGCAGATAAAGCAAGAATAGAATGGGTTCGTTCTAAAATATAAGTGGCTTAAATAACAAGCAATTCAAAAATGGATTTTATTTTTATTCTATAAAGACTATAAGCTATGGAAGAGGATTAGGGACACCATGAAAAAAAGAAAGCAAAAAGAAAACACGAGTTTTGACTTGTGTTGCTTTGCATCTCCAGCTTCCGATTCCTGCCTCGGGTGTGCATGGAGTTTGCAGGTTCTCTCCGTGCTTGGTGGGTTTCATCTGGGTGCTCAGGTTTCATTCCACAGTCCAAAGACAAGGAGGTTAGGCTAACTGCCGTTTCCAGATTTCCTGAAGTGTGTGTACAGTATGTGTGTGCCCTGCGATGGATTGGCACTCTGTCCAGGGTATACCCCGCCTCGTGCTTTAAGCCTCCTGGGAGAGGTTCCAGGCCCCCCATGACCCTGTATACAGGACAAGGGAGTGAGAATTTTGACTTTTTTTCTCAGAATTCTAAGATCAAAATTCTCAGGATTCTAAGAAAAACATCAGAACTCAAATATTCTTTATTTTATGGTGGCCTTGATCCTTTTCCATAGTACGCACACATAATAAAAGAAAAAGTCTAACTAAAACTCAAACTTTTTACTGAAATCCGAATAGCAATTATGTATGATTTTAAAAAAAATTATGAGCTTGAGAAAACACAAAGTGGTTCATGCAGAACAGAGTGTGGGTGTCATGGAGAACCGAAAGATGTTCTTTTCGTTTAACGCGACCTTTAAAGCAAGAAACAAACAAAGACGTTCACAAAAGAAGTAGAGACGATGCTTTGGATATGTTGAAGTCATCATTCCGCCTTTAATTAGCCTCGTATATTGTTTCTCGTCACCCTCCGTCCATGTTAACAACCGCTAGGTATGTGGTCTAATCAGCCTCTTTTGTGCTCTGTATTCAGACAGAACTTCGCCATGCTTCTCCCACAACCCTTCGGCATTCACCAAGGAGTTTAGCTCAAGCTTTAATGACAGCATCCTCTTTTCAGAAGTTGCTTGATGGAGGTGGGTAACAACAAAAGAGAGATAAAAGAAAAAGTGCTCAATTCATTTACAGGCGAAAGGGCATATTTATATTGTATATCAGAGGAATATTCACTCGTTCTTCAAGGATATCTTGTGTTTATTGCAATGTGTCTGTTAACCTTCAACGTGAAACAGAGTGAATCAGAATGGCGTATACTGTAGTTGGTTTGTTTTGTGCCTGATGATGGATATAGGTGGATGTCTTTAATGATGACAGTGTATGACCATGGCCCAAGGGTCCAGCTGCAAGGAACCAGGTAAGTAATGAATAAAATCTGCAGTTATGGGAAAATAGTCAAGAATAAGGTAGCGACATGTGGCCAAACTGTTGTCAGTAATTTTCTATAGCAGCATGTTCCAAAGCCTTTTATTTCATCTTTATATTCATTTAATATGAAAGAAAAGCCCAAGTCTTTATTCATTAAAGAATGTCACTTTTTTATCCTTTTAACGTATAGTGGTGGAGCGTATGTGTCAACCGTTCCTGATAGTTTTCATTATAAAACTTTTATACCAGTAGGGCTGGACGATATGGCAAAAATTTATATCACGATATATTTCTTAATTTTGGTCGATACGATATAATTCCGAT
>JAQMYL010000016.1:5873375-5890637 GCA_030014365.1 Clarias pachynema | reverse complement strand
TTTTAGTGTTCATACAAATATTTACACATTAAGTTTACTGAAAGTAAAAACAGTTGAAAGTCAGAGGACGTTTCTTTATTTGCTGAGTATATATATATATAGGCTAGTTTTTAAAACGTTTTTCTTGAAAGAAGCTAAATCTACCAATAGAACAAGATATGTTTTGCAAAAGTAACATTTCACTAGAAATAACCTGAATAATTTAAACATGTAAATTAAACAAGTCATTATCGCATAAATTAACACATCATTTCATTTTTGTTTAGCTGGTTAGTCTGTAAATATGACAATTTTCATAAAAAAAAAAACCACACACACAAACAAACTATGAATACCTACAGGTAGTTTATTGGTTAGTTTAGTCAGATACTACACATTTATTTTGTGCCTAAAGAAATCTCACGGTGCTGTCACCCAACAATCTTGCTATTTTCACTGAGATTTAAAAAAATAAATAAATAAATAAAAAAATCACACGCCATGTGCCGGAACGTGATAACACACACGCGCACAAGCATACACAAACACACGGAGTGTCATCAGCATATTGATAGTCTGTTATTTTCAAAAGAACACATCCATGCATCTTTCTGAGCGTCTGTTTTGGCGTAAACATTCTGTTCGTCATACAGAAGGGGAGACGTCCTGCTCGTTTCAGAGACTCCATAACGTGCAGAATCTGTCACATTACACACAAATATGTGACGAGTTCAACTGCGTGGAGAAGGAATGTCGTAATGAATCGAACCAGATTTAGAGGAAAACAAAAATAAGGACTGTTTGGGGTTTATTGTTAAAGCATAAATGTTAGATTTACTCTGAGCTCATGCTAACAGATAAGTCACTAGATTCTGCGCGATCAAAGGGTGTTGATTCATCTTCTCTCTGATAATAGTAGTGGATGTAATTCAAATCATATATTCCCACCAAAGTGTTTGTTCTAATAGCAGTTACAGTTATTTCTCAGGGATTTGTAGAGATCAACCATAATATTAACACCACATAACCTTAACACAGTAACATTATCAGTTACATGCCAGAAAAGATGGATATACATATACAGTATCTAGGGTGGGAAGATACCCTAAACTGGTGACCTGATCATGGTACCCAAGCCTCATCCATGCCCATGTTGGCCAAAGGCCAGCCCGTCAAGTCCAATCTTACAGAAAAACCAATGCAGCACCAATCACCAAACAAGGTCAATGCTGGCCAGGTCAATCAGGCTGGCACAAGAACAATCAGTACACCACAGCCTGCCACCCATGGGACCCAGCAGGCAAAGAACACAAACCGAGTACCCCGGTCTCCAAACTCCATAGATCTCAATCCAATCGGGCATACATCGGATGCACTAGACAAACCATTTTGATCCACATGCAAAGGATACACTGCTGAGGTCCTCTTGCCAGAGACCATAGCACTCCCAAAGAGGCCTTGCAGAGCTGAGGGGCAAGCACCATCCTGGTAAAACAAGGGGAACCCAAAACCTAGGTGGTTATAATGCTAATAAGTTTAAAGTTATGGCTGATCTGTGAAATTTTTTTAAGTGTGCATTTAATGATGGTGCATTTAAAGTCCTAACCACTATACCGGCACGATGGTATAGTGGTTAGGACTGTCGCCTTGCACCTCCAGGGTCCGGGTTCGATTCCCGGTCAGACTCGATTCCCGTCTCTGTGTGCATGGAGTTTGCATGTTCTCCCTGTGCTTGGTTGGTTTCTCCCGGGTACTCCGGTTTCCTCCCACAGTCCAAAGACATGCAGATTAGGCTAATTGGTGTTCCCAAATTGCCTGTAGTGTGAGTGTCTGTACTCTGCAATGGATTGGCACCTTGTCTATACAAGCTGTACTCTGCCTCATGCCCTAAGCCTTCTGGGATAGGCTCCAGGGCCCCTGCGACCCTGAATACAGGATAAAGCGGTATAGACGATGAGTGAGTGAGTGTATTTGATGATGTGGTGACTTTTTTTAAAGAAAATCTTAACTTTACATGAGAAATAAACAGGGATGGACATAACCATCTATAATGGAATTTCCTTATACTATTTCAGTATAAGGAAATATCAGTGTCTTTCACAAACATTCCATATCATTAACTATAGCCATAAATGCATAGGATGCACAATGTGGCATGATTTACATGATTTAAAAAAAATGTAATTGCCGTAAAAAAATTGCGATAAAGTTTCTCCTTAACAGGACACCCAACTGTGCTTTATTCCATACATGTGAAACATGATGCCGTTCATCAACAACAGACTCTGAATCACAGCCTGGGAAAACAGCATGCGGGAAATACCAGTGAACAAAAAGCTCTTCTGAGATGATTCATCTAAGGAAATCGTGGCGTTCAAAGCCATAATAACAAGCTGAGTGTCTGGAGTGCTCGGGGTGGTTCGTGCTCTCTGCAACCTCATGATAACAAAAGAGCTTGAAGTGATTGACTAAAACGTGAGAGACACAGTGATGGACGGATGATGGAAGTCTGCTAGGATAGACATTTGATTTGAAAATGGATAATAATAAAATACCATTGTAGGCATTGTACCTTTGATTTTTTTGATTGTCATGAAGTTATCTTGTTTCTTGATACTTGATGTTTTAGAGTGAAGGATGACAGTACTAAAGGCTGTAGTGTGCTTATCCTTAGTACGTGTCTGGGCAGGATAACCCAGGCTACTAGTTTGTTCATATTTTGGGAATTAGAGTGGTTACACAATATGTAAGTAATATGTAAGTAAAAAACCAATGCAGGTTAATTATGAACTCTGGCGGACTTACACATCCTGATGCCATTTACTGTAGATCTCTGTTTTATCTAAACTTGTGTTTTTCAGTGTACAGGGAAAAAAAACAGTTCTGATTTACTTCGCTATACAGTACTGTGCAAAAGTCTTAGGCACCATACTATATGCTGTACCAATTTTGTTATATATGTTCATCATGTCTGCATAATTATGTACAAATATTTCCATATATAACTTAAAAATTAATAAATAAATAACATTACAGGAGAATATATGCATGGCTGTAAAGAAAGAAATATAGTACAAGACAGACCAGTTTTCAGATGAAAAGAAAAACCTATTGTATGCTTCTGGGATTTGCATAAAAATAGAAAGAAGCGAGTGTGACAAAGTCACCAGAAGAACTCATATTCTCCAGCATGTTCAGTAAAACCTAACAGGTGTTTTCTTATACTGTAAAACTGTACAAATCTTTATCTAAAACTCCTGATGTAAACAATGAGTTTTCACTCCAAATATTGACTGTTTATTTTATTACTCTTTATTGTTTTTTATTGCTCTTTATAAAAGTTTATTTTATGCAAAAATGTTTTCAAAAGCTTCTTTTGCTTATGCCATATTTTTGTATGTGCCCAAGACTTTTGCACAGTACTATAAGTAAAATAGTTATTAGGTTTTATTGAGCATGCTGGAGAATATCAGTTCTTCTGGAAAACTTTGTCACACTTGATCCTTTCTATTTTTATGCAAATCTCAGGAGCGTACATTAGGTTTTTTGTTTCCATCTTCTTCTGGTCTGCCTTGTACTATATATATTTTTTCTTTACAGCCATGCATATATTCTCCTGTAATGTTATTTATTTATAAATTTTTAATTTAGATATGGAAACACTGAATGATTTTGTACATAATTACAGACATGATAAACATATATAACAAAATTGGTACAACATATAATATGGTGACTAAGACTTTTGCACAGTATTGTAGTTCTGAACATTCTGAACAGTACACTGTATGTATACAGTGTAATATCTGTTGTACTGTATACAGCAGATATTATTCCTACGATCATTGTGAATCAGTGTACACTAAATACTAAATACATAAATACTCAGAGTAAGTAAAGTAAAGAACACCTTCACTCAAGCACTGTGAAGAAAGAGAAATCCTTCATGTTCTTTTGTGATTTCCGTTTGTACCAAATGTTGAGTGTTGTAACGGGTTGCCAGAACACTGTGTCTTAGTTCAATTTCTAATGAGTGCCTCAATTGCTGATACACAACAACGATGAAAACAGCAGAAGAATAAATCGTGTCTGCGGTCCCTTTTAGTGGCATGTCGTCCTTGACCGTATGTTATGACTTGGCTTCATCGTCTGCGCTTGCCGATAACATACTAATGCTGTCGTTCCCCTTGGATGACAGTATGCAAGCCAATAGCTCAAAGGACAAAAAGATAATTCAGGACATAATGTCTCCCTCCGACACACACACACACACACACACACACACACACACACACACACACACACATACACAAACAGCTGACAACATCACTATTTTCCAGCAAGGCAACAACCTTATGAGTCTTAAGCACAACTCCCACAAAGGCATTACACATAAAGTCGACTTTTATAGCTGTAAATTGCTAAAAAAAAAATCGTTTTTTCCCCTAAATGCATGTCAAACACTTTGACATGCAAGGCACAGCTCTCTTCAGACTCATTACTAATATTACCCGATGATGCAAGCAGGAACGGCCTTCTCTCCGTTAGGGATAAAGCGGCTTAAAAATGCGCTGATCCCACCGCATCTGTCCTCATTTGTGGAGTTAACAGGCCACAGTTCTTCAAATGAAAACTAGCTCTGAAACCTCAAGCTCGAGTCATCTTCCCAGGACCAAGTCCCTGATGCTTCATTTACAACTGAGCCCAGTAAATCAGACGAGTCCAAGAGATTTAAATGAGAAGCAGGACAGAGCATGTACACTGTCTGCATCTTTATCCTCAGGAGGGTTTCCTTTCCTTGGGTGAATAGGGCGTACAACTCAACAATCAAAGAAATTATAGCGGCGAATCATAAAGAGCTTCCTTCGAATGGTCGAATAACTTTACCTAAAATAGAAGGTTTATCCAAATCAGTATTATATCATAATGTAAATATGATGATTTTATTGTTTGTATTCAAATGATTCAAATTACTTTTAAATTAAAAAATATTTATAATGGCTCCTTGTTTCGTTATATCTTGGAAAATAAAATCAACTAAAATTGCTACAGCAGGTAAATGGTGTTGTAAAAAATATTTTCCAGTGATGGGGCATGATTAGAACAAATATTCCCTCTTAAATTCATGTATGTAAATTAGGAAAGAAGATATGACTGATGTACATATATCAGATCAACCATAACATTAAATATTAAATAACATTAACACATTAACATTGATTTTCAATTATATACCAATAAACTGGTGACAGAATCACAGGCAACTGGTCCAAGGGAAAAACTGATTGGCCAAGGCAAGATCAGTGCTGGTCATGACAGAAAGGGACCAGAGCACTCAGTGTACCACAGCCTGCTGCACACAAAACCCAGGCACATATCAGATCAGCTGGCAATGTCCTGGTGCGAGACAATAAGCACACCTCCTAGAGGCCCTGAGGAGGCAAACCCAAGGGGCCAAAGCTACCCTGGTGGCATTAATGATTTTAATGTTAAGGCAATTAAGTGTATTATTTTGACTGAACCAATGAGACAGATATGCATACTTGTAATAATACATGATAAATAAAATATTATTTATTTTGCCCTTTTTTTGTTTAAAAAAAATACAGTTTGGGTTTAAATCTCAATCCAAAATCCAAATCCACAGTAGCGTTCTAATTTAGTTTGCTAGTGACAGATCCTCAAGAAGGTCACCCCTATTCTCTCTCTCTCTCTTTCTCTCTCTGAGGTATGACTCAGGAGGGAGAGCTAAGGTCAGTGAGTGATTATCGGCGTCTAGAGCTAGAATTGCCAACACCTGTCTCTGGAGCAGTCAGCGGGCCTGATCATGATGGATCTGCTGAGGAGAAACTCTTTCAACAGTGGGAAATGGGGGAATCCACATGGGGCACAATGACTCACTCGTAAGACAGCCTGTTTCCCCGGCTGGCTGAGAGACATAGGGAATTGGTGTCATAAATCAATATTGGAAATAATAATGGTTCATGCTTGTTAAAAAAAAAAAAAAAATCGCAAGATCACAGACAGGCTGAATCAGTCATTAAAACACTTGAGCTCAGACTCGACTCTATTACTGCATAGGATTTTGTTAAGACGTGTTGCCTTAAACATCCAGGAGCCCTGGAATGACGTTTACAGGAATTATCCTGGTGTAGGTTTTCTCCAGGTTCTCTAGAGTTTTCCCACATAAAAACAACAACAACAAAAAATGCTAGCTTTGAATAAGTGTGCACACCTTGCCTAAAGATGGACTGGCATTCCATCATGGGTCCGTTCCTCTATCATCACAAGTGGTCCTGGGAAAGCCATGACAAAAGTCATGACCCTGACAGGGATAAAGCACTCATGGAGGATGAATGGTTGAAATGTCAGCAAACCCATCATTTCAACCTGAAGAAGCACACCAAATGTCCAGTTGCTCGCTGTTCATTCTGAAGATCTTTATGTGACAGAAATTTTTTATCTCTGACTGCTACAGAGAGCTGACATTGGAGACTCCTTCCATAGATGAGAAATTCATCATATCATTTTATAAGGACGAATTAATCATATCGATAATCACATAGAATTTGGAGGCATCCACAAGTTCTTACTAAAATAATTTATAAAAAATTGGAATATATTAAACCTTCTGAATATTTGAGATGCTGTTATTAATAAATAAGGAGAAAAAAACTTGTGACCAATCAGAAATGAGTATTCATTAGCACTACGATAAATTATTAAAATCTTACCTAACAAATCCATCTTTCAGTTATATAACAAATCTCAAAGAAAAACAAGGATGCCATCCTCATGCCCCGAACAATACCAACAATAGCCTTACGTGCCCCAACATCCATAGATAAGGCATCTGCTTGGTGCCAGGCTAAATGCCACGTTGTTAGCATGCAACCCACACAACCTTTCATCCATTAGACAAATGATGTCAAGAGTGTGACAGAAGATGTGTTGCCTCTGAATTTTTTCTCTTTTTAGATAATATCACTTAGTCATGTGATAATGTTAGTCATCATACTGCAGCACTTGTGCAGTAATCTCATTCTTAGAAATGCCTGTAGGGCAATTTAATGCAAAAAGTCAACTTTATCATTTGAATTAAAAGTAGGCATATTTCATAGGGTTCTTACCAAATCATACTAATTAATGATGGGAATTATCAGAGAGCTCCCAATATGATTATATTTCGATACTTAGGTGCTGATTTGATTGGTTCTGTAAGTATCACAATTTTATTAATATTCTGACTCTTTTTTTCTGATTTTGTTACAATTTTAAGACTAAAACGTTTTTTTTTTTTTTAACCTTTGCTTAATTCAAAAGCTTCACAACTGAATTGAATGTGAGTAAGCAAATATAGCCCATTCCTTATAACATAAGTCAAGGCCAGCAGTTGTAGACCATGAACAAAAGAAATAAAAGAGTTTAACATTTAACTTAAAATTTTATTAAACAAAAAAGACCAGCACATATCTCTATTATCCCACATAACTGTTATTTCTAAACAAACCTAGATAATAATCCACTCCTACCACATGAGATGCCAATGTGTGAATTTAGAGCACCACCTGTAGAAGTATAAAGAAACGGCGATGTTTTACGTCCTCAAATGCCTCCTAAGTCTCAAAACTCAACTTGACAATAAGCGTGAGGGTTGAGCAGTTGCAAGAACGCATGCAAGCGTGGCGAGTTTTGAGACTAATTTCCGCTCGCTGTGTTTGAGGCTGGTGTAAGTGCGTGTGTAATGAGTGGGTTTGGAGACCAATTTGCTCACAGGGTTTGGAGAAAAGAGGCTTTTTAACACGCTCAACATTTGACAATGTAATGCCATAAAAATGCATTTCTGTTGCTCCACTCAGAAGCCCATGCACTTAGCATAGAATCGGTTATATCCGAAGCAGATCGGTCATGGACAATCAAACTGAAAAACCAATTCCAGTCACCGAGCAGTCGACCCGTGCATCTCTATTACAAATGTAAAAAACATATTTTAAAAAATCGATTTTTGAATCAATGTGCTGATACTTGACTCGCCACACAAAAGAATCGTGATTCATCTCTAATATTGATGCACTAACAACACTATTATTATAGTATTATTTTGATAAACCTTTACTTGTAAATTAAACAGTAAAGTCCAATTCTGAGCATTAAAAGCACAAAAAAGGCACAAAAATAATAAAAACAACAAGGAACAAACTGGGGAAGGAAAGATCATGTCCAGGAAAAAAAAATCACTGATTTAATATCTTGGTTAGTTTCTTCATACTTAACCATTTCAAATGTTTCATGGTAAAATTCCTTATTTAATCATCATATATATATATATTGTATAGAGGACCGATTCGGACACATTACATCCCTAATGTGAAAATATTTCTCTGCAATATACTCTGCAACGGCAGTTTATCTAAAATCTACACTTTTTGTGTTCATTTCAGGCTCTTTCATGGTACAAGTGTAACACTATCTGCAGTCGTCTTTAAAATTCTGAGAATTTGTAGAAAACATATACTCTGTCATTGTTTGTTTAACGTCTCATCCATAACTTTGATAAAATGCTGCATATTGTCAGGATGTAAATTTATGATAAGAACTTTACGGTTAATTTATATGTTTGTCCATAGGATTTAAGATAGTCTTAGGATTTCCTTTCTTATGTCATGCCATAATGCTGGAACCGCCCTGTAAGAGCTGCAGAATCACGAGTCACGATACAAACTGTCGTACTGCAGATATACAGTAATACCTCAGTTACTGCTGTATATCAAAATTGAATTACAGCATGAGGTGGAGAAAAGCACGCCGACTGAACAGTGTGCTGCTTTAGAAATGGTATACAGTGTTTTCTGAAAAGAATCAGTGGGCAGAAATCGCAAAAATCTCATTTACATAGTTTCAGCAAACATCGAAACTCTAGGGAAACTACTTCAGATGCAACATCCACAAATATATGTAATATATTGTATTAATTTTTAGAAAAGGTGCAGAAAGTTATTATTTTTGTGCTAGACAGGGCAAGATACAGGAACATAACCAAATATGTAAACAAGTTAAATATAAAAAATATGATGAAAAAAGTTATAGAATCTAATCGTATGCTTAAAAAAATTTTTATTCTGACACTTACAGTATGAGTTTCAGACTTGTGGTTAACAGAATACATGCCAGACTATTAGCAGGAGCATTGGTAAAAATAAAACCTGAAAAACACATTAATGAAATTACTTAGCCAACAGCATGTTCTTGATATTAACAAAACACAAAAATAATGTGACAGGTGAACAATAAATAAAGAGCTTTAGTTAATATTCACGTGGCTGTCTGTGCCAGACGGGCTGGTTCGAGTGCTGATCTCTTAAGATTTTCACACACGCACACACACGCAAACACGCACACACACACACACACACACACACACACAAGTCAAAATGGTGTGAAAAACAAGAAAAAGTTCAGTGAGCAGAAATTAATAATGCAGGAGAAAATGTCAGGAGAACGGTCAGACAGGAAAGCTACGTTAACATAAATGATCACTCTTTACAACCATCCTGAGCAGAAAAGCATCTTGAAAAGCTTGTCCAACTTTTGGTCATTTTATCATCTTAAAACATCTTAAAACTTTTAATATTGACTGTACTGAGTGTGTAAGTGCTCTTCTTTTATTTCAAAATGATGCAATGACATTTCAGTACTCTGCAAAAGACCCTCTTATCCACCCCTTATTTCTTAATATTATATTAAAATAAAAGATGTAGTTTAAATGAAAGAAATGTGCAGGCTGCACAGTGCCTAAAGCCACTATTTAAAAACAACCTCAGCAGCAACCTCATTTCCCCTCGCTCGCGTCTGCTCCAACCACTCAGCATTCAGCATCACCAGCAAACTAATCCCTGGCCTGAGCATCTGTCATCATCTGCACCAGTTTATCACTGGTTTAGTTAGATGTTGTTTGTGCTTGAATGATTCATGGAAATGAGAATTCATGAAGTTCAGGAACCTTGGAGAACTATTCCTTAATAATACATTAAAACAATGCAAGAAAGTCTGGCTCTTCAAAAGCAAAATATGATGAAATCAGACCGAATATGTGGACGTTTGCACTGTACTGTATGTAGGAACATTTTGGGGATATATTTTTCTATTAACAAAATGAATTATTAGACTTATGTGTATTCCACTAAATGAAAATAGGTCATTCATTAGTTTGTAACATCCTATTTGGTCAACTAGCTCTTTCTATGGATAGAAAGAGCCTAAATAAAACATATCTCACTTCTTCGTCTGATCACAATTACTTAAAACACAACATCAACTCCAGTTTTAAGCTAGTACTTCATTAATATTGGCATCAACCATTTAGGACTTCAATGATCAAGAAAAAAAAAAACAGCAAGCTAAATCCATTACAGATGACAAGCTTGTGACTTATGCTTTTACAAGCTTATGACTATAGCTTTTAAAAGGGACGGCAAGATAACCTTGAGGTGTATGAATGATACTACGACTTGTGGTGATGTCGATGCTGCTCTTGTGGTAATGATGAGTGCTTGAACTGAGGCGTACTTGACCAAGCCAAGCAGCCCTCATCTCATGCGGGTTTGGTTAATGAAATACTTGGAGTGTAGGAGTATGACCCGTAGAACCTTCAGGGTGCTAGAGGTGATATGCAGTCACTGAGCTGTTGAAATCACTTTGCATGAGAAGCATCTGCCGTGAGCTAGAGATATGGTGACATTTTCTACGGGAATTCTTGAAAGGAGTCTCCAGTGTCAGTGCTATTTACAGTAAGAGTCTAAGAGGGTATGGTAAAAGAGGGATGTACTGTAAGTGATAACTTGATTTGTAGCATTAAATGTAACCAGAAATGGGTGAAAAGCACTACCAATCATTTATAAATAAGTAAATCTTTGGAATTATGGATGCTGGGGAAATGGAAATACTTTGGATGTGGTCTTATAGCATAATGATAACCATGCCATTGTCGCAGTTGAGTATTTTCCTATAACAACATGCTTTGTTATTTTATTTCTTGCTTATTTGCTTATTTATAGATCGGACGTGTTAAACAACTTCCCGCAAAGATTGCAGTGATGTTGAAGATTTTTTCGACAGCAATCTGACTGGCACTCTAACTGCTAAGCTAACTGTACACATCATTACAGTACATTACTGGCAAATTGCTGCCAGTCATATGAGTCAGACCCCGAATAAATCTAATGGCCGCGCATTAGGAGTCTTGCACGGAGACAAACGCAGTTTCACAAATTATCAGTGAAGTTCTACTGTATGGTCTAATGAGAGATCTAGACAATAAAAACACTCACAGCCTACCAATGCATCTCACTCACGCAATCATTTGTACAATCCTGTACAGGGTCCTGGGAGGCCTAGAGACTTTCCCAGTGGACTCTGGGCACTAGGTTGGGTACACCCTGGATGGGGTGCTAATCCATTGCAGAGTTCAAGCAAACACACACTTTCTTACTTTTTTTTTTAGAAATGCCAATTAGTCTATCTGCATGTATTTGAACTGTGGGAGGAGACCGGATTACCAAGCATGGGGAGAACATCTCTGAAAACTTAGAGAACAGGCAGGATATCACAGTTCTGATCACTACACTACTATGCCGCCTCTAAAGCAGCTCCTAATCTTCAAACACAGTCCAGCTGAATTATTGCCTCTCGTATGCTAACTGTGTGAACGACAGTGCGCAGACACATTCGAGCATCATACAATAATATTAACAGAGAGCTTCCATTATCACCACACCAAATAATCAACCACTCGGATTATAATGTTTCTTATTATAAGGATGAATCTCTACTTGCTTGAAATGTGATTTCTGAGTGCAGGAGCATCTTCCAAAGAAATGATGACAGGCTCATTATCTTATTTTCTCTATTAAAAAGAGAACATTTTAAAAAAGGCTAGATGGCTGAGGTCTTGCAGAAGCACCTTTTAAAATTTTTATTGTCACAGTAACATCATAATTTAACTTTGGAAAAGCAAATTTCAGGTCAGAGTACAACGCTTAGATGCGCACATATACAGTAGAAATCTAAATTTGTGATGGGACATAATCTCTTAGGATTCTAGCATAATGACGATATTATTTGACAAATTCCATAAAGTCTTATTTTGTTGTTCAAAACACGCTACTGAGTAAGGTCAGGGACTTTCCATGAGTGAAAACCTTACTGTATGTCTCGACCCCCAGATGCACCCCAAATGTTTGAAATACATACATAAATATTATTTTCTTGCATATAACTGCAAAGGGGTATCTTAACAAGTAAAACTGTGTCAAATATAGTAAAATTTGTTTACCATTTCCTATCATGAGATGACAGTAAAACAAATGTAAGCAAATATATGCAAATTCTGGACTAATTCCACTTAACTACGTACATATAATTCTATTTTTACTCACTTCAAGCTCTGAAATGTTTCTTCGAACTCATTTAATAGGTGAATCTTTTCACCAATTCTAAGCCCTTAATTCTGGAAAGAGGCAAAATCATATACTGCCAGCAGAATAAGACAAGTTCAAGCTTACAGAAAGTGGTTTCTCTGCCAGATTCTCTGTTTTCCTCCCACCTCCCAATTACCTGCTGATAGGTGAATTGGCTATGCTAAAAGTGTGAATGAGTGTGTAAATGTGTGCACATGGTGCTCTGTGTGGATCGAAATCCCCGCCTCGTGCCTAGTCTTCCTGGAAATCCAAGAATTTGTCTGTACAAATCCAAGACTATGAACAGGAGAAAGCCTACTGAAGATGAATGAATGAATGCACGAAGGAAGAGATGCAGGTCTTAAATTTCAAAGAGACATGAGTCTACACACACATACACACATTATTATATATACATAAACGTTTTAATTATGCTCAGAAAACGATTAAAGAACAGGCAACAGTTCTTCCTTCTGCTTTGATGCCTCCTAGTGTCTTTTTTTGGATATTATTGCTCTTGAGTAAGCTTGCCAGGGGTGTATGTATAGGACCCTTTTGCCACTCGTGAGTTCGGTTCTGATTTTAGAAAGTAAATGGGTTTTCGCCTTTTTTTTAAAAAATTCGATTCGTAATTTGTGAATTACGCACAGGAAGTTCACAAGAAGGGGGGGGGGGGTTAGTGACAAAAGAAAATGCATCCAGTTTCAGTAAAATCGAGTGGACTGGTATGAATGTACTGCAGTGTGCTTGTCCCTGGGGTTGTAAATACAAGCAGGATATATATTTTGGATTAGCGTTTATAGGAGATGGCGTGCGGTCGTTGAAACAGCGCCGACAGCACGAACAAACTCCATAAGGTCCGATTCAGATTTTTACTGTTAGAAAAACAAAAACAGATTTGGAAAGAATGTAGATTGCTAAGTCCTTGATTGAGCTGTCAATAAAGTCTACTCTGAATGCCGTTTTATTCTTATGCGTCGTAGTGTCTGAGTGCCAGCGCGTAAAAGTCTCACATCCTCCAGACGCACCACGCAAAACGCAACAAATAAAGCAGTTGTTCGGGAAAATACTAACATCTACAAGCACTGTGGCGTCACTTTCCAAAGATGTGTGATCTTAGAATCTCTTCTAGCACACTAGCAATGATCCGAAATTCGCAACAAACATGACAAACCAAACGCCAACAAAAAAAAAAAAACGGCGCGTTCCGACGAATACTAATCTTGCTGCATAGCTAGGGATTCAAAATGCGTAAAAGTTGAATCCACGCACTATAAGACGTCATAGATGGTTAATAACGCTGCATGAACGGCGCATGCTTTCCAGTAACATCGTATGCATCCATTCAAAAAGAAAAATACAAATGTTGGAGGTTTTGGTATCTTGTCTGCGTTGTTTCAGGTACATCACACATACAATCCAGACATGCACACACACACACACACACACACACATATGCATGCATGCGCCCATCCGTGTGTGTGTGTGTGTGTGCACGCACACATACGCGCACACGCGCGGACGTCCGTCACTCACCGAAGGCTAAATCCAGTAGATCGGCGCACAAGAGGAAACACAGCGACAGGACGCTCATCTTCCCCATGTTCTGTCATAAATCCCTAACTCCATTGGCGTTTTACATCACGGCCCGGCTCCGCTGCTGTCCGCGTGCTCCGTTGCACCGATCCAGAGGCGCGCGGGCGGCTACGGCTGCAACCCAAGCGCTCATCACGCGCTCCAACTTAAACCGGGAGGTGGGTGGGGGGAGGTGGAGGAGAAGAGGAAGCAGGAACGTGAAGTTCAAATAACACGCGAATGAAGAACGGTGAGTGGGGAATAAACCGAAGAGATGATGGGAGAGAAGAGAAACAGCTCCCTCCCGGTCGCGAGCGGCTGGGATTAAAAAATAAATTCGGATGAGAATCTGCGCCCATGAGTCACTGCTCTCTCTCTCTCTCTCTCTCTCTCTCTCGCACTCTATCTCTCCCTCTTTCTCTCTCTCTCTCTGTCTCTCTCTCTCCCCAGCATAGCCATATAGGGATCCCACAGCTATATAATATATACACTATAATTTATAGTCTATTCCACAACTGACGCCTTACACCTCCAGTGTCCGGGTGCGATTTCCAACTCTGGGTCTGTGTGCATGGAGTTTGCACATTCTCCTCGTGCTTGGTGGGTTTCCTCGGGTAGTCCGGTTTCCTCTCCTGCAGATTAGGTTAATTGGTATTTCCAAATTGCCCTTTGTGTGTGTGTGTGTGTGTGTGTGTGAAGGTCCTAAGACGGTCATAAAATGGGAATAAATGAAATGGTACTCACCATTGGCCTCCACGTTCCCTAGTTGGACTGCAGAGGCTCCTAGAAGGATGGATGGATTCCACAATTAATGGCACATTAAAATGAATTATGTATGTAACGAGCTTACTCATACTGCATTTGAGATACGTTGAAGTACGTTTAAACATAAGTTTATCCCAAAAGTTAACTTCTACTTCTCAAAATCACAGTTATATGTGATTCTTCTTTAAAACTTTTCCCGCAAGTCTCTATATCGCATGTTTTTGTTTGCTGGAGCATGGATATTTCTCTTCACTTGAACTTGAATTAAGAAGCCCAAACCTATTCCAGCAAGACAATGTTCCAGTGTTCAAAGTGAGATGCATGAGGACAAGGTCGGAGTTGAAGAATAAAGTGTCCTACACAAAGCCTGACTTCCCTGAGCATAATTGGGATGAACTGGAAACATGACTCCACCCCAGATGTTCTTGCTCACCATTAGTTTCTGACTTAATGACTGTTCTTGTCGCTGAATGAACAAAAATCCTCACATAATCTAGTCAAAAGCCTATGCAGAAAAGTGGAGCTGAATATTTAACAAACAAATGTGATCATGTTTGTATTATATCATGCTTTTGGACAACCACAAAATTTGAACAGGACTCTAGGTTTGCTGAGATCCAATATTGATTATGTGTCTCACAAACCTTTCTCTGTTCATTTGTATTTAGTGCATGGTTAAGGTTATAATCTTGACAAATCATCCATATATGGATGGCTGAATTGGAACCTCCTCTACTGGCAGCCAGATTTTAACATCCTGATACTAATTTATACTGCCAGGCCCTAAAAAAAAGTCACCATTTCAGAAGGGTCAAATTGCTGGGCTGCATCAAGCAAAGAAAACGACTAAGGAGATTTGAGATTTGAAACATAAACAGTATGATATGCAGTGAAATGTGATGACAGCTTTGCATCCATAGGAAAACCACTTGTTAGTGAGACTCATCAGTTAAAAGGCTTCAGTTTGCTATAGACTGGACTTTGCATAAAGATTGCACTTTGGAGCATTGGAAAAAGGTTATGTGGTCTAATGAGTCAGGTTTGACCCTATATCAGAGTGATGGGTGTGTCAGGGTGAGAAGCCCATGAAGCGATGTACCCATCATGCATAGTGGCCACTGTACAAGCCTCTGGAGACAGTGTTATGATCTGGGGTTGCTTCAGTTGGTCAGATTTAGGCTCAGCAATGTTATGTAGCAATAAAATGAAGTCATCTTATGACCAGGATGTACTGAATGATGAGGTTATCACATCTACAGAGTTTTTCTTCCCTGATGGCACAGGCATATTCCAGGACTCACATTATGAAAGGGTGGTTTAGAAGCATGAGAAATAATTTTTATACATTAACTGGACACAACATGGTATGCAGTAATCAAAGGTAAACGCGATTGAATGAAAGATTGTGTGATTTATGTTTTAGCCAGTTCTAGACTATGGTACTCAACCCCATATTAGGAGCTATTTGAAGCAATGTCAACAGTAAAAATCAATCAATCAATCAATCAATCAATTAAAAAAGTACCATCCATTGTAAGTGTGTCTAAATATATTAATGTAATTAACTGTGTACTATTTCCTGAATATGGGAGAATTATATTTAGGGTACATTATTTAAATCTATTTATATATAAATCATGTCCTTACTTTCTTCATCTATGGATGGCTGAATTGTAACCTCCTGGCAGAAGCAGCTACATTTTTGGGCTAAAATAATCATTATGAAATCAATTTTACATGAGGTCTGGAACCCTAAGCCACTAAGCCATGCTAGCTGATTTACAAAATAATAATAATAATAATAATAATAACAATAACAATAATAATAATAATAATAATAATATAAAAAACATAATCGAGTAAAAGTTAAACTCTTAATATGTAATCTTCATAATGGAAGAGAAATAATATTAAAATGACTAGTAATTAGTAAAAACTAGTAAAAAGAATTTTCTTTTTGTTGTTCTTTTCATGGTCTTAATTGAGGTCCGGCCAATTCTAACTCCTCCAGAATTTGTACTCTTCTCTCTCTCTCTCTCTCTCTCTCTCTCTCCAGTCACTCTTGATCACTTGCTCCTTATTGCACATGATTTTCCTTAATCCTACCCTGGCTCTAAAGCCTTAGCCTCTAATTCTGTCCACTAAGCTGATTTATTTCTGCAGGATTTTGTTTTTATTCCCTTCCATGCTGAAAAGGTTTTTAAAGATCATTATGAGCATAGAACCACATACATGCTGCTTCTTACATGCTGTTATCCACAAGCAACCAAAGAAATCAAGTGTTTAAAGTCACAATGAGCACTGAATACAGTGCAAATATATGTGTTTTGCATAATAATGTGTTTATATATATATATATACTCAGCAAAAAAAGAAACGCCCCTTTTTCAGGACTGTGTATTTCAACAATGATGTTGTAAAAATCCAAATAACTTTACAGATCTTCATTGTAAAGGGTTTAAACAATGTTTTCCATGCATGTTCAATT
>JAQMYL010000016.1:5809592-5821097 GCA_030014365.1 Clarias pachynema | reverse complement strand
GTTTTTAAAAATGTATATTGTTGTGGTCCCGTCCATCTTGGGGTAATCTTTTTTCTTTTAAACTGTATGTATAGACACAGATAAAGTTAAAGACACATGTATTTAAACATAAACATGTACAAAAATACATATTTTATAAAAAATATTTGTTTATCTTGAGGTATTGATTCTGGCACTGCCACAGTTACCAAATGTCATTCTTCACCAGATAAAGGGTTAAATTTAATGCTTACTCATTTATCAGTTCCCTTGATTTAACCATGAACAGAACCTAGTTCTGTTCCTTAGCAAAGTGTTGGGCTCTCCAGGCTTTTCCTCATAGCTTGCTTCGTTTAATGGCTTGGGATTGTTGAGTATGAGCTGAGCTCAGGGCCTCATTTATAAAACCTTTGCCCACGATTACAAGACAACTGTTGATATCAAAGAGGACCTTGAAAAGTCAAGTCTCTCCCCAGGCTCTTTCGCATTCTGTTTGATGCCATTCGGAAAGTCCTATGATTGCAGGACTACATCACTCAGGACTCCTCTTTGCACTTACATAGAAGGTGATAGATGTGGTGAAGAAATTCTGGCCTGTCTGCTGTTTTTTTTTTTTTTTTTCCCCAGCAGCCTGAAGTAAAGTGCAGTCTTCCTGATCATTTGGCTACCAGAGATGACCACGATAGCAATACAATGGTGATCTTTATCTAAGTCCTAAAACTCTGAAGTAAAGACAACATGAAATGTGACAAAATGAAAATCCAAGTTTGCCATTCATGTGACTTCAAATACCCATTTAAACTATGAGGGATGTTCAAGTCAAACTGTCAATTGTGCTAAAATTTCTCAAGAATGAAGGCATAAAATTCAATTGACATTTAAAGAACACAGCACAGTGCGCTGATGTCTTAGCCGCAGGAAAACATTTGAATGGTGCAAACATTTTAAATTGACAGTTAACTTGTCAGCAACTTGCTGTAGAGGCGCATCTCTCTGTGGGGACTGTACACAATCATTTACCAGCACCAATTGCACATGGATGCATCAGAATGTTGTTCTGTTATTCTGCACAATCAAAAGTCCTGGTTTTACTTGAACACTCGTCATATAAAATTTTTTTGCATCCTTATTTTAATTAGGTTCACTTTTTTTCTCCTAATTTTAGGATTTCTAAGAAAATCTGATCATATTTCAGGTCAAATGTATGCAGAAAAACAGAAACTAATAAAGGGTTCGCAAACCTCCTAGCTGTGCTGTATCTTGTTTTCACTGACATTTTACAACATTAAATGTATCTTTAAATGAATAAAAAGTACAATAAAAAAGTTTTTTTAATAAAAAAAAAAAACTTCTGGCACATATCAGTGGTACAAAAAGAATCAATCCCCAGAGGATCTGCTGTTATTAGAAAGTAATCAAGTTTATTAATGCAATACATCATCAGTTTCATAGTGCATCATCCAGCATTGAGTATTTTCTTATAACACACCTCCATTATATCATACCTAAAAAGAGTGTCAAATTTTGATTGTTTTATTGACTAAAAAACTAACATTTCTTTAATGCAACAGACATCAATATGTGGCTCTTTTCTTTTCCTGCAATGACAGATTTTCTATAATGTCCCAACTCCCAAATCTCAGTGATGAGGTTTACATCTCTCATTCTTTCTTCTGGATGAGCAGATGATTAAACATAGATGTAATGAAAGTGCATTTTGAAATTATCCATTTATTTAATTTATTGATTTTTATTTAATTTAGATAGATATTTTGGTTGCTTTTTGGACTGTTTAACTATTAATTTCTAATTAGTTTCAGTTAATTTCTAATTTCTGTTAATTTCTTTTGTTGGAAACATACATTTTTGTCTTGCTGTTGTACTTCACTTTTCATTTCATCAGACAGAATTTTAGAGATTACTGTTTATATGGGTTGTACCCTTTCAAAGATAAATGAACGCTTTCACATTCGAGATTTAAATTTCTGCAGATACGAACGGAGCAGATCTATGAACATTCGTAGATGCAAGCAAATCGTGGAAGTAGCTCATGTGTATTGTACAAAAACAGACATTGCAGTGCACCAGATATCAATATTTACAATTATATACAACATGTTCAGTGTATAAGTGAGTGTATAAAATGTCCAAAGTCCAGTAAATTGTATGTGTATGTGTGTGTGTGAAGCAGAAGAAATGAGTTGCCCTCACCAATTCAATGAATCAGTCTGGAAGCACGATGATACAGTAAAAAAATGGCTGTCCTGTAAAGCTGTCCCGATAGTGAATACTTTAATCCTAATTTCGGAAAATCCTTAATGAGACAGAGTTCGCAGTCTAATACAGCTCTGAGAAAAATGACAACCGTTTAAGAGTGCAATAAACACCATGTAGAGTTGTCTTTGCCCAGCTGCCTTTAAATGAGGTCAGCTGACCCTGCTGCATCTCCAGGTTGTCCCTCGCAATTTGAAGAAGCAGTCTCACGAGATTATAATGTGGAACCAAAACACCAAACCTGTGTGTTTTGTTTCGTTACGCTTTACATTGTAAATTATGTCAAAGGTGTATAACACCCCTATCTCACCTACACAATTTGACTCGCGGTGAGACATGGTGTTATGCCAGTGAGTGACAGCCCGACATTTGCGAGGTTCAGCAAATGACGGTCTGTGAGCTTCCGCAAGTACCATAAAAAAATAATACAGTGATAAACTGTACTTATGGCCCACATGTGAAACCGTGCTAACTCTGCATGGGTGAGATAGGGGTGTAAGACTCACTTTTTCAGACTTACAAATAAATCTAACTTACAAACATGCTACCGGAACAGAACTTGTTTGTAAAACTGTAACTGGTATTGTTATGGTATTACTTTCCAAAAAAGCAACAAAAAATTGAACATGTTGTTTAAGCAGAATAATCAACTTTAGAATAAGAAGAATATTTCTGTTTTGCTCTTTGCAGCATCAAACATCATCAATGATTAGTACTGTGCAAAAGTCCTAATTTCTTCATATTTTGCTTCCAAAGAGACAGACTTTCTTGTATTTTTAACATAGGCTTTGAGAAATAGTTCTTCAGACCTCCTGAAGGACTTTTTTGGCTCTCATTTTTGTCAAGTTTTTGTATCTGATGTTTAGTGCAGTCACTGTACCTGAGCAGTATCCAAGAAATATTTTTTACCTGAGCAGTATCCGAGAAATTTTTTTTTTTCATTCAAGAATAAAACCTTCTAACTTAAATCATGAACCAGTGAGAAACTGGTGCAGATGATGGCAGATGATCAGGCTGGTTTTGGATTAGTCTACTGGTGATGCTGAATGCTGAGTGGTTTGAATAGATGAGGGGAAATTAGGTTGCTGCTGAGGTTGTTAAATAGACAGAGTTTTTATTTACATAAAAATCTTTAGGCACATTTACTCCCATCTCTTTTACTTAAATATAAATCATTTAATTTAATGTAATTCTATTTGAATAAATTGTAGTGTAGTGTGTATCCAGCACTGAGGATTTGATTCCCACCCTGGGTCTGTGTGTGTTGAGTTTACATGTTCTCCCTGTGGTGAGTGGGTGGGTTTCCTTTGGGAACTCTGGTTTCCTCCCACAGTCCAAAGACATGCAGATTAGGTGAACTGGTGTTTTTTTTGTTTGTTTGTTTCGTAGTTTGCATTTATTTCCTATAATAATAGAATCTTTCATATAATTAATATAATAATTGCAAAATATAATAAATTATTGACAAATTATATGACAAATAGATACCGTATAATTAATATATCTTTATAGGGATTTACTGTATTTAAAAAGCATTTTTTATAATAAAGTTGTTTTCCAAAATATCATTTTAAGTTTTACAATATCTTTTTTATTTAACTGTGAAAAAATAGGTTGAACATGGACAAAATGGACATGGGTGGAAAAGATTTGTATTATGAATGGATTCCTTCTAAAACAAAACCTTCTTAATAAATAAATAAATAAATAAATAAATAAACAAACAAACATTGAATAAATTAAGTTGGAACCGGAACAACCACTTTCACCAATCTCTCAACATAACATAAATCCCCCCCCGACATCTTGCGATCTGAGTCTTTGCCCTTTAGCTGGAATGCCACTGAGGCTGGTTTGTCCCTTGGGTATCTGGCATGATTGTTCTGACGTTGAGAGTTGCTTTGCAAAGGGGTGTGCCGATAATTCCTACTGTGTCCTGTTCTAATCTGCATAGTAGGAGATAATGTCAGCACAGTCAGGATTAATCTGGCTTCTGCAGGCCAGAGATTACAGCACTCCATTAAAGTGGGACAAATTTCATCAAAGGCATTCAACTTAAGAGGTCACATCCATGCAAAGTGCCATCTAGTGTGTGGTGCTGATGGGGGAAAAACAGGAAGCATACATGATAATAGCTTTGGTTAAATCGTTAATCTTAGTCAATCGGTTGTACATCCTATTGCTACTCAATCATCACTAAGCCTCTTTAATTATGAAAATATATTATGTCATACCCATTTAATTAAAGTGTGGTGGACTTTAAACATCATACTCAAAAAGATGTAAGTCATGACTGGTTCCTTGAATTCATCCGAAGCTTGAAAGGCATGTTCAGGATTGAATTTGAGCCATGGAAATATCAGATCGAACTGAATAGGTGTAGTCTCATTGATCTACCTTCCTGCAATCTAAACATGTTTATGTATATTATTTTTTCTTATTTTTCAGGTGTTGTTACTGCACTACTTGGTGTGTAGAACAAGAAATTGTACACCATACATACTGTAGTGTATTGCATCTTGTACATTTCTCAAAACTGTCCATCACCTCCATGTATTATTCTCCTCACCAGCTGACATCATACATAGTACTGGAAAGAATTGAAAAGTACTTTTACCTGTTAATTACACTAATTTTTGGTTGTGAACTGTCCGAGGCTGAATAGGGTCTTTTTTTCTTAGGAACATTGTTTGAACGTCATATGAAAAGATGAATCTGAAGAGCAGAATTAAAAATAAAAGAAAATTTAATAAAATTTTTTTTAAAAATTTTAATTTAATAAAAAGAAAAAGTTTCTATTTTACCCACACACAAAGACTCATTTGATTGAACACAATGATCAAAACGTACATTTTGCTTATTTGAGCTCCTTTAAATGACCACACAATAAGTGAATTGCTTCCTACACTCCTATTAACATCTTCTGTTTCATTTTTATTCTATAAAACAAACTCTATATCAGTACATATTTACCTTATAATGGTAAAGAATGATGTACTCTGACTTTCAGTAAGACAACACTGCTTAACATAAGTGTGTCTAGATGTTATGTAAATATTACCGTTTAATAAGATTATAGGTTACAAACCTGCTAGATGTGACCAGCCTATCATTTTTTCTCCTAACCACATAGATTATTACATCTCTGAATAAATAAACCAAGCTTCCAGATTTTCTGTGCAAATAGCACTGGCAGTGTCACAGTAATGATGGGTGCAAATACCAAAAATATCAGCCCCATGTGTAATTACATAGCAATGCCTGGACTCAATCTGTAGTGACTATCAGTAATGGAGCTAAGCAACATCCCGGCACTATGCTAAATGACACCTTTATTATCTCCCAAGAACAACCTCCAATAGACCTGACTTTGTGTGCTTGTCAGATTCCTCGATAGTCATAAAGCCATTGGTGTAATTGGACATTACTGACAGACCCTGAGTCACCATAATGGCCTGGTTCTGAAATCTATCAAAACAATGTGATGTAAATAACAGGTAAATCTCACAGCCAGCCTGACTGTACTATTTCAGTGATGGGGAATATTAGTTTATGAACTATATGGAAAAAGAAATAGCTTTCTGGTATGTTTGAGTAATACCATATTGATTACACTAGCCAAGATAGTAATTACAGCTGCGTATTGAAAGCTGCATTTGCTATTTGTTCTGACTCAATAATCTGATTGAATGAGTGGTATTCCATAAGTGGTGATAGTGCATAGCAAGACTGGGATGTTTAACTCTACTGTATGTTTCACTCTGTTTCTTCACAGGTGTTCTAAAAGCATTAACCTCTGCTTAAGGGCACTACTACTGGAGATTATATACCCTACATAGCAAACTAGCTTGTACACTATTTGGGATTCAACTCCAGACCAGTTAGTTAGATGAGCTAGAAGCTGCAAAGGAAAAACTGAAGACATAAATAGAAACTTGCAAGATATAAAGGACTGTCCACCAGATCCATGGTTTATTATCCTGACCTTCTGACTACATAAAACTGGTAGCAGTAGCCTGAAAATTACACAAATCCTGTACTTTTTCTGAAGAAGAAAAAAAAGGTATCTGCCAGTTGCAGATGTATGTGTGTTGGCGGAGCAAAATCAATCAGCAATATCACACTCATGGTTGAGCTGTTGTACTGAATATCAGCACAGCCTGGCGTATCTTTTGTACTCAGAATTTGTGACTTTGTTCCTGCCATTCTAATATTCATTAAAAAAGCACACCCTCTTAGAAGATATTGCTTAAGTATACTAGTACAGTAGTCTTGTCAACTATTACATTTGCTAGCCATTATTTTCTGGTCATTGGACTATAGATTACTGTACTATACTTACTATACTGTAAGCTTCCATAATTAATGAGTTCAGATTTCAAAGTTTGTCTAAACAAGTGCATAAGAGATGTTGCATGGTTGCAATGATTTATTATTTTTTAAATAATTTCATTATATTATTTTGTGCAATTAATTAACTGTATTAATGTAATTAATGAAATGTATTTGATTTGGCGGTTATGAGCGTAGCCTAAATATTGTTGCACTGATGCTTTGTACCATCTGCATGACTGAAGCCCTATTTGCTGTTGTTTAGGAGAACTAGTAATATACAGTATCAATGTCCTGATAATAATAATAATAATAATAATAATTATTGCTTTAACCATGGAAATGACGACTTGATTAATTAAAAAACTTCTAATTGAGGCAGTGTTATTTAATTATTCACACTCAGAAGATTTATTTAAATCGCAAGATGTTATATTATTATTACTATAATCATTATTTCATTTTTAATATATTTATTTATTTAAGATTTAATTCATTATAAATTGGATTTAGCAGCCTATTTTTTTTCTCTGAGGTGCAGCATGGACACCAGATAGTTTCTTCTTCCTGGATTAAAAATCATACTTTCTTACAGAATCTGTCTTATAACGTACAATTTTTACTTACTACATAGTCCCTATTCTTTAATCATGCACTGTGCAAATAAACAGTCGTAGGCACCCTCACATTCAGTCAAAGCTCATTCTCCATCTCCCTCCCGTCTTTCGCCTGGCTCAGGGAGATAGGAAATCAAAGAAGCAGAATTTATCAGGTGTCTCAGCAGCTCCTGCATTTCCTTCTCCCTATTGCTAAGCAAACAAATGGCTAGTTGTTATGCAAGGCAAAGAGAAACACCAATTATCTAGTCCCTACTGAAGATAACACAGTGTGTTCGCGACTTCATTAACTACACTCTGTAGTCCTTTTAATACACCCGCTTTTATCCTCTGTTGTTTAGTCTTAAATATTGGGTGCTGCCGGGACATGTGACAAGGTGAGTAGTTATCCTAGAGGACTTAATATATATGCAAATCCAATATTAACAGTCTAAAACTAAAGCGCTGTAGTCAGTATGAAAATGGGGAGGGCAAAATGAAGTAAAAATTTGTGGTGATGAATCTGTAGCAAGGATTTCTATAAGGCTTTAATTTGGTATGAGTAAGAGGGATCCGGGTTCGATTACCGTCTTGTGCATGGAGTTTGCATGTTCTCCCTGTGCTTTGTGGGTTTCCTCCAGATCCGGTTTCCTCCACAGTCTAAAGACATGCAGGTTAGGCTAATTGACATTCCCTAAATCCCAAATCTATTCTCATCAATATATTTTAATATGTTGTATGACTCAAACAGGGTTTTTTATTTTATTTTTTAGATTGACCCAATGCTTGTTTACAGGAAAGACAAACATTTTTAGTATATGACTTTGTCTCTAGGAATTTTATTTCCTTGTGTGAGCTTCAACAAATTTTTGGGAGAAGTAAAGTTACTCATGATTAGGAGTCTAATATTAATTCCCATGTGAGTTTAAGGGTCGGGAAATGTAAATCACTGTCATTCAATTAATCAGTTAAACGTTCAATCTATGTATCTATTTCTCTGTCATCCTGCCCTAATCACTGGTTAAAGTATATCATGTTATGTTATGGGTATTATTTCAGACCATGTTATATTATGTAATTAATTAATTCATTCATTCATTCATTCAATCTCAATTCATTTATTTTTGCATTTAAGATGATGATGGGGATGGTGATGATTGTTGTTATTTAAGTTAATGATTGTCGTACTTTTTCCTTATCACACAAATAAGCAAGGTTAATTAGGACTTTATAAAATAAATTGCTAGAAAATAAGCAACACATGAAAAAACATACAAATACAGGAAGTTCTGAAATATTATTTTTTTTAAAAACAGTTAGAAAAAGTCACATTTAGAATACATTATTCTCTGTATTTTTATGTTTCTTTTCATTGTCTAAGATGATTTATATAATTTTTGATATTATGTTTTTCAGGCTGCTTTACTTATTATTGCTGTTTTGTCATAGAAAGATAAAAAATGCTAAATATTATTAGAAATATTTATTTATTTATATATTTATTTATTTATTTATTTTCAAGGTTAGATCACTAAAGGCTTAATTTAACAAGTGATTAACTCGGTGGAACACGGGACTACAGAACTGGCCGATTACCACAACATAGCAGCTACCATAGAATGTTTTAAAAATAAATCTGAAAATTTTTTAAGCATTTAGATCTTCCTTAAGCTCAATATGCCACATTGTAAAAAAAAAAATATTTGCAAGAAATGTTCACTTCAGGTTCTTCTGTGCTGTTTAATTGATATAGTTGATGGGATAGCCGTGTGAGATGTGTCACATTGAGCCATCTTCCAGGCAAAATAAATCGCTTACTCAACAGCTCTATTTAAAAAAAAACTTACTTTTTCCATTAAGAGAGGGAGTAGTCTTCTATGTCTGTCCAACCGCATATGGCGCAGTCCTGATCTGGCTCTGGATCAGACTCTGCAGGATGGAATAGAGACCCTGATTGAAAATATGGATGGTAATTACATTAGACTGTAATATGGTATATACTGGAGACAGACAAAAGTTCAGATACTGTGTCTCTTCCTCTTTAACTACATTTTATAGCATGATTAAGTGCAAATGTTTCTACATGCCCAGGATAAAAAAATTAAGACATAGTGTCTGTATTCATATGCATAGTAAACAGATGCAAAGATCATTCTCTGCTTGTCATCTAAATGTTGTCTAATAATTTGTATACACATTTGCAACATTTGGATCGTCTCAGTTATAATTTACACACTGTCAGCTTCAAATTCTTAACCACTGCATGAGAGAGAAGTGAATCATAGTCATGATCAAATGCTTCATTGAGTCAAACGCTGACACAGTAAATAAGACAGGAGCAATTCTCTGTTATGAGCAAAAGATTCCCTGATTTAAACACTGACCTATTCGTTTTGAAAGAGGACTCAATTTCAGTATTCACTAAAAGATTCACTGGATCAAAAGATGACCTCATGACTTCTTCATTTATGACCATAGTCTTTGATGATTCAAACACTGACCTGACTAAGAGATGACTATATTTAAAGAACCAACTCCTGGTTGGGTCTGAAAGATCAGCTGATTTAAAAACTAAAAACGATCATCCTTTAATGATGATCAAAGGAGGAATAATTCTTTAGAATTATAACCAAATGATTTAGTAATTTAGCGAACAGGGCTTTAATAAGCACATTAGTAAATACTGGTCAAAGCTGCCCACGTCCAACCAAGAAATTAACTAAACAAGGAAGTCAAGGAATACATTTTTCATACATTATAGAGAGCACAAATCACTTATCAAATCTACAATCTACAGTACCTATAAACTGCTACAATCTACCAATGAATGCCCCTTAGTCACTGAATGAGAAAGGAATGAATGTGAATCATGACCTGAAAGATTCATTGATTCAAACACTGCCCCACTCCAATGGTGAAGAACTTCCATTTCCAGCATTTATATTTTTATCCCATTGCACATCTGAGCAGTTGAGGGTTAAGGGCCTTGTTCAAGGGCCCCATAGTGGCAACTTGCTGGGTTTGAACTTGGGACCCTCTGATCAGTAGTCTAATTCCAGACCAGTTGGTTAAACATCATGACCCCACATTGGATGTTCATTGGTGGGTTACATTGTGAGGTGTTGTACTGTACTTTGATAGAAAAATGCTGTTGTTGGTTGTGATTACACTATATCTGAAAACTTTGTGTAGAGCCTGTCGTGTAATAAAGTCACTAGAAATACAGTGATTTTGGATCGGACAGCTATGTCAGAGTGAACTTTTAGTATGGGACTTAAGTTCAAAAGATTGAGTTGCACAGAATTGCATGGACTTACATTCGTGCAGAACTTTGCCTGACTTTGTGTTACTCAGTTTGAACGGAGGGAGAGAAAAAAAACGACAGGTGAAATATGGAATGGTTATTTTTGAGCTACAAGGACAGCACAGGTGCTGGGAGAAAAACAAACAAACAAACAAAAAAAGAAAAGAAAAAAACCCACAACAGGTCCCAAGGATGGATGAGGAAATTCATGTGACAGTGATAATGCCGAATGTTCAGCTGTCACGCGTCAAGTTTTCTCAATTGGTATGGTAGAAGGGCCTCAGGGGTTTCTCTCATTATGTATGGGTTTGCTGCGAGCCTTGACATTACACCTCGAAGTTCTCACTTCTGCTCAACGATGGCTTTTAATCAGAGCTGCAGGACTCGCAACATCATGAATACTTTTGGGAATTTCGAGGATTTAGAACATTTGAATCTCGGATTTAAACTTAATCGGTCATAACATTTCAAATAAATTCCCGCATACCATATTATTATGATAACAAGAGACACAAGACTGCATACAAACTGCCAGATTGTGTTTTGTCTCAACAGGTTTAAAGGAAGAAAAACGTTAACAGTGAAATGAAAAATAAGCATGCAAGTATTCAATGTAATTACATCTTGACTATTTGATTGTAATTTTATTAAGGATTAAAACACCACTCTGTGTGCTGTTATAAGAGAAACAATCAATAACAGAATGGAATATGTTTTTCTTTTTATACCACAGAAATCTACTAGCAATTGGTCTTATTTTATAAAATAATTTTAAAAATGTGTATACTTTTTTATAGTTACATTTAGGGTTGTATACTGTACATCCAATGAATGTCACTTTTTAAAGCTAATGAGCAAAAAACAAAACACTTTATCATAGGACTCTAGTGGAAATCTCATTCATATACAGTGAAACCTCAGATTGTGAGTAACACGGTTTGCAAGTGTTCCGCAAGACGAGCAAAGATTTTTAATAAATTTTGACTTGGAAAACGAACAAGTCTTGGTTTACAAGTACCG
>JAQMYL010000016.1:5754936-5765663 GCA_030014365.1 Clarias pachynema | reverse complement strand
GTTATAAATAGGAGTGAACCGGAAACATCCTCAGGTCTTTTTGTCTTCAAGGACCGCATTGTGTTTGCGTGTGTGTGCAAGCGAATATACAAACAAAAGAAAGAAAGTGTTAGATAACTCACCAATATGGCAGAGTTCGATAGGAGATGCGTGCCTCCATGTGACAGATATCTTTTCGGAAGGCGATCTCCACACTTTCTGTTTTGAGTGCTTCGCGCGCTTTCCTGTGGTTCACGTGCCGATCTGGCAGACACGCATGAGACGGAATTCCCCCTTTCTCTTGCGCTCTCGCCGGATCAGGAAGTTTTAGCGTCCACTTCTCAAGCGCGCTCCGCGGAAGAGACTTCCTCTCTTGCTTCCGCGGAAATGGAGATAGCCATCTCAGAGCGCTCCTCTAATGATGACCGAGCGTATGAGGAGTTACTGGAAGTAGTAAAAAATGTGCGGTGAAACGATTACACCACAAATGGCGTAAAAAAAAAAAAAATCCCCCAAGCGCTCAAAGGTCCCTCCCCTTCTTTGGCAACCTCCATGATGAGTTAACTCATTCATGGAATAAGCCCTATTCAACCCGTGTTTTTGTGATATTGACATCGATTTATTCGAATGTCGTCGATGCAAAAGCGCGGTTTTATATGATGATGCCCCAGATTGAAGAGACGCTTGTGGGCTATCTCTTTCCTGGGAGCTCATCCTCCCTGAAAAAGGCCACACTCCCCACCAAGCCGTGTAGACTAACATCTTCGTTGGTGGGAAAAGCTTTTTCAGGCAGCGGGTCACCAGGCTGACCTGCTGGGAGATCTGAGCACTGGCGGGTCTATCGATGATGCGGCGTTTGCAGAGCTACGCCGAGCCACAGATTTATTTCTCCGTGCCAGCCGTGAAGCGCAAAAGGAGAGTGTGGTGAGCCGAGCACCCCCTCGTAGTGATTAGGGCGTGACTCGCCGCGCTTCGCAGTCCGCCTCGAAGAGGCCGGACCTGAGGAGTATCATCTCCTCTAAAAAGAAGTCCTAAGGCTTACGTGCCCAGGACCATGGAGGTTTAACCCCCCCCCCAGGGAGGGGCGCGTAAAAATTCGAATAAGGAATATAGACTCCTTCCTGGCACCCTCAGGAGGCCATGCTTCAATCTCCGCCACCCCTGGTGTTTCGGGGAGCATTGGTTTTCAGTGAAATGTTAGGAGTTGGGTTCCTTCCTGCCATGTTTCAGGATGCCGAACATCTAACACTAAGGGGTCATAGAACATGTTCCCCTGCCAGACAGAGTCAGGCTATTACAGTCACTATTTCTTGGTTTCCAAGAGAAACGGGGGTTGCATCCAATTTTACATCTTCGTGGGCTGAACATCAAAATGTCGACAGCCAAAATGATTGTTTCTCAAATCCAACTGGAGGATTGGTTTGTGACAATCGACCTGAAGGACGCATAGGACAACGTATTTGGGTGTCATATGGATTCCGATCGCAATGCAGGCACAGCTGTCTCCTGCGCGTGTTGAATCCATTCTCAATACCCTAAAGGAAATCAGGCTAGGCCAGAAAGTGATCGTCCTTTACTTTCAGAGTGTTTTAGGTCTCATGGCAGCTGCGTCCACGGTGATACCTTTGGGCCTTCTGCACATGAGATCATTTCAGTTGTGGCTAAAAGCCAGGGGATTTCACTCAAGGGCCAATCCCCAGAGGCAAATAAGGGTTACGTGCCAGGGGCTTCGTACTCTTTCTATGTGGTTCAGACCCCGGTTTCTGACTTTGGGTCCCATTCTATGTGCGTCTTGTCGTCGCAAGATGCTAACGACAGATGCTTCCCTTACGGGCTGGGGTGCGGTCTTAGATGGCTGTCCAGCCCAAGGGATCTGGAGAGATCATCTTCTTGCATGGCACATAAATTGCCTCGAAATGATGGCTCTATTTCTGGCCCTGAAATACTTCCTCCAGCAGTTGAGAGGCTAACATGTCCTAGTGCGGGTGGACAACACTACGGTAGTCTCGTACAAAAATCGCCAGGGCGGACTGCGCTCGCACCGCTTGAACAAGCTAGCGCACAAGTTTCTGCTTTGGGCACAGAATAAGTTCCTGTCCCTCGATTTACATTCCGGGGCATATGAATGTGGGAGCAGACTTGCTGTCCAGACAAGCTGTGACACATGGGGAATGGAAACTCCACCCCGAAGTAGTCAGTCAAATCTGGGAGAGATTTTATGTAGCAGAGGTGGACCTCTTTGCCTCGCAAGAAACAGCACAATGTCCCCTTTACTACACTCTGACTCCTCCAGCTTCCTTGGGTCTGGATGCGATGGCCCATACATGGCCCAGATTATGCCTTTATGCATTTCCTCTGATAGCTCTGCTACTGGGAGTCCTGGCGAGGGTCCGTCAACAGGGTTTGCGCCTCTTATTGATAGCGGCCCGTTGGCCGACCAGAGTGTGGTTGTCGGATCTAATATCTCTCCTCGATGGCTCACCGTGGGTAATTCCAGTGAGGAGGGATCTGTCTCAGGCGCAGGGAACAATATTTCATCCCCGGCCCGAGCTCTGGAACCTTCATGTCTGGCCCAATTAAGTGATGCTGGTCTTCCAGCCAGTGTAATTAAATCTATTCTAAGTGCTAGGGCTCCCTCCACTAGAAGAACTTATGACCTCAAATGGAGTGTATTTGAAAGTTGGTGCATGGCAAAACATGTAGATACAGTCCACTGCCAAATTGTTTCAGTGCTGGAGTTTATGCAAGAAAAGTTGTCCTCGGGCTTATGACCTAGTACTCTCAGAACGTATGTAGCCACTATTTTGGCTTGTCATGTTCTGACTGATGGGGTTTCTGTGGGAAAGCACCCTTTAGTTGCCCGTTTTATTCGTGGAGCTAAACGTTTGAGGTCGCCCTCTAGAGCGACGGTCCCTTCTTGGGACTTAACAATTGTGCTCGAAGGTCTGATTGACACCCCTTTCGAACCACTAGAGTCAGCGCCTGTCAGGCTTCTGACCCTTAAGATGTTTTTTCTTATGGCCATTACTTCTTTGACGAGAATTGGAGATCTGCAGGCTTTGTCAGTCTTTTTATATGCTATGGGGGCCGCAACCGGGGTGTGGCTGCCACTGGACAAACGCTGTCACATTGGGTGAAAGATGCCATTGCCCTAGCCTACGAGGCGCGTGGTCACACTTCGCCTCTAGGAATCAGAGCTCATTTGACCAGGGGGATTGCCTCATCAATTGCGCTTGCAAGAGGTGTCCCCTTGCAGCAAGTGTGTGATGCGGCAGGTTGGTCCTCTCCGCACACATTTTATAGTTTGGATGTCCATGCTACTCCGGGCTCACGGGTCCTCGAGTCAGCATCCCAATGTTATGTCTGAGACCTCCTTGGCCTTTGTGCGCACACACAACACAACCCTGGGAGTCCAGGGACTTGCAGTGCGGCGGCGTTGGTATTCTGGTTCCCATAGCATTTTCACGCAGCATCGGTGTAGCTTTTGAAAGGGACCATCTTGGGTTACTTTGCTGTAACCCTGTTCCCTGAAAAAGCGGGAACGAGATGCTGCGCTCCAATGCTGCAATGCTGGTGTGACTTGACGTCCTTTCAGACAAAGATTGACCTGAGCATGTTTCCGGTTCACTCCTATTTATAACCTGCAGGTGCACCTCATCAGATGACGTCACCTGACCGAGGTTATATAAGCCAAACTTTGGCGTGTATGATACACACATGCTTCACAACCGGTAGAACAAAGAGATGTTCCCATAGCGTTTTCACGCAGCATCTCGTTCCCGCTTTTTCAGGGAACAGGGTTACAGGAAAGTAACCCGAGACGTTTCTGTACTATTTTTGCAATACCAGTTTATTCGTTTTCTAAATTCATTATCAAAACCGTCAATTTGAAGAACAAATCATTTTAAACATCTGTGCAGCTGTGCAGGTTCTGCAAGGTGTTTCATGTTGTTTAAAAGGCCATGCTAGATCTTAAATAGCACTTATGCAGGGTCTACAAGATAATCATTGCAGATGGTTATTTGCTTATTCTGTGGCAGTTATTTTTAGGGCTGGGTTGCCAGCTCGATGCCCGATTGTACCAGTACAAAAGAGACATAATTTGTCTCTTAAAAGCAACAACAGCAACACAACATCTTTAACTGGCGACCTTTTGTACAAATAAGGTACAATCATCTATTACTCAGTAGATTTAAAAAAATGACAGTGCTTAAATTCTTTTAAAAGACTTTATAATGAGCTTTAATTAGTTGTAAGTGTTTTAATTCTTGTTCCAACTATATTAGTGCATATCAGATTACTATATACAAGGTGTTGTCAAAACGTTTCAACACTAGTTTTGCATCACGACATCAGATAGCACAAAGCTGCACGTGTAACGAGGCTAGAATATGGTAACCAATGAACTACATATAGGCCATTAGCATCAGTACCTCTGTTAGTCGCACTGGCTACAAAAATCACTACACTGAGTTGAGGAAGAAAGTCACAACTCTGCTTTATTGCACAATGCATACTGGCTCTAAAGTCAATAGAGGTTGGTCTAAATTAGTTAACTTGTCACTCATACACGAACGGTAAGAAAGTTTCGGTACCATACACAACTCATCACAAAAGTATTGGGTTAACAAATCCTGCTGATGCAGAACCAGTAACGTTCTTTTTTTGTCTAACGGTGTGGCCGAAGGTTTTTAGATGCTTTTAGAGTTCCAGTGCGACTGAAAAGTAACACTTCACACATCCTAAAGTGTGCTGATGTTGAGAAGATGCTGCAACTAAATCAGATACTTCCCCAATCCTTGATGTAGGATTGCCTTGTCTAGGTGTGTGCGATTTTCCGAGTGCTCCCCTTGAGTGGACAGTCACCATGATTTTCTTCATGTACCAAAATGATCCTCATATGTGTTGTTAATTTGTGGTGAGTAAGAGGAGGCCTGGTGTAGTGCCCTTGTGCCCTTTCAACCTCCTGTTAAATTTGTATTACTAAATTCAAGTGTTTGGGCATGAACATAAGTGTCACGTTGTTCGGTCTGGTCTCCAGAGGTATTTTGTGCATGAAAATGTATGTAATGTAATGAATGTATGTCTATCCAAGACAAAATCAGAGAGGTCAATCTGTATGTATTGATTGAAAGTTATTGTATAATGTCACCAATGTATATTGTATACACTAAGATAAACAAGTATTATAAATATATCCCACAAAATGATCAGTATAACAACCAAAAACAAGCTGTTGCACTTTAAACAACAATTATTTTTAAACTTTTCTTTTTTTACTCAGTCAGTCTGATCACTGTAATTACAAGTGGGAAACAGGAAATTTGAGAAACAATACTCAAACTGGATGTTAGGACAAGAGAACAATCCACTGTTCACTGTTCACCTCCAACAGCACTCTCCTTGGTAACCACACATCCTGCAGTCCATGTCATAGTCTCACTGCTGCTTGTTAAACCCCATTCTAGACACATACTAGAAGCACAAGTCAACTGCATTTCAAAACCCAAAACTGGATTGAAAAAATAATCAAATAAAATCTCCCAAGTCCTTGGGAATCTTTGCGGGCAAACAACCTCAGATTAATTTAAAAAATCTCAAGAACTATTTACAGATGTCCGGGCGCCAATTTGTAATGAGGCAAGAGTGTGGTAACCAATGAACTGCATTTAGGCCATTACCATCAGCACCTCTGTTAGAAAAATCACTACACTAAGCTGAGGAAGAAAGTCACAACTCTGTTTTATTGTACAATGAATACTGGTTTAATAGAGGTTGGTCCAAATGAGTTAACTTGTTCATACATGAATGGAGCAAGTAAAACCATACACAAATCATCACAAAAGGCTTGGGTTACCAAATCCCACCAAGGCAATACCAGTAACATTCTTTTTTCATCTCTTCCCCTCTTTTCCCCGGGGAATACGTCCGCAATAAATGAAGATGTCCGCGAGGGGAATGAGCAAGTGCACAGTCACAGGGAGCACCGACCTTAATAGGTCAGTGTGCCAAAATACATTGTCCTGTGTACATTGGAAGCTGAGCAACTTGTGCTATTCTGACCACATATGTTACCATGTCTGGTATTTCATCATGGACAGCAAGTTGACTTTTGAGAATTCGTCTGCAGGGACCAGACCATCAAAACTGATTTCTACTGCCAGTTTTTAAGGTGTCTTTATACACAATATGTATGCTGTTATATACAAACAATCAATGAAAGGGTGGTGTGATGAAACATTTGTTATTTTTCTTATTCAAGGGAAAGACATTCTTGGTTGAATTTTCTGAATTTTGTCCATTTTTTCTGCAAAGACTTTAATGTGCTGAGAATCTTGCCATGCTACAGTACAAAGCATGTCAAATTCTTTCACTCATATTATATATGTATATTGTGGATTTCCTGCAAGCCCTGCCCCTTTTATTTAAAATTGGATATGTTAGCGTGAAAACTCTCAGTCTGTTTGGTAAACATATTACACTTCTAAGTCTTTTTAGCATATTGTACAGGTTTACATCTCTTAGTGAAAACAAACTGACAACACTGGAAATTGAATAACACTGTAAGTAACTAAGTAATAAGCCTTGCATAATGTAATTTGACTTTTCTGGTAAGGACACCAGCTGAACAAGCTGAATCTTACTAAAAGAGATAGAAGGGCAGCCAGCCAGCAACACATTACAATCGTCCAATAAAGCGGTCAAGAGAACATATTTCTTATTTTGGCTTCTTCTCAAATGATTTCTATGCAGTTTTAGGGAATTACATGGGATTCAAATAATAGATAATCATAAACATAGAAGTAAAATTATGAGACCTTACTGAAAATCTGGAATTAAGTGGAATTATGTTATATTGGAAAATAAACATAAATTTCTTTTGAAAAGATTCAAAAAAAAAAAAAAAAAAAAGCTCTGAAATTCATGCAAATGTTTAAAAGAAGCAACTTTTCACTGAAGTTTTTGTCATTACATTTTAAAGGAGAGCCAAATAGAAGTGTTTTCTCTAATGGTCACAGACTTTTGGATCCCCAAGTTCCTGATTTTTCATTGAAGCTAACAAATTATTTGTTTCACAAGATCTTCAAGTCAAAACTTGTTTGTTTATACTGACGATAATTCTACTAGAATGTCATAGTTAATAGTGTCAAGTGCTGTGTACAAGTCCAAGGGCAATAAAATGGAACATTTACGGCATTTGGCAGTCGCTTGTGTCCAAAATGACTTACAGAAGAACTTTGAAGTCCCTATCAATAAATACACCTCTTGTGTTAATAAATAAAAATGTGGAAGCAAATCAACAATCTGGAGCAAGCAAGAGGTTATTTAGCACTTCAGCTAGTGCTGACTCTATACTAAGTTTTAGAGCAACTGTAATATTGTGGAGACTATAGTTAAGATATTTTAAAGGAGAGAAGTAGAAAAGTGATTATATATTATATTTCAAGAACAAAGTTGTAATATCATGAGAAATATTTCATCACTACTGTGGCAAAAAGTGCATGCAGTTGTGTTGGTCTTTTGGCTGCTCCTGGCAAGGGGTCGCCACAGTGGACCATCCAGTCAGCACATGGACAAGCTTGGCTTGGCACAAGCTTGGCACATGTTTTACGCCGGATGCCATTCCTACTACCTAGGATGAAACACCTACTACTGAGCCACCAGTGCAGTATGCAAGAAATTAAAATAAAAACATAGTTAATGTAGATAGAAAATAAAGATAGAAAATTACTGTTCTAGAAATTGCATTTCTTTAAAAGAAAGAACTCATTTCAATTATTATTCAAAAATTATTATGTACAAAAATATAAACAATAACTGCATCATAACCCTAACTCAGCTACCCGAGGCTTGCCCATAAATGCGAGGACCAAAGACAAGACTGTATGGTCAAATCCCGCAGAAAAAGCTAATGCAGCACAAATTGCTAAAAATGTCACTGCTAGCTATGATAGAAAGGCACCACAACCTGCCATGTCCAAGGCCGCCGACCCAGACAGTCCAGATTCCAATCCGATCGAGCACCCATGGGTTGTGCTGGACAAAGAAATCCGTAAATCCATAAAGGACCCACACTGCAACCCACAGCATAAAGAATCCATGGCCAACATCCCAACCAAACATCACAGAACACCCACAGGTCCTGTGGAGTCATGAACCAAGGGGACAAGGCTAGGCATGTTTCCATTGGAATGTTATGCCTGATTGGTACAGTGTAAGTGCACTTGCAAAGCCCCCTACACGCACCATGATTATATATGACCATAATACATATACTTATGAAACTTTCATGTTGGGATTAAAGTTGACTCGTTGAATATTTATTTTAATTATTGTGGGACAGGAACCTGAGATGCTCTCCATTGTGCACTGTTAAAAACAGCTAATTGTGTTTCAAATGAAGGTTTCAAAAGTGCCATTCCTCATATTAATTAATTGATGTACACTTGGGACAAAGCATAAGTATTATGCAAAAATGACACAAAAGGGAAGATTATTCAAATGGAAATTACACATCATCCAAAGTCTATGCTCTGCATTATCATGGTCGAATTGTATAACGCAGTAATCCATCATATGCTTGATCAGTTGATTGTATTAGAAAAAGGCCAGGATAATAAATTATAGATTTGGTACTGAAAATATAATTTCTAAAACTCAGAAGTACGAAAGTATGCGATAAAGTATGGCTATTAATTTCATAATAGAGCATTGTTGATCATTTGATCAGATGCTGTTTTCATTTTTTTCTCATAGTTGTGCCATTAAAAAACTATATAGTATGTTTTCTGCAAGGAGATATCTATTTAACATTCATGGAAGGAAACTGCAATGTCAGCACTTTGTACATAACAGTCATTATAAACATGAATAAAACATTCAGTAGACATAAAATAATCAATGGCAGGAAACAATCCATTGCCATGATGACATCATACTTTTAATCTACCATCATTTTAATTTCAATCTATAGTTGTATGTAATGTTGTGAAACAACTAACAGTTGTGCTTTCACAAATATATGAGCATCAGTTCAAGGAGCTCAGTACAGATCTGAGAAAAAGGATGGTAGATTTTAGCTACCATCACAGCTGGTTGAAGAATGCATAAGGGGGTCTTAATTTTAAGCATTTGGACCCTAAAACGAATAAAAATTTGTCAAACATGCTTTAAAGTTGAGTCCTTGCCAGTATACCAATGAATTAATTTGAAGTCTACCAATGCCACCTAGAAGAGTGGTCCAATATCCAAAAGTGACTGCTAATGTTAAACCTTGCTGGACAATTAAGTGTTGTATTTTTAATTTGTTTCCTATGCTAATTTTAGAAAAAACTAATAATTTACCAAATTCCTGCAATATTCCTTCTATGTTGCACAATCATTCTGCTCCAAAAAAGACCAGATAAAAAAAAATGCTTGCAAGGCATTCATGTTCATGATAAGTGTACTGTATGTAAATCTCTGACCACAACTCTACCTTACTGCCGAAACAACTCTCCATGCTGCTGTTTTTTTAAAATTAATAATCACCATTGTGGTTTAAGAAGTTGTTAATCAAAAAATGGTTTGTCATCCTCCAGCGACATAGCTTTACTATCTGGATACTAGCTGGCCTGTTGGCATTTCACTGAAAGCCTGTTGGTACTGTGACTGGAATCAAAACAAATTACTTGTGTTGATATACGGCTACAGAAAAGGTGGCGATTTGCTTCAGTGCAGATTTTCCCACTACATTATGTGTGAGCATTTGAAAAAGCATCTTGCAGAGTGCGGTAAAAAATGAGGACAAATGTGCAGCAATAATTGCTCATTCTAGTGCAGGAAGAATTTATGTCTCAAACAAAGATGCAATAATTTTTCATCATGTAGGTTTCAAGCTCTGTGCACGCAAATGTCCGAAGTTTATCACCATCTGTGTGACGGAACAGAAGGGCAAAGCGGCAAATGATGATCCCTGAAGACCATGAGCCGTTCATGTGTTTGTGAAATGTTGCTGGAGTCGTGTGCAGTCGTATGAGAATATGCAAAAATGCAAGTTAGTGATGAATATATTATGCTTTTTCATTTATAAGAGACAGATTTATGAAGTAAAGCCGAAAAAAAAAAACACACAACAACACTTTATCCAGATTCCCCTAAAAAACAAACCAGATATTTAAGGTGTCAGAATAAACTTTAAGACATCATAGATGCTTTAAAAAAATGCAAAGGGAATTCAATCAATTCTACACTCAACAGACACTTCATTAGGAACACCTGTTCAACTGTTCATTACAAAACAGCTAATCAGCCAATCACATGGGAGCAACTCAATGCCTTTAGACATGATCAAGACTTTAAAAATGTGAAGGAAGTTGACTTTGAACATGGCTGGTTGTTGGTGCCAGATGGACTGTTTCAAGTATTTCCAAAACTGCTCATCTGCTGGGATGTGAGGATCACACACTTTAGAGTTTACATAAAATGGTCTTAAAAAGAGAAAACATCCAATGAGTGGCAGTTCTATGGGCGAAAATACCTTGGTTATGTCAAAGCTCAGAGGAGAATGGCCAAGCTGGTTTGAGCTGATAGAAAGGGAACACTAAGGCCTTGTTCACACGGGCGTTAAATTTTTGGATAAACAAACGCGCCCTGAACGTCCTAGACATTTATGTTGCGTTTTGTAGTGGCGCTCGATTGACTTCTACACTGGCGTTTGTTTGTCTCTGTCTAACGCCAGCCTGCAGCCCAAATTGTAGTTTGTGTGT
>JAQMYL010000016.1:5739454-5750550 GCA_030014365.1 Clarias pachynema | reverse complement strand
ATTTAGTGTTTTCGTGAGACATATACCAACGTAGACACACTAGGGGGAGACAAAGCGGCGGCTCAGTAATCCGGAGATCCAGATCTTATTCCCCGGGACCGTGGTGGTACAAGTGTAACAGTACCCCCCCTCTCAGGACCGGCTTCCCGAGGAAGGCGAGGCCGCGCTTGTCGGAGGGAGTAGGGACCCGCCGACCGGTTGTGATTGCCGGCGGGTTGGACGGCCCGGAGGTCGTGGTGCAGGGCGATCCGGCCGTGCTTGGTGGAAAGCCGCCGTGAGCTCGGGGCTTAAGATGTTTTTGGCCGGGACCCAGCTTCGTTCCTCCGGACCGTACCCTTCCCAATCCACGATATTGGAGGGAACCCCCCCTCCTCCGTGAGTCCAGTAGTTCTTTGACTCGAAACGCCGGCGCGCCATCAATTTCCACAGCCCCTGGGAGCGAAGGCGCTGTGGCGCTTCGTCTAGTGGACCCCGGATCACTGGCCTGAAAAGAGAGACATGGAACACAGGGTTAATTTTCATATGTGATGGAAGTTTTAACTTATAAGACACTGGGTTTATTTGAGCGATTATGGGGAATGGACCTATGTATTTAGGTGTAAGTTTCCGACAGGGGAGGTTGAGGTGAAGGTCCCGTGTCGAGAGCCACACCCGATCGCCTACCTGGAGCGGAGGACTTTCCCTTTGTCGTCTATCAGCAATTTTTTTTAAACGACAAACTGCTTGGAAGATTTTCGTGTGTGCGTCCTCCCATACTTTTTCCGCTTTTTTGAACAACTGATCCACCATGGGAACATTGGTGGAAGTGGCATCCCAGGGACAAAGCGGCCGCTGATGCCCAAGCACACACTGAAACGGCGTCAGGCCGGTTGCGGAGTGGCACGACGAGTTTTGAGCATATTCCGTCCAGATTAAACAGTCCCCCCATTGATGTTGTCGACTGCTACAATATGCTCGAAGGAATCTTCCGAGTTCTTGAACAGTCCGCTCTGCCTGACGTTAGGCTAACAGTGGTCCCCAACTTCTGGAAGAACGCTTTCCAGACCTTGGCGATAAATTGGGGACCACGATCTGAAACAATATCCTCCGGGATGCCATAGCAACGAAACACTGACTCGAATAGGGTTTCTGCCACCTGGAGGGCTGATGGGAGAGAGCTAAACGGGACGAAACGACATCCCTTCGAGAATCGATCCACTACTACTAAAACTGTTGTATACCCTTTCGACACCGGCAGATCCATGACAAAGTCTACAGCGATGTGAGACCACGGTCTATTTGGTGTTGGTAGGGGCATTAATTTGCCAACGGGCAAACAACGGGGAGTTTTTGTTGTCGCACACATTGTACAAGATAAAACGACTGTTCTCATGGTTTCCCTCATTTTAGGCCACCAGAATTTTCGTTCTAAGATTTTTGTGGTGCGTATTACACCTGGGTGGCCGGAAGACAAATTAGAATGTGCATCTATTATCACTCGGTCTCGAAGTGTCTCCGGTACGTAGACTCGATTCGGCGGACAACCCACCGGCACGGGATGGGACCGTGCCCACTGGTTTATCTCCGAATCGATATCCCATACTACCGGAGCCACCACGAGCGCCGAGGGTAGAATTGGTTCCGGGTTTGAAATTGGTTCCGGAGCCGGATAGTAGCGCGATAAGGCATCCGCCTTTTTATTTTTTGAGCCGGGCCTATATGTGATATGAAATTGGAAACACGTGAAAAACAGCGCCCAGCGGGCTTGACGAGTGTTTAATCTTTTGGCTTGTTGGATGTAACTCTAGGTTTCTGTGATCTGTGAGTACTGTGAATGGATGTTTAGCCCCCTCCAACCAATGTCGCCACTCCTCTAACGCCGCTTTTACTGCTAGCAGTTCTCGATTACCAATATCGTAGATTCGTTCGGCAGGTGTCAGTTTACGAGAAAAAAATGCGCAAGGGTGGAGTTTTTCTGGGTCGTCTTGGCGTTGAGACAGCACCGCTCCTATCCCTACCTCCGACGCATCAACATCTATTAAAAAGGGCTTCTCTGGGTCGGGAAGCTTTAAAATAGGCGCTGTGGTGAACGCGGTTTTGAACCTTTGAAATGCTGTTTTTGCCTCTGCCGTGAGCGCGTCAAGTCGTTTTGGTTTCCCTTTTAATAGAGAAGTGAGCCGAGCTGCCAGCACATTAAAGCAGCGGATAAATCGACGATATAAATTAGCGAACCCAAGAAAACTCTGTAGCGCCTTAACTGACTTGGGTTCCGGCCATTGTTGGACCGCCTCTACCTTGGTCGTCTCCATCTCGACCCCCAGTGGCCCTATGCGATAGCCGAGAAATGTTACTTCCCGCTTGTGGAATTCACATTTCTCTGCCTTCGCATAGAGCCCGTGTTTGCGCAGGTGACGAAGGACGGCAGTTACATGAAAGACATGCTCAGAATATGACCGCGAGTATATCAGAATATCATCCAAATATACTATAACAAAACGGTTAAACATATCCCAGAACACGTCATTCATAAACCCCTGAAACACCGCAGGTGCGTTGACCAGTCCGTAAGCCATCACATTATACTGATAATGTCCTGACGTAGTGCTAAACGCAGTCTTCCACTCGTCGCCCTTGCGTACACGAACGAGGTTATAAGCACTGCGGAGGTCGAGTTTAGTGAAGATGGAAGCACCTCGGAGTTGGTCGATCGCGGCCAGCACCAGCGGCATTGGGTGCTTATATTTTACTGTAACTGCATTGAGACCGCGGTAATCAATACAGGGCCGTAAGCCTCCGCCTTTTTTTCTATGAAAAAGAAACCTGCCGAAGCGGGCGACGTGGACCTGCTGATGAGCCCCTGACGGAGAGCCTCACTGACGTATTCCAGTTCGGCTGGTTTAAATAGACACACAGGGGAAAGACACAGGTGAACTTGATTTAGTGTTTTCGTGAGACATATACCAACGTAGACACACTAGGGGGAGACAAAGCGGCGGCACAGTAATCCGGAGATACAGATCTTATTCCCCGGGACCGTGGTGGTACAGGTGTAACAACGTTTCACTTTTTACTTGTTCATAATTACATTTATTTTTCTTATAGATGTTTCTTTCCCCTTAGCCTCTTCTTTCTCTTGAATATAGTAAAACAAACTAATTAATTAATTAATTAATAATAATAATAATAATAATAATAATAATAATAATAATAATAATAACAACAACAACAACAGTTTGTCATATTACTGAAAAAGTCATACATTCTAAAGATTTTCCTATAGCTGAAAAACATTCAAAATAACAATAAAATTAAACCAACTCTGACTGTTACTGGAGACTCTTTCTTTTTCTTTCATAAATGATAGTTAATGGTCTTAAAATTTCATGAAATTCACATATATATTAAAAAAAAATATTTGTTGAATGAATTTATTATCTATACATTTTGCTTGGAGCATCCATCATACCTATAAATTCACTAAAGAAAATGATATGCTAGAACTAGCACGTTTCAACTCCCAAAACACATTTTAATTTATTATGCGATTAATTCAAACAGGCGAAGTACTAAAAGAATGTAGTAATAAATAAAACTGCATGTAGGTGGTGATTTTCACAGCAGTTAAAAAAGAGAACATAAAATCATAAAATTGCTTCCTTGTAAAGTTGATGTGAAAGGGAACCTGTCTCATTGCCTTTATCTTTACCTGCAGTCCCACTTTTGTAAAGATGGACAGCACATCCAAAAACTGTTTTGCGCTATGTAACTTTTCCAAAAATGCCTCGTCATGTAATTCTTTGGAACCATCATCCATATGGAACACACAATTACAAGGAAGGCCCAACAGTGCATGCACTTCCTGCGACAGCTTCATAAATTTAGCCTGTCACAGGCTCTGCTGGCTCAATTCCGCACAGCCGTAATAGAATCAGTCATTACATCGTCTATTTCCTTCTGCTCGAACAGCACATGAACGCACTCTAAACAGGAATTCAGTGCTGTGCTAAAGGTCCTGTGGTCATTCAGTAAAACGCTCACAACTGAACATCTTAAATCCAGATCATTTTCTCCTTCAATACCTCATCTTTTAGCAAAGCCCAAGCACAAGCAGAATGCAGGTTTTATTGTTTACGAGTTTATGTACTACTGGAAGATTAACGGTTGCACCAAATGACGCATAGCATTAAATTCTAACTTAAAACATACGCAGAGTAGGCATGCCATAAATATAAATACACTATATTCACCATAAGTATACCAAGTCAGTGTTTCAGTTTGAAGTGCACAACGCTACTATTCACAGAGTAAAAAGAGTATTTGTGCCTATAAATTGCTTTTGTTTTCTTTCTCCACTGTGAGAAGAATATCTCCATTAGTATTTATCAGCCAGTATAACAGGTTCTTAGCTCAAGTACTGCAAAATGTCAGAAAATTTAAACAGTTGTACAATTGTGTCATATAATCTACCAAACATTTTACCATTAAGGATGGGAATTATTTAAAATTATATTGTAGTTAACTTAATTTTTTATATACCGCTTTATATATATTTTTCCTTTGGGCCTTTCTCATTCAAGGATTTACACCAGATGCCCTTCCTGCCACAACCCACCCAAAGGCCCAATAGTGGCCACCCAGCAGTGTCGAACCCCTGATTTTCCAATCAGAAACGGAGAGTGTCAACTGTCTAGGCCTTCATGCAATTAATTAAAAGATTTTTTTATTTTTTAAATCTATTATAGTCAAGTTTAAAGCAAGAGACAGATAAATAAAGCCACTAAATGTTGTGAAGCATAAATGTTTTTTATATTTTCTTTCAAGCAAATATATGACACCTATTACATTGATGGATAATGGATACAATAATAATAATAATAATAATAATAATAAATCTATACATCTGTCATAGACTGGTTAGATTCAACATCAGAGTTGAATGGATTTTCAAAATTTATATAAAAATTGTGTTATTACATTTTACTGACTGACTCATGTTAAAACATTATGATAACTGACTTTGTAGCTCAGTGTATTTCTGATATCAGTCTCACAAGATGCTCATGACATGTCGTTGCTTGTCAAACAAGATTAATTAGGAACTTGGTGGAAGCAAATATTTACATTTACTGCCTGACATTTTAAAGGCTTTTACTAAGACGTTGATGATGTAATAAATTTATTATCTTGTCTTCTTATGTAAAAAATAAATTTCATGCTTCTGCTTATGGGATTATGTACCTATTTATGACAATTGCCTGAAACTGTAATAACATAATTGTTTGTTTTCTGTGCTCATTACTTACAATATGTTTCATTTTACAGAACTCAGCGTTTTCACAGCCATAGACTAAATACTTTTTCATGTTTTTAATTGTAAACCAAATGAATATTTTCTCCCACTTTATCAGGCTATGTATAGGTAGACCCATGACATACAGTACATTACCATGTAACCCCATTTTAATCCTAGGTTGTAATACTACAAAACATGGAAAGATTCAGGAGGAGTGAATACTTATGTAAGGTGCTGCACACTTGCCTAACTGAATGTTGCTGTTTGGTCAAACCCAAGCTCTTGTCATTGTTAAACAGCATGTTTAGCTAACAAGCAATTACTAAAGCTTGTTTAATACCAGGTCAGCAAAGTGGAACATTGCTGTGGCTCCTTTGTGTTTTTCGTTTTACCAAAGCAACGGGTTGGAAACATTGCAGGAGTATATTCTGTACACACTTCTAGCAGCATGCCACTGCTGGCAACAAAGGCTTGAAGCGTGAAATTGTGCTTTGTGTGTGCATCTGGTTTAAAACCTGCATTAATGTTAACATCATATTCGTGCAAGGAGCACAAAAAAACACCCCATCACTGGTTACAGTGTTGCTGTACTTTTGCAGCAACTTCAAATGCTGCATTGTTCTGGTCTTTTTTGGAAAATAAAAATCTCCACTTCAAAAAAGGTCACATGTCTGAAAACTTCACAACATTTAATGTGACTTTAAATGGATGAGAAACTGTGAGGCAGCACTGTGTAATGAATAGAAAATTGGAATCATCGCCACAATGCTGTAGTACAAGAAGAATAGAACCTTCAGGGCATGTTTTTATTGGAAAATAATTAACTTCAGGCTTGTAACAATAGCAGTGTTTTACATCAGGCCACATCAAATTACCCTAAAGCTGATTTTTCTGTAAACACACATTTAAATTTCTTGGACAATGAGAACTTCCAAAGATGTCAAAAGCCAAACAAGACTCTTTTTGCTTAAAAAGTGGATTTATATAAAGTTCATAAAAGAAGGATAAGAAGCATGGACAGATGTATGTATGTATGTATGTATGTATGTATGGATGGATCGATGGAAGGAAAGACTGATTTAAATCCTGAACAATTTAAGTACTTTATTCTGCTGGATTGAACCACACATCACTTACTCATCACCTATACTGCTTTATCCTGTATACAGAGTTACAGGGGCCTGGAGCCTATCCCAGGAGACTTAGGGCACGAGGCGTGTACACCCTGGATGGGGTGCCAATCTATCGCTGGGAAATCAGCACATACACACACTCACACGTTGATTAACACACTACGGGCAATTTGAGAACACCAGTTTGCATAATCTGCATGTCTTCAGACTGTGGAAGGAACCTAGAGTACCCGGAGGAAACTTACCAACCACTGGGAGAACATGCATACAGACACAGAAATCAAACCAAGACCCTGGAGGTGCAAGGCGACAGTGCTAACCACTTAGCCTCCATACCACCCTCTATTAAATAAGTTTTTTAAATAAATCTTTTTTTTTTTTTTTATAATAGTGAAACGCAAAACTGTTTATTTAAAAAAATATTTAGTGATATACAGCATAAAGTACACCAGAGACGGCTTCTTGGTTCTCCTAGTTGTTCTAATCCATTATGTTACGTACATTCTAGCAGCTCTGCAGCAAGCACTTATCATGAATATATACGTGATGAATCCCTTGGAGATGAGTCTTCTAACTTCTCCTGCTGATCAAAGTAAATTGCTGCATTTAGTAGAGATCCCAAAGGCATTCATCCCCAGCTGCATTATTCCGCTGTCTGCAGCGTGATTCATTTGGTTATTGATTTCTAGGGCCTTCAAGTTTTTTTTTTCAATGTACCTACTGTACAATAACACATTTATTATACCATTTTCTTTTTTTATACATGTCAAGATATATCTCATGATTGGATGCCCAAATGTTAGTCAGTAATTCATTTACAAAATTTTAATTTGTGATGTTCAGCAGATGATAACTATGAACTTAATCATTGTCTTCAAACAGGAACAAGTCTAGCAAAATAATTAAAGTAACAGCCCTCATATGAAGATCATACAAGAATATGTAGACAGTGTAGTTGGGAGAAAATGTCATCATATGATGACATTCAGGTCTCAAGAGGGAACAACTAATCATAATCATTTGATTAAAATGTGAGTTGGAAAGACTAGAGTCATTTCATAATTTGGGGTACATTTTCTTTAATATTTTTTTCAAAAATATCATCTTTTACCTATTAAGGGAAAGCTTGTTATAATACCACACAGACATTATGTGCATCCTATGCTTCATTTAGCTTGCAAATTATTATAATGTTGCCAGACCATTTTTGCCATGTCCACTTTTGCAGTTGTGGGTTTCTTGGTTCAAAATATGACAATGACTTAAAAACCATTAGAGCTAACAACTATTTATAATTTAATTAAAAACTCTAAATACTAAAATATTTTTAATGAACCTTCTCTTTGATATATTTAAATTATTTAAATGTATTACAAACTCCGTCCTGTAACTCCTGTAAAAAGATTTATCTGAATGCCCAGTGACCTGCATTACATGATCTCATTCTTCTGTTAATTGTAAGCACACTGTGGTAAGTATTCTCTCATGTTTTTAAATATTTTATCTATAATGACACATTGTCATTGAATATATTAATTGACCATCAACTATGTCATGTACATTGTTATGGTTTACAGGTTCATTTGGATTTTAATTAAAATAATATGATTTTAAACTTGATGAAAGTGTACATAATCAGTCAGAAAAAAAAAATTATGTTTAAGTTTTGCAACTAGCAGGTCTGTTAAATTGAAAGAATTTACTAACTTAAACCACTGTTTGTTTTATTGAAAAAGAATACTGTATTTGTACTTTTGTACTTGTGTGAAATCTCTCCCAATTTATAAAATGCGATCCCAATCAACAATCCAACTTTGCAAAACCTTATTTGTTACAGCTACAACATATTTTCTGTTTACAATAAAATGGTCCATATACTGTATCTTACAAGCAGTTCCGATCATCTTTACCCATGAAATATATTTTAAACTACTCTCGAAGACCTGTTCAGTTTAAGTTTCAAGTTACAATGAAGTCAAGACAAAGAAAGAATATTTGTTTTGGTCTGTAATCTGTGTGTTTTGCTATTACTCATAAATAATATTAAGACATTAACAATAAGTCTTGCAGTTTGCATGTTCTCCCCCGTGCTTGGTGGGTTTTCTCTGGGTTCTCTGGTTTCCTCCCACAGTCCAAAGGCATGCAAATTAGACTAACTGCATTTCCAAAATTGCCTGTAGTGTGTCAATGTGCGTGTGAATGTGCGTGTGAAAGATGACCGGAGGGCTACCATGGTCTTATAAAATGAGGGATAGACTGATATTCAGGAAAAGGTTTGGACTGCTGAGGACTAGGGTAAAGTCATTTTCTCGGATGAAACCACTTTTCAATTGGTTGGGGAATCCGGAAAAAAGCTTGTCCGACGACCAAAAAAGGGAGCGCTTCTATCAGTCCTGTGTTATGCCAACAGTAAAGCATCCTGAGCCCATTCGTGTGTGGGGTTGCTTCTCAGGCAAGGGAGTGGGCTCACTCACAAATTTGCCTAAGAACACAGTCATGATAAAATAAAGAATGGACTTTATGTAAATGGACCTAAACTTAATGTACAGTAATTGTCAATAAAAGCCTTTGACACTTAAAATGCTTGTTATTATAAATTGTTATCACCTGGCAAGAACATCTAAAACATTGAAGCATCTGACTGTGTGAAAATGAATATGTGTCATTCTCATAACTTTTGGCCATGGCTGTAATACCCTTTGCAAATAATTTTTTTTGTTTGTTTTTGCTGTTTTTTTGTTTACATTTCTTTTTATTAATTAGTTTGGGAATAGAAACCATATCCACCAACTTAACACAGCATTTCTATAACCAATGCTCAATAAATATATACTGTAGGCACATGCATTGAGGCCCTAATAGCATAGGTATATAGCACTTACTGGTAGAAATTTCCACATGGTTTGGTTTTCTTCACAAGCTGTAAACGCTTTTGTAATTGAGACAGTTTCTTTTTAGACAGCCTTGGAGGTGACACACCACATTTGGAAATTATTAGAAAGTCTATATTAGAAAAAACACACACACACACACACACACACACACACACACACACACACACACACACACACACACACACACACACACACAGCTATACACATTTTAAGGGTTATTGAGTTTCCTATTGTAGTAATATCTTGAAATATATATTGTGTCCTAAACCAGACATACTAAATATAAAATCTCTTAAAATCACCAAACACCAAAAAGAAAGCTCATTAAACGTGTGGAAACCATTGTGCAAATCAATTCACAGCTTTCTGTAAAACAGATTTAACATGTCAAGTTTAGTTTTAAAACACGTTATGAAATAGCTATACTATAAGAAATACTGTAGAATTCACTATTTGTGCAAACTGGGATTTGTACAAACTTTACTATTTTCCATTTTAGTTACACCTACTGTAAAAACAGATTACATTTGCATAATTTTGGGTGTCATCATAATCTTTCAATTAAGAAATTCAGGCACAATGTTTAAAGTCATTTCGCTTGGCTTTTGGTCTTTTGCTAACTTTTTGTCAGAGTGGTCTGTCCATGTTACCCACCAAATTTTATGAAAAATTGGATTTATGGTCTAGATGGAGTTTCAGTGAGGTTTTTGTGTCATACTGCATATGGATATTATACTTGCATATTGTGCAATGGTAAGAGAAGATGCATGAGCTCTCAGTTATTTAAGCATATATATATATATATATATATATATATATATAATTTTTTTTTTTTATTATTTTTTTTTTTAATCCTAGCTAAAATAATTAATAATTTGTAAGCCCAAACCTAAATTTGGACAAGTTGTTTTTCTTATGTTCCCTGTTGATGCCATGCATGTCTGCACCATTTCATGATGATTGATTATTCCTTATGGCAATTATAAGCTGACTGGCTTTTGGCAGCTATGGTTGTTGATTATTCCAAGTCACATTTTAGCCAATGTGCAATATTCTACTAGAAGGATGTGCACCAAATTTTAACTTTCTCTGCCAAACAAGTGTGGATCTATGATTTTTAGATTAATTTTTAGTTCAAGCGCCCCCTGGAGACTAAATAAAACTTAACTTGGGATAAATCCTCCAAACGTGCGGGTACTTCTCCTGGCAAAGTTTTGTTTAAATTGGACCTTGCATTTAGAAATTATTGGTAATTTAATTAATATGTGCCAAACCATATAGGTTCATTGGCTAATTTAGGGCAAATAATATGGCCTATCAGCTTTATTTTCCTATTGAAAAACACCTATTGAAAAACACAATTTCATTGTCCTTATAAGAAGTAAACGGCATTGAATTAATACAATTTCTTCCTTTCAGAGGAAACACACCACAATTAATAAGAATTAGTGCAGAATACAGAATAGCTCTATGTCCTATTGACTCTTCTGCCCAAGTACCTTTAAGGCACAAATAAAGAAGAAAAAAAATAAATCCCAGCAAATCTAAGAAGTTTGCTAAAGCCTCACCAGGACACCAAGAAAAAATGCATTGTACTAAGAATTTAATTGGCTAATCTGTTGGAGAGGTTTTTTTTGACTGCCTACCTGCTGTGAGTATAATTGCCAGCATTACAATGTGAAAGGATAGGTGTCACAATCAGGCCAGGCTCCGAAGCAAATCAAACACCACGCCCCGCATCTCCAGAATACTAATCACCGCCACCTGATCACATTGAAGACAAGCCTTCAAAAAGCG
>JAQMYL010000016.1:5702137-5719339 GCA_030014365.1 Clarias pachynema | reverse complement strand
TATTAGATAAGCCATAAGCTTTGAATTTGTTAGTCAAGCATCCATTTTGACAATCGTAGGTTGGTCTGTGATGTCATCCCACCATTATACGTATTTGTATGACTATTGCATGGAAAAAAGGATCAGTCTTTCATGCGGAATTGTGGAGACACAAGCTTTTGACCGTAAGCTAACGTAAGCTAATGTAACCTAACGTAGTCCACCAGATACAGCAAATATATTGTTGTAAATGTAGCCTAAAGCTGCGACCTACTGAACAGCGACTGGATTGTTGTAACCACAGTGGACTTATTCAAGAAGACTGTACGAAGTGCTGAATCTTTGATGCTGGAAAAAATAAAGACAAGAGACAAAGATCACTGGACTTCTGTGTAGTAAGTAAATAAAGATACGCGTCAAAACTAGTGGAATAATATGACCGCATGAACATTTGTTATGTGATGTTTATACACACAGTTCAATAATTTTCACACATCTTTACACTTTGCACATTTGGGTTTATTAATTAAATACAGTCCACATTGTGTATTCTATCACATAAAATGTTAAAATGCCAATGTTCCTCACAAAATCCCATGTAAAATGTATGTGGATTAATATTTTTTTTCCTGTAAGGGAATTCTTATTCCCTCCCCTGGTAATAATTAGCCTAGTGTTCATCACACACTCTGAATTGTAACTAATGGAAGACTGCAGATGGCACATCGGATTTAAAGCCTGAAGCTGTAGGACACTGTGCATCATAATATTCCGTTTACAGAATAGTGTGGCTATAATAGCAGGGTTAAGAAAAAACATATTCTATCATTTCCATAAAAGAAAAGAAAAATCCATTAATCATGTCATCTAAATTTATGTATATCTTCAAATTGACTTTGTTCCTTCCTTTACTGTTGATGAGTTTTAATTAGGATGGGATAAAGATGGATGATACTGTCATAAACAACCTGTCCATGAAATATAACAATCTGTCATACAGACCACATATGACTGTGTATCTGACTGACAGGTTGATTGTCACTATCTGTGTGGATCTTAGTAATTGGGTGTCAAATTAGAAAATTAAGGATGCAAGAGAATCTTTAAAATGCAATTAAAAATTAGTGTAGATAAAAGTACTAATAATGATAACCTGCATTGCTTAGAATATGTTAAGAATAGGATGGTGTATTTGCTGTAGTCATGCTGGGGTTTGGCACTAATTTGCATTTACATCTGGAGACCATGCAAAAATTAATCTAAATCAAACACTGTAGTTATATTATTTAATCATTTTGATTCATACACATTTTTCACATTTCATACAAATTTCCATATTTTTTCTTTTGATTGTGTAAAGCTGCTTTGCAGCAATGACAATTGTTAAAAGCCCTATACAAATAGAATAGAATTGAATTGAAAATTAAATATTAGATGTTTATATTGCAGGAGATTTCCAACTTTTATAGTTTAGGATCTCTTTAAAACAAAGAAAATCATAACACGTAGAGTAAAGATTAGGGGTATAATAATAAATGGTGGCAAAAAAATTATCATGGAAATGTATGATTCACAATGTGGAAATCAGTATTCTATTAATTACCCAGCCGAAATTTTTGGTTGTCACTGTGGCAAAATTACTTTGGCAAAGTTACAGACTTTGGAGCACTGTTGATATTAGGTTACTTTTAAAAGTTAAATTTTTATAAAATTTATGTTACTCCCCATGTTGAATAAATAATCTTGGCATAACATTGACTGAATGACCCCAAAAAATGTCACTTCAACATTCTATTACATAAATACATTGTTGAAGCTGCCTTACTATTTTTTTTCCCATTTGGCAACAAAGCTGATACCCTGACAGCTGTGCATTCTAACCACTGGTCCACCAAAAACATGTTGCTAATGCTGGTACTGTAAATGACTTTACTGTAAATGGTACTGGCTCCACAAGATCTATGGGGGTGTGCTGGTCTTTGGCACAGGGACGCTAGTGGCGGATCCTTTGGATGATGTTGGATGTGGGTCCGGCTTCCGTGGAACAGATATGTTTGTCTGACGCATTCCATGGTTGCCAGATGGTCAAAGATGGTCAAGTTGAGATCTGTGGCTTTGGCAGCCGGATCAACAACCTTGAACTCTTTGCTTTTCAAAAACCATATGCGAGACACAGCGTGTGCTGTGATGCACTGAGGGGTCTGATACCTAACTGGCCGATGTTGACTTTTTTGGCGATATGTGCTGTTATAACTTTTGTGGATTCAGACTAGATAGGCTGCCCTTTGGTCTCTGCGGGCATAGAGGGGCCTTGGGTGCATATGATCCTTCCACCAGTTTATTGGTATATAATAGACAATCAATGTTTATTCAATTTAATTCACCTGGTGGTAGAGTTTATGTTGTGGCGGATTGATGTATATTGCTTTGTCAGACAATTAATCAAGAAGTCAAAAAATAATAGTCAACTGCAATTTAGCAAACCCTTAAATCTGATTTGGTAATAAATAAATAAATAAATGCATACATGTGCTACATGCCAAATTTTAAGCAATCCATCCAAAACAAGGATCTTCAACTTCAGTGCTGGAGGGCCAGTATCCAACACAATTTTGTGATTCTTCTGCTCAAACACGTCTGATTTAATTAATCTGCTAATTAACAGGTTCTTTGGGTTTGTTTACGTTGGTGAAGTTAATAGCTGTGCTGGACACTCCAGGCCTGGATTAGAAAAGTACTGTTCTATAATTACCTTTAGTTTTGCTTGAAATTCATACTTCTTCTTTGCCTTTCACTGATGTTATCATTAGCAATGGTTGTGCTGCATTTAGGAGCCACAGTAATGTTCTACTCCAAAGTGGCTCCTAACTCAGGAGATATGCAAGTGCTTTGTCTACAAGAGACATGAGATATGCACTGTGTGTAGGAAGCTGTTGTGTTTTCCCTGTTCTATAGATGAACCATGGATGTATATGCTGCCAGATGTTGGGGTTATGCGGTCACCATTATTCCAAAATCATTTAAACATAATTTATCAAAGTAATTCTAACTTTTAAATAAACATCACCCAGATGATATGTTTCGGGTACTGTAGATTACAACATAGAATGTTAGGGTTCCCACTGGATATGCATTCAATGCAGTTGCACTGTTCCAAAAAACAAAAGACTTTGTTTTACACTGCTTGTAATTACAAAATAAGAAAGACATTCTTTTCAGCTGAAAATTTTTCATTCATTAATTATTTTTTATTTATTTAACTGTAGACTAAGTTTTATAAGACCTAGGTGTTCAGGTCCTGTTTTTGGGTTACCATAAAAACCTGAAAGAATTCATCTGAAATATTTACTTTAGGCATGATGTCCATGAACATATACAGTATGACCTAATTGTTTGCATTAAAATATAAAATAATACAAAAAGTTTGTGAAGTGGTGTCACTTGTTTATTTGTTTCTGAGTGCCAATAAGAGAAAGCGCTGAAGCGTGACCGACTCGCATGACTTGGCATTTTCCGCTCTTGGATTAATGCGGGACCTGGAGGACTGAGAAGCTTCAATTTCAATCTGGGGAAACAGAGCAATCTGAGCAAAGGGAGAATGGTTGAAGCCACACTGTGAGATTATAGCTGCTGTGTGCTCCTGTGATTGTGCATCATTGACAGGAAGGAGCAAAAACCTGTTTTCATTCCTGCTGGACGTACATGGTGAGGCTGAGTTTTGATAAGAGCGGCCGATCAGAGGCTAATATTACTGTGATGCAGTGTGTATATGTACGTAGTAAATCTGCACAGTCTGGCAATTGCATTTCACTACCATTGTACTTGTACAACCATGTGACAAATAAAAATTTTGAATCTTGAATCAAAGAATGGCGTAAAAACAGAAACACTTTGTGCGATGAGAGAGGTCTGAGGACAATGCCCATATAAGCTTGTGTAAACTGACAAGTATTCTCAAAAAGAAGCAAAAAGAATCTCAGAACCATGTAAAAATTAAAGCAGCAAATCTCATCAAATTCTACTCCTACTTGGCCAGAACAAGAACTTGAGATGAGAGGCTCATGAAATCTATACAAATAAAGGCAAGGAACATTTTTTCCAGAGGTGGGTGTACTTCTATGAGTAGTTTTACCGCACCATACTTTTTACTTTTACTTGTGAAGAAGAAACGCTACTCTGCTACATTCAGCTATACTCGACTCGTTACTTTTCTAACCATTTATTCAACATTTTAGTTTTTTTTTTTTTTTTCCCCAGAGAAATGCAGCCGGTGGATCTACCACATGACTGTGTTTCACCTATCAGATGTAACAACAATAATCACATGACTCCGTTTGACCAATCAGCCGCAAAACCAATAACCGCATGGAGTCAAATGACCACACAGAAGGCGGGGTGGTGTCTTCAGCAGTGGCAGACAGTGAAGCAAACATGTCGCGGTTAGTTTAGCTGTTTTATTTAATGTTGATCTTAACATATATAAATAACAAATAAATTAGAGGCTAAAAAATATAAGTTTCTTACATTTGTTCTGCTGGACACAGTTTATGGTAAAGTGAGACCTCTTGTACACTTGTTATAATGGTATTTTCTATCTGCTGAACCATTTGGAGGGCAACAGAATATACAGTACAGCATATCTTACACTGGAAATAGTTTACACTGTTCAAACATACATATGTTACCTAAAGTAGGTATTTATTTCAAAAGCTTTATATTGTGAAAAAAGGGAGATTAGGAAATTTGTGTTTCTTATTCCTTAATTTGCTATTTTGTGAAGATATTTAGTTTTATTTATTTTATTATTTGGAAATGTCGCAATTTGTACATTATTTTATTATTATTTTTATTATTATTTTGTCTGACTTACATAATTTCTAAAAAAAATAATAATAATAATAAATCGGACATTATGATGAAATAGTACTTGAGTATCTTTTCACTGAACACTTTTTACTCTTACTTGAGTAATATTTTGGATGACTACTTTTTACTTCTACTTGAGTAATATTAGTTTGAAGTACAGCTACTCTTACTTGGGTACATTTTTTGGCTACTCTACCCACCTCTGATTTTTTCCAACTTTAAATGTTCATTTTTGGTGAATCTGTTCTCAGTGTAGCTGCAGATTCCTGTGAATCTCATGATTTTTTTTTTTATAGGAGGTTTTTACTGTTATCTCATGATACAAATCAGAAGTGATCAGTTAACCTGTTTATTTTTATTTTAATAAAAATCCGACAGCCTATGATGGAAAAACATTTAGCTATTTTTTATAAAAAAGAGTTCAGCAAAAGAAGATTATTATTCACATGCTTTCTCCACTGATATCGGCCATTGTGTAACTTGCAGCATGCTTGTCACAGTTCATTAGCTTCAGCTGTCAGGTCGGATTGTATGAAATATCATTGTGCAAATATTACTGCATTGAAATAAACCTGCCATTGTGTTCTGCGAAACATTTTCAATGGTCATGAATGCACATAGTAACGTATATAATGCTTTTAGAAACCAGATTTTCAAGATGCTTTTGAAAATGATTTTTAGTTGACATATATAATGAGAAAAAAAATACATATATTATTTGACACCATGGTCAGGAAAAGTTTGATTATCCTGTTAACAGTTTTCCTAAAACATTCAAACATTTCAAACATTTCCTTTAAGTAATTCTTCTACATATTTGCTTCTATTAGTGCCAATAGGACTAATTTCTATTAGCCATTTCCAAAAAGAACTTGCTCTATCCTAGGTTTCTGTTTTGCTACAGGACTTTGTAGCTACCTATTTAAAAACAAAACGTAACTGTAGCAGGAACAGTATAAAGTATTTCTTTCTGTCCAGTACAGAGAATTTGCTCATGATTTTGACACTATTCTTTATATTGACTCATTGAGGAAAGAGAAAGGTATGAGCAGCCCTGGTGCATTCAGAAAGTAAAGATTACCATCTGTGGAGCTGGGAGATGGATTTGCCTCTTCCTGTCTCTCTGGTGAAGGATGCAGAGAGAAGCAGGTGGGCACATGTGCTACCTCACAGCTTGCGCATCACAGACTGTAATTAGGTGAATGGGACAGCAGCACAGTTTCGAGCTTAACACTTTTTTATTATGTCCTGTTTTGGTCCCATCTGAGAAAGGTGTGGTGTGATGGAAGGGGAATGTTGCACATCCCAACAGTCCTGAAAGGTGAATGGCTTTACAGTATCACTCTGCTTAAGCATACTGTATATTAAATAAAAACTGGTTATGATTAGTAAGGAATATGACACTTGAAGGCATACTGATTAATGGCTGTTGAAAATATAATAATAATCTGTAAAACTGTAAAACAGTTACAGCTAATGTCATGATTCATTAGCCTCTACCATGGTTCTACCACACGATTAACATAGAAAGTTTCTCAGTACACTGGAGGTATGATCAAACTGCCTATTCCACATCTGAAATGCTGGCCTCCAGGGAATCCTTTAGTGGAAATTGCTTGAAGTGATGTCAAGACTGAACGGGGGATGTGGCAATAACTCCCAGCCGAGTTCCTGTAAAGTGCAAGTGGTGTTGGTGAATAACTATTTGCACAGTTCTCACAGATAGATGCGTCTCTTCCGCAAGTTGTCAATAAACTCTGTCAATTTTCAAGTATTATGCGTTCCACTTGCAGAATGTTCACAGGAACGACTGCAGCCACCTCAGCTGAGATCGTCATTGCTGGGGTGTATGGCCTTTTTTAAAACATACAATATGCACCATTCAAATGTTTTACTGCAGCTAAGATTCCCATCAATGTGCCGTGCTTGAAGTCTTCTGTAAATGTCAATCAATTTTACACCTTCATTTACAAGAAAGTTCATCGCAAGTCCAAGTTTAACTTGAACGCCCTTTGTACTTATTCATACATGTGTTAGCTGTCATAAGGACTCCTTTGATAAAATTTATTAAAGATGACATAATGTGATTTTCAGAAGCCTAGATCTTGATAAGAAGAAAGAGAGAGAGAGAGAGAGTATGTGTGTTTGAGAGATTGAGATAAGGACCCAATTGATTAAATTTATTGGTAAAATACGAGTCAGTTGACACCATGTGATTTTAAGAATGCTAGTTGAGGTCTTGATAAAAAAGTGTGTGTGTGTGTGTGTGTGTGGCTAGATTGTAGCATAAAAGCAAATCCATTGAGTGTCTATTTTTAAAGGAACGCCATAATAACGCTCACTAGTTCTAAATGTCTTATAAAAACCTATTACAGAGCGGCCTGCAGCCAGTTTTTTTTTTTTTCATTCATGGCCATTGCTTTGTGCAAGAAAATGCTGTTCATAGATGATTTATCTGAGCCATTATTATAAGAACAAAGGATTTATATTAATCAGGGCATTTAAGTCCTCTCTAGAGGCTTCTAATGTGATTTGCAGGTTGGATTGTTCTGCGTGGTGGGTCCGCTCAAGCTCAATATAGCACAGCTGATTTGGTTATGAATAACAATTTGGCTCAGCAGAAACGCTGGCCATCTGACTCGATTAATTAATTGTATTTGCAGGGTGAAAAGTTTCAGTGCTCGTTAAATCGTGCTATATAGCACAGCATCGCGGTCTGTTTGTTATTTGCTGATTTAAGCAATGCTTTCATATTGGTTTGGTTATGAATTAAAGAGCCTGTGCTGCCTTTTACTGGAGGATGTTTAGTTTGCTTTAGTGCTTTAGTAACACACAAGTGCATGAATCAGAAATGTTTACCACTCAAATGAAGGTCCAGGTATATTCTGGTTGTGTAAATCATTTGGATAAATGCATCTGTAAAATGTATGTAAGTAAAATTATGTAAAGCCACAATAACAGCACCAGCAGCTTTGATACTTTACTTTTTTGGCTTGGTTAATTAAATGCATGCATGAAATTGGCATGTTTATAAACAAACTATAAATTAAAACACAACTTTTAAATAGATTTTGCTACACAAATGACAGAGCTGTTCTGGTCAGAATCTCTACAACAGTTTGTATGTTATATGGTTTATATTAAAGGGATAGTTTTTTTTTTTTTCAAGTATGCCTAAATCCAAATTGAGGTGCATATAAGTACATTACAATAGGTTATGAGTTTACCAGCTCTACACATTGACTGTAAAGTTTGTCACTCAAAATGACAAATACAGTGGAACCTTGGATTGTGAGTAACTTGGTTCATGAGTTTTTTTGCAAGATGCGCAAAACCTTTAAATAAATTTTTACTTAATAAACGAGTGAGGTCTTCATATATGAGTAGCATGCATTTGTCTGCCAGGCGTCAGATGATCACAACTGAGCCAATGGTTCTTCTCTCTCTCGTCCTGTGGGATTGTGGATAATCGTCTCCCATGCTCAGTCTTAGTGCGCATGGGTCATTCATATAATCAACATCCGTGCGTGAGTGTACTATTTACTATAACATTGTGACCATGTGTGTACGCATAAAGTATTTTTCCTTGAGTTGGTATTTTTTACAAGGCAATCGGTACAAATTTAACTGTCTTTCACAGAAAATAGTTTTGGTTAGCCTTACTACTAGTCCTGGTTAGCCATACAGCTGTTCCAATGAAAGAGATAAATATTGTATGTATGTAATTGTAGATAATTAGATTTAATCATTTACCATAAACACACCATTATTTAGTTTCCATTATTTCTCATGGGGGAAATTCGCTTTGATATATGAGTGATTTGATATACAAACATGCTTCCGGGAACGAATAGTGAGAAACTCTTTTATGTCAGATGCACATCAATGACATCAAAGAATTTTAACACCATCAATGAATTTAAAATTGTTGATTGTTGAAATTGTCTTCATGAGAAGACTTTTTAAAAGAAAGAAGTCTCCAGTCTTTGCTTTGTTAGAGTCAGCGCATGACTTAAGTGGAATAAGACCATCACCACTAAGAGAATATATCATTAATGGTACAACACTTAAACCAAGCAATTTGATTAGATAAGGGGTATTCCATGAATGCTGATATAAAACATAACAGCACTGAGATGTTTAACTATATGTATCACTCTGCATCACAGGTGTTCTAATCAGAGGTGTCATGCCAATTTAACTCAAGGGGGCACATGCCCTTTAAATTTTTCACATTAAATGGCTGTAGAACATTTTTAATTCTTCTTCTTCTTCTTTTTTCTTTTTTTTTACAGTAGATGATTTAATTATATGTAATTATAATTTCATACAGATGTATAATTTTATATGAAATTAGCCTTATAACATTAGTGTTAACATTAGCTTTGCTATCATTAAGTTAGTTTGTCAAATCTGTCGGTCGCCAGCTCAATTCTAGTTCCACCAGTCATGGAAGGATATATTTGTTGACAGGGCAAAATGACTGGTTGAATAAACAAACAAATCATAATCCTTTGATATTAAATACTGTAGTGTTTGTGGAACTGTTGTATAAAAGCAATATCACACTTGAGGTAATACTATTGCACTGAATATCCTCAAGCTGTGCCCTTGTGCCTATGACCGCATCTCAGCCATGCTGATATTCAGCACAGCAGCACTCCCACTTGTGAGATATTGCTTAAATAAAGCATGTATATTCTGCATAAATTTAAAATGTAAGAAAACCCAATGCGATATATGTTTGTGAGAACATTCTAGACACTCATTATGTAATGCTGTTTAATTTGTTGAACAAACATTCATGGAACTTTGTATGTACCCATTTATTTATCCACAGGGATAAATAAATTTAATTTAATTGTTTAGTGATCCTTGAATGCATTCATAACATGGTATAGTACAGTAAATTTATTATAAAGTGCTTTAAACATGGAAACATATTTTTTAAAAAGGCATTTGTATTTAATTATAATGTACTGTACATGAGATTATATCCACAATTCCATAAAATATAAACCACATTCATTCATTTATCCATTCATTCATTCTCTATAACAATTATCCTGCCAAGGAGGCCTGTACCCTATCCCAGGAGACTTGAGGTGGGGTACACCTTAGACTGGGTGCCAATCCATAGCAGGGCACAAAGTCATTTATGCACAATAGTACCTGCAAACTCCATGCACACAGACCCAAGGCGAGACTCAAACCCTCGTCCTGGGACATGTGAGCCCACAGTGCTAACCACTATGTCACAATACATGATAAATGGTATTTAAATGACATTATGTTATAAGTGGTTCATGCTGTAAGTAAAATACTATATTATAAACATACAAAAGAGTTTGTAATACATTGTGTTTCCAGTATTTGAAAATTTGATAATGTCTGTTGAAAATTTACTAGTCGCTCACTGCCAATGTATTCTTCTATGTGACAGTGTGCTGGGGAGGTGGTCTCGGAAAAAGGGATGCGACGCATCTGGACAGATGGTTACATGGTTGGTTTAGAACTGGACTCTCTTGAGGCAGTACTGGGGAGGAGAACATTAAACAAAACACTGTCCGTCATGGCCACTGCACAGAGGAACGTGTTCAGTGGAAAACTTGAGTCACAAAGCTGCTCAACTGACAGACTCAGGAAATCCCTTGTCCCCAGAGCCGTTCGGCTTTTCAGCACCTCTGTATTGTGGCATGTGAATGTGGATTGGGAGATCTAGGATTAAGCCTCTTCCTCTTCTACTGTACATAACAGTATTCTTCTGCATAACTCATCTTTTAGCATCAGGGTCTGCTCAGTAAACTTGGGTTTACATGTTATGCCAATATTAATAAACATGGTAATACTTTTCATGTATTTCCTTTTTCTTATTTTTCCTTTTTTTTTTTTTTAAATATTCATTTTAATAAATGTTCTCATAACTTATAATTTTATCTTATATATCTTTAATATATACTTGTGGCTTAGCATTGCATTAATAACTTTGGTAATCTTTCCCAAGCATGATGTGTGTACTAAATGTATGTTAGCTCTACAGTGTGCAATCACAACTATAAACCTGTGTTTATCCTTCTCTTTGTTTTTACTGTCCTCATTTCTACTGTTTCTTTTACAGTTTCTTCAGGATCAATAAAGTATCTATCTATCTATCTATCTATCTATCTAGATAGATAGATAGATAGATAGATAGATAATGAACTTACTTTAATGAACCTTTGGACACATTCATACCATGTTATAATGCATGTTATAACATGGTATGAATGTGTCCAAAGGTTCATTATAGTAAGTGTTACCATATTTTTACACAAAGACTGTATTAAGGTGTATTGGTGTCTGTGTCTATTAAGCTATTTTGTTGCATTTTTATGATTATTAAAAATCCACCAAACACAAATGGTACTCTTTTAATTTAAAGACCAGATGTGGCTTTTTTTCTCCTGCATAATACATTTCTGTGGGAAACGGAAATTAATCTTACACAATAACTAAGGGGGCTGCGGTGGTGTGTTGAAATGTGTTAAAGCCTCGTTGGACCACACCAAAGACCAGCGCATGGTGCAGACGAGTTAAACATCCTATTTAAATGCATTGAGACAGTTAGATAACACAGGAACTTTTCCAGTTTGAAGAATTTGCTGGAGGTTTCATCTGGGCTTTTGGAAACACTGTTTTTTTTTTTTTTTTTTTACCTGTCTCCTGCACTAGCAGTACTGGCTTTTGGACTCATGTTTTCAAGTAAATTCAATTGGAATTTGATGTGCTTTTTTACGGGATTGGTTTTATTTATCGAGGAAGCGCTGGAACATTAAATAAAGGATACAACATAAACACACACACGCGCGCGCGCACACACATCCTTTTGTTTAATAAATAACTTCAGCTTCTTTTCAACAAGCTTAAAACACACTTTAGGATTATGCATTCAGTATATTCAATGATGCAACATTTTACATGTAATTATGGGTTACTTATGAATTTTATTTAAAGGGGGGGAAAAAATCCTATTTAAGTGTAGCTAAGTTTTAGAAAGCCTTTCTCTGTGAGGAAAAAGGGTGCTTTTACAAATTTGGTTTATATTTTACCTGTAAAGGTGCATAATGTAACGTTAAAATACCCTAAAGCCAATTAGGTTATAATATGGTACATAGGGGGCAGTTATGTTTCTTAACTAATTATTAAACACATAATCTAAGAAACAAAAAGGGTCAGAATTATGTCTTTGACCTCATTAGGATTTCGCACCATAATGTAATTGTAAAAAAGGACAAATTATTAGATTAATGTAATGACACAAATTGTTAAATCATGTGAATGCAGATGAGCTGAGTTTATTGTGCCTACAATTTCATGAGGCAACGCATGTTCTATGCTGACTGATAATCACCCTAATGTTATTTTGCTTTGCTATTTTATGCAACAGGGTATAATTAGCATCTTAATTTTCCTTCATGGTACAAACAGGATCCATGTGATAGCATACAACTAACAGCACAATTGCTCATGTATATTAATACACTTGATATTTTACACCAAGACTATTGCAGTATGGTTATACTATGCCATTTTTTATGAATGAGAATCGGACCTAGTTACTGTTCTTAAAGCAGCTTTTTTCAAATCACTAAACAAACTAAGTTTGGGAAGGCATGGTTAGCTCTTTTGTACATACTTCATGGTGGTGGTGGAAAAAATGTACTTCTTTGAGTGGTTTGACTGCACCATGCTTTTTACTTTTACTTGAGTAGATTTGTGAAGACGAAACGCTACTCTTACTCCGCTACATTCGGCTCCACTCGACTCATTACTTTTCTAACCATTCATTGTAAACATGCAGCCGGTAGATCTACCGCATGACTGTTTCACCAATCAGACGCAGCAACAATAATTCCATGACTCTGTTTGACCAATCAGGTCAGGCGGCATAGTGGGGAAAAAAACCTTCAACCAGTGTTCTATAAATTCATCGTACCTGTGATGCTCACTTGCGCATGCAGTAAACAAAAGTTTCCGCATTATTCTCTAATTTTGCGGAACGCCCATAAATCTATGCTGCTACTAGTGGGATCTTGCAGTTAGTGTACAATCTTGCGGTGAGTATAGAATGCTTTTTTCATGTTTGTGTTATTATATGTTAACTTTAATTGTACAAAGAATGTTACTTTAACAGTCTATGAATACTGTATATAAGTATATTTCAGTACAGAATTAATTGCCAACACATGTGTTGTACATTTTTATGCATCCCAAAAAATAGCTTCATACTGCGGTGTCTTCTCTATCTGCCAAACAGACAAACACTTCAGCATATCTATTCACTGTGTGTGTGTGTGTATATACAGTAATATATAATTATTATAATTTCAACAAAAAAAAAAGAAAAAATCAGACATTGCGATTGAAACAGTTACTAAGCACTTGAGTAGTCTTTTCACTGAATACTTTTTTACTCTTACTTGCTTAATATTTTGGATGACTACTATTTACTTCTACTTGAGTAATATTATTTTGAAGTACAGCTACTCTTACTTGAGTAAATTTTTTGGTTACTCTACCCACCTCTGCAAAGAACTGACTTTTAGATCATGTACTCTAGTTGGCACAAAATTTAACAAAAAGAATAAGAACCCGCAAATCTCAACATTTCATAGACTGGCATTTCACTAATTTTAGATGTAATGCATAGAGTTGGCATAGACTGATCAGCCATACCATTATGATCACTGACAGGTGAATTGAACAACATTGATCACTAAATATATGCCAGCAAACTGGGGACAAAATCATGTGCACCTAAGACACACACATGCCCATGAGGACAAAAGGCCAGCCTGTCTGGTCCAATCCCGAGAAACGTCAATGGGTCACCAGCAAAATTAAAAGCTGGCCATTATACAAAGGCACCAGAACAACTAGTGCACCATGTTTAGGCCCTAGCCAGGCTTAGGCCAGGCCCTAAAGGATTGGCTGCCAATGTCTTGATGTCAAACACCACAGCATACACCCAAAGGCCTTGGGGAGCCATGCTGTGTGGAGCCAGTAGCACTCAGGTAGCACAAGAGAAACCCAAAACCCAAATGGGATCATGTTATAGGTGATCAATATATTGTTGTGTTCTCTCCCCATGTCTTGTATAACCATGTACAGTATATTAATATTTACATCTCATTTCATGTCCCATCCTTTTCTAATCAGTCATATTTTGTATTAAGAGTAAATTGGAGTTGCAGGTAGGAACACAAAACATCAGTCTGTGTGCAGCAGAAGATTGGTCTGAGAAATCAATAATTAATAAGATAGTTTGGATTTAACACATTAGTACATCATACCTCATTCAGCAATGAGGTGAAAATACATCGTATCAATTCAAATGAATGATTCTGTTGCTTTTTGTTTTAGGGTTATTGCTGAAGACCAAATAGAATCAGTCATAAGAAAAAAAAACAAGTAAATACATATAAAGCTCCAAGGTGCAGAACAACACAGACAGAGACGGCAGTTAAGTGTTCAAAAAACAGTTCAAAAAGAAAGAGTCTTTTCTCTAGGTACAGTAGGAATGGGGTGGGGAAGTGAAAGGAATGTTATTGCCGGTTAAGGTGAGGTCATCTTCGGCAGGAAGGCAGCAGCAGCAGACGGTGGAGGCCATGCAATGGACCTGACTGACCCAGGCTGAAGACGTAAATGCAGAGGAGGCATCTCTGGCGACGTCACCTACAGTATTTTGGCTGGCCTGTGGGTGTAGACAAAGAATCTTGTTTTAGAACCCAGCAGGGGTGACTCAAGTTTTATATTTCATCCAGCACTTGTGGCTCTAGACCCATGCATTCCATAGGGACAATTCCCATTTCTGTCTATTGCAGATGAATTCAGTCTTGTTAAAAGTATGTCTATCTGGTGACAAGTATAGACAGAATCCTCTGATGATGGAAGTATGTGCTCGCAGCACATAACCCATTCTGTGCATAGAATATCAACCATTCTCCTTTGCTGCTTTGGTGGGCATGAGATGCAGGTACTCTAAATACCCTATTGAGTACTTGTCAATTGCTGCCTAGATGGGCAGTAATGGTAAGCATTAGGATTTTCAAGTCGTGGTTTGAGTTGTTTTTGAACATGGTTTGAAGTAGTCTGGAATTTGTTATTCACATGATAATCGGGCAAACTGGGCTGTAATTATCAGAGTACTGGCAGGTTTCCAGGACATTGTAGTTTCTCCTTCTGAAACTAGTCCAATACTATTTGCATATACTGTAAATCTTTTTATCCTAAGTATATGATGATCTTGTAGTCACTGTTGTTTGCGAGTTTCTGGCCACCTAGCTGTTCTAGTTAAAAGGATGTTTATAGACAGTAGCTGTCAAATACTCTACAGTAGTAAGTAGTCAGCCACTTTAGGACTCATCACTTGTTCTAGTTCAAGTGATATTTGTGCAGAGAATATTGTATCATTCTTCTGCCAGTAGGCAACGTTTGTTGCTCTTTTGATCAAATATCCAACAGAATGGTGAGCCAAGGTACATGCTGCTGGATGACAGAGCATTTGCATCCATTTTTCATACTGGATGCACTCTCACAATTAAATCTCTGGTCACAAAATGACCACTGAGGACATCAGAATCAGTTATCAACATTCTATAATACAAAAAAAAGAGAGAGCAATAATGTCATTTACATGGCTAGTTCTTGTGATCAGAAACTTTAATTGAGAATTACAGGACAAGTTTACTACTATAACCCCAAGGACAAGCTCATCCACAATTCAGGGCCCTTTTATGAGACTTGCAGGATAACAGAGAATCAGATGCACGCGATTTGTTTATCACATCCAGTCTACAGGAGAAGGTCACCAGAGAGAAGGAATTCATGAGGATAAAAGCTAGTATGCTCCATTACATTTCACCAGTTGGAGCCTAATCATGGAGGAATGTGACACCATTTCTGCTTCCTCTTGGCATGTCAACACCCACCACCAATTTTCCAATTTGCTGTAAATATTTTGTAGTATATTATAAAGTTGCAATCTTTTGCAGTGTAATTATAAATGCAAAAAAAATTCTGCACAGACTTGCTTGGTGTTCTTGAAGATGCTCATCCCAAGAGGCTTCACCAGTTGCAATTAACTGGCTTAGTAGAAGGCATAGAAATCCTGTGGTTAATCGCCACGTGGGACATGAAATGTGCAAAGCCATGAGCTCTTCTATAAGAATTATACCCAGCCACTGGGCCAGATACTGTATGTGGATGACACCTCAGTCAAAATTAAGACACAGGAGGTAGAGGCTTTCATATTACACATCAATGGTATGGAGAACAACATCAAGTTCACACAAGAGGATGTTACATGGAATTGTCTGGCCTCTGGGAGTGATCAGAACCCTATACAACTGGGTTGAGAATGTGCCTATAAAAGACAGAGGGAAGGAGAAGGAACATAAACACTTCAAGGAATTACACAAAACCTGTGGTGATTCAAACTGGGCTTTCATCAAATCCACAAAAAGATCCAGTGGGAGATCTTCCAGAACTGACAGAGAAGAAAAGAACAACAAACAGAAAAACCTTGTCATTCCATATGTTGCTGGAGTATTTGAAAAACTCCAACATTTCAATGAGTGTACAGAGTTTATATGCTTGCCACTTCCTTCAAATTAGTTAGAAATATCTTAAGATCTGATCTGGATAACTGAGGATCTCCACATAATGTGTGATGGAAAGTTGTAAAGGCTTGCGATATGTTATAAAATTGTATTTTTTTTCTAATATGTTGTAAAGTTGTAATGTTTAGCAGTACTTTATAATTTCAAAAGCCGTGCGATCCGTCAGCGGGGGCGTCTAGCCAAAACAGGGGCGAAGCAGAGTCGTAGTCAAGGGACGAAAGCGGGAGTTCAAAGCCGTGTAATCCGTCAGCGAGGGCGTCGAGCCAAAACAAACACGAAGCAGAGCCGTAGTCGAGAAACGAAAGCTAAAGTTCAAAGCCGTTAAATCCGAGTGTAGTGATAAATCCAAAACGTGAGACAAGAGGCAAAAAAACGAGAAACAAAGCGAGGTCGGTTAACGTGAAAAAACAATGAACTGAAACGCGAGAAAACTACGGCAAAAACACACAATTATTACAATTCTCACAATTCTTAGAGGACAGTTTACGATGCGTCGTAGCTGGGGCACGTGGAAGGTGGGATGAATGTGTCGCATGGACGAGGGAAGTAAAAGTCGGACGGCGCACGGATTGATTAACTTGGTTATTGTAATTGGACCGATGAAACGTGGAGAGAGCTTACGTGAAAGTGTCTTTAGGGGGATGTCCCTGGTGGCGAGCATGACTCTGTCTCCTACGTGATACCTGGGGGTCTTGGA
>JAQMYL010000016.1:5627500-5643591 GCA_030014365.1 Clarias pachynema | reverse complement strand
GTTAGTTAACGTCTCCCTCCCCCCCCCCGCCCCCCCCTTTATTTTTGGTGTCTGGGAAATTGGCTCTAAAATGATTCACTATACTGTACCTTAACACTGAGTCACCACAGCTCCCGCAGCTAGCTTGCATTGATTCAGTCACTTCTAACACTGGGTTAACCTGTACAGGTACATAGTTTGCTTTGCACCAGTGTAAGCTATTTGAGCTGGGTCAACGGTTAAAGATTTGAATAAAGGTTAGAAGTTAGAGTGTTCAATTCCCAGTGCTGTCAAAATGCACAGTTCCATCACATCTACAGGGTTGGGGGTTTAAATCTTGCCTCAGGTCCTGTGTGTGTGGAGTTTACATGTTCTCGCCTTGGTGGGTTTTTTTGGGGGGCATTCCAGTTTGCTCCCTGTTAGGCTTTTCTGACATTGTGTGAACTTTCCCATGTCTCTATCTCTTACCTCTCTCTTTCTTCTCTGTCTTTGTTCTACAAAAAAAAAAAAAAACCTGCGTGGCACTTGCTTCCTTCCCTTCCTTGCTTATATGATAATACTGCTTCCTATGGCTCTCTGGAATGCTTTCATTTCTATACAACCTGCAAATAGCTTTGATGTAGTAAACACAGAAAATGGATTATTGGTTATATACATATTTTTCTGCGAATAAACCTGATAGAACATTCAGAAACTATAATGCTTGCTGTGTGTGTGTGTGTGCGTGCGTGTGCATGTGTGTGCGTGTGTGTGTGTGTGTGTCCTGGCTGGTAAGCATATCGACGCACAGCATTCAGTCTTCCCTCATTTTAACACTTCCACATTTCAAAGACATGTTGGCAGATTGACAATTCCTAATTACTCATAGTGTATGAATTCATGGCAGTATGTGTGCTTGTGACCGACAGTGGGTGATTTTGTACCCTAAATTCCCTGGAATAATCTCCAGGTCTCCTGAGACCTTAAAGGGGAAGAAATGTATAGCCAGTGGACGGATGAAGAATATTACAGTTTTGTATATTACAGTCACATTTTACTATGTATAGGAAAGAAAGAAACAAAGAAAAAGCATATGCTAATTGGGAGCAAATGGCCTCACTTTCTAAAAAAAAGTGAAGCGGTTCTTCGATCACATACAGGTCATTACTCACGAACCTTTCATTTAGTTTCTGTATTCATTTTCACTTGTCTCTCTTACTTGCTAACCCAGAACCCAGGTTTTGCAGTTAGTGCTCTGCAAGCTCCAGAGGTACACCCTGTGCTCTGCCTATAATCTGCCAAGAGATCTTAACCTTTGTCACATCTAAGTAATCACAAATTTTTTTTTATCATCTATTCACTCTATTCCACAGTAGATATTTTCACATTATGTATTTATTAAAAACAACTTTAATGAGACAAAGTTGACCATTAGGATCTAAAACAAAGCACAAATGCTCTAAAACCAATGTAGAACAATAAAAGAGTCACAACCCAGGCCTGCGGAAATACAGTAGAAAATTATGGGCAAAGGAAATGAAAAATGAAGAAGAAGAAAACAGAATGTAATGGAAATTTAACTAAATTAAAAGCAAGGTAGTGCAGTTATGGTGAATACTCAATCATTTTTGCCCTTTACTGTGTAGTGCCTATATAAAGTATACTTTACAACTACTCTTTAAAGAGTTTTACACATTTCAGGTAGACTGCTTGTAAAATTACATTTACAGTATTTCTCTGGAAAATTTGGTCTTCAAAAGCAACAAATGAAAAAATGATAGGAAAAATTGCTGCTGAATAAGTTATTTATTTATTTATTTATTTTCCCCAATCAGCCATAACATTTTAACCTCTGAAAGGTGATCTAATAAAACATTGATCACCAACTATTTAACAGTAAACTCGTGACAGGATCATGGGCACCCAAGGCTCACCCATGCCTGTGGGGACCAAAGCCAGTCCAATCTCTCAGAAAAGCCAATGCAGCACAAATCACTAGAAAAAAGTAAACGCTGGCCACGTGAGAAAGGCAACAGAACACCCAGTGCACTACAGCCCACCGTGCACAGGGCCCAGCAGGCAAAGAGCCCAATTTTGTCGAACCAGTCTCCAAACTGCCCAGATCCCAATTCAATCCAGCACCCATGGGATAAAAGTCTGATCCACAAAAGCCCCTTTACAAGCCACAGCAACCAAAGGATCTTCTGCTAACATTCTGGTGCCAGACGCCACAGAACATGGTGGGCTAAAAACTATGTGGTTTTAATGTGTTTTTAAGGTTTATTTATTTATTTATTTAGTCATTTAATTAATGTTATTTTAATTTCAAAATATAATCACAGTAAAAACTGATTTTTTCTCATGCAAAAAGAGTTATTCAGATATAAATTTAGTGAAAGGAGCATCTTCACTGCCCTGTGTCTATCCTGTGCTCTGGTTACTGGCTGTGTTAAGTTTTGGATGTTTTGCCTGTGTCCATGCTGGTGTCCTCCAGGTTCTTCAAATTACACGGACCTCCTTGGCAAAATTAAAATGCCTGATAAAGTGTGATTATATGTGTGTGAAATGGACTGGGTTGCATAGACTTTGACTCCACTATGACCCTGGCCAGGAAATGTAAGAATAATAAATCAATAAACTGTACAATGTGACTGTCCTTAAACCAAAAAATTAAATAGTAGAGAAGTAAATAGTTGGAAAGCTAGTTAACTGTGATACTATAATGTGTCTTGATTGAAGAACAAAAAACACTAAGCTTCTGAAGAATAAATGGATTTGAGTATTGCCAAAATACCAGAATGATAAGAATAGCTTTGTAATTTTAGTGCATTTAAAGAAAAAATATTGCACAAACCCATCTGTAGTTTAAATCCACAATTTCCCTAAATTTCTTTTCTACCACTGTTTTTTACTTAATCACCATGCATCAACTTGGAAAAACTGCCACCCTAAGGACACATTTGCAACTCAGTTCTGAAAGTAATTAGAAATTTGAGGGCAGTTGAATGGAGCTGGGGCTTTTTTTTTTTTTTTTTTGCATTTTTTTATTCTAATGTTGCTAAGCCATATGACTTGTTTCATCTAACTGTGTAAATGCTTGGGAAACGATGGTCTAAAGGAAATTACACCAAAATGGCCTTGAATTGATTTTATTGACTTCAAGTTGCAAAACAAGCTCTTTTGAAAAGGAGTTGCAAGTGTCAATGTTGAGTAGACAAATTGAGACTAACTGGGTTTCTGTTTAAGTAGGATGGGCTGTACTCCTTGCTGTGTATAGCAAGCTTTTAAAATGCTGTAGAGTCTCCAAGAGATACTAGTGTAATGGTTTTTGACATCAGGGTCGGGGGGACGGAAATGTCAGAAAAAATGGAAGGTTCTAGGATAATACTTTATCTATCACTAGTGCATGTGACAGTATGGGTTAAAGTGGGTAACAGCTATTTCCATCAACAGGCGAAGTGCTTAAGAGAAAGGTCACACAACAAAGTACAATGTAGCTTCTGTGTTTTTTCCCACTTGTACATACATGGTTATTATATAAAGGTATCCTGTGCTGTCAGTTTGTATCACAGTGGTTATGTATTTCTGCTTGGTTTCATTTTTATGTAACCAGCTCCACGGTCCTCATCCTGTGTGCTTCTTGTGTTCTCTATGGTGGTATCTCCTCTGCTATCCATCACTGCCAGAGTTTGATATGTACCGTATCTTTCATCTATATCTGCCACTGTCCACTGTCTGCATCTGACAGATGTTCAGTTTAATGTACTACACACTGTCACTGAGGCACACCGGTGTCTCTGCAGTGCAAATTGGACACCTCTGAAGTTCAGTCCCTAGCGGCATCTAATGGAAAATCTATACCTAAATTAAAATGAAGTGCCGACCTCACTTTCAATGGATAGCCACGTACAAGTATGTTTTCAAGACAGTACATGGAATAACTAGAGCTAAACATACACTTATCTCAACTACAAGCAGTAGAAAATGACTCATAACACGCACCAAGCGCTAATGAAAACAAGGTTATATTAATACCTGGGTGGATTTGTGTCATCTGTGAAGATTTTCACACATGAAGGTCACTTAAAAATTTCTAACAGGGCTTTTTAAAAAAAATAAAATTTATGCAGCCTAAAAGAAAAACACTAAATGATGGCACATCAGTCAAGAATGAAAAGATTCACTGACTTAAAAGACGACCTGCTGAATGTTCGTAAATACAATTCACGAACGCTTAAAAACAAATCCAGATCAATTTTTTTCTGCCAAGAAGAAGGCTTTCACAGATGACCAGTATTGATTTGTTCACCTTACTGATTCTTTCAGAAAGGCACCTGAAAAAAAAAAAAAAAACTGTCAGTTAGTAAGCATATTCTCATCAGCCTCAACACTAACACCACCGTCAAGTGAATGGAACATCACATTGATTATTTATTATATACCAGTAAACTAGTGACAGGATTACGGGCACCCGGGGCTCATTTATGCCTGTGGGGACTAAAGGCAGGCAAGTTGGGTTCAATCCTACAGAAAAGCCAATGCAGCACAAATTCTTGAAAAAAGTCCATGGCCACAATAGAAAAGCACCAGAGCATGGAGCACAGCAGACAATTCAATGTTCTTGATTCAGCCTCCAGATCTCAATCCAATTAAACACCCACTGAATGCGCTGGACAAACATGTCCGATCCACGAAGGCCAAACTCCATAATCTACAGCATCCAAAGTATCCGAAACAAACATCCCCTGTGCCAGAACAACTGCACACCCCCAGAGGTCTTATGGAATCATGCCCTGAGGGGCCAACACTGTGCCAGTGGCACTAATCCACAATATTAGGTTTTGTCTTTTAATGGTATAGATGATCTGTGCATATTAAACATTAAAGAAATTTAAATCAACTATATGTTTTTGGGAGGTAGAGGTAAACTTAGAGGCCCAGAGGAAACCCTCATGATCCTGGAGAAAAAATATGAAACTGCGCAGGAACAGTAACTTGAATGTGGGAAAGTGATTGAACCAGAAGCCCAGAAACTGGGACAAAGTGTCATCCAGTTCCAGAAATAAACATCTAATTTATAATATAGTTGTAAAATAGCTAAAATTAAAACTATAGAATGACACTTTGTATAACAATTGGCTGTGCTATAATTTTAGCATCTCACAACATGCTGGCTTTTATGCCAGATGCCTCCCTATCCTCAGTTTGTCATTGGGTTGTTGTCCTGCTCTGTGTTAAGTCCTGAGTAGTTTACCAACTTATACTCTGTTGTGTCAATGTATTGTCCTAAATTAAAAGTGCAGCAACCTTTCTTAAATTATTTAGAAAATGTGCGAAAAACAATGCAAATCTATTGACTTAAGGGCTATTGCAGAATTAGAGGCTTCAACACAATTTAGGCATCAACACCTTTGAAAATTTTACCCTATATTTTTGTTCTGTATTGAAGAAAAACATGTAATAAACAATCCAATAGTTTGATTTCTCCAGCTCAGGCATCAAACAAATATTTTTTATAAATTGTTTTATTTATCGTGTACTATGCTTGGTGCAACCCTATTACGAATTCTTATGAACTTATGTTTTAAAATATTGTTTAATAAGTTTGTCAAAGTCACATTAAGTTTGAAAACTCATTTGTTTTCAGACCTGAAATATAAATGTTGAAATTTATCTTTCACAACTTTTTAGGAGGCGACATGGTGGTGTAGTGGTTACTCAGTGGCATCATACTTCCAAGGTCAAGGGTTTGATTCCTGCCTCAGGTCTGTGTGCATGGAGTATGCATTGGTGGGTTTTCTCTGGGTACTCCGGTTTTCTCCCACAGTCCAAAGACATGAACTATTAAAAGGATGAGTAGGAATGGTTTAAAAAATAATAATAAACATGTCAACAAGACCAGAAACTAGAAATGATCAAATAATTGATGGACATTTTTTTTTTAAATCATTAACCTGAGATAAAAATTAAGGTGCATATCTAAAACAGAACTATATGGTCTGATAAATTATCAGTTTGAATCTGTTACCCAAATGAAAGATTGAAAATACAATATGAATTTTAACATGTTTAAGTAAATCAATATAATGTTCTTACTGTCCTCATGCTTCATTCTACTCTACTTACAGTAACGTTGTTCTACATATGTATTTTCTTAAGACACACCTAAGTCATATCACATTTAAACCATGTTCCTCATTTAAGAAGATAATTCAGCCGTTCAGAAAAAAATCTTTGTAAAAATGAAAGTTTTTGCAAGAAAAATAAACAAGATTTTCAAAGGCTAAATACCCTGACTGTAGTCACTGAAACTTTTAAATATGTATTTATGTGCACACAAACCTGCAAAAGAGAAATGTGGACATTCCTTTTCACAAATCCTGCTTAATGGCAAAAGGGTGCCTTTTGAAACAGAACTGTGATCTGGGAGTTATTCACACTCTTATTACACTCCACATTTTGCCCATTATTTTATTCCAAGTATCTTTTATTATCTAAAATAACAAAGCCACTAGGTCTCAAATCTTACCTCCTATATGATCCAGTCCACAGGCAAAACCTTTTATTTACTTATATATATATATATATATATATATATATATTTATTTATTTATTTTTTTTCTTTTTCTTCAGAAAGAGCTCTGCAGATGGGAAATGGTTCTCTTACCGCCTTATATCTAACAGCTGAGTTCTAACAAGGGTAGTGTGTCCAACAGCACCATCGTATCCATCGCAGCGCGAGCTTGTTGCTGTCGCAGGGGTTTGTGTGCCGCATGAATAATGCAGTGCCATCTACGGGGTTAGCTCATGCAACACTGTCCAAAAACTGAAAAACACAGCTGTAAAAGTAGAACATTTTGACAATGCCCTGCCATTACCCCTTTCAGATGCTAAGCCTACATATGGATATGGAATAAAAATATATATAATAATCATAATAAAAAAAAAACCTTTTTTCTTCCTTTCCTATCTCCTCCTATAATCCTATTTGAGGCAGGCATAGGGAATAAAAGTGCAGCACGAAGAACATCAGAGTGCTGTATTGACTGCTTGCCAGATTCAGTCTCATCAGCTAGCTTAATTATGCAGCTAATTAAATGTCAAACAGTGAAAATTGTGAGACTTAAACATGCAATCGAAGTAACAATTTGGGTCAGGAAATAAGTTTGATATGGTTTGAAGCTAAACCGCTGTTTAATTAACCTTTTATGATTGATTTGCGTGAGGAGAGAGAAAGGATAGGGAGGGAATAGTCAATCTAATAGTCAAGGAACAAATTTAAATCTCCGGCCAATTCATTAGGTATATCTGTTCGACTGCTTGTTAACACAAATATCTAATCAGCCAATCAAGTGGCAGCAACTCAGTGCAATTAGGCATGTATACCTGGTCAAGATGATTGCTGTTTTATTAAGTTCAAGCTGTGAAGTTTAATCTGTGCATCAGAATGGAGAATAAAGGTGCTTTAAGAACCTTTGAACATGGCATGGTTGTTGTTGGCAGACAGGCTGGTCAGAGTATTTCTAAAACTGCTGATCTGCTGGGATTTTCATGCATAACCATCTCACAGAGAATAAAAAAGTGAAACATATCCAGTGAGTGGTAGTTCTCTGGGCATTATTGATGGCAGAGGTCAGAGCACAGTGGCCAGACTGGATTAAGCTAGGACAGGTAAGAGTAACTTAAATTATATCTCTTTACAACCTTTGTATGCCGAAGAGCATCTCTGAACATATGTCAGACCTTGAAGTAGGACTACAGCAGAAGACCCTACCAGGTGCCAAATGGGCTCACCAAAATTGGACGATATGAGATTAGAAAAACATTGCCTGGTCTGATGAGTCTCAATTTCTTCTGCGACATACGGATGATAGGGTCAGAATTTGGTGTAAACAACATTAAAGCATGAATCCATTCTGCATTGTTTTTACTGGTTACTGTATTGCGGTATGGATCTGGTAACAATACAGTAACCAGGAAAAACAACGCAGGATGGATCCATGCTTTACTGCTGTTTACACCAAATTCTGTCCCGACCATCCAGTGACCATGTCCATCCCCGTATGACCACTGGATAACTTGCCATTTTACAAAGTAAAAAAAATATAGAACTCTAATGTGACAATGAGTTCATTTGACTTAAATGGCCTTCACAGTCACCTGATCTCAGTACAATAGAGCACCTTTGGGATGTGTTCCAACAGAAGATTCGCATTATGGATGTGCAACTGAATCTGCAGCAACTGCTTGATGCTATCTTGCCAATATGGAGCAAAATCTTTAAGGAATGTTTCCAGCACCTTATTGTATCTATGCATGAAGAATTAAATCAGTTCTGAAGGCAAAATTGTGAGCAAAACACACAAGTTTTTTTTTTCATTGAATCTAAAAAAAACTGTGTGGGAATTTTAACCCTTTATATTACAGATGAAACCTTCTAGTTAATATGAAATTACCAAATAACCTTTTATTTAAGTGACAACTACATTACAGCAACATGACATCTACATAAACCCATCAAGACAGGTTATCCTTGCATAAAATGACATTTTATAAAGGCTTATTAAAATAACCAGCACTTGCCTAAAGATTGCATTGATTACTGGATTAATTTACTTGGATCTGTTCAGAAAAATGTGCTGCTTTATAATAGTCAGTAATTCTTTAATTAATAGGGGTGCATATAGGGCTCGATAAGACATGTGTAAGCCCTTCATAACAAAGTCTACACTCCGAGATGAAGTTCTTGTTTTAATGTACATACTGTAACAATCTAAAGATTGAGACACCCGCTGAATGACTGCTTTTGTCATTTTTAACGTCTAGTTGACATGTTCAAGTGACATAAGGTTATTTTGACATTTTAAAATCAGTCTTTGTTGTGAAGTGTTATTAAAATGAATGCATCTTGCAGATGTTACGCAGCCCATACAGTACTGTACATGTAACACCACCCATATTAGCAAAGCCATTCAGTATTTTAATACAGTAACATTTTTCTTATGTGTCTATGTAAAATGTGATTGATGAAGTAAAGAAATAAGATGAAATTAAATATATTATAAAATTCCTGACTACTCTTTATGAGCTCTAGTCATTCATTGTTTATTAAAGCCTTTAAGTAAATAATCAGCCTCACTGATTTTTGAGACTGACATGTCCTAAAAGCAAACATGTCATTCACTATTTAGGCGCTCTAAAGAGTGATACGACAACGGGGTGCTCATTCAACAGTCGTGTCCACAAATCAATTAAGCAGCAAAAAGGTGACTGTGAATATTAATGGAGTCTTCTCATGCTTGTCTGCTCCTGCTTCTGTCTCAGGCCACACCGCTGTTATGCATTAATCTGATAATGACAGAACTTGCACTAATACCCTCATTGGGGCATGCTTCATTATCTGCGTGTGTGTGTGTGTGTGTGTGTGTGTGTGCGCTACAAATGCCTTACGGAGGCAAGAAAGCTTCACAGCGACCTTTCCAAGCTGAACAGCACATTTTATAATTCCAATTAGTGCTGTTGTGCATCGTTTGTGCTCTCTGATCGAAGGCGCCCTTAAAGACACACTGAATAATTACAAATAGGATAAAACGCAGGAGCTCAAGCCCAGGCCAAGCAATTGGCCCATGAGGAACCTTTCAAGAGCCTTATCCATATTTGAGTCTAAAATCCCACAATGTATGGTTTAATTGTTATCTTAGGTAGCTCCCGTAAGGACTTAATCTTGGAATTAATGGGCTACTTCAGGATGGAGTTCATCATGTTCTGCCTATTACTCCTAATTATTTGGACATAAAATCAATCCCTGGCAAATGGGGAGAAGAAAAGTTCATAAAGATTTTTTTTTTCTTTCAAATGAACCTATTATCATTCTTGATAAAGAGATGCATGTTCTTCATTATCTGCGTGTGTGTGTGTGTGTGTGTGTGTGTGTGTGTGTGTGTGTGTGTTTTGTGCTGTACTGATGCAAGTATGGGTCACAGAAACTTTTCCAAGCTGTGTGACGCATTTTGTTATTCCAAGTAGTATTGTTGTGCATTGTTCTTTAGGAAAGTCTACATGTAATTAATCTGTGATCTGCCTTTCTAAACATGAGCTATCACAGATTCTGTAGCAGATACTCTATATTGTAATTTATGTAAATTACTGATATGATTAGTGAGGTGATGATGTAGCTTACAGTAAAAATTGAATGATTGAATTGGCATGTTGAAAACCCTTAAAGCCCAAGCGGCACAGATACGTCCTGGCAACACAGCATAGGTCAATGACAATTAAAATATAAAATATGAGCTTATATTGAAGTCTTGCTGGTGTGTGTTAATGGGGAGGCTTCAGACTTCAAATTGTGTGTTTGAGTTTTCGGATATGTCAGGTAGAATAAAAAGTTATCATTACTTTTACGTATATAGGGTCAAATTTACCATTACTGGAATATGGGAATGATGTCACAAAAATGTAGAAAATGTACAATTATCATATTATTATAATTATATAACAACCATACAGTATATACAGTAGCATACTATATATTATATAACAACCAGAGAAACATGTGATAATGTGTATCTTTGTTATTTCTTTGCCTATGTGACCCATCAGTCATGTTTAAGATGTCGGGTAAAATGAACTAAAATTAAGTTAATAATGCCTATTTTATGCTGAAAAAAAGTATGCATTTTTCTATACTGCACAATTCTGAGCCCTATATATGTCTATTTAAAAAAGCTAAACAAATAATGGCTTAAATTCTATATGTTCAAATTGTCTAATCTGTGTCTATGTAAATACTAGATAAAAGTGGTAATATGAAGCAGCACTATAAAACATAGCCACTTTAAATTGATGTGTCTTATTTAAAACCATGAACTATTTATTAATGGTTAAATATTAGAAAGTTACTGTCACCATTTAGTCATCATGACAGTTATGTCCTTGGTAAGTAAGAACTTTAATGTGGCTGAACCTTCACACAATTTAGAAGGTCTTATTCATTTCACAGGTCATGACTAGCGTATGAGAGAAAACATTAAAATCAGGAGCACTGGATTCATCAACAGCCTGGATTTTTTTTTATTAAAGTGCATTTATCATAGTATTATTTTATATGCTATACTATAGTGGAAGGACCTTGCAAATGATCACTGTGAATTTAATACAGATTTTTCTAACCAGTCATTACTAAGTCACGATAAAAGTGAAAAGTGTCAAAAGACAGATCTAATGCCATCAGTTTTAATCCACAGTATACCTAATCTGTATTCATCCCCACAGCTCCAATGACTCCCTTTAAGGAGGAGCAAAACCCATTTTCTGACCAGGGCCATGGTGTTAGCATAAACCTGCATCTGCTCAGGCTTTTAATTAGTAAACACGAATAGGAGTAAATATCATGCCTCTTACAAGCTGCCCACTTTTTACCACTGCAGTTAAAAAAAAAAAAAAAAAAAGCATTAACTGATTTACTCAGTAATTAACCTTTTCTTCCACCAAAGTAGTCGCAATTATCTCTCCTCACAGCCCCTATTTAATGTCATTAGCTGACACTTCTGGTTCAAGGTGGAACGCATTAGTGACCTGAAGGACCAAGAGGAACCTCGAGGAACCTTTATGTCTTCAAACTTCATGTTCTGTCCAAAATCTCACTGATCCTCAGTTAACTCTTTAAATTTTTTATTATTCATTTTAAATCTTTTAACAAAGTAAAAATCAGTTGACTCTTAACTAATAAAGTTCTATAACTTAAACCCCACTGTTTCCTTATCAGTCATTCTTTCAGGGAGAATTAATTTAGAAAAGGGACTGTGAACTTCATAAAGTTCGGTTATTTTGAACTTTTTGTCTAACTCGAAAGCAAAATTCTTGGTTCTGATTGTTCAGAAGGTGTTGATTAATTTTCTATAATAGCATCTCTGACAGTAGTGCAGTGTTAAATTACAGGGTATATTAATAAGAGTTCTGATTTTTTAGGGCTATCTGGATGCACAAATCTGATGTTTTTCAGATCAAATCTGAGTCACTTTCATAAATTCAAACAACATTTTGCCTCTGCACATGCATGGGGCACTGACCTCATCATAGCAGTGCCAGTAATAGCTGTTAAAACAATTAAAGCAAGGGGTCTGGCTTTCTTCCTTGTTCTGGACCTCAACAAATGCAGCTGACTGCCTGCCGTCCTGCAGAGCAAAACTCCAAGCATATTTTTTAACCCAGATAACGTGAGCAAAGAAGTATCGATGTGTGCGTCATTTCAGAGGACAGATGCATCCACATTACAGTCAGATAAAAGTTACTTGTAAATATTTGAATGTGAACCTTCATGCTATACAAATCTGATCTGACCAAAAAACTTGAACTAAAAAATGTGGCTGGTAATGCGCACATAGCCATAGACACTACATGTGAAAACAAATGAGGTGAGGAACAAATGAGAAATATACAAATGAGAAAAAAAAAACATATGAAATGTGATTGTTTACATGTGAAGTTAATATTGTATTAGACTATTAATGTGATGCTGAAAATATGTATGTACCTTACAATAGATTTCGCAATACAGGCACCCACAGATAAAAAAAAAGAAAGAAAATATCTAACATATACTGTAAGCAAATTGTACACCTATAATACAGTAACACTTCGTATCCACATAAGCAGTAAAGACATGAAGTGCTGAGTGCAGAGTGATGTTCATCACGGCTCAGTGCAGCTCTGCTGTAGGTAACATTTGCATTTCATATCTCTGTGGAACAAAACAGCTGTCAGTGCGACTTTACTCTCTCTCTCTCTCTCCCTTCCATAATATATACAGTAGGTCATCCCCACAATCTGTTTCTGCATTTAATTATGTGTTTATACTTAATAACAAATAAACATTTGGGACAAAGGTATGTGGACCCCTAACAGTCACACCCATATGTCAGCCCAAGCATGTTTCATGACAATGTCCCTGCGCATTAATCTAGGTTCATAATGACATGGTTTGAAAGGCAGAACCAGATTATACAGCAGTGTCAGCAGTTGGTTTGATGGTCAGGTGTCCGCATAATTTTGGCCATATAGTTTAATTACTGTGATTATCAAAATGTCTGTGATGCTCCTGCACCACAGCGAGAGCAAATTTCTTTCTCATTCTCTTTATAGGGAACTTTAAAAAGCTAGAACTTTATGTGTCAATTACATTTAATTTTAATTGTATAGTGCTTTGAACGACAGACAATGTCACTAAGCAAATGATGTAAAATTCTGGATAATTTTAAATGTCTAAATTTATTTACAAATTTATTCCCAATGAGCAAGCCAGAGCAAATGGTGGGAAAAGAGAGAGAGCGCAAGAGAGAAACAGAGATTGTGATTTGTGCTAAGGACAATGACACATGGTGTGCAAGCAGGGACTCTGGCAAGACTTGCTATGACTGCATAACTAAAAGCGGAAGCCAGAAGGTAACACAGACCCGAAACATAATGCAGGCTGCTACTTAAGTGTCAACAAACCTGAGTGAACATGTGTGTGGCCGCAGCATTGTGATGTTTTAGAATACCAAATAATATATGTTCATTTACCAAATAAAACATATTAACAAATGACTTGACTAAGCAAACACTGTGACTGGGTTACAGTCCTGAACACTAATTGAAAACCTGTTTAAGGTATCAGCAAATAGCCTGCAGCACTTAGACCAGACGTTTTGATGCGAGTCCACTTAGTGCTTTATATAGGTCAATCTTAGTATTAAACCCGGCAACTCATGATCCTGTATAAGTGCTAGTACAGATACTGTTGTAGTATGACTGCTTAAAAAAACATCTTGCAATGGGCTCTCCAAACACCTCCCTTGGTTATTCTCATCTTCCCAACCAGGTTATTCACAATGGTGCCAAATTCCTGGGACTAAGCATGTATAGTGTATACTTCCATGTAGACCTCTACCATTGCTGATGCGATGAAGTCCCTTGCATAAAATCAAGATCTGCAAATAGAACATCAATAAGATTTTAAGTCACTGATAATAGACCAACCCGAGGAACGAAAAGTGGCCCTGCTGTTCCTACTACCATCCAACATTTTAACTGTATCCCTCATCATGCTCACACAAAAGGTCTTCACAGGAAAAGCTGCCAGCCTTTGTGGATCCTTGTGAGTGGTGGCAGCATGTGGGTAGCCCAAAGCAAACTAGCAGTCTGACTGCTGCCCCTGCTGTGGAGAAAGTGCAATTTCCAGTACTGAAATACATCAGCTTGAAATACAAAAGCTATTTATTCTGATCTAGTCTGTTCCTTAAATGCTTGGGCCATGGCAAACTTTCTTTTATTTAAAAGGTGGGATTTGCAGGATATTACGTACATCTGTAAGTCAGTGGGGCTTGTTGTAACTAATGTGAACTAATGTTATATTATGCTACATTGTGAGACTGATTCACCATACAGTCAGCAAGAGCTTATTCTTTACATTCAGGGTTCCCATTATGCATTGTGATTTCTTTTCAAACTGACTGCATCTTTCATTTCACAAACCTCCGAACAAAATGAAACCTTCGTAAATAGAGATGCTTGCATTTCTATTTTATATAATCTGTAGGCTGTTATTATTGACACACCGAAGTTACTTTTCTATAATTATTATGCTCTTTACCCAGGGGTTGGCACTGTGTATCAGCTCTCCAACAACGTGTCTAATTACATGTAATTAAGCCTGAGCTTTTTTGGCAAGCAATCTCTTATTCCCTTTATTGTATTACAAAAGGGACTTTTACATCTTAACAAGCAAGCCTCATCACTCGTAAATCAGGTTAGAGAACTCCTTTCCAGTTCATAGTCCTCTTGGTAAATACCTATAAAATGCCATTACGCCTAATCAGTGTTTGTTTAAAAAGGCCACGTGATTAAGCAAAAGGAAACATTTTGGGGAATTTATGTGGTGTATTTAAATGAGAGTTTTCTGTCATTTGCCGTATTTTCCCATGATACCTGTAGGTTAGAGATTTGAGGCAAGACAATTATTTGATGAAGAAGCTGTTTGATAAGTGAATAAAGGTCAAAAACAAGGTCATAACACAAATTTTGCAACAAAGATATAAAGCAAGGAGAGGCAATAAACATCCTGCGTTGTGATAGATACCAGTTATTAAGGATCAGGGTCATTTAAAAGTAACTGTAAATAAGGATGAGATGTACAAAAAATAACCTTTACTTCCCCTGTATATATTTGCATTTTATTTCCATCATTATTTGGAGTTATTGCTTTATTTAGGAAATGCCACTGGGGTTTGTGTGTTATGGTTTGTTTATGTATTTGCATTAACAACTACACTGAAGTAAAGAATAAACGTATTTTAGAAGTGGGAGAACTGTTGTGCTGAATATCAGCATGGCTGTAATGCAGTTGTATGCACAAGGACACTGCCTCTGTACTGAAGATATCACAGCCATGCTGATATTTAGTACAACAGCATGACTAAGTGTGATATGGCTTTTATACAAAAGTTCTAATAACAACATTTGGTATTAACAGATCATAATTTTGTTATTTAGCTCCACCAAATAAGTTGTTGTTATTTAACCAGTTATTTTGGTATTTTTCCACACCTGCTGGAATTAACCATTTGTCAGAGCTGGTGACAGACAGTTAGCCTAATTAATAGCGGTGAACGTGATTTTAAATTCTTATCAGTTCTACTAGCCAAAAGACGAGAAGAATAAACCAATTAAAAAAATGGAGGTGGTGAACCGTCCTGAGAAAGTTAAGAGATGTTTTATTTCCATTTATTCTGCTTTAGATTGTCTTCTGCGTTCCAGGGTTGAATGCAAAATAGCTTCAAATAGAAAACTGTTACACCATGTAGGGTGTACATTCCCTTGTTCCACACACCAAGTAGTGCAGTTGATCAGTGGTTAGAAAGAGATTTTGGATTTAGCTTTGTGTTGGAAGCTGGTTAACATTGTAGTTTACATCAGCCTATGAAAAAAAAGAAGAAGAAGAAGGACGGATGGTTCAGAGGCAATTTGAAACAACTAAGAATGAATTACTGAGGAGACAAAGTGTTGTTTAAGACATCAGGGCCCGTATTCACAAAGGTTCTTAAGCCTAAAAGTTGCTCCTAGTGACGAAATTCTAAGAAAATTCTTAGAATTGC
>JAQMYL010000016.1:5576765-5604853 GCA_030014365.1 Clarias pachynema | reverse complement strand
TGTGTGTGTGTGTGTGTGTGTGTGTGTGTGTGTGTGTGTGTGTGTGTGTGTGTGTGTGTGTGTGTGTGTGAAAATGGTCTTATTTTCACACTTGGTGCTGTGGTATCTGGCACCAAGACAATGGCAGCAGATCCTTTAAGAACTGTATGTTGTGAGGTGGGGAATCTATGGTTTGGACTTTGTCCAGTGCATCCCACAGATGCTCAAACAGAATAAGAGTCAGAGAATTTGAAAGTCAAATTAACACGTTATGTTGCCTAAACCAATTTTCAACCATTTTTGTAGTGTGGTAGGAGGCATTAATCTGCTGAAGGAGGCCATTCCCCATTAGGGGGACACCATTGCCATAAACAGTGTACCTCATCATGATAATCAATGTTATTCACCTTAGCTGTCAATAGTTTACATATTATGGCTGATCGGTGTGTGTGAACCAGATCTTGCCAGAAATAAAACTGTGCACTGGAATTAGGATCTTGCATGAGAAACATGATACTGTGGTTGAATAAACATTTAAATTTTACTACCGCCACTTCGGATTAAAATAGTTTTTTTAGGTGTTACCATGAAGTACGGCAAATGAAAGTAAGAGATTGTGTTTATTGAATAGATTTCAATTGCACACTCATAAGTACGTATTTAAAAATCTGTTGAATTTTGAGATAAACAAATTTTTTCAAGGTCAATTTTTTTAAGATATAAGTGCGTTTTTCATTTAAACCTCAAAGTAGCATATCTACGCTTTCTGTGGGCCGATTGGGATGAAACAAAGCCTATATGTTACCTCAAGCTTGCCCAAATACATATGTGAAAACCCAATTCAAATTTGTGCAGTCATTTTTATGTGATAGGTGCAGAAACAGACAAGACAAACAAAAATTCCAAAAACAATCTTGTGTTCCAAATTTTTTTTTTCCCGCAGATACAGTATCTTTAAAGTGCAGACATGCCAAGTTTACAGTTTTATTATATGTATAGATAGATAATAATAATTTTAAGGAATGTGTTTTTAGTGCACTATAATATTATGCACTATATGCCCCCAAAGTGTCTGGACAACTGATCATAACACTTATTTATGGTTTTTCCCGAAACTATGGAACCACACTCTTACATAGGATGGAGTGAACATGCAAAGGCCACACATGAAGGTGGGACTCAAACCCTGTACTTTCTGGAGTTGCGAGGCCACAGTGCTAACCAACAGTTCACTGTGCCACCTCAGAGTTGATAGTCTATTTACATTTTTTTTTTCAGCCTCTTCATTCATCATACCTTCATGTTCTAACTGGAGTCTGTAATAGATTAGCAGACAGAAGACATAGTCAAGAAATTAACCTTGACAGTAAGGAGGTGGCACACGCTGCTGCTTTAAATTTCTGGGTGCCTTGGGACATGCAGTGCTAACGACAGAGGTGAATAATGAGTGAATGGGGGTCTTCCTCATAATAGGAAGATTTATTATCTCTCACTATCAATTAAACCCTACAGGCAGCCAATGGCCAGGAGCCAGGACTGTGTGTGTGTGTGTGTGTGTGTGTGTTAAATTTTGCCATACAGTTAGGAATTATTTAATATTTCACATAGAATATTTTATAATTATTCATTTATATTTTACATATGCTAGGGATGGGGTTTATATCTTGCCTCCACTCTGTGTACAGTTAATTTGCTTGGTGAGTTTCCTCCAGGTAGTGTATTGTTGGATGTGTGAGTGTGTGCATGCCTGGGGGTTGTCAGAGATTGGGGAAGCATTGTAACATACCCTACAGCAATGACCACTGGCCTAAAGAAAGAGACAAATATACAAAGAAACTACTGTAAATCTGATGGGATTCAATGAATCCATCACTTATACTGTATTGACTTATACCCTTACCTGATCAATTCACAAGGTAGACTGCGCTATTTTATATTAGATATCGATCTAAATAGCAAGCTAATGTTGTATTCAAAATGCTCAAATCTACTATTGACTATTTTTAAGTAACATTATTACCACTATTATTACAATTATCCTCCTTGTTTTCTATCAATTATTATTCTCTAAATCAAACATAAACTTGACATCTTACTATATAGTCATCTAAGATCAAATAGCACTGGGATCCCATAAGGTTGGTGTGGCTAAGGAGCCCCTCTACCTTTACTCTAAATGTGACACCTTGGTGAATCTGTTTTTTGTCTTGGAATGCAATGTCATCAAATATACAGGTACATATAGCATAATAAAATAGGGGTGTTACAAGTAAGTGTTTGGAGAGTTATTTATATATCTATCTATCTATATCTATCTATATCTATCTATATATATATATATATATATATATATATATAGATAGATAGATAGATATAGATAGATATAGATATAGATATAGCTACAGAATCCAAGCTGTTAGCATGGACATTTAACACTTTCATGGCAAACTGGGAAAAAAAAACTCAAAAGAGTACATTAACCTAACGCAAAACATTATTACTTGTCCTTTTCATGAATATATGTTGGTAATCCTGTGGGATAAATCCATATCCTGTCCACTCAAAGTACTCGACAGTGAGGTTTAGCTTGGGTCTGGTTTAAGCTAAATAACATATTATGGTGGATTTATTTTGGAGTCTTGTGAAATTAAATATTAGCAACAACCTCCACACAGAAATCTGTTCATTTTACCTGCCACCCAGGTCTTTTTCTAGCAAATGTCTTTTAGTTGCTATAAAGCTAGGAGACATCAAACTACATACCGGAAATTACGTACTGTTGCTTTACTGTACTGCATCTTTACTACAGCCTATAAACAGGAAGTCTACAATTTCGTTGAGACGTACATGAATCAACATGCAGCATTATAAGTCAAGCAGTCAAGTTTATTTATATTGCACATTTCATATGACAAGCATACAATTCATGTGCTTCAGAAAAGAAAAAGTGAAACTATATGATATGAAAAAATACAAGAGCATAAAGGATGAAAAAAGGTATTACATACTGGGTGAGTCAAATATTATCTGCACTCCGGTAATATCGAAACTTCTGTTGGCCTCACAATTTTATGATCTTTCCATTCAAGGCTACTGTCTCCCCAGTCAGTGTGCAGGTATGAACTTGTTATATACCACTTGTGATTTGCACAAAATAAGCACAGCATGCAGTGATTTCTTTTTTTGTGGTCTGAGGGTGTACCTGGTGCCGTTATTTATTAAAGAGTTTGTGAGAAGTATGGAGAAAGTGTTTGGTTATTGGCAAACAAAATTTGGCCGAATACTCTAAGGAAGGTCAAAGTTTCTTGAAGAGAATCATTACAGGTGACGAGACATGGATTCACCATCACAAGCCTGAGAGTAAAGAACAGAGTATGGACTGGAAACATCCTCAATCAACCAATAAAAAGTTCAAAAGTCAACCATCAGCTGGATAATCGATGCTAACAGTTTTCTGGGATTCTCAAGAAGCAGTATTGGAAACCATCATTTAACAGTGCTGATTACAGTGAGATGCTAATTGAAGAGCTGAAGCCTAAACTTCTTATTAATCACAGAGGACTGCTATCCAAGGGCGTTGTGATCTTGCATGACGATGTACGTCACCACACTTCTGCCCACTGTTGACATGCTGCAAAAACTTCATTTTAATGTTACAGCACCCTCCCAAAGGCCCCTCTTGCTCCATCAGTTAGGTCCCTTGCATGCAGCGCTACGAAATGAAGATTCATTTTTGATGAAAAAGTGAAGACAGCGGTGCATTCGTGGCTCACAGCTCAGTCAAAAACATTTTTAATGAGGGAATACGAAAGCTTGCTGACTGATGGAAAGTGTATTGAAAAGCAAGCAGTGTTTTTCATTTAAAAAAAGTCTACTGCCCGAGTGGAGATAATTTTTGACCATAAAATAATATATAAAATAAACATAATAAAAGATTAGAAACGTTTTACCCTTTAGCACACCTCACCAGAAGCTTGTGAGAAAAGATAGGATTTATTCTTTTTTATTAAAAAAGATACTGCTATAACAGATCTCCGTTCATATGTTGGAGAATTACAAAGAGACATAATGGCCTGATCTTGAGTTTATTTTAGGTATAGCAAGGAGGCTTTTACCGGATGATCTAAGCAGTCTGTGTGGTGTGTATTCAGTGAGCCTACCATCAACCTAGGAGGTAGCTAAGCCATCCATCGATTTAAAAACAATAAGTAGTATTTTAAAATCGATTCTTTATTTATTTTTTTTACTCGCAGCCAATGATGGAAAGGAGTTATATTTTCAAATCCTTTGGTTTTATTTACTGTAATAATCTAGCCACAACTTGGTGTATATAGTAAGCTGGTTTTTATTTAACTCCTGATTTACCAGTCTGCATTAGAGCAGTCTAATCACTCATTTAATTTTTGCCAAATTTTCTGGCAGAAGTGAGTAGTGAAAATACTGGGAGTAATATTATATAATTGTTTACTGACAAGGGAGTTAACAAAGAATAAGCGAGTATAAATATTAAGATCTATATTTTGGTTAAAATTGAGTTAACCTCCTAAGTAAGAATCAGATATGGTTGGTCTTTGTATATAAATCTTGTCCAAAATATCAGAATTATGCATCAAAACCCACAATGTCAAAGCAGCCATAGTGACCAAATGTATCGTCTGCTTCCAATTGTGCCTCTGTACAGCTCCACTTACATAGTCAATGTCCAAACAAGTTCCTACTACTGAAAGTGAAGTGTGAAAAACCACACCGGGTGGGCTGGTAAATATTTTATGTATCAGAAAACACAGCATGGATGCCTGTTTGTGGCATCTGAGGGAAAATAGCTAAGGAAAAAAAAGAAATCAATTATGAATACAAGGCATAAAGAAAGGGATGAATAAACAAAAGGAACAATTGGGCACAGTGTGAAGGAAAGAACAGACACGGGTACAAAAAAAAGTGATACAAGGGGCAAAACTGGCATATTACCAAAATGCCAGGGCTGCTGGAGAAAAGACAAGAGGGTTTCCATAGCAACCTTGGGAACAGAGAGCTTTGTCTCCAGTATTGTGCCTGATTTCCTTTCTTTCTTCATGTCTATTCCTTTTCATTAATTCCTGCCACTAACCCCATGACTCCATCGATGAATTTTGAAGTCTTAAGAGTCTTCATATTTATTGACTGTCCTTAGCGATTCAGCCAGCAGAATCCAAACAGCCAAAAAAAAAATACATGCAGAGGATTAAATCAACGTTCATAGGTTTTATACAACAGAGACAGTGGATTACAAAAAAGAATGCCTAAATCAGACCGTCTTCCTGATAACTCTTTTAATAAAGCTTTTGTGCATGGACAATGACCTGAAGAAATGGATTTGTAGAGGCGCTCAGATCCTGCTCTCAAACAGTTCTATTCAGTACTTATACCAGATGAATCATTAACGTTAAATGCAAATCAGCCTGACTTTATTGACCTTCACTGACCTTTTGGGTATTTTTATTGGTCTGGGAATCTTCAACAACTGAACTATCTGCTGCAGCCCGAGAATGCATTTATTATTTTCCTTTTCTTACACAATCAATAGATTTAGTCAGAGTAACTTTCATTCTAAACAGAAATCTATTTCTGTTATAATTTGAATGTCTTAAGCACCTGGTTCTGCCGATTTAAATCCCCACTGAATAGCGAACTCTGTATATACAGTTATATTTTGCCTCTGGTTCTGAAACTATAATAAGGCTGTGTGCTTGTATTTGTAACTACTGCACAATTTCTTTCTTATAACAGGGAAAATCTTAATAATGAACATATGTGCTGAAAACAAACTCTACAAAACCAACTTTAGCTGTATAGCATTAGACTGGATGGCAAGTCCATTTTTTTCCTAAATACAAGCAGGAACTGTACCCACAGGATAGCCCAAATAAACAGATTTTATTACATTATTATTATTTATTTATTTATTTATTATTAAATAATTCATATACAATACAATACTTCACAACATTGATTGGATTTTATATAACAATCTTTAGAATCCTAGTACACTATGCTCATTGATTTTGAATACAAAACATTGTCAAATATGAAATATAAAAAAATTATAAATAAATAAATAAATAGAAATTTAAAAAGAAAAATATATTTTTCATTGATTGATGTGAGTGGGAAACCATTTTCCCCTAACGTTGAGTTGTTTTATACATGTGTTATAAGAGAACAAAATAACAGAAGTTAAAAGTGTATGACTAAACCACATGGACTAATTTTGATGTTGATGTGCCTTGAATAGCAGTCAAATATGTATCTGATGTTTTGCTTTGGTGTTTCTTCTGATAAATCCAGCTAGTTACCATTGCTCTATTGAGATACCAAAATAGGCCGCAACCACTTTTTGGACCAAGTTTACTTAGCTTAAAAGCATTCATATGGTTTTCTGAATAGGCCCATTTGTCCTTTTTCGGTCTGTTTGCAAACACATCAGAGTGCTTTTCAACAGGTTTTTTTATCTTCCCACAGTACCTACTACGTCTCCATGTGACTTCCATGAGTCACCAGGATCACTGGCCAGTAAAAAAAACTGTAATGAGATGAATTAATTTGAGGAGTAAGGAGAACTGACATGCAAACTAGTGTGCTGTCTCAAACTAGCATGCTGTCTTAAGCAACTGTCTCAGAATGATCATCCTGTAAGGTCAAGTGTTATAATTTAAAACAGTTACGATTATATTAAGGAAATGAACTGATGTGTATACTGGGAATTTAAATAAAACTAATACAACACAGTTAGGTAAATTAACTAACTAAATAAGGTAAAGGAAAATAATCTAGTGGTGCAGTACAGCCTGATTCGAAGCGAAGTCTACTACCAACTGGAACTTGGTCATTTTCCTATAAAGCTTTGACAAACATATGACTATCATGACATCTATTACAACAGCGGACACTGGAAGCCCCATTAACTGACATTAGCCTACTATAGTACTGTATGTGTTTTCAATGATAACTAAGGTCGAAGTTGGAATACCTGATTACCTACCAGATTACCTGACGCTTTGTCACACAGATAAAGAGTAACATAGCAATCGATAGCTTTTGTTTTGCTGATTAATTTCATATGCTGTATGTTGTGAACTTTACAATTTACTGAAAAGAAAAATAACGAGAATATGGATGCCGAGGGTAATAGGGATGTTAGTTTGCAGAAGTTTGATTTGTTATCATAGCGTACTTACCTAAGATAGTGTGATTCCTCCTGGATTTGGTGGCATTTGCTCGCTTTTGCATTAAATGCTTCTTTTACAAATGTGACAATATTACGGAATATGCTGTGCTTTATGCTTCATAAAATGATGCACAGGAAACATTAACTAAGACTGACATTTCATACTTTCTAATTAATAGCTAACTAACTGTTCCATGGTTAAATCCCAAATAACATTAAATGGAAAGCTAGTGTGCTATGTAAGGTGTAGAATCTTTTGTTCTACACACCAAGTAGTGCCCTTGATTAGGTGTCGTAGAGAGGGATTTGGCATTTAGCCTTTTGTCAGACACTAATTAAGACTGTTGTTTGTTTTAGCATAAATAAAACAACATAGATGGTTCAAAGACACTCAGAATAAGAAGACCAAGTATTGGTTAAGATGATATAGCATTATCAGACATGTTTTCTTGATAAAAGTGCTTCTGTGACTGTTTTAAATAAGTGGTTTTGGCACTGGCACCTGTTAAGAAAAGTCATTTTTGGCATTCAAAAGTTGGCGGGGCAATGGTGTCTTGAAGTCAGGTCCTAAAGATCGATAATATGTTGTCCTGAAGCGCTTTATTTTTCTCATATGAGAGCACACTGTGGAATCTTAAATATTTCTAAACTGTCCATCATTAAGACGACTGAATAAGTTAAAGCTTAAATTTCTGTGCCTTTCTGAATAAATGCTTCATCCAAAAATAAAAAAAAGGTTGCAGAGGAATCAACCCTTCTAACCGAACGCATTTATCTGAGATTTTCGGAAGAAATCGCTCGCTGTTACATGATTAAAGCGTTTTTGATGCTTGTATGACTCGCCTTAGACTTTTTTCCACACACCAGAGTCAGAGATAAGATTCTCCAGCTGACAAGAAAAATGTATAGCTTTATAATCTGTATAACACCCTGGTGCTGCTGAATTCTCTTCCTGATTTTGATTGGTCAAGTGGAATTGATTAATTTTTGATTGCAGCATCTCAGTAGTTCTGCAAAAAGCGAATAGTGGGATTATATTCATGCAGCCTTTGTAATATACTAGCATTTCTACAGTTACTCAGTCACAGAGATTTGAATGTGAGAAGGCATTTTGGCATGGAAAGAGTAAGTCCACTTTGTGTTGGATTACGGCTTATTTAACTATTTTGCCCTAAAGGTACTTTAATTCTTACCTAGCTATAAAATGTATATATAATTCATTCTGTTTTGTTATAATTCCTTTGTTGTTGTGTAAAAGAAAATGTAAATTTAAAAACATTTATAAGGCAGGAAAAGTTGCAAGGTCATAAGATATGACCCCTGAGACGAGTGATTACAGTATATAGTCTCTAGTTGTCTCTTACATTTTTATAGTGTAATAAAATAAATTGAGCAAAAAATAAATAAATAAAATCCCAAATTTGCACCTGAACAGCAGTATTTGCAGTAGCCTCTAACACTCAGTATGGGTTTGTTTTTGCCTTCATTTAGAATCTGCACAGCAGGGAAATACACATGGTTATTTTTTTTTTTAGTTAGGTAATTATAATTGTGTACTCACTTGAACTGTGAAATGAGGAGCGTGTGGAGATGTTGATCTCTTGTAGGTGTTCCAGGGTCTCTGTGTGAAACAAGCGAATGCAAGAACCTTCAGAAAACGCCATCCACACCCCTCCACCGGCTCGTACCATGTGAGCGACGCTCACCATTGGATCCTGGTGGACCTCAAACCTCTGACAAATGAAGGAAGGAAAAATAAAGGAAATGCTCATTAGCAGTTCTTGTTGATATTAGCAATGAGGCTAAAAGTCAAATCAATAGGAAATTATTTACTTTGAGTAAAAAAGGTGTTACATCATCTTATCTTGTATCTTATCTCAGAGTCACAGGGGCCTGTAGCCAGAAACTTATGGCACGAGCTGGGGTACATCTTGGACAGGGTGCCAATCCATCACACACACACACACACACACACACATACGCACACACGCATACACACATATAGTACATAGACATACATACATACATACACATACATACACACACACACACACACACACACACAATGGACAATTTGGGAACACCAATGGACCTAATTTGCATGTCATTGGAATTTGCATGTCATTGGAAAAAACGAATTTCCCAGAAAAAGGCCTCCCAGCACAGGGAGAACATGCAAACTCCACACACACATCCATGGTGGAAAAATAACCTTTGACTCTGGAGGTGCAAGGCCACATTTGTTATCACGATGCCACTGTGCTGCCATATGAGAACAGCAGAGCTAAGCAACATGCTGGGGAGGGCAAATTTCTATATTTCTATATGAGGCCACAATAGCGGAAAATAAATAAATAGCTTGTTTAGTCCTGGCCAAAATTAAAAATAAAAAAAAACAATAAAAGACAAAAAGCAGCGATTTTATTCCACACTTTTTTTTGCGTGAACACACAAACTGGAGACCAACCTGAATGTCTAAAATGACTAATTTGGTATAAAAGGTGTCCTTTACAGACAGACTGACAGAAGCATTATTGATTTAAAAAAAATGTTTTGTACTATTTTCATTTTTCCACATGACTGAGACTGATAAACTGCACATATTTGAAGTCTGGGCTAAAAAATTAAATCAGCCTTCATCAAGCATTCTGCATGCACTCTGTGCATTTTTCTGTAAATTTCTTGGTTTCACAAAAGTCCTAAATAATCAGCTTTAAGACATTTGTTAACAGGAAATAATCTGACATGGATGTCAAAAAAAAAGAATCTTTATATGAATATTTATTTAATGTTTGAAATACAGGGAGGTGCTTAGTCCTTCTAGCATATTTATACCATTTGAGATATATATATATATATATATATAAATCATGTGTTTTTTTTAATTCTTATATAAAGTATTCTAATTATTACCTTTTCGCAGATGATGAAAAGGTAACGCATTATTTTGTCAACTGATGCTTTATCTATCACTAAGTATTTTTTGCACATGATCACAGCTTATAATGTAGTTAGGAAACTGTTCTTCTAACAAATCAAGTTATATAGCATTTCAGGTCTTTATGACTGTGTAAAACCATATAAACAAGCTCATAAACATTCACAAGACTGTAATTTACATATTATACAGTATGTTTTCCTTAATACTGCATGAAGTGTTAATGAAGAAAATATACTGGAAAAAAAATCTGTAAAAAAAAAAAAAAAAAAAAAGTCTGTAGAACAAATTATGACATTAATATTGCCTCACCCATTAGTTCACTCTCAGACAGCGGTTAGTTGAGTCACTACACAAACCATAAACACTAATGGGTTATAAGTAGGCCAGAGAGGCCTGGAGACCAATGAAAATCAACAAACTGACATAATTGGGACAAAAAACACAGTAATCTCTCTCTCTCTCTCTCTCTGTCCTTCTCTATCCTTCTCTATCCTTCCCTCCCCCACCTTCCTATTTGTTACCTTAAAAACACAATGCTGGGTCGTAATGACATCAGTTCCTTAAAAATATATTTACTACCATTATTCCCTTTACACACACACACACACACACACACACAATATTCCCTGTACACACACAACCCCCACTGTTGTTTACTCTCTCCTGCTGAACCCAAAAGCAAGGATTTGTTCATATGCATGAAGTATAAAAATCCTCCTCTGACAGCAGGCGCTCAGACGCTCAAGCCTGCATTTGGCAGCATTAAGTCTGAAGAGTGAACACACAGACATAAATGAGGTACGGTGTGGAGTGACCGAGGGCTTGTTTTCATGAACCACGTTTTCGATATAAGTGGCACTACAACGCATTATTGCTTAAAGCCCCACGAGGCCGGTCTCAGATGTGCCACGGGTCATTTTCGCTTTATTGGGGACTCTCTGCAATCCTACGCCACAAGACTTCTAATGATCCCGTAAGCCATGCTGGTTCCAATTTGAGGACATTTTAAACTTCAGTTCTTCTCTGTCGTACAGTGTTTACTCCTAAATAACAAAGCGGAAAGTTTCCACAAAGTACAAAGTTATTGAAATGATTTATGGCTTCAGATACGGATGTGGTCACAGGAATGAAAATGAAGCTACAAAGAGGAGAATAGAGTCTTGACATTTTTTTGTGTGTTTGTAATAAACCTCATACATAGCAGGTTATTACATGTGATTTAAATTTGTTTTGTGGCCATTTTCTACTGTATGAATGTTTTTCACAGTGATGAAACAGTTACTGCAACATCTGATATGTTTTCTCACAGTGCCAGTCAAATACAGTAGGTTTCACATACATAGTTTAAGTGCAGTAGCTAGATTTAAATACCATGCACCACACTCCATTTACAGGTACACTGGTAAAAAAAAAAAAACAGTTTTATAATCTTAAGGTTATAATTTAGTAATATATGTGTACACTAGTAATCGACACATACGGTCAAGATGTGTAATGAGCAAAGTACTTTAAAAAATATTTGAGCAGAATTTACAAATGTATTTAGAATTTGCTGAAATTTAGCAACTCTAGTTTTCTATCCATGAACCAGCTTGTAGCAGATTATTTGTTGTTGGAAAGGACACATGTGGAAGGCAGCGCATCAGACTGGAGACTACCTCACGGTCTAGACATATTAACTTATAAAGTGGAGAATTTTCACAGGCTCATGGATTTTATTTTACTTTATGTAAAAGTACATTTTGAATCTGCATGCAGAAAAAAGCTATTCTTTTTTTTTTCTCTAGTCATATTCGGATTAGGTTGAAATTAGAGATATTTTATGCAAGGTAACTCATTAACTGATGTTAAATGGGTGGCCACCTTTAGATCTGTCCAGAAAGGGTTTTACTGTGGAAGTCTGGACCTAATGGAATGGTTAAGCAATAATTTTACACAATCCCCAGTCCCCAACTACCCAAATGTCAGGGACACATTAGATTTTGTTTATTCATTCATTTATTTATTTAAATATATATATAAATATATAAAATAAAATTTTTTGTATTAATTAAACAATAATAATAATAATAATAATAATAATAAAAGCCTGCTCTGGTTTTTAAAAATGAAGACCCTTTTAAGGCCCTCCTGTGTAACAAGAAAGAGAAGACATTTAACAAGCGCTGCCCTAATGAGGTACAAGAGAACTCTGCTCCTTATCGAGTCTCTGCATGCAGGCCCTTAAGGTCCATCACTGAGAAGCTCCCACTGAGAGTTCTCCAGTGCAAGGGTGATGGAGATTAGTTAGTAGGGGCAATTCAATAAGGGGGGGACAACATAGTTCTTTCCACTACTCGCCATCAGATGGGGATTTGCACCTGTTCATGTGTGCCCTTGCCCAAAGCAGCTCGTTTTTTTTGAGTTCTGGGGAGATGAGGGAGACTTCCTTTGATGGGCTTCTCTTTTAATTGAATTGCCTTAGCAGTGGGTGTATTTCTCATTTTGTCTCTCATCGTGCATTACATGGCGAGTAAAATTTAGCTGGAATCTTTTCTCGGTTTCCAAATGAAGATAAGTTAAAGCTGTCGTACAACACCCCTTACAAAGATATATAATTCGGGCTGTATCTTGCTTTCTGCTTGCCTTCAAAGCAGGGTGGCTAATCCGAGGACTGTAGTCTTTCTATAAAATGTCATGGGGCAGCAGGCTTCGTTATATGGATCTTCTTCTTATAAGAAAGTCTAGCTTTAATCTCTCAACTCTTTCAAGACATTTTATTTACTCAGAATATAGATATAAATTGTTATCCATTCAACATATCTGGCTAAACCAAATATAACTGGGAAGCATAATGTTCTCTGGCTGGTTAACCACTCCAGATAAACCCTATTTAAAATAAAGACATCTACAAAACAACTAAATATGCTTATCTAAATGGAAAGTTTACACTTGAAAAAATTCAAAATCCTATAGTTCTTGCTAATGCATTATAAGAACTGCTACATCTACAGCTATTCTTAAAACCACATTGAATTTCCAGAGGTGTTTTTAGGACAAAAGGGATTTTAAAGGATAGTTAAGTATTTCAAGATAGCAAAACTCTTTGTTATATGATTCTACACAGAACATTTAAGAATTCCCCAATGAGATCAAATAAAAACCCTACAACTTCTACAGTGCATTGTTAGTTTGCTTTGTTTTTCTACTAGTCTCCATCTTGTACTTTTCCCTTAAATGTCCCTTAAATCTCCTTTAAACCATCCCAAGAATTTCCAAAGGCAGGCTTTTGCCCTTCGAGTGTAAGCATTGAACCTTGATATTGTTCATCAGCGGTACTGAATTAAAATGTAAGAATTCTAGTCAATAAAAGGGTCCGAATTTCATTTGGTTGTGTTAGGATTCAAGTCTCTACAATTCATAGTCTCTATATATTGTATGCAGTCAATGTAAGTCTATAAAAATAAGCAAGTTTTCATAGCATTGCAAAAATATTTATTGCCAATTTTCAGTAACAATGTAACACCTTTGTTTTCCAACAAATACAAGGAAATATACAAGGGCATCAAAGTTCAAACAACAAACTTTAATACATTTTATCTGAATTTTCTTTTGCATGCTGCTGGGCTGTAAAAGAATGTGAAAGTACTCTGGTTGCTCTGTCATACTGGGTTCTCAGTTCGGGTATTTTACATGCCCTCACCTCGCACTGCTGCTGATGTGTTTCCTCAAACGACCAGTGTTTTATCTCATAGTGGTGCTTCACATTACTGCTTTTTATTAATGCCATGGTTTAGGAACATATGAGAAAAACAGTTTTTTTGTTTTGTTTTAGATTTTCTCCCTAATTTAGTCGTTACCAATTCCTCCCCGTCACTAGGGGTCTCCCACATTAAGGCTACTTCCACTCAGTTGGGAGGGCCGAGGACTATCACATGTTTCCTCTGAACCACGTGACGCCAGCCGACCGCATCTTTTCGAAACGCTCACTTATACACCGTTGGGGGCGGCGTAAATACTCAGAGGACAGCGCTATACGCTCCTTCCATTTGCGCGAGCTCACAGACACCCCTGATTGGCTGTAGAGCCGTGATTAATGTGGGAGCACTAAGTACCTCTCTTCCCTCCCCTCTGAGAGAGCTCTGCCAATCAGTTCTCCCTAGACCTCTGGCTGCGAGAGGTTACAGCGTCACCTCGCGATCTCCAGATGATAGAGCGAGCACTTTACCACTGCGCCACTCAGAGGCACAAACTGGGTTTAAACTTTCATAGTCTACATTTCGTTTCCTGGAGTAAGCCATGCTGTTTCGCACTTTTGTTTCTGTGTCTTCCATAGTTTATACACAGTAAACTATCATGTTGATCGGCCCCGTTGAGTGATGCGTATAGCCACACCTACCTTGAGGAAAAAGCACTAGATTACTGGTATATTAATTATTCTCATTTATCAGAAAAGCATCAGGGTCAAGATAGTTGTCACTTAGTCCGGATCCGGACCGTGATCCGCCATTTAGTGATGTCTGTAAGAAAGATTTCCAAAATTTACCCTATGCTCCTCTTTCTTACCTGGAAACCAATGGTTAAAATGCCTTGTTCATTGACATTCTCCAATCCTTAGGTTAGATCACTTACATTGGACAGCCAGGAAGAACTTATTGAAGTTTGCTAACTGTTTTGCTACAAATGGAAATTCAGTGCTTAGCATAGGTTCCAAAGGGATCTGTCAAGGGGGTGGGGGAGGTAGTGTTAGCTCTTCAGGATACAAGTGCAGAATTTCTCCATCAAGTATATGTAAATCAGAACTCTGTCCTTGCGGTAGCCAGGGTAAGCTCTATCCATTGACAAACTCTGGTATTGTACCTGTAATCTGGTATTGGACCCATACACCCAATGGAGAGCTTTTAAGTTTCAAAGAGAAATGTAATGGCAAACACAGCTCTTCTTAATTGTTCTGGTCAATAGGATGTACTGACTGAGAGGTTACCAATACAGTAGCACCAGTGCTCTTGAGGCAACACTGCAGGAAGGAGTTAATTGGGTGAAATAAGTACTGAATTTAGTCCACTGAATGCTTTAACTCAAGCTTTACATTTTGCAGTTTAGCTTAAAGAGATTGAAGAAAAGCACTGAATGTTTCCAAGGTACATCTGATCTCCAGGCAATGGTTCAAGATGTACCTAGAATGAAAGGGATGCAGTGTGCTTTCAAACAGTCCTTTTTACTGTTGAGTGCTGATCGACCAAATCTCAACATTCAGTCTAAGTGAACACTGGAGGACTAAAAATCTCAAAGGCATCAAAAAAGGATGAAAATTTCTTTTAAAAAGGCATGAATAAAGTAAGACTTTGAAAGCTAAGGGTACAAGCAGCACCTCAGGGTATGGCTGCCTCTGCATTTGAGATGTCCCTGCAGAAATATTATGATAAGTTCCAGTCTATTTTATCATCTAGTATGGTTTATAAGTGACAGACAACAAAACCCCCAGATGAGAGAGTGTGACCACAAAAGCAATGGATGGCTGGGCTACAGCCTTATTGATCGTCACACAAAATCTAATTTGTCCGTCACTGGGTGCCATACACTTCTGAGTTATGACCCGCACTATTCCATATGCTATTTTTAGAAAAGAATAAGAGAACAGCTTGATAAATGAGAACTCTCAAGCAGAAATCTTACTTGTATGGACAGGCTGGAGACGTCGATGACTGAGACGGAGTTGCCACAGCTGGCCCATATGGAGTCGTCTAAAGCCAGCATGGTCCGAACTGGCTCATGACCCACTAAGACTTTACGACAAGGCTCTGGGTTCCACAACTCACCTATAAATCCCAACAAATTAAAAAAAAATGAGCACTAGAAGTAAATGTTAAAAATAGGTGTCGGATAAAATGGTTAAAACCAGTCAGGTAGCACTTTCAATTTACATCACATAGTTTAATCACAAAAAAGTACTGCATGGTAATTTGCTCAAGGCAAGTAACTTAAGCTAAATTGGTTCCATTAGCACTCGAGAGTATACCCCTGTTTTGTGTGCCAAAAGAAGTAGCGTTTCTGTTTAATTTCTTACGACAATTAAAAACCTAAAGGATTGTACTTGATGGTGAAGCCTGTATACATGCTGTACCTTATGGCCTCACTCGTTGTATATGTCCCCACTAGTCAGGTTAATGACTAAACATTTTGTAATGTAAAGTTTCCAAAGCAGCTCCCTCTTTTTTTTTCTAAATTGTTCTCACAATGAGGGAGAGATCACTTTCTTTGAGTTCTAATTACTGTGCGTGATTAGATGGAGGGTGTTGCATAAGCTCCTGCTGCACCTCCATGGCCTGCTAATGAAGCAAAATTAAATAAGGAAGCATGGCGAGTTATTTAATTAACATTTTGAGTTGTTTATTTCTGTCTTTGAAACAAGAATAGACCAGCAGTGCCTTCTAAAGCTTTAGGTTAATTGCCTGGCATATTCCAAATACGAGTCTTCATTTGTTTCAGATGCGCACAGTGAAAAGTCTCATTGACACAATTGGATGACCCACTGGAGACGATTATTTATTTTTTAAAATACAAAATGAAGGGGGATATTTTGTGGGGAAGAAATCATTCAGGGATGCAAGATTTACCATACAACAAGATACTTCTTGATTTTGTATTTCATTAATTTGTTTAATTAGGGTGGCACCGTGGCATAGTGGTTAGCACTGTGGCCTTGGACTTGAGGGTCTATAATAACTGAAATTTCCATTTTCCCCATACTGTGTAAGTAAGTGTGTCATTGATTGTCATTGGTGTGCCCAGTGGATTGGCACTCCATCCAGGGCATATACCGCCTTGTGCCCTGAGTCTCCTGTGATTAACTTATGGTCTCCCGTGATCTTTTACCAATGTACATAATCATTGAACATATACATGATTTCGTTTTTATTGGATTAAGTATGGGGACTATTCTTCAAAACCATTAAGCAAGTAAGCACACATGGGCTTATAATGTTATAAAAAAAAATAATCAATGACAAAATTGTGTCGCATCATAAACCTTATTCTTTTACATCATAAACCTTAGTTTTTTTATTTCTGTACATTCAATCTGCTTATACTAGTATACATGTAGTTATTTGTTATCATCAGGATAAAAAAATATGCAGAAATTTTGCATTCCTGGCGCACATATTGTGTGTATACAGTATGTTTGCATTATTCACATGTTTATTAAAGAAGATCTGCACCTGCTTCTGCTTTGAACTATTACTATTACTCCTGACACATGTTAATATTTCTGCTATAATTTATAATTTTTTTAAAATGATAAACAAATTATTGGGTTTTACATATTCCTACTTATGTTCATATGGATAAAAAAATACCAACTTGTTTAATTATTTACTTGTTCATTCAAATCACATGGTTTCCCTGTAACACGTCTACATTTTTTTTTTTAAACCCAGCACTATATTTTTGTGTTTTTATATTGTTCGTCTTTACTAGAAATACAGCACCAGGTTCATAATTAATCTTACTTTATGAATGGATGGAATGAATGTAGGCAAATAGAAAAAAAGTAAAACTTATGATGCAAAGTCTGCCTTCTCTGTCAACTGAAGATGACTGCTGATATGCTGTAGGCTCCAGGCCTTATGCCTAACAGTTTTTAACATGCAAATGTATGCAGAAACACACACCGAACACAGATTGTTGGTTATGTATCGTGTATGAGAATCCTAAATTGCGACATGCCCCGCAGCATACATTGTCATTACTTCACTCTTACGTACGACACTGGTGAGGCGAAATTGATCATTTACATTTAAATTAATTCTGAATTCAATACTTTACTAACACAAAACCTAGAGCCCTTCTTATCTCTACTCAGCTCTTCTCTGCTTACGTATTAAGTACCTGACAGGACGCATTAATTTTCATGCATTCGCATGTTCATATGTGGAGCGAGAAAAAAAAAAAGAATATTTGAAAGAACAAAACAAACGTGGAAATGATCAAACTAATTTGTATTATTATTTGATTTGATTACCTACCCTTTTACTCTATTGAGTCCCTTCTATTGGCAGACATAATAATATAATCATTATCACACTTAATTACCCTTTCCATTTAGTGCGTCATCCCATTAGTGAAAAGGAAAACACATTGAGAGACAGCATCTACACAGGCACAAAATGCTTTATGCATGTTTTATACTATATATTTCTATACAAGCAGTACTGAGCAAAATAATATATTATTAACTAGTATAATTTTTCCTCCTCAGTGCTGCTTTTAAATTAGTTTTTCATCTATTCAATACTGACATTTATTTTATGTGGCATTTATTGTGGACAGCAAAGGAAGAATTGCAGTGGGGGGGGGGGGGGTGGACATAATAATGGTCTATTCTTCACTGTGCATACTGTATGACAAACTTGAAACCTAAATAAATGAAATAGGAACAAATGGTTTATTTTGACAAGTGCAGAAAGCTTAAAGATACAATTTCAAAAAATGCTTTTTCATGTAACAACTTCAGTAGCAACCTCATTTCCCCTCTCTTCTAAAATATGGCAGAAATGAGAGCCAAAAAAACTCCTTCGGGAGAATTATTCCTCAAGACTGCATTAAAAATACAAGAAAGTCTTGCTCTTTTGAAGAAAATATAAAGAAATGGGGGGCATACATACTGTATGCACTGTATGTAAGAAGATGTGTACCAGGTGGAAATAAAATATACTTGACAAACAGTACACCTACAAACTTGTTTCCATAATTTTTTTTATCCTGTATTTGTATTCATTACTTAAGATCTGAAGTGCAAATTAGTGCTTGGTAATTTAAAAATATCCAGAATTTTGAACATTTCCTAGATCCCTATTAAATCCTTTTGTTGTTGTTTTTTTAAGGAAAGAATATGCCATAATGGTAACTCTGAAGGCGTTATAAAGATCCACAGCAAGGATGATAGAAGCTGATCAAAAGACAACCCTTGCCTTGACACTCAACAAATCTAGGCCTTGGGAATAAGTGGTGAATCATATGAAATCCTATTTAGAGTTTGCCAAAAGTACATCAGGGTTTAAGGCCGCTTTCACAAAAAGAAAGCATGGATGTGAGCACACTTGACCCGAAGGTCTCGTTTGTTTGAGTAGCATGAACATTCTGTACTCTACCCGGATATGGATTAGCGCACCGTGCATGGGTCCACTTCAAACAAAAAGGGGTCTCAAGTTTACTCAGGCATGGTACGCAGCAATCAAACCTAGTGTAAAAACAACCTTTAGGAAACATGTGGAAGGAGGGTATCTGATGAGGTTTATTTGACCTTGGCACAAAGCCCTGTGTTTGGCAGTAACCCAACATAGCTCATTATCCTGAGAACGTTAGATGCACAGTGAAGCAGGGTTGCGGGAGCATTATGGTGAGAACTACGCTTGTCCACTTGGATGCTCGGCCACAGTCCCCATAAGTTCTACATTCATTTTGAGAGTCCATAAGATTTAATGCTCAAGTTGGATGTTTAGAGTTTGGAATATTTGTTAAAATCCAAATCATAAGTAATTCTTTTCCAGTATTTTGTCCCAGACTTGTTTTAATATCTGCTTGAGCTTAATGATGCTGTTTGTTTGGATGTAAGCTCTAAAAAGTAACAGCTGTATTTAGATTGTGATGATGTGACACTGTAAGGGCACACAGATCTACATCATTTGAATAATTAGGTCACCTACAGTATGATGGCAACTGGTTCCACACTTTTCAAACTTGTTTACATAATTTTTTTTATCCTGTAAATCTGCTTTGCGACCATGATCCTTTTTAAAAGCACTATACAGTGAAACCTCGGATTGCGAGTAACGCGGCAAGACGAGCAAAGATTTTTAATAAATTTTGACTTGGAAAACTAACAAGTCTTGGTTTACGAGTACCGAGTATCATGTATCACGCATGCGCTTCTTGTTTTCTTGTTTCATGATATCATAACTGAGCCAACTTTTTTTCTCTCGCTGCGGAATTGTGGGTAATCGTCTCCCCACATAATAATTGTTGTAATTAATCCAATTATACCCACTTCAATTTCATTAACATATTAACGCATATTTATACTATATCACAAGAATTTTTCTAATCTTTCACTTTGACATTTGTGCTTCATGTACCACTTGGAAATGAAGATTCAGATTCTGTCAGGTTCAGGGGGAAAAAAATGTACTGGAACACAGAAGTGCATGCATACACATGAGCACCCTTTGAAATGTGCAATTTGAAAAATGCAACATGTACCTTCAGGTGCTCTTCTATAGATGAGTAGCGTGCCATCATCCAGGCCTGCGAACAGGAAGTTAGACACGTGTTTGAGACACAAGACAGGAGAGCCCGTAGCATTCTGAATGTCCAGAACACACTGAGAAGATGTGTCCATGCTCCCATAGACCAGGATACTGTAAAAAAAAAAAAAAAAAAAAACATACATCATAAGAATACTGAGTTCATTAGTAACATTTTGTCTGGCCAGTGTTATATATGAATATTAGTGAACACAGTATTATTATTATTATTATTATTATTATTAATAATAATTCATTTAAGTATTATTACAAACAAATGGTCTGTTTAACTTCAGAAAGCCATCTTTACTACTTAGTCAACTTAAGAATAACCTTCTTTTATTGTCATTCTTTTAAATTCCTTGTATTTATTTTGATATGTAAAAGGCAAAAACTCCTGATGGCCAAAAACCATAACTGCATATAAGGAAAAATGTATCTCACAGTAAAATGTTGTCTCTGCACCTTTAAATCAAGAGGGGAATCCAGGACGCCATTTATTAGCGAATTTCCCCATAAGAAATAATTGAAACTCCCATTATTCGTTCCACAAAACAAAAATATTAATAGAAAAATTATTAATAGAAAATATATAGTAAAAATAAGATTAAAAAATAACCAGCACCTTTAAAAAGAATCAGACTGTGTGTGAAGCAGAGACAGGAGAGGAGGCGGCGAGTGGGGGAGTTATTGTGTAGGACGACTTTCACACACACACACACACACACACACACACACACACACACACACACACACACACGAACGTTAAATTTACTTAGACTGCAAACTTTAACCAGCACTTTAACTTTGAAAATAATCTCCCGACAGGAGAGGAGGAGGGGAGTTATTGTGTAGGACGACTTTAACCCACACCCACACATATGCGCACGTGCACGTGCACAGACAGACCACATGACATTTTTCTCCACAGTCTATGTTTGCTTCCTGGCAACTTGAACCCCATTGTTTTTTATACTCACTGATATGTTTTTTTCAGGCTACACAGCTGTTTAGTCCCAATCCCTTTTTCCTTGATTTTCTCTCTAATTTAATCGTGTCCAATTCCTCCCCGTCACTAGGGATCTCCCACATTAAGGCTACTACTACCACTCAGTCGGGAGGGCCGAACCACGTGACGCCAGCCGACCGCATTTTTTCGAACTGCTTGCTTGCATGAGCTCACAGATTCCTGATTGGTCACTGATTGGCTGTAGAGCCGTGATTAATATGAAAGCACTAAGTACCTCTCATCCCTCCGCTCTGAGAGAGCTCGGCCAACGAGCTTTCTCTAGACCTCCGGCTGCGAGAGGTTACAGCATCACCCAGGAATCGAACTCTGGATGATAGGGCGAGCACTTTACCACTGCGCCATTCAGAGGCCCCAGCTGTGTTTTTTTTTTTTTAATGATTTGATTTCACTAAGTGTTTGAGTGATCTCCCATCATGCTCATTCAGGATGTTTGTCCAACCACTTTTCTTCTTCAGAAATGACAGTTCACCACTATCCTTCCAGGATTTACTAATTCATTTTTAAATTCTTGACCCAATTTATGTAGCTTCAGCAATCACCAATGTCGTTTTCTTTGCTTGATACATGACAATAAACAAGATGAGATAAGAATACATGAGGGTACATTAGGGAGTTTGGCGGGAAAAAATATATTTAAATATTTGTTTTTTTTTTCTTTTTATATATTCTCATATAATTTTACCAAAATTGTATCTTGCATTCTTATTAAACTTCATTACAACTGACTGTGATGAAAAATGCAAAAAATGCTGCTAATTTATCTAGCAATATAATAATGATAAAAAATATTCATTAGCCCTAACTCAGGATTAAACTAAGGACCCTTGACACCACGCAAAAAAAAAAATTTATTTCACATCTCAGTTTCAACCTTAGTGGGTTGTGGGAGAAATTATCAATCCGCTTAACCCAACACCAAACACAATACCTGCCATCATCCAGGCCAACGCAGACTGTGTTCCCAGAAGCAGCGGCGCTCGGAAGACCAGGATCGGCGGCGTCCGAATGACCAGGCTCAGACACAAACTCCAAGCACCGAACAGAAGCTCGTACCTGAAAGCTTTTCACAGAGCGTGGAGTAGATCGATTCAGGGAAAAAATCTCCACATTACCCTGTGCAGAATCTGTGCCACTCGCTACCTGCAAGAGAAATAAAGCAGCGATATCACCGAAGGAGGCAGTTACTTAAAGACAAGTCATTTTGTATGTCCCAAGGCAGTGGCATGCTCAGAGATCCGATGCATAAAAGAGAGAAAGAAGCAGGGAAAGCAACACTAAGGTAATACAAAATATACAGGAACATATACAAAATATCTGCAGCACTGTTAACCCAGAGCTTATCCTGGAACACTGTGCGTGAGGTGGAAATGCACCCTGGATGGGCACTGTGCATGCATGTGCAAAATAAGAGAACACAGTTATGAGAGTAAAAACTCCATTCATTTTTATATACCATATAATCTCTTGCTCCACTAATGCAATTATCCCAGCATTTTACTAGTGCTTGAATACCATCAAGATAGAAATTTTCCTCAGTACACCAGAGCCATGATCGGACTGCCTGCTTTACGCCTAAATCTTCACGCTGATCTCCCAGGAGCTCCTTTAATGGCCCAAACATGTGGAAATGGTTTAGTGTGAGGTCAGAACTGTAGGAGGAGGGTATGTGGAAATAACTCCCAGCCGAGTTCCTGTAATATGCAAGTGGTTTCAGTGAATGATTGTGTGTACAGTAGGCGACAAGTTATCTGTCGTTTTTTTTTAAGGATGAGGCATTCCGTTTACTGCATGTTCAGGATAATGACTAGTGGGCTCAGAGCCACCTCGGCCCGGGATCGTCAGTCACAATATCATCATACTGTGTTTGAAGTCGTTTGTAAATTTTAATCGATTTCACACCTTCATCCACCAGAAATTTCATGTAAACGGTAATATAATATTACAAATCTGAATATAACCCTTAGGAAATATGAAAGCCATTTTGTAGCTGGTGTGCTGTTCTATATTCTCTATAGGCAGTAGGAAAAGAAAGTAACAAAAGAGCAGGAAAATTTAGCTTTACATTTCTAAAGATCACTGTACTGTCTGTTCTACCCAGACATATAATCTGTAAGATTCTGTATCCATTATGTTCGACCAATCAATGCTGTGCATTATTTCTAGCTTGTGTGGACACTAGGAAAGAAAGTGAACCAAATGGTGATGGAAATAATGACAAAACATGAGATTTTGCAGATTTGCTATTGTGCTGTATGGTTGGATATAAACTGAAGTCTTTATTCAGCTCTATTTGAAATAATTCCTGTCGGCTTTATGCTTGTGCTTGCATTGCTCGAGTCAGACGGCCTTGATCAAATTTCCACTTTTGTTCTCTTTGCCACAATACTTTTTTGCCTGTCAGCAATTTTAGTTTCAAAGTTGAAATTAAATATCCTCAAATCAAAACTATCCTCAATCTTTTTTTTTTTTTCTTCAGATATTCCACATTCATAACCTGCATTTGGAGGTTAATCTTAAAAGAAGTTAGATTTCGAATTGAGAGATCTTTTCATTGCTAGAGTGGAAAAGGATCTTTGATAGTTTTTGACACTGTTCATTAATGCTGGTTTTTCTTCTGTACTGATGATTAGGTAGGTTCTTTGGTAAATATCGACAGCCAACAATGGCTAGTAAGGAGGCTAATATTTATCAATACCTTGATTGAATATAATTATTAGGGTTGAGCAATTCATTACATCACAAAAGCTTTTTAGGGGTGGACTACTGTATTACAGCATGCATCCAAACACACAAACACACTTTTTTAATGGTACATATCCATAATAATGAATGAATAAATGAACGAATGAATAAATAAATAATAAAAAAAAGACCTATTAGATGTATTTTTCTGTAATTTGCCTAAACAACATGTGCTAATTCTACCTATATTTATGTTCTCCTCCAAGTCGTTGTGAGTTGTGAATCTTTTTCATTTGCATTTATTCCAACCACATTTTTATTTCTTGATCACTGTTGATGACATGCTGTTGGTGTTTCTGAAGGATCTTACATTAGATCTATGAAAAGAATATCTCTGATATGCTTCATAAATCCACAGTCTGGGCTAAAAATAAATCAGCCCCAGGCTCTCTTCTTTAAAAAAAAAAATTAAAAAAAATCTGTGTATTTCTTCGTATTACCACTAGTGGTGCTGTTGTGCTTGTCTCCATAAAAGTTCAAAATAATCACTTTGTCAGCAGCACAGTCATCTGACATGGATGTGAAGAAATGTATAATTCTTGTTTTATGAAATGCAGGGGAACAGGGGTATACAACTCCTGCTAGCCCATTTTAAGGAGAGAACTATGGACAAGAGTAAAACTTATTCAGATTTAAACCTCCTAGAACTAATTTCTCCAGCAGTTGAATCACTGGCTCTTACTGAAGACATACTTGGAAAGGGTTGCATAATAAATTAATAATCCACTCTAAAGAAACAGGGGTTTTGCTTTTATCAATACTCCCTTGTGGCACCTTGTTCATTAATAATTCATTTTCAATGCAGCAGAGACGCTCACATTCACAAACTAACTGAACTCATCGGCAACCCCAGCATGACTTCCCACAAATTGGCTCATCCGTCGATGCTTAACCCTAAATCCACCAATTACCAAAAGCTGTCAATGAGCTGCGAGTTCAAAAGCATGAAAAGAATCAAAGTGCCAAGTGTAATATTCACAAAATGGTGCTATAGCAGAAAGGGGAAGATGTTTCTGGACAGCGGTGATTAATCTGTTCTCTAAAAGCGAGCTGCAAAGCCCTAAATATACTGTAGCTTTCAGCCAAGGAAACCTCACCTCGAAATTTCCGTACCATCATTCATTTGATTTGTAACAGCCACAGGATGTGTAGCTAAAGGCACATGCACTTAACAGAGCGACAAATAATGGCTTGCTGCACCAGCTGCGCAAGATAGCGTAGACTTATCTCTTACTGAAAATCCCTAAAAATAACCCTATCCTCATGTTAGTGCTACTCATCCTCTCTTGGATTCAATCCAATTCCACCCTGAATCCAGTGAGATGGACAAACTCATCAGTGCTTGTTTAAAGGAATAGATATCTGGAATCATGCCCTGGACTCGGCTCTGTTTCTCAGCCAGGAAGCTGTGAAAGCTTCCCGTTAAGCCAATGCACTGTCAGAATTAATAAGGCTGTATTTGAGGAAGAGAGTAGGGAAAAGCAGAACAGCGCCTCTGAGCTATATTTCATCTCTCTTATACTTAACGAGTATTTATACAGTCATGTTTAAAAGTTTGTGTTTTGGGGTCTGATCGTAGCGGGTCTTAGTATTAGGCAAATGCAGCCTAACTTATTCATAGTGTCTTTTTTTTTTTTTTAACAAAAATGAAGAAAAAAATAAATCTGTGCCTGTGGGGAGCAAAGGCTAGACTGTTGGGTCCAGTCCCACAGAAAAGCGAAGGCAGCACAAATTGCTGAAAAATGTCAATGTTGGCTTTGATAGAAAGGTAGCAGAACACCCAGTACATCACATCCTGCAACGTATGAGGCTTAGCAGGTAAAGACATCAAGGTTGTTGATCCAGACTCCAACTTTCCCAGATCTAAATCGGATCTGGGAATCCATGGAACATTCTAGACCACCAAATCTAATACATGGGGGCCCAACTAAGCACTTGACAGATATTCTGCCATGTCCACAGCACACCCCCAGTGGTCTTGTGGAGTCATGCCTCAAGGGGTCTGAGATCATTTGGTGGCATATGAGGAACCTACACAATATCATACAGATGGTACTCAACCAGAATAATGGTTTTACCGCCGCGATTGAGATTACGGTTGTGTGTTTGCTGGCTTCACCGCTAAGTGGTGCTATAACTACTAGAATATAGACTTAGTTCATTCTCTCAATGATTAATGAGCCGCAGCTCACGTGGAAGCAGATAAATTCAAGTGAAAAATTAAACAAATTCATAATCACAGTACTAAAATTACAGTACAAATTTTGAATTTAAATTAAATGTAGGCGGTTCTTATTATCTTATATCTTATAGATTTTATCATGTGTAACACTAGCATAGCCCAAAAACAGACTTTGGGTATGCATCAGAAAAAGTGGGTGTGTACATTTATTGTCAGATTAACGTGCAAAAACTACGGTATATAATAAAACTATATAAGTTACATAACCTTTATAAGACTCGACTTTTATTTACGTGCAATCACAATGATGACAAAACGTTTCTGATTTTGTAAAATAATGAAAGCAAACAGAGTGTGCTATTCTGTACTGGTTTCTGTGAACCTAAGCGTCAAAAATGAACTGAAACTCCGTGTATACTTGCCTCACAGACATAAAAAAATATATACGTATATATATATATATATATAGAAAGCAAAATGTCTGCTTTTATATAAACTAATGGTAAACAAATTTCAGATATGTCATTTGTATGAGACGTGAATATAGGCGCATCCACTGCTGCAGAAATGATGAGATGACATGATCACCTTCATCACTACAGCCGAAAACAAAGAAATCAATAATTTATCAATGAATTATTAAAATGATCAGAGTCAGTCTCCTTGCTGTTTTTCCCCGACGCATTCATAATCATTAGTCTACTAATGCCGGTGCGCTCTGAGCCCAATAATAGCCCAAATTTAGAAAAAATTCATTATTTAGACTATAAAAAATATTTCGGTGTCTATTTTAAGTGTGCCAGCTGCCACTGTTCTTATATGGCTCTTTGTCAGGGTAAATCATTCAGTGACAAGCCTGTAAATTTCCATGTAAAACAGGAACATCTGTATGAATAAATTGTTTAAATGTATGTATCATGACCTACTGATCATAGATTTATGTAAACGACTCTGTTCAGGTATAAGTAAAAACTAACTGCTGCACTGTTGAGGGAGTGGGGCACACTGATGACGTTTGGTCTGCTTTTCAGGATTTGCCACTCTTTGTGATCTGAGTTTGTTGAGTGTGTGTGCGTGTGTGGTGTCACCTGAGAAAGATGTCAATACGTCTTACATATTCATGAAAAGTTGTGGATTATTCAGTGAAACAGAGGCTTGGCTAAAAAAAAAACTTAGGCACATCAGTCACAGTACCCCAAAGAAAAGGTCTTAGTCTTGATATATAGATGTAACAGAAGTATACAAACCGAACAAACGGTGTGCACTGAATACTAAACCGAGTGCGCAGTTTACTAAAATGTGCACGCAAATTTCGGATTAAGTAACCGAGATGCATTTTCTTTGCCCCACCCCAGTGAAAACGGCATATTTAGAGAAAGGCTCGCCCGCGCAAGGTTGTACATGTTCCATTAAGCTTCTACGGATTCTAAAATTGACATTCATACCGGTTTTTAATCCCTGCAACGGAAGAGACGAAGAATTTCCTTATCATAACATGCGTTGTATTGTTTTTAATCACTCTATACACAACCCATGATTTATTATGCTATTTTACAAATGGAATAATTTTCTGGTAGTGGTCCATTTTTATCAAATATAAAATATTTTATGTATAACATTATGTTTAGGGAGTTATAAATCTATACATATCAGGGCTTGACATTGGCACCCACCCACCCGCCAAATGCGGGTAAAATTCGGCTGTGGCGGGTAATAACTTTAGTCTC
>JAQMYL010000016.1:5527324-5548068 GCA_030014365.1 Clarias pachynema | reverse complement strand
GTTACACAGGGCTAGTAGTATCTACAGATACAGATACACACCCAGGTATCGGATCAGTACTCGGTATCGGCCGATACTCTGAGCCCAAGTATCGGAATCGGTATCGGGAGGGAAAGAATGGTATCGGAACATCCCTAATTGTTTTGTCACCTGTTCTCATGTAGACGCATTTACATGCATCAACAGCATGCTCCATAGTTGCCCAGTGGTTTTAACACAGTCCTCTCACTGCAGTGAACAGAGATTGAGTCCCAATCATGGCATCTGTATTGTTTTGAAGTCGTTTTGCAGAATTGTGTTATGGGCAATAGTTCAACGTTATGCCACTGTCATGTAACCAACATTGTTTCTGCCATAATTTCACCAAAGTCATTTGAACTTTTCAAAACAGCCTAATACCAACATTATTCCATTCCATAACCTTGCCAAATAAATGTCGTCTTTCTAACAACCTGACAGGATGTTAGTTATGACTGTTTCGTACCTTGCTAGACAACAGATAAATGCTGCTTAGGTGTGTGTCTTTAATAGAAATCCTATTCAGAATATACAGTAAATAAGGTTAACTACATTATGACATTAAATCTACAGTAAATGGGCCCCCCAATTTGCCTAAACCTCTGCCAAAAAGATCAGAATTTATGCAATATATTTTCCAAATTGTAAATGGACCACTTATTTTTAAACCATGTTAAATCTCAGATGGAGTTCAATCTTGAGCTCGGATTACTTACATATAATAAAGAAATAAATAAATGCGAGTTCATGGACAGATTCAAGGTCATGTCTCCTATATAAAAAAGGCAAAAGGATAGAAAGTATGTTAGTAAGTTTCTGGCCTCCAGAACTGCTTCAGTGAAACTTGACCCTGACCTTGACCTGAGAAGTCCCTGAAACTGTAGCGTCCTGGAGCAGCATACACAGATTCACCAAATTATATTTCTCAGCTGGTATTTTGTTCATTTTGTTGGGTCAAACCATGCCAGCAATTCAAACGCCTTTGGAGTTTCATGTTTTTTTGTCAGCCATATTACATCACAGTCTTCTTAGTTATGAGTTAAAAATGGATAGACTCAAACTCTGCTACTTCAAAGTCAACATTTCTGCACATAAGAGATGCTCGATGTTCCAAAAAATTCTTCTTTTTTTTTCATGTTGTCATTCACTTCAAAGCAACCATGGTGAAATTCCTCAGGTATCAAAGTATTCTTAAATGAGCGCTAGACAGAATAAAGAAGTTTTTTTTTTTTTTTTTAAATGGTTCTGTGAGGCACTCGATATGTTGCTGAAGTAAATTCTGACAAAGAGCTTTTTTTCCCCAGAAGTTAAAGGATGAGCTCTGAGCCTGTATGAAAAATCTTGCCAAATAAAGACATAATGTCAGACAACTTAACACACTGGCCACTTGTCAATGTTGAGATGAAAACATGAGTTCAGGGTGAACTTGGAATGGACCAATGCAATGAGAATTCTTTACATTAATGATCCCTACATCCAGCTTTACTATATACATTGCATTCCCATTAGAGATAATTCCATATTCTACAGCTGGAAGATATAGAAATGTATATGCAGATTGGTAGACCACTTGGGTTTGGGATTAAGGAGCCTTGAGAAATTGTTATCTCATGTGTCTACAGCTTTCACGTGGTCTATTCATCTTCATCGCTTGACCCCAAGATAATATTCAAGCTACAATCATATTACTGTGGTGACGGCCTTGATCCCCTCTGGCTACATTTGTTTTAATCTTGGTCATTAACATCCGCCATCCACACGACACAGATGTTTCCCTTTATTGCACTAATGAACACTTTGCCAAGTCAGCCAGCTGCCAAGATAAAAAAAAAAAAAAAAAACGGTTTGGAAGGATGGGCATGGAACAATGCAACCCACTAGCAGGGTGAAGTTGGAGATGAAGAAACAAGGAAGGAAATTAGGAAAAGGAATAACTTTCCATCTAATCACTTTGATAGAGAGACAATAATCCTAATAAATCATTCTTATCCCACCTTCTGTCCGTGAGAAAATCTCTCTCCTAGCAGCCTGGCACATATTAATCCACGTTTACCTTTTTACAAATACCAATACTAACCAACAATCTGACAGTTAAGATGCCACCATCTGTCCTCGACTAGAGTGGATTTCAGTGGTAAATTGGAGGCAGCTCACTCCATCAAGGGTATATCAGTGGTCGACAGTTTCAGGTTCCTGCGCCCCCACGTTTCAGAAGACCTCACATAGACCAGCAACACACATTTGCCTTCATTGGAAGAAACATACAGCTCTTGTTGCTTGTGATAGGCATCCAGCATCTCAAAAGACTCATCTAAGACCTCACATGAACTGGTTGAACTCCTGCTGTCTGGGAGGGAATACCGGGCCATCGGCGCATACACCACAAGAATGACAATTCCCCAAAGGTGGTCATTACCACAGTGAACTCTGCAATGAAGTCAAACACTACCTACACTCACTGGCTACATCATTAGATACATTAGATATGTTAGGTGCAATTGTCTGTAAATCACAGAGATGGTTGTGCATGAAAATTCCAATAGATCAGCAGTTTTGGAAACACTCAGACTGGAACCAACAACCATGTCACAATTAACATCACTTTCAAAGTCACATTCAATCACCTTGCTTCCCCATTCTCATGCTTGGTTGAAATTTTGATTGGTTGATTGGATTTTGCATTAATGTGCAGTTGAATAGGTATACCTAATGAAGTGTCCGGTGAGACTATGTAACACCTTCCTTGCTTCCGACATTTATTTACTAATATATGCCTATATCACTAGTATTAAATAATGTTTTACCTTTTTTTCTGTACACTTTCAATTTGTATCCTTATTTAACACAACCAAGGTATTCTAGGCATTCTATGCTTTTGTATATCACTCGCTTTTAGATATATACTGTAAGAGCATCTGCCAAATGCCTACATGTAAATGTAATTTAATATTTTATTTATTTTTTCAATTTTGTTTTATTTTACTGAGCTTTTTGCTTTTCAAAAATGTCTCCGCACAAAGTACTTTATATTACACGCATTTTACAATCAATTTATATAAAGCATCCACTATACTGTACGAATCCCTGTGAATTAACTTGCTATAGATTTAAGAGTAAAGTTATAGTGAAGTCTAAACACCAATATAATTAAAAAGCTCTTTTTTTTTTTTACATTCTACATAATGCCTAGAACATTTTGAACAAATTATTCAAAATATCTTGGTATTAATAACCAGTACATTGGAGTACACACAACACACAATACTTATTTGATTCTAGACCCTAGCACTGTGTAAATACTGTAAAAGTGTTTTATTTTCCTGCTTGTGTGGAAAAAAAAACACAGTATGGACATACTTTATATAGAGCAGAACTACAGTAGATCTTGGACGATGGTAGAAAATAATGATTTCTTGGACGGAGTTTGATTTCCTGCAGATATCCTTTAACTTCCTGGCTATTGGGTTGAAGCACGGAGCTTTAATTTAATGTAGACGCATTGATTTATGCTCAGGTGTCCCACAGTCATTAAAATAATTGCATGATCACTTTATAACATCCTCCCATGGAGGCAGTGGTAATTTGGCGCCTCATCTTGCAACGCACAGGCAAGTCCCGTAACAACGTTAGGGCTGAAAATGTAGTCCGAGCTATCATCTTACAGACAGTACAAATTGATTTTATACCTTTCTGACTGGCCACGAAAAACCTTTTAATGTGTCTCTCACTCAACTTCAGGCTTTGATCTATGAAAGGCTCACCAGACTTAACAGCCCTTATCGATTGCCACTTTCTCTCCGGCAAGTTTCTCTGGCAAGGTTTCGGTGTCAACTCAACGTTTCACGAGTCTGCCGTGTTCTTGCGAGACATTCCTAGAGTCTGACTGCACCTTTAAAGGTGGTGCTGACGCGTGGTTTCAATTTCCTCAGGCCAGAAATGGCGGAATTCACACAGGAATGACTAGAAAACAAAAGGCGAAAACTTTCTGCTAATCGATTAGATAAAGTAAAGTTCGAAACTAAGTTTGGGTCACAACAGACCATGGTTTAATCTAATCTCACGGCGTAACTAAGTATGAGCACAGACACAAGACTTGTCTAAATATATTGGCAGTTGCTAACCTTACACTCCTGGGCTTTTGAGGTGAAGACAGGCATACGACAGGCAAGCAGTGGACACCAGAGCGGAGCCTTTGTTCTCCCGTCATCTTCTGCACAGATCCAGCCGGGTGTGTTCTCTTCCCCTAAACGTGAAAAACAAAATGAATCATTTTCTTTGTGCATTTCTGCACATCGATTTTGAAATCAAATGGAACAAGCAGCAAAGAAGTGTGTGTATTTTTGTGGACAACTATGACAAATCATGCACTAGAGATGAAAACGTTCAGCCTTTTGAGGCTTTTGTGTATCCTCAGTCATTTGAGATCACTCAGCAGAAAGATTCGTTCAGAATCATCCGCTCATTCATCAGATCAAACTGATACAACGATTCGATGTTGTAACGACAAACCTTGAAACGACAAAGTTTGCTAAAAATGAAGATTTTTATCAATAAAATCCCAACCAATGTAAAAGTAGCTAAAAAACGACAATGAACACCAAAAAAGCTTAATAATCCTTAAATGTCTGCTTGGTTACACTGCATGTCATTACCCCAGGTTTGAACATTACTGAAACTCACTAAAACAAGTTAACCTTGAATTTGAACAAAAGGATTCCCTGAATCAAAGGAAAGAGACAAATCTCAGTCATGAACAAGTTACAAAGACCAACTGGCTACTAGAAAAGATATATCAACAAGGAGAAACATTCCAGGCTAGGATAAACCTGGCAAGACCAACTGAATTAAATGTAAACTCAGTGCTCTCAGAGTCATTTATATGACTTTGCAGAAGAAACTTTCATTTTCTCTGAGCAATTCACCAAATATACATTCTGAAATCCAAAGAGACCAAAAGGAGTGTGTGAATAACTCAGAAAAAAATTAAGCATTAAAGTTTAAATTTTTGGAGACATTTGAGTGACCCTGAGCAATGTGAGTCCATTCAGTTCAGAAAATATTTGCGCAGATTAATCCACTGATTTATTCATCTGCACTTAGGGTTTCCTCAAAATTGATGTGCAGCAAATTGATGTGCCTACAGCGTCTTTGTATAACAAATAGCTTGAGCAATGTTTTTAAAAAACGCTTTTTGGGGGGATTTTTTGCCTTATTAACTTCAAGACATACAGTAGGAAATAAGAGGAATTATAATATTTCTATAAACTAATAGACATACTGTATTTCTTATATTTCCAAACGGTGATTCAGATACTAGGATTTCATTCAACTGTCGTTAGGTTTAATTACAGCACACAATGTGGTGGCCAGTTCATGTGTGAAACTAATTTCTTGTATTCACATAACCATTTTTTTTTTTTTTTTTTTTTTTTTTTTTTTTACACATGGTCATGAATAAAAAATCCAAGGACCAGAACACCGAAGGCGAAAGTATTTATGAAAAATATTTGGGCAGATGAACCTTCCAAAAAATAAAAATAAAAAAAAGGCTTTTAGGAACGAATAAATAAATAGAATGAATCTGTGACTGATATCATATTCTCAGGACAGAAATTTGTACATACCATACAAACCAGCTAATTTAAAGAACATTATTTCTAAACAGTGTATTCCTTATTTTGCAGAGCACCACAGTGTCTCTAATTAAGTTCTGAACATAAGCAAACAGCACAGGTGTCTGTCTCACCATGCATTGTGGGAACTTCTGGAAGTCAATTAATGAAGCTGGATTTAGGTCTCATTACTCTGAAGCACAATGCAACAATAAAAAAGAATGACTGCGAAAATTGCAAAAAAAAATATTTGAAATGTTTTTGGTTGGATAGACCATCATCAGGGATTAATATAATAGCACAGAACTACTTTACAATTACATAGGCACCTCAGATGATCTTTAGTAAATTGGTGAAATGATTGTTCACTGCATAGGTACGTAGGCAAGAGAAATTTAGATCAAAGGCAGGTTCCTGAATTTTTCTTGGGAATTTCAGAGCAACAAACTGCATCCAGACAGTTGGCAAAATGCTTCAAGCATACAAAACCATGGGGTGCATCGTGACAAGTCTTCCCAGCCGTCACTAGCAAACATGGTGATAGGCTTGACCAAGAAACTGCAGGAATGGAATAATGGGTCCAGTACAACTGAAATTAAGCAAAACTGGCAAATTAGTTTTGGTTTTAGCATCAGGCAAGTGAAAATAAAATAAATAAATAAATAAATAAATAAGAAAGATATTAAGGTAAGTGAAAGCAGGCTAGCACTAGCATATGCTTAAATATAAATTATGTGAGATTCAAAAATTCTGAAATGATATTTATGCTTAAGTTGAACAGCTCAGTCATGATTATCAACCATTTGTTCAATGTATTTGGGTCATTTTAACCAATGCAAAAACATTTATATTACGTAGAATGTTATATCATGAATGTATACAATAGAGTATTGTTTATTTTTCAATTCTGATTAGTCAGAATTAGTCAGGTTTAGGTCATTTTATAACAGCAACTTTGTCAGTAGTATTAATCATTGTGTGGTAAAAAAAAAAAAAAAAAAAAAAAGATTTCTTGATATTTTCTGTGTAAAAACATTTTGGGAAGGACTCTCCAGTGTCTCAATATGTTATAGAATTTTTCCCATATTCTATTATTTATACCTCAAACTAACTCCATCTCACTCCTCTTCCGAACACACCAGTGTATTGCATTTGTACACAAATGTATTTCAGTGCATATGTACATGAGCTTATATGAGGTCACATTACGGATAGAAAATTGTTATCGGCCAAAACAGGGCATTGGTGCTAAAAAGTGTCTAACCTAGGTTAAAAAGGTGAATTTTCATATAGGATCACATACAGTAACACCTGTTTTCCTAATACTTTAATATTTAGTTTAACTGTAATAAATCATAAATGTGTGATTTCCTGGATTTTTTTTCTTATTTTGTCTCTCATAGTTGAGGTATACCCATGATGAAAATTACAGGCCTCGCTCATCTTGCACAATTGGTGGCTAACTAAATATTTTTTGCCCCACTTTGTGTATGTGTATACGGAAAGCATTCAGAACCCTTAAATTTTTCACTCTTAGTTATATTGCAGCCATTTGATAAAATCATTTAAGTTCATTTTCTTTCCTCATTAATTACACACAGCACCGCATATTGACAGAAAAACACAGAATTGTTGACATTTTTGCAGATTTATTCAAAAAGAAAAACTGAAATAATCACATGGGCCTTAGTATTCAGACCCTTTGCTGTGACACTCATATATTTAACTCAGGTGCTGTCCATTTCTTCTGATCATCCTTGAGATGGTTCCATACCTTCATTTGAGTTCAGCTGTGTTTGATTATACTAATTGGACTTGATTAGAAAAGCCACACAACTGTCTATACTGTATAAGACCTTACAGCTCACAATGCATGTCAGAGCAAATGAGAACCATGAGGTCAAAGGAACTGTCTGAATAGCTCAGAGACAGAATTGTGGCAAGGCACAGATCTGGCCAAGGTTACAAAAAAAATTCTGCTGCACTTAAGGTACCTAAGAGCACAGTGGCCTCCATAATCTTTAAATGGAAGACATTTGGGACGACCAGAACCCTTCCTGGAGCTGGCCGTCTGGCCAAACTGAACTATCGGGGGAGAAGAGCCTTGGTGAGAGGTAAAGAAGAACCGAAAGATCACTGTGGCTGAGCTCCAGAGATGCAGTCGGGAGATGGAAGAAAGTTGTAGAAAGTCAACCATCACTGCAGCCCTCCACTAGTCGGGGCTTTATGGCAGAGTGGCCCGACGGAATCCTCTCCTCAGTGCAAGACACATTAAAAACACCTGAAGGACTCTGAGATGGTGAGAAATAAGATTCTCTGGTCTGATGAGACCAAGATAATACTTTTTGGCCTTAATTCTAAGTGGTATGTGTGGAGAAAACCAAGCACTGCTCATCACCTGTCCCAACAGTGAAGCATGGTGGTGGCAGCATCATGCTGTGGGTTGTTTTTCAGCTGCAGGGATAGGACGACTGGTTGCAATCAAGGGAAAGATGAGTGAGGCAAAGTACAGGGATATCCTGCACGAAAACCTTCTCCAGAATGTTCAGGACCTCAGACTGGGCAGAAGGTTAACCTTCCAACAAGACAATGGTCCTAAGCACACAGCTAAAATGACGAAGGAGTGGCTTCACAACAACTCAGCCAGAGCCCTGACTTAAACCCAATTGAGCATCTCTAGAGAGACCTAAAAATGGCTGTCCACCAACGTTTACCATCCAACATGACAGAACTGGAGACGATCTGCAAGAAGGAATGGCAAAGTATCCCCAAATCCAGGTGTGAAAAACTTGTTGCATCTTTACCAAAAAGACTCATGGCTGTATTAGATCAAAAGGGTGTTTCTACTAAATACTGAGCAAAGGGTCTGAATACTTAGGACCATGTGATATTTCAGTTTTTCTTTTTTAATAAATCTGCAAAAATATAAACAATTCTGTGTTTTTCTGTCAGTATGGGGTGCTGTGTGTACATTAATGATGGAAAAAATGAACTTAAATGATTTTATCAAATGGCTGCAATATAACAAAGAGTGAAAAATTTAAGGCGGTCTGAATACTTTCCATACCCACTGTATATACAGTATAAATTCATCTCTTCAAAACGGCTAAAGTTAGCAACTTCAAATTTTTGGAGATGCAAGATCGGTTAGTTCCATGTTTTGCTTTTTTTCCCCCGATTTTCTCCCCAATTTAATCATATCCAATTCCTCCCCGTCACTAGGGCTACTACTGCCACTCAGTCGGGAGGGCCGAAGACTATCACGTGTTTCCTCTAAACCACGTGACGCCAGCACTGTTGGGGGCAGCGTAACACACATGGAGGACAGATGTTACAAACAGCACAAAACACAAAACAGGGTATACTGTAATCTGTTGTGTGTAATGATGTAACAGCTCAGGTCTACATAGCTTAATGGATTATACTGTACACTCACTCCATCTCAAGAACTTAAGTGTCATTTCTTGTGCCTTTAAAGAACTTGCTTTAATTTTACACATCAACAGTCCATAAGCATAAAGTGTAAAAATGACAGAACTCCGAACAATACTGAATTTGAAATGAAATGCTTTCTCCTAATGGCGAGATGCAAGCGTCGCCACAGATGACAAAAGATTGCAGAACGATGACCCAACAGTCAGAGAGGCAGACATACAAGACAACTTAAGACCCAATTAGCTTGTGTCTCCCTATTTCAGGTTGTGTGAATTTCATTCAAAAGGATGCACACGTCAGTGCCTACATAGCTTAATGGATTATACACCTTGAGGGAGGGTTGGCAATTAGATTTGGGATCTCTTTACCTCTGTGTCCTTTAGAAGCAAAGTTAACTCCCAAATCAATACAGCGATTACATCATTCCAAGGAAATATTTGCACCTGCTTTTGGCAGGACACGTTTATTTAATTATTCCCCCCCAACAGCACATAGGTTTTGTAAGACAAATGCTAGAACTTCAGTTTAAAAGACTGTTTCACTTAACTCAAGCAAAAACCTTCTCTTTCAATGCTTTGCGCTCAGTAATGAGTCTTTTAATCTAAAAGCTTTGATACAGAGGTGACAGGATTGTTGAAGGACACATTCAATTAGGAACTTTAAAAAGACCCATGCCGAGAGAACTCTCCTCTTGCTTCTCAAACATCATTTAAATGATAGCGTGAGTCAGACCAAACGTTTCCACTTCAAAGCTCAGATAATATTCAGAGCTTCAAAATGACTGCCTAATGAATATCTTTAGTCAAGAATTCCTTGAGGTCAGGGAAGTGATTCAGTGTCCTCTGTATGACCTTGCATAGTCGAATTAGCTTCAAAATTAAGTCTTTAATTGCATGGATAAATTGCTAGCTTTGTAATGGTGACATTTACTGGTGTCAACAGCACAAGAGTGGATGTCATTGTACTGTATAATTAACAGACCACATAAAGATGAAATTACATTTTTCTTCATCAAGTTCTGTCCATATGCAGACAAAACACACCGGGCTGTCATGTTTCTAGATGCACCGTTTAGATTATGTAAAGTTTTGCAAATCTGCTTGTAGGTCATACCTCTGAGATCACCATAAAAGCAGTGTCGGTTGTCGAGGTGTCGCCTGTCCACTGAATGTCCTACTTCTAAACATGAAATAGCTACAGTAGTGCATGTCTACAGTATTAAACACTGACTATACAAGCCAGTTCTCCATGACACTCCATTCATTAGTTATACAGTAGGGATCACTGTCTGTGGTTTCTGTAGTCCAATGTCATCACACTTCTTCTATCCACAAGTCCTCCTAAACCATTTATGGTCCAAACTTTTACAGAACCTTTATCAGGAAGCATAGGTGTACACTAGCTGTTTCATTTTCCAATAAATTATATCTTTAAACATGAACCTTGGTGGGATGTCGAGCGGTGCAGGTTATGATTGTTATATTCAGCAGTTCATGTACTGTATGTGTCGCCTATGCTTCACAGGCAGGTGACACAAAAACAAAGGATAGCAAATGCAGTTTTTTTAATTACCGTCAAATGTAATATCAAGCAACATAAGAGCAAGGCACAACAAACAAAACAGGATATAACAAATAATCTGTTGAAAGAATGGAAAAATGGCACACATTCAAATAAATATCCAATAAGACACATTGGTTGCAGTTGCAATTATAACACTCACACCTGTAAATTTGGTTTATTTTATCAGTATGCCTTCCACTATCATTAATCAGCCTGTAAAATAACACATGATGCAGGACTTTTTATCATTTACCATTATTAACCGTTTCCATATCACTGGCCAATGGTCTTAAGGATACTATTTATCTGCGATAGATATGAAACAATATTTTGTCTATAAAAATATGGTTCTTTAGATAAGCAAGTTCACGAATTTAAATGGATTCATAATTTTATAGTTTTATATTTATGTATTTAATATTGATATATGGCATTTTTGTTTGTTTATTTTGTTATTTATACGTATTTAGAAGTCAAAAACTTGAATTTAAGTGAGACCTCGATATCAATATCACAATTTTGGTAAGTCCCCATTACTGTACATGTCCTTAATTTACATGCACTCAACTCTAATCCCTGTTTGTTCTCTAGGATCTTTTTTCCTACCAACTTTTTTTCCTAACCAAATTTATTCCAAAAACTTGGATCCACTAAAGACTATTTTAAAGTTATTTCATAGCAGTTACATATCTTAATCATTACAGTGTAATTAAAGCATTTTGGTAACACTATTCAGTGTGGTGAACATAACGCCAACATAAGCCTCTATTGACCCTCAGCTGTCATAACCCTTAAGGGTCGACCACATCGTCGACGATGCCAATAACTTTTTTTCTCTTTGCAAGTGTTTTTGTAAATGAAATTATATTGTACCAACCCAGAAATTTTTTTTACACAAATGGTTGAAAATGGTTTTCTTTCCAAAAAGTTCGCCAAAGTTCACCAAAGTATCGCCAAATAAATGTTAAAAATAAAATACAGACGTATGTCAGATACTCATCTACACATGCATTGGAGACCCGTCCCTGCGCTTAGTGCTCCATTCACATACAAGATTTATGTAAACGACTCTATTCAGATGTACAGTAAGTAAATGCTAATTGCTGTGTTGTTTGCGGGGTGGTGATGTGATAATGCATGTCCGCGTCCAACAGAATTTTTGCCCCAGGAAAGGCTTGATTGAAGAAACAAAAAATTTTTTTCAAAATGTTCAAAAGAAATTTTACGTAAGAATCTTTCCCTAAGAAAATGACTTGTTGAATGAATTCACACAAATAATAGTAATCATCACGCTTTTTTGCTGTGTGTGTCCAGTGTTGAATAATTATTTGACCACATTATGAATGCCCAGTTTGTGCTCTACATAAATAAAGGAAATGTATTAGCTACTACTGTATATTGGTACAGATTGGAAATTTACACCAATTTAAGAAGAGTGCAGGTCTTTAGAAAGGCCTCAGACCCCTAAGGGTTTTAAACAGCTGTGTCTTGACCCTTAGCGGTCTTACAATACAATTTACAGCCAAATGTTTAAAAGCAAATGACCGTATCATCAGTATGCGCTTGTTGCACATCTCACTCCAGATTAGGTTTTCTTTAGGACTAACAATAACCTCCACTCATCTAGGAAGGCTTTCCACAAAATCTTTTTGAGTGTGGCTGCAGTGATTTATGATAACTGCATACAGTATAAGCATGAAGGTCAGATGTCTACAAACTTGACAATTTAGTGCATACATTTGATCATTACATTTTTCTTTACTTTTTAAAACTAATTTATTATACTGTACTAATTTATTATATGATATGAACACTGTAATTATGTTCTCATAAGTATTCAATAAATAGTATAAGCAGTAAAATAAAGGTCACTGGTCATTGTTTAGTACAGAAATCATGAGCACTGATTTCGGTCATTTGTGATGTCAATAAAAAACATTGATCAGTAGTCAGCTATTCTTAAAATAAAAAATTATTTTAATAATGGGCAGAAGTTCCTTGATTAATTAATATGTGAAAAAAAAAAAAAAAAAAAAAGAACATTTCATTTTAAGATCAGGGTAAATGTAGGTGGCCTAAAAAAGAGTTCAGTTTTGTTTAAGAAATAAAACACACTGAATAATAGGAACAGGAGACGCAAGTGATGGCAAAATTCTGTTAAGCACTTTAACAAAGTTTATCATAAATGGAAGTCAAACAACAGGCAAATGACAGGTGACCTGCAACCAGCGGTTGACAAAAGACATAAACCCTGTATTTAAGTAAAAGTATAGATATCCCAAGTAAACTATTATTTACATAAAAACATTTCTGCATTTACATTTCTACTTGAGAAAAAGTACAAAGTAGTAAGTATCAAAATTACAGAGCTTCTCCCAGCTCACAGTAGCCCTTAAATCATATCCGAAGGTCTTTTGTCCCTTCCTCTCTCACACACCTCCACTTTCAAAACTAATTTCAAAACACATCCTTTACAAATCGCAATTACAGTACGTTCTGTATAACAATCACTGCTTCAAATGCTATATACAGGTACTACAGTGGTTATGTACTGCAAAGCCATGCACAAATGTAGTGAATGTAGTGTGTACTGTAGGATGTAGTGATGTTAGATAGTAAAAAATATCCACGGAAAAAAGTACTGAAATAAGGTACTCGTATGTGAAAACAATAATTAAGTACAAAGTAAAAAAGGTACTTCGTTACCTTCCTACTCTGCTTGCAACAGGTGTAAACTGGGAATCATTATACTGTAAAGGAGAAGAGCATACACGGACGGCAATCACAGAACAAAGGCTTGCAGTGAGCACTAGTTCCAGAATCATTGTGTTATAGGTTCAGGTGTGCTATGTTTGCATTTTTCTTGGGATTTTTCCTGACTTTTTCCACAAATTTAGTTGTAGCCAATTCCCACCTGTTATTAGAGGTGTCCCCCCTCAAAGCTACAACTGCCAACCAGGGAGGACGTGGACTATCATGCGTTTCCTCCGAACCAGGCCGACCGTATCTTTTCGGAATGCTCGATCACTTATTTACATTTACAGCATTTAGCAGATGCCCTTATTCAGAGTGACTTACATTATTTCTTATTATACATCTGAGCAGTTCACGGTCAAGGGCTCAACAGTGGCAACCAGGTGGTGCTGGGGTTTGAACATGAGACTTCCAATTCACACACCTCCACCCTTCTAAATGAGCTTGGCCAATCTGCTATCACTAGGCTCCTGGTATCAGGAGGCTAAAGCATCACCAGGATTCAAACTTACAGTCCCTGGATGATAGGGTGAGATTGTTACCGCTGCACCAGTCGGCCGTAGTGCTCATGTTTCTAGGCTGAACTGCGGTATGAGTCTGACGCCGATTCTAGCACGGATCTGATACTGAGGCATGCTTTTATAAAAAAAATAATCAACAACAACATGACAATTAACACGACCTAATCAACCCAGTGTTTTAACTATATCTGGAGGCAAAGAAAGGTCAGTAATGTTAACATGCGGGTTAATAAAAGGGAAAATACTGATGCGTAATCTCACCACTAAACCTCATCAATAATTTACTATGCAATTCAACGATCACAGGAAGAAATCCAACGGCGCTAAACTCTCTGATGATCTTGTAATATTAATGGCCCGATTTTGGATTAATAATGTCCGGAAAATATGCGGAACATATTTTATTCATTGCATTTTTTAAAATCTTCAAACGTGTAAAGATTTGAGAGTGTTTTTTTTTCCAACTAATCAATTTCATCAGGACAAAAGGCTGTTTATTTCTGAGGCAGAGGAGAGACAACGTGTGCAGCAATTTAATTTGTTCAATGCGAGCCGACCCTTCATGCAATTTTCTACTATTAAAATCTGGCCTTCAAAACTCAAACAGATGGAACAGCTGTAATAAACGTATCCGTGTGTATTTGGGATGTCATTGACACGCGCATATTGCACACACACACAGAGCTTCGCTGCTGCGTTTCTTTCCTTAGTGGTGTCACAAATGCAACTGCAGCATAGGGGAAGAGGAAAAAGAAAAAAAAAAAAAGTAGAGTGAATGTATTTTCCTGACCTATTGGAGCAGTTAATCCCTCTGCTCTGTTAGACTCCTCTCCATTTGCAAGCAAGCGTGCTGTCTGATGAAATGCGCTTGACTCATAATTATATAAAAGCCCCAACTGATCCCTGACCTCATCATACAATGTGGTCTTCTGAGGAATGGCAAAGGTCATAGGTCACTGAAAGAGAGGCCAAGCTTGTCTGGCAGCTTTTGTAGGTCTTCCCCTTGCAACTGTGATGCTTTCTGATTTTTCTTGGCTAATTATGCAGATAGAATAACTAATGGCCTTAATTAGTACTCCATGCCAAATTTGGGGTCATCAAAAGCTCTGCATCGTCTGAGTGTTGCTAAAATCTGTCCAATGAAATTGTTTGTGTTTATTTTATGTCTGAGGGACATGATGATGATGATGATGATGATGATGCAATACATTAAACTAATTTAAGGACAGATGAAACATACCTAATGCTGCTATTGATCTACAAGAACCTTGTCGTAAACAATATACAGATCTTATCACAACCATGTCAACAGCGCTGCTATGCTTCCATAGATATTTACAAACCCAGTCACTTATCACTATAAAGGCACAGACACAAACACACAAGACGGTCATAACCTTGACAAAAACATAGCTCTGTCAATACAAAGTTAATATCCTGCCATTTGTATTTATAAAACATATCACTATAAAGAGACAGACAAACACATAGATCACGCTGGCATTACTTTGCCATAACCTTGTCAGGATATACACAGATCAGCCATACCATTATGTTCACCTGGCTAATACTGAGAAGGTCCCCCTATTCCCACCAAAACAGAGAAGACTCTGTGTTCTGAGCCCTTTCTTTGAGAACCAGCATTTGTTTTTTCAACAATTTGAGCTACAGTAGCTCTTCTATTGGATCAAACTCCATAGGCCAGCCTTCGCTCCCCATGGACATCGGTGTGTCTTGGTTCACCGTTTTTCCTTTCTTGGGTCAATTTTGGTAGGTCCTGACCCCTACAGACTGGGAAGATTCCCCACCTCGCAGTTTTGGAGTTGCTCTGACCCATCATATCACCCAGCACAATGTGGCTCTTGACACAGTACCTATAGTTACGATATTATTATAAGTAATATAAAAAAGCCAGGTACCCTTCTTAGAAAACCCATTTCGGCCACTTCGCTCATGACCATAGGTGAGGGTTGGAACGAAGAGCCCCCGCTGCTCCGATTCTCTGGCCAACTTCACTATGTTCCAATGTTCCATAACTTGTAAACAAGACCCTGAGATACTTAAACTTCTTAATTTGGGGTAACGACTCGCTCCCTACATGTACCTGGAGTAGACAATCCATCGATTTCCTGCTGAGAACCATGGCCACAGATTTCATGGTGCTGATCCTCATCCCTGCCGTTTCACATTCAGCTGCAAACAGATCCAGCAAGCGCTGCAGGTCACAGACTGATGATGACATCAGGACCACATCATCTGCAAAAGGCAGCGATGCAATCCTTAGCCCACCAAACTGGATACCCTCTCGTCCACAGCTGCGCCTTGATATCCTCACTCATCGTCATTACCGCTTAATCCTGTATTCAGGGTCGCGGGGAGCCTGGAGCCTATCCCAGAAGACTTAGGGCACGAGGCAGGATACACTCTGGACAGGGTGCCAAGCCATCACAGGGCACACAGACATACAAACACTCACACACTCATTCACACACTACAGGCAATTTGGAAACACCAATTAACCTAACCTACATGTCTTTGAAAATGTGGGAGGAACTCCATGCACACAGAGACGGGAATCGAGCCTGGCCAGGAATCGAACCCGGACCCTGGAGGTGCAAGGCGACAGTGCTAACCACTACACCACCATGCCGCCGCTTTGATATCCTGTCCATGAAAATTACAAATAGGATTGGTGACAGGGCACAGCCCTGGCGGAGGCCAACACCCACTGGAAACAAGTCTGACTTACTGCCGAGAATCCGAACACAGCTCTCACTTTGGGCGTAAAGGGATTGGATGGCCCTGAGAAGTGACCCCCTCACCCCATACTCCCGCAGTACCTCCCACAGAAAATCCCGAGGGACCCGATCATATGCCTTCAGAGCCAGCTTCTGCCACCTGGGTCTGGTCCTTCGAGGCCCTCGGCCTTCACTGCTACCCAAATAAGAGCGTACCCAACCCCATCGGTTTCTCTCGCAGGTGGTGGGTCCACGTTGCTCTTTCGGGCTGGGGCTGCCCGGGACCCGTGGAAGACCCGCCTAAAAGGCACTCGCTGACTGGGCCCCCTGTCCAGGCCTGGCTCCAGACATGAGTCCCATGCTTCCTCCGGACAGGGTCACTTTACTTCTTCCTCTTTTTTTCATGTTTTTTTTTTTAACCATACTTGGTTTTGCCGCTTGCCTGAGACCACCCTACCAGAAGCACATGGCTCCAGACATCACCGCTCCCAGGTTAATGAGGGCACGCAAACGTCTCCACCGCGATAAGGTGATGGTTATCGGAGAGGATTATATTATTAATTATTATTAATTAATTTATTTATTTATTTATTTATTATTATTATTATTATTATTATTATATGATACATGTTATTTTATATATATATATATATGTGTGTGTCTTATGGCTATTACACAACCATAACATGTATTATGCATAACTCCTATTAACGTAATAAAAATTGTTTATATATAGAGGAAAAATAAAACTAATTTCACTTAGCAACACTAAATAAAAAATAGCACATACTGTAGATCTGTTGTTACAGATAATAATAATATATTTTTTTATGTAGGCCTAAGGAACAGTCCTTCAAGTTTCATGAAGGACTTTTAGCCTCTCATTGTCAGATGTTTTTTTTTTTTGTCTAGCCACACAGTGACCTATAAACCATTCAAGCATAAAAAACATCTACCTTATGGCACAAACCAGTGAGAAACAGGTGTAGATGATGACAGATGATTAGGCCGGTGTTTAGTATACTACTTAGTATGACACTTAGTGATGCTGAATGCTGAGTGGTTGGAACAGACGAGAGGGAAATGAGGTTGCTGCTGAGGTTGTAACATAAGCAACCTACTTTATAAACAGTATTGGCACTTCTTATCTTAATGCACTTTGCAGCCTGTCACAGTAAAACATTTGTTTCAATTTCTTTCATTTAGTCTACATCATTTAGTTAATTGTAATATGAAGGAATGAGAGGGCGCAAGACTTTTACACAATAATGTAACTGAGACTTATCGATGTGACATGATCTTGTTGTCTACATTTATAAAATCTTACATGTAGGTAAGTATATAAAGTGCACTTAAAATGTATAGATAATCAAAAATGAGGACAAGCAATAAATAGATGATTAAGCACATACACTGGACATTGTAGTGCTACAATAAAGACAAACAGTACAGCAGGTATTTATAAAACCCACATAAGCATTCATATAGACTTGGGGCAGCGGGTATGATAAGAACTGATTTTGTTTGTCACTTCATATGAATTATGATGAGTAGATTATTAGAGTAATGTAGGCATTATTCAGCTTTATAAACTTGACTTTGTGAGTGCTGTTACAACACTAGAGCATGTCCAGAATTGTGCTGATACTAAAGAAATATATAGAAAACAGATATATTGATTTACTTATTTTGGAGTTGTAAAGCTAAATAACTATTTAATAACTAGAGCATGACACCGAGCCAAACATTTTATCTTGTTTATGGGTGGCGTTCTAGCAGAAGACCACCTGTGCTGACCTTCAGCCCTTTGAAATACATTAATGATGACAAATACCGGAAGCTTTCCCTCCACACAAATAATACACACAATGCCACAGTGCCAGGCTGAATGAAGCATTAATGAGAGACAGCCAGTCAACCCAACCTCGCTGCTCCAGCCTGGCCGTGAGGGCTAGCATCGCTAATGAGTCGGACATCATGCATTCCGCTCGCACAGACATCCTGCACCTGAGAGGGCAGAGCCCGAGAAAGGCCAACTCTCTTTAGCAAAAACCATTAGCTAATCTCTCTCTTTCACACTCTCTGTGAAATAAACCAACACTGCAGCACTTTATTATTCTAATAGGTATCCACTGCATGTGGATTATGTGTAAAAGAAAGGGGTTGTGCTGTCATATGAAAATACTCAATGTGAGGGATCCAGGTTCGAGTAATAATCAGCATGTTAGTGGATGATTTTTAGAAGATATAAATGTTTAGAGTCTGCTCCTTGCTATAATTCAAAATTACGAAATCAATCTAATCTTTTTTTCCCCAAAGGTCCAAATAGATATGACATCTAATTAACTGGTATAATTGGAAAGCAGAAACCTTAACATGTTGTTATGAATACAGTGTGGCCGTCAAATGAGCTCATTTTTTTTTCTGTGAATATGCACAAAAGGCACTTCAGGCAGTGCTACAGGCTTTTTGTATTAGTGAACATATAACAAATCCAATCATGTTTTCTTGTGTATTATTGTGTGTTTTCAGAGCAATGTCATGCCAACACTAGGGCACTGCAGGAATAAGAATAAATACAAATGCTTGGAATAGACACTTTGTAACTAACACATCAGGAAACGCACAGAAGCATAACAGTTTCAACAGATGCAAGGCAACAACCAAACTGGATATAAATGTCCTGTACACGCACACAGAGGAAAAAGCCATGCAAAAACCATGTAGGGTAATGTAAATAGACAAAATATTAATTCATTCATTCATCTTTAGAATCTGCCTAGTCAGGAGTTATAAATTGAGGTACTAGAGTAAATTTTAGGAAATGTGTAAAAACCGGGTACAAACAATAATAGCAAATGTGTACTAAGATCTCTCCATGCTGAGATACTGTAACTGGCGTGTCTCTGGGTTTATTTTTAGTTGTTGCAAATATGGGTGTTTGGGTTCATATTTAATACAATAAAAATTAAGTTTTATCCCATGCTTACTTCAGGTTTATTTCGCAACACAAATATAAATATTTGAAGAAGTACAAAAATACAACGGAAGAGGATTAGGGGAAACCTAATTGTAACTAAAGTCAGACGTCTGAGGGAAAAAAAGGCAGACTTCTGAGACTAAAGTCCGAATAAAAAAAATAAAATAAAAACGAAAGAAAGAATTTTGATTAGAAAATTCAGAACTATTTAAAATAGTGGCCATAATGCTGGCAAAATGTGACATTATTTTCTTCTACCCAAGGAAATTAGGTACAGTATAGCATGCAACTACTGGAGGCAGGTCTACAAGTGTATGCTACTGGTTTATTAAAGATGGACATACAGTAGACCATACATGGTTCTCATAATTTATATTACATGTATAAGAATGTATGTTAAAATGAAGAGGAAAAAAATATATATAAAGTCACTATCGGGAATACACTGTTCTGTATAAACATAATAATAATAAATAATTGAACACAGATAATAATAATTGTACCTGTGTACACACCCATCTTTGGCAGACAAAAATGAATATTCATGAGCATGCAAATGCAACTGTTACATGGCAAGTTGTCAAAACAAACAAGATGTCAGAAACCCAATCAAGTAAAGATTTCACTTGGCAGATTCCGTAAGAAGCGTACATCCTATTTTTTGCGAGTTGACTATGTGTCTGCCATGATGGTGTGTCACTAAACAATGCAGGAAAACTAGTTCATGCTTTTATCACCTCTAGGTTGGACTATTGCAACGACTTACTGTCTGATTGTTCAACTAGGTGCAAAAACAAGCTTCAGTTAGTCCAGGATGCAGCAGCGAGAGTCTTCATTAGAACCAGAAGATACGAGCACATCACCCCTATCTTATCTTCACTTCATTGGCTCCCTGTGAAATTTCGCATCAATTTTAAAATACTACTTTTGACATATAAAGCATTAAATGGTCTTGCGCCGCAGAGTGTCTTACGATCTGCTGCGCCTACGTCAATCAAAGGGTGCAGGCTGCTTGTCAGTACCGCGTATTATGAAAACTACAGCTAGGGGCAGAGCTTTTTCTTACAAAGCCCCAAAGTTATGGAATAGTCTTCCAATTAATGTTCGGGACTCAGACACAGTC
>JAQMYL010000016.1:5511703-5522569 GCA_030014365.1 Clarias pachynema | reverse complement strand
GTGTGTGTGTGTGTGTGTGTGTGTGTGTGTGTGTGTGTGTGTGTGTGTGTGTGTGTGTGTGTGTGTGTGTGTCTGCTACTGAGACATGAGGCAGAGATGAAGGAGTTGAGGCAAGCTTTTAGCCTCCCGCTTCTTATTCATGACTCCCTGTGGCAACACTGAATGCTGTTCTCTATCAACGTCTCACCTTTTCTCCTTCATACACATTTTCTCTCTCTCACACACACACACACACACACACACACACACACACACACACCTTTCAAACGTATCGTCACCTCAATTTATCTGCATAGAAGCCAACAAATAAAAGAGGCTCTTCTTTTCATCCAGGAGTTACCAATAACTCTTGCACTTGTATCTTATCTGTGCTCCCCTGACCCTCGGCTCCATCGAGCACACTGAGTACATACACCAAGTACACGCACCGGGTACACACACCAAGTACACACACCGAGTACACACAACTCTCCCCACATGCTCTGCCACGGCCCTCCTGCTGAGTTCAATACATATCATTTTAAAGCTATTTCTTCCTCCTAACCAGTGTGTGTGTGTGTGTGTGTGTGTGTGTGTGTGTGTGTGTGTGTCTACACAACTCTAAAGCATGTCATTCTGGAAGGTAACACTTCTATCACTCTATCCTCCAGCTGGTTAAGAGCACCATGGAGTGCTAAACAGTGTAAAATCCCATAGCAGAGAAAAGAGGAACATTCATTAAACCTGCACAAATTGTGAGCAGCTTTAATTAACAATTACATACAGCACTGTGCAAAAGTTTTAGGTTATTGAGTCAGTACAAAAACATCAGTATTCCAGAACAAAATTAAAAGTTAAAAAAAGTATTTTATACTTTTTTAAAGAAAAAGTATTTGTATGCCAGAACACGTTTTAGACGAAAAAAAAAATTAAAAAAGCAGCCGGATTTTGCATGCAAGAGACAGGTGCAACAGTCAAAGTCCTGCAGGATGCTCAGTAAAACTTAATAACTGATTTCTTTACAAAACCGCACCAAATGCTGACTTTCTTTTTTTAAATAACTACAGTACTTTTTTTTAAAGACATACTTGCTCTACAGTGCATACTGTACATACAGTGCATTTATTTGCACTGTACCGTACGCAGCAAGAAAAGAAAAAGAAGCAGGAAACAGTGTCTTGAATCTAGTCAGACATTATATATATATAATTGATTTTAAAATTTTTATTAAATGATTATAATTAAATAAAATATTATTAAGCCTATTTCTAGTAGCTAGTTCCTCGTTCTAGTTATGTACCAATAGAACAAGAAATTGTCACTAAAAATAGCCAAATATATCTCAACATAGGTCTAATAATATTTGGTCTATTGCAAATTCACTGACCAGCAAAGGAAAAAAGAAATTTGGAGAATGAAAAAATAAGACTGATTAAAAGAATGAGCTGAAAGAAAACAATTATTTTAACATATAAACAATAAAGGGGAATGAAAAAAGCAAGACAGCAAAAATAAAAGTAAATGTATTAACCCATTAATCTTACAATTATCAAAGAAAAGAAAGATAAAGACAAAAAGAAGAAGGGAAAGAAGGAAGTGTTAAGTCAATGATAAAAATGTTTAAAATTAAAATAGATAAAGAAAAAGAAGAAAGAAAGAAAGAAAGAAAGAAAGAAAGAAAGAAAGAAAGAAAAATATTAATAGATTATAAAAAAAAAAGGATAAAAGAAAGTAATTAATCAAGAATGAAATAAACAAACGTAACAAAAATAGTAGAAAGAAAGAAATAATTATTTCTTATTATTTTATAATAATGATAATAAATTATTATTAAGAAATAATTCTTTCTTTCTACTATTTGTATGTAGAAAGAAACATCCTCGTTATTGTTATATATATATATTTAGTATATATATATATTTGTTCATATATATATATATAAGAACAATTTTTTTTTTTTTTTAAAAAGATCAAAGATTTAAGAAAAGAATCAAAATCCCCAAATCCAGCTTAGAAATCCAAACATGGAAAGGAACAAGTGAATTGTGAACAGAAGGAAGAATATTAAAGCCAGAAGACAAATAGATAAATTCTAAATGAATTCTTAATAAAGAAAGAGCCCAAACATTCTTGCTGCAAATGCTTGAACATGAGAAGAAGAAAATGTTACTGCTGCTCTGTTTTCAGAGCTGGAGTGGTCATGTAAGTGATTATGTGACATTACATGTGAATCAGTGGCATGGATGTTGATGTTAGCACTGTGAGGCAAGTTCATTAGTCTGCCACAGGTGGAAGAGGAAATGTGATGAACCCTATCAGGCTAACATCTCCACCGGGGAGAAAAGAGAAACCTGGCAACAGCAGGCCACGCATGAAATTACATCAGCATCCTCGCTCTGCGTGTAATTCCATTATGATGGATGTGAAGGGAAAGCGTAGGTGTGGTGTAATTAACAGGTAATTGACATTAGAGAGCTGGCTTGCATGCGGTTGGCACAGGAGAGATGCTTCAGGTTCTGACTTTACACAGTTTTCCAGGCCACTTTGGCGAGTCTTCGGCGTCATATGCATGAGGGAGAAGGTCATGCTGGATTAGACGCAAGGCATCGATAGAGAAAGATGGGTTATTCTGATGTGTAGGAAACATGGGAGGTCACAGAGCAACTCAGAGAAAATACAAAGTAAAGAAGTAACCATGGAAACAAATAAGTAAGCACAGGCGATTCAAATCAAATAAAAAGGTTTTCCATGAGAGAACAGAAGAAACAGAAACTGACTTATTTTTCCAGAATCGTTCTTAAAAATGGTTTTGTAATAAAATTTTGATAAATAATTAAAGGGCTGAATGGTTGGATGGAAGAAAACAAGCAAGACGAAAAGCCAGAAAATTAAAAGAGAAAAATGAAGCAGATGAACAAATTAGACAAAAAATGGCAAATGTAACACAAAGAAAGAAAGAAAGAAGGAAGGAAAGAAAGAAGGGGAAAAAACAGCAGGCCACGCATGAAATTACATCCGCATTCTCAGAAAAAGAAAGAGAATAAGAGAGTGAGAGAGGATAAAATATTGAGAGAAAGGATAAGAGAGTCAATGAGTGAGAGTGAGATAGGATAAAAGTAAGTGAGAGAGAAGATAAGAGTGAGGAAGAGGATAAGAGAGTGAGGAAGAGGATAAGAGAGTGAGTGAGAGGAGAAGAGAGTGAGTGAGAGGAGAAGAGAGTGAGTGAGAGGAGAAGAGAGTGAGGGAGAGGAGAAGAGAGTGAGGGAGAGGAGAAGAGAGTGAGGGAGAGGAGAAGAGAGTGAGGGAGAGGATAAGAGAGTGAGGGAGAGGAGAAGAGAGTGAGGGAGAGGAGAAGAGAGTGAGTGAGAGGATAAGAGAGTGAGTGAGAGGATAAGAGAGTGAGGAAGAGGAGAAGAGAGTGAGGAAGAGGAGAAGAGAGTGAGAAAGAGGAGAAGAGAGTGAGGAAGAGGAGAAGAGAGTGAGGGAGAGGTTAAGAAAGACAAGAGGAGTGTGATAGCGTGTGTTTTTTCTCAGGACGCCTGTTGAAACCTGTTTGTCATTGTGCTCAGTCGCCAGCCAGCCGTGTTTCTCGCAGCAGCAGTAATCTGCCAAAACCCACTTAGTGTCAGCCAGGATTGTTATTTGCTCATCACCATAAAAGCATTTTCAACAGGCGAAGCCGACGAAGCAGAACACTGTTACTGTTGCTCCTGTGGACACAACAATTTAGCAAAACACTAGCAATCTTCAAAAATAAAACTATCTATCTGTGTTGTGGCAGGAACAGAAAGCAGACCGAGCTGGTGGGAGATGATCAAATCAAACAAAACACTATCCTTAACTAAAGATATTATTTATCATCACATCTGTCAGATCTTTTCACTGTCATATGCAACGCTTTATTGTGTTTCTGTAAAAGAGTATATCTTCACAAACAGAACTTTTAACACCACAGCAGTTTCAGTTCTCGATTCTAGTGGCTCAGATAGTGTAACTTCAGATGGTGCTTTGCTGGAACGGCAGAGCTGACTGTACTTCATCTTAATGGCAATGTGACATCGTTTTGTAGAGAAAAAAAAAGAAGAAAAAAAATTAGAAGCCCAGTGTTTTTATAATAAAATAATAACCGGTGATGGAAATGTTGTAAAGAGGAGCTAGTGCTCTTCACAGGAGGGAGGGATAAAGGAGGGAAGGAAAACAAAGTCTAGAAAGGTAGAGGAATGTTAAAAATTGAATGGAAAGACAAATCAAACAAAACAAAGAAGGCTAGAAATATAGAAAAATAAGATGAAGCAAAAGAACAAACATCTAATATAAAACTAGAAGAAAAAAGAAAGAAAGAAAGAAAGAAAGAAAGAAAGAAAGAAAGAAATGTATAAAAAATTAAAAGAAAGGGAGGATGAAGCAGAGGAACAAACATCTAATATAAAGAAAAAAACAAAGAAAGAAAAAAAAACTAAGAAATATGAAAAATATGAACAAAAAAGAAGGTAAAGATGAATTAAACAATTATCTAATTTAAAAATGAGAAAAAGGGAAATAAATGTAAAAAATGAATGGCTAGAATTATAGCAAAAAAAGATGGACAAAAAAAAAAAACAACGGAACAAAGGAAGGATGAACCAAATGAACAAACATCTAATTTACAGAAACAGAAATATAAGCAAAGAAACAACAGCAGCAATGAAGAAAATGATAGAATGCAAACAAAAAAGCAGCCTGATCTCAGCTTGATTATTTTCCTCTAATATCACAACCTAAAGTGTTTTTTCTCTCTTACTGTATATGCCAGCAAACTCCAAGAACCCCACCCCCACCCATCCTCCTCCATTTTTATGGCAATTAAAGTGTTAACCACCAGTTTATTACAAGTCTGAGGCGCCTCTACTGTACAAGTCCCTGTGTATAAGCTGTTACTCTAGTAACAATAACACATTAAATCAAGTGCTGTTACATACAGTAAAGCACACACCTCCTGACCAATTAGATTCAAGCATTCAACCAATGGTCCTTTGGATAATATATAGTGAAAACTTAATACATAACTAACTAAATCTCAGAAAGCTGTGTATGTCTGTGGAATGACCCATCATGCAGCATTTTATTTTGAGTGGTACCGTCAGATTTTAATATACCGTATGACCTTAACGAGTATCACAAAGTTATACGCGCAAGTCGTACGCAGATCTTTAAATTCCAGTCAGTTTCAGGAGACATAATGAAGCGCCTCGGACGACAATAACGGCTTGTAGATAACAACAAGTTCAGTCACCTTGTCTTGCATCTAATTATGAGATATTTCCAAATGACCCCAGTGTCTCTGCGTACACTCACACAGACAGACGATTCTCCTCCACCGGCGTGTGTTACTGCTTCTCCTAAAAGTTTTCCTAAAGGCTGGAGGGGAGCTTATAGAGGCGTCCTGCAGGCAGACATGGCTAAAAAACCAAGCACATTTACGAGCGCGACAGCGGGAATGCGTGATATAGAAGAGGAGTTGTTGAGGCAGGGGGTTGAGAGAGCTGTCAGCTAAACCCAGGGCTGCTACTTGCTGAAAATATATGGGAGTTACAGGAAGAGAGAAAAGTCGCATAAGTGATTTGAAGTCTTGCAAAGTTGAAAAAAAAATCTAGTTCGTCTGGTGTAGATTTTTATTATGCTCTCTTTCTTGTTTTCTGCAGCTTTCATCCTGTTCTCTCTCTTTTTTGTGCTGTCAACCAAAAGTTAACAACCAAATAGAGATTTTAGAATTAATAAAAGTTTTACATGAAATTGGTCCATATCGATTCATAAAATTTTTTTAGCCGGAGTTCTTAATAGGACATACAGTACAAATTTTGATGTGTATGCCATATTAATAACTATCATAGACTTCTAAACTACAATTCACCTGAACCTGGTTGTTTTTTCTTTAAAAAAAAAAAAAAAAAAAAGTCATTTAAAATTAGTCAGGTTTTATTCGAGTCACTGTCCACCGGTCTACTGGAAAAATATCAATACGAGTTATGTAAATTCAAGAGGGATTTTATCACAAGTCCCAGTTTGACCCGGTCTCTTATCCGGAGATACCGTACAAAAACATTAGCCATACTGTAGATAAGATGTTATAATGCAGCTTGACATCGCTGCACAAGTTTGTCACATTTTGAAAGGTGAACTATTTCAATTAAAAGAAACTCCTTATAAATATCAGCTGTTCATAATCATATCAGCTGCTTTTAGTTTTTACATCAATAAAAATACAGTTTTCGAGTTTAGAAATTTTTAAAAGGAAGTCGATGGATCTAAAAGACTGACCAAAAAAAAACACTAGTGCCTTGAGATGTCACTAAAATGGACAAAGCAAAAAAAATGAGAGCGTTATAGCCTTGTAAATGTGGAGATCAGATAGCCAGAACAATCCATCAGGAATTCAATATTTATCTTTGCACAAGAAAATGCTCTCAGACTTGGTATTTAGTATTTTGGCATTCTAACCACGATGGCTGTCCACACAGCACGGGAGGGGGGAAGGTCATACAGAAGAATGTCATATAAATTGTCTTTCTTCTGCCGAACTGGCGGATGAGAGGAGAAAAGAAAAGCGCTCAGCGGTGGCATCAGACGTTTCATTTAGAGCCTGTCAGACGGCTTTTCACAACATCTTAGCAATTGAAAACGCTTTACGTCTCTGAATGACAAGTCATCTAAGTGGAGGACAAGGAAAGGAGGCGAACACTCACTCTGTGCTATCTTGGCAAGATGAAGACGGTTGACCCAGGAGATCTTGCTAAGAGGACTAGGAGTGTTGAACACCACCATGAAGCTGACTGGACGGCCAGACCTGGTACAAACACATGAACGAAAGAAAAACGAGTTTTTAAAAGATGGATGTATTCACAGTTATTCTGGGTTTGTTGCCAGACACTACTGTATGCAATAACAATACTATCCTTGTCACAATTAAATAAACAAATAGTTCAAACAAAATGTCTAATAAATGAATAAAAACTTAGTTTTAGTCAAATATCGTGTGGAAGTAAATTATTTTATAAGCAAGTATTTGCTATCTTCATTAACTTTAATAAGGTGAGTGTTATGTGTCCAGTGCTATTATAATTCTATAATTAAATGGGAAATATTTCTTAAAAGGAAATCATGCACACTGGGGTAATTAAATTATTAACCGGAGTGAATTTTCAACACATTTTCTTATAAAAGCAACTACAATTACAGCAAGTGTTCTTTTCTTTTTTTTTGATAGATTGATAGATTGATAGATAGAGTCTACTATTTGCGATTTTTTAAAACAATAAAACCACAACAGGAATACATTTGTCTTTATTCTGCAGCTTATTTCATTTCTTTCCCTTTTTTTTTTATAACTATATGAACCCTTTTTAATATTCACAATTTAAATCTATATCTATCTATTTTATATATATTATTAGTATTATTATGAGTAGTAATAGTAGTAGAATTAGTACAGTAGTATTGCAAAGTGCTTTGGTCATGCAACAAATACACCAGAACAGAAAATTCATTATATTTTCTTGATAAATTTCCCTTTGTCATAACGTGCCTTCAGATAAATTATAGCTGTGATTGATTCTTTAATGTTACATAGACTAGGGCCACCCATGGGCTTCGTTAAGTCTTTAATTTATTACAACACTTTACACACCACCACCTACACAATGTCACTGCAAGCATGCTTTTTTTTTTTTTAATTAAACACTATTCAAAATATGTATAAATAAAAGCCCACTCATGCAATTTCCAGCAATGTTGTAGAAAATTCCAGTATTAGTGTGAAGGGTTATTAGTCTCAAGGAGACTCAGGTCGTTCACTGAGCCAAGTTCATAGGAGTCCTAATGAGCAGGAGCCATTTCTGTGAATTTTATACGAATGAGGTAATAAGAAAACGCTTGTCAATGACTAACGTTAACCAATTATATTTTTATAAGACTGTTATTAATGAAGTTGTCTGAAAGAGTCACGGAACTCTTACTTTAACCATCTGTAACCTTTTTCAACAAACTGCTAAATTTGCACTTTTGAGACCATAATGGCTCCACGGATGATTATTTATGAAAGAGAACCAGAAAAGGGATTTTAATGAAGTAAAGAGTGCCGGATCAACCCGCCAGTGACAAATTAAACTCTTCCAAATGGGTTAAATCCACTTGGAAATGGGGAAATGGAGTGTAATCAGCAGGGGTAATGATACTCAATCACACAGGTATCGAGCTCAAGGCTTGTCTGCCAAACACAGCCCACTGCCTTGTTTCATTTAGATCGTGTAAAGTATCAGTAGCAGTTATTTGACATTTTTTAACTAAAATTCAGACCAGACCAACGGGATTCTATTCCATGCAGGTAAAATGCCGCTTAAAGTCAATTCCAATTTAAATCCTTTGATCAGACCAGCATACGCGCACACACACACATACACACACACACACACACACGAAAAAGATTTAGAAAAGTCAGGTGTTTAGATTCAGTGACTGACTCCAAATTCCAAAGGGAATCAACTACAAATACTGTATGTTTATAGAAAAAAGATCGATAGAGCCAAATGAGTGACTAAAGCAATGTCTGATCTTTACTCTGTGTCATCTTCTAAATTGCTTTCTTAACGTTCCTTAAAAAAGGGGGGAAAAAAAGTTATACACAGGCAACTCATTGTCTTCCTTATAAAGAAACCACTAATAATTAGGCAACAGCGTTTGGCTTTGATGACTTGGCACTAGGCTCAAATTTCATTAACATTGACTTAATTTATACAAACCTTTTCAAAGCACATCCAATAAAACATAGCAAAGAAAAGACAAGCTTGCTACTATAGAGGCGCAGTTATGTATTAGCATCTCAAAATCCAAAGCTACATTATTAAATTGGTTAAGACGATATACAGTAGTATCATGTGTGTTCTTGTCCTCTGTGTATTCTGCAATTTTCTCAAAAGAACAAGCAAGGCCAAGAAGATTCACATTCACATGCAAAAGTCTTAAAAATGATTTTCTTTTGGGCAAAATTTGTTATGCATGTGCATTTTATGATTTCATTACTGCATCAGTACATTTCTTTTGTATTTCCAAATATTAGTATAACGGAACATAATTAAATGTTAAAGAAAAGAAAGCAGCATACTATGCAAGAAACCACTTTTGAGATGAATTAAAAAGAAAAATAAAGCTGCTGATCAGTCAAAGTCCTCAGATGAAGATCAGTAAAACTTAAATGCTATAAACTTCATCTATTCCTATCATTCGTTCAGATCAACACTAATCATCTGCAGGTGCCATTTCCTTTACGAGGGGCGTTCATGTCCAACCAAGTCTTTTGATTGTGCAGGATAACAGAACACAGTCATGAGAGTTAAAAAAAAAAACAACAAAAAAAAAAAACATCCTTTATGTCTCTACATAATCCCCTGCTACACTGAAGCACTCATCACAGTGTTTCATTAATTCTTGGATACCATCAAGGTAGAAGGTTTTCTTAGTATGCCAGAACCATGATAGGACTACCTGTTTCAAGTCTAAAGTCTCCCAGAAACGCATGGCCCAAGCATGTGGAAATGGCTTGGAGAAAGATCAGGACTATATGGAGAAGTGTAAATAACTCCCAGCTGAGTTCCTGTAATGCGCAAGTGGTGTTGGTGAATGATTGTGTGTACAGTTCCCACAGACAGATGTATCTTTTCTGTTTTCCATGATTTTCAAGACATTCGACTGCAATGGGCTCGGAGCCACCTCGGCAGGGATCATCATTCACAAATGGTGTTCCTTAAATCTTTCTCACCATTCAAAAGTTTTATTGCGGCTAAGAGTCTCGTCACCGTACTGTGCTTGAGGTCTTCTGTAAATGTCAATTGGTTTTACACATTCATTCACCAGAAATTTCTGGTTTGCCTTAAATGTCCATTGTACTTAAGGTCCCATATTATACTACTTATTGAACAACGTAACACGGCTCTCAGAGTTCCCCAAAGTGTGTGTTCCAGCAGAAATACCCCTCCATATGCACCACTTTAATGTTCACGCAAATTAACTACTCCTTCGCCACACCTCACCAGAGAACAGCAAAGCTGAGCAACAAGCCAGGGAAGGGTTTATCTCATATGAGGTCACACTGGAGAGAAAATCCAATGAGAAATCCAAAGGTAGAAAAAATGTTTTTTTTTTCCCCCTCATGTTTGTTTTTATTCACGCACACACACACGCACACACACACAAAATCTGAATACCCACTTAAATGTCTAAATAGTGAAGTTTGCATAAAAGGTCCCCTTTTAGACTTTATGATGTACTTAATGCATCACTGATGTTCAGCACTTGTTAACATTTAGTGACCATCAGCAGTATTAAGGAGGCTGGGTAGGCAGTGAGACGTGAGGTGGTTCACGTTCAGTCATGGTTAGAAGGTAATTGAGTGCAGTTTGCAGCCTGCCCGAGCACCTGTCATATCAGCACCTCAGCCTGCTTTATATTCACTCCCAGACTTCAAAAAAGGCAGAGTCAGGAATTGAGAAAGAAATCACAGTCATGGGGAGGGGGGAGTATATATATATATATATATATATATATATATATAAATGCGCACTCACACACACACACACGTACTGCACTCAAAAAAGGCAAGAACTCAGCAGGCTGTATCTGTAGTGTTTTCTTTCCTGCTCATGCATTTTTTCTGTGCTCAGCAGAAAGATTTCCACAAAGGTGAAAATAAAGTGCAGAAGTCATGGAATCACATTCCACATGAAATGCAGGGTTTGCACAGCCATTTGGTCCTCCTGCTGGCTGACCAACAGGCTAGGTGGAATAGTGTGTGTGTGTGTGTGTGTGTGTGTGTGTGTGTGTGTGTGTGTGTGTGTGTGTGTGTGTGTGTGTGTGTGT
>JAQMYL010000016.1:5490580-5502772 GCA_030014365.1 Clarias pachynema | reverse complement strand
GTAGAATGTAGAAAATAAATCACTAAACAAACACAAAGAAATTTGCAAGTGTTCTAAAACTTTTGAACGGTAGTGTATACAGCAAATCAGATCTTTGGGACTGACAGTCATATTGATCATATCGGATTTTACTCTGTTCACTAGCAGCCCAAATCCGACACATTGACGACCTATCTGCATTGGTTACCATGGTAATAATGCCAAAGGGTCACATATTTCCTCACATATCCTGTCCTGTTTATTTATATTCCCTCTAGCTTTGCCCGTAGTGATGCATCCTCCCAAAGTACTATCAGATATTTTACTTCGTCCTCTCTCTACTTTCTATACTGCAGTTAAACAAGCTGTTCTTCCTGAAAAAACGGTCAATTAGGATAAAACTAAAGAACGCAAATTTTACATACTTGGTGGTAATAGTGCCAAAAGCGAAAGACCTCCTTAAACCAAAGCAAGTTAACTTTTCATTAATGTCATGCATTACTCTTTCTGCAGTTCCATTTCAACATTTACAGTAAGCTACATACCCTAATGTATACGTTGTATATATGTTAGTACAAAAAGTTACAAGTGATGTGTGTGAAGTGTGTGATAAAGTATATTGCGTTTACCTGGTATGTGCCCTGTAAAGTGCCCACCAAACCGGTGACCTGCTCCACCACCGAAAGGTCGTGCTGCAGTTCATGAAGTTCTTGATAGAGCCGAGGAGGACCCAGGATCACTTTACCTGTCAATCAAACACCTGATTTATGATTCATCATGCATGAATAATTGTGCTTGTGTTGGTATTAGAAACGTATCACAATATTTTCTGATTCTTTTGTTGTTTTTTTCCTGAAAGATACACAGCCCAAATTAACAACGTAAACACGTTTTGCATTAACGATCAAATTTACATAGCGAAAACATCTGCACTAACTGAATGGATACATTTCACAATTTTAAAACTAAAGCACCACAGCATAAAGCATGATGTATTGCATCGTTGTTCGGATAATGATCTTGCACAAATTGAGGCACCATTAACTAATTTATTTAGTGAGTCGAAACGCTATAAAAAAAAAAGAGCAAATCTTTGAAACCAGACAAAAAAACAGATGGATGCGACGAATAATAACTATAAAGACAAAACATGCAGCTATGAAAAAAAAAAAAGTCACGGGTTTGAATGATCGAGGAACATTTGAGGTAGTGTGTCACATGCAAGTGCATTGGGATGTATATATTTTAGCACATGCATTTGTTCAATTACGGGTTTTTTTTCTCTACATCCTGTAATAAAATAAGTAAGAGAAAAGAAAAGAAGAACAATATGCAGCTCAATTCCCATGATATGTCTGCAAACTAGCATGCCTGGTTGCTTTCATAATGTTAACACTGTTAACTTTTTTCTGAAAATGTTATGGTGCTGTTATTGAAAGCAGCTGTAGTAAAAGCTCAGTGTAGCAAATGTTTTAAGTAAAACAGGAATGTAAGAGAATGGAGCAAAAAGAACAAAAAGCATTGAGCGAGCACGAGTTATCTGTGTAAAAAAGCTTTTTTGATGGTCAAAGGATAATGGCCAGACTGGTTCGACCAGACAGGAAGGCGCAAACAATCACTCTTTACAAACATGAGGAGCAACTCAATGAATTTTGCCATGTAAACATGGTCAAGACGAGCTTCTGAAGTTCAAATCGAGCATTAGAATGGGTAAGAAAGGTGAGTTAAGGTGACTTTGAACATGGCATGTTTGTTGGTGCCAGCCAGGCTGATTAGAGTATTACAGAAACTGCTGGTCTACTGGACTGTTCATACACAACTGTCTCTGGGGCTTACACAGAATGGTCTGAAAAAGAAAAAATATCCAGTGAGTGGCAGTTCTCTGGGTGAAAATACCCTGTAGATGCCAGAGGTCAGAGGAGAATGGCCAGACTGGTTTGAGCTAATAGAAAGGCAACAGAAACTCAAATAACATCTCGTTACACCTGAGGTACTGTATGCCAAAGAGCATCTTTGAACACAGAACATGTTGAACATTGAAGCAGATGGGCAACAGCAGCAGGAGACCACTCCAGGTCACAACAGGAAACTGAGGCTACAATTTACATGAGCTTACCAAAACTGTACAATAGAGAATGAGAAAAATGTTGGCTGGTCTGATGAGTCATGATTTCTGCTGTGAAATTTGGAGGATAGAGTCAGGTCTTGGAGTAAACAACATATAAGAATGGATCAATCCTGCCTTGTATCAACAAGTTCAGGCTGCTGTTGGAGATTTCCTTGGCACACTTCGGTATCCTGTAAATGCCACAGCGTAATTGAGTATTGTTGCTGACTACGTTCATCCCTTCAAGACCACAGGATAACGTGGCATGTCATAAAGCTAAAAACATATCAGACTGGTTTCTGGAACATAACAGTGAGTTCACTGTACACAAATGGCCTCCACAGTCACCAGATCTTAATCCAATCGAGTCCTATTATGGTGTATGTAGTGTAACAGGAGATTCACATCATGGATGTGCAGCCGACAAATCTACTGCAACCGGGTGATGCTATCATGTCAATATGAACCAAAATCTCTAAGAAATGTTCCCAGCACCTTGTTGAATCTTTGGCATGAAGAATTAAGGCAGTTCTTAAGGCAAAAGTGGGTCCAACCTACAGTAGTACTAACAAGGTGAACCTAATGAAGAGGCGTTTGAGTGTAATCATGATTATACAGTATGTATACTGTAAATATAGAGTTCATAAAAGATTATAAGGGTTACAAAAAAATTGTGCTAATTTAAGTTTTTTTTTCTTTCTTATGGTCAATTAAAATTAACCAGTTAGTTAGGAGTTGTTTTTCAGCCCAGATTTCGAAGCTTGATGTTTCTAAACCAACAAGCCTCTGTACTGTACAAGTTCGTGTATCTGAGAAGAAACCAAGGCAAAACTTTCTCACAAATCCTACTTTTTAACAACTTGGAAGCAAGAAAGGCCTATTAAAACTATTTGATATTTCTCACCCGTAACAAAGGAGATCAATGCAGAATGCAGATCAATACTCTATTGTTTGTGGAAGCACATAGACTAAACCTAAAAAGACAGAAACCAAAAGAGAGAAATAAAAAAAGCAAAGTTTCTGAGAAGTATCAAGGACTTTAAGGAGTGGAAGGGAGAATGCAGGTGTCTCATTAGATGTGAAATGTGCCATCGATTTGAAACACCCGCCCTCTTTCCCCTTTTTTTTACAGCATACCCAGCTTTGGGAATCGATAGTAGAGGAGAGTCCACCATGAGAAGCGTAATTAAATCCCAATGGTATATTCAGTGGCCACAGAAGTGCCTGGCCCTGTCACTGCCTCCACATCAACGAGTGGCGTGTGTGTGTGTGTGTGTGTGTGTGTGTGTGTGTGTGTGTGTATGTGTATATATATATATATATATATATATATATATAATCCTTTCCAGATTCCAGATTTATCTTTGGGTTTTTTACTATTCTCCAAGTTAATTTTTCCAAGTTTCCAAGTTAATAATTTTCATTTTAGAACCTTCACATACACTTCCAGGCAAAAGTTTGGACACACGTTCTAATTCCATGATTTTTATTTCTTTTTACTTTGTAAAAGAATGCTGAAGTCATCCAAAATATATAATAATCTCCTTTGAACAGTTGATATTGAGATGTGTCTGCTATTTACGCTCTGTAAAGCCTTCCTAACGCCTCTAATCTGGGTAAACTCTAAATGAACTTCTCTGCAGCAGAGGTAAAGTTTGGTCTTGCTTTCCTGGAATGGTCTTCATGAGAGCCAGTTTTATCATGGTGCTTGATGGGTTTTGCAAATGCACTTGACAATACTGTTCTTGCAAAAACAGAACAGAACAGCTTCTTCAGAACAGTTGACCTTCGGACAACTGAAGCGGTTACTTAATTTCCAAATTTGTGTCCAAACATTTGACTGGTACTGTACTGTACTGGTGCTTCATGAGTCTCACCTGAATTTTGGAATGCCTTTTTGCCTGGAGAGAAGGTTGTGGAATTTGGCACCAATTACTTGCGTTTCAGATTAACTTCATGGTCAGTGTGCAGAGCAGGAAAATTTATAATGCCCAAGACTTATTGTAATATACCTACTGTATGCACCCCAAATTGGATTTAAAACCGACTTCAGCACTTTATTAAAGGGATAGTACAAACCCTGAACTATTCTACATTATCTCTATTCATAAATACTTGAATCTGTGATCTAAACATAAGGTCTAGTTTTCGATTTGAGGTGCTGATCATGATAACAATAACAAAGAAATGTTTACCCGAGCTTTTCACCATCACTATGCATTTCGACTAGGAATTCAGACAAACATGAATGTATTGGCTCCAACATACCGTATTCCATAAGTCACTTTTAATCGTTGCATATAAAGATGCATATAAAGTATGTACTGTATGTGAGTATGTGAACAATGCTGCTTATGTTGTCGCTGCTTCTTCCTGCAAACACAAAGCCCGAGTCACACATATAATCTGGTCTTAACGGGATTTTAGCTCAAGGGTGCTCTTGACAAAATGTTTTCAAAATGGTTTTGGTATGTTTTTGAGCGAATGAAAAGCACTCCAATAAGTTGCTCTGCATAAAGCTTCATGTTCCAAGAAGAAAAGCAGTTGTGCTTCTAGAGTCATTCCAAAACTACATTAAACCTACATAAGCCCTTACATGTGCATGAATATTTATAAAGGCTTATTCCAACAGATGTCAACTGAAATGTTCAGTTTAAATTGACTAAAAAATGCTTAAGCTTTTTAGCCACTCATTTAAATTGAATCTACAATTTAAAGTGATAACAAAAAGATAATAAAAAGTATTATTATAACTTTTGGTCAGACGGAGAGATTTACGCAGATACTTGTGAATAAGCAAATGTACAGTATAACTAACTAACTAACTAACACTGCTCATTTGTCTTACTTGACACTCTTGATTATGTAAGAAATAACTCTGAGGTATGTTGATATAGAAAAATAATCAACAACAGGGTGGTGTGATGAAGCAGAGGTTTGTGGGAGAGGTTTGGAGCAGAGGTTGTTTTTATTCCTTATACATCTGGAATGCATAAATTGCCATTGTACATCTAACTATATATGGTTTCATTTATTGTTGTCTAATACCCAATAAGAAATTTTTGTTTGGTAAACTATATTACATACTATAATCTACCACAGTATTACCGTGGTACTTCAGACATTATCATGGTAGGCACCACTAGACTACAGTATATAGAGTAGCAGGTTAGATACTGTGGCATCCGGAGATCGCTGGTTCGATTCCCAGGTGATGCTGTAACCTCTCGCAGCCGGAGGTCTAGAGAGAGCTGATTGGCCGAGATCTCTCACACGGGAGGGATGAGAGGTACTTCGTGCTCCCACATTAATCACGGCTCTACAGCCAATCAGGGGCGTCTGTGAGTTCGCATAAGCAGAAGGAGCAGATAGCGCTGTCCTCCGAGTGTGTTACGCCGCCCCCAACAGTGTGTGAGCGAGCAGTTCGGAAAAGATGCGGTCGGCTGGCGTCACGTGGTTCGGAGGAAACACGTGATAGTCTTCGGCCCTCCCGACTGAGTGGTAGTAGTAGTAGTCTTAATGTGGGAGCCCCCTAGTGACTGGGAGGAATTGGATACCACTAAATTAGGGAGAAAAATCGGGGGGAAAATCCCAAAAAATAATAATTTTTAAAAAAATAAAAAAAAGATACTGTGGCACTTCAGTACCATGGGCATACTATGGTGTGAACCACAATACTTTGGTAAATTCCCTTGGTAGGTACTAGGTACCATAGTGCCTACTAAAGTTCAGCGGGTATCTAATATATTATTTTTGTACATACCGTTCCATATAAGATATACTAGTTCATAATACAAGTATAATATAGTACAGGCAGTTCCATATTAGGCATCTTCTGAACTTTGGTATACATTGTAGTACCCATTAGATACCATGGTATTCACCAAAGTATGGTGTATTAACCTTGGAGTGTACCATAACAGGTAAAATGTCACTGCCTAGGTTACTATAAAAATATTACCATCACGATACTGTATATAAACCTGTATAACATATTTTTGTCCTGATATGTGTTCCATAGAACCATACTACAATACTACTACAGGGCATGTATCATTGTACCAAGGTAGAAACCTTTACCAAAGTGTTCCCATATATCAGCAAATAAGTACCGTGTGACTACCATAGTAATATCTACCATGGTACCTCTGAATACATTAGTAAAGGTTCTTATGAGCCATAAAACAAGCTGTTTCATTTATGTTATAGAAGCTATATAGTTTTTCTTTGACTTTCTCTTAAAGTTTGAGTTGAAAGGACAAATCAGGACAAAAGACAGACCGCTGTTTTATAATAATGCTGTTTTAAAAAATGACAAAATATTAGAACACTGACGAATTTCAGAGATCCTGTTAAATAATAAATGAATAAAAAAATGTATCAACACCAAATCAGAATGCAGGATTCAACAGTACTGAGGGATATGGTGCATTTCAAGTAATATTGTTATAGCTTTACTTAATGGAAACACATCGATTTCACTCTCTCACCAACTCTTCATCTATTTTTCATTATTTCAAATCTGTAGAGACATTCTTCAACACGCAGATTGACATTGGTGCAGCTAAATCAATAGCATAGCACAAAGATATCTACACTCATTTCTTCACTGAAGATCTGGAGGACACACTGGCCATGGTCCCAGCGGAAAATGTGCAGAGATGTAATCCAGCCTAATCCAGTTGGTATACCAAGATTAAGCTTTCACAACACCTGCTTCAGCCAAACATACAATCTCACACATACACACACACATACAGCAAAGTCATAGCCAGGAAAGGCTGACATTTCCAAGGGAAGAGTTCAAAATTAACATTCTCAGAGATGTTACTGTCTCTGCATCTGTAATGCACTTTCCAAAAGCTCAGTGTACTTTCTTATACACACAGACACATAAACATACACACACACACACACACACACACACACACCTTCTAATTCCGTGGTCTTTCTTGATTTTTTTTTTCTATATTGTAAAACAATGTTTAAATCCTTAATCTCATTTAAAAGCAATAATCATTTAAACAGTTGATATTGAGTTGTACAGTATCTGTTACTTATGCTCTGTAAAGCCTTCATAATGCCTTTAATCTGAACTGAAACTGCTGTTTGTTAACAGGTGATTTCTGAGGCTGGTACAGTAACTCTAAGTGAACCTCTCCTCTGCAGCAGGGGGGAATTGACACACTTAAGAAAAACGTTAACAACTTTATATCCCTAGCAATCTAAAATCATTCAGGTTGTTTATAAATTGTTTATAATCTGAATTTGGACTGTAAGACGAAACTGGATGGAGGAAACCCACCAAGTACGGGTAAAAAATGCAAACTCCATGCACACAGACCCAAGGCGGGAATCAAACCCTTGACCCTTGTGCAAGGCGACAGTGCTAACCACTACGCCACCATGCCACCCAAAACAGTTGTCATGTTCCATATACAGTAAAGCTAGTACTAATTAGCATTGCTAATTATTATATGCTGCAATTAAAACCAGGAGTCATGTTTATTAGCTAACCACTTTATTACAAGATTATAATTATATTAGCATCTAACGCTTATTAGTTCTCTATTAAGTTAGTCAAACGTACATAACTGATTATAGCTGCAATACTGTAGGTTAATTGGATGCAGTATTATTATTTTTTCCCTTTCAGCTGCAACCTGTATCTGGCCATATCTAAATGCTCACAAAGATGTTTACTTTACAAAATAGACTTCTTTTTTTGCCGCACACTGATGCAGTGTGTGAGGACTGACACAGCAAAGAAAATAAATAAATAAATAAATAAATAAATATAAGCATAGAAGAAGAGCCAGAGGAGGTTTACATCTCTATACAGCATGCAGTTCTGGACCCTGAGCTTCCTGCAAGAACCATTCCATCAATAAATTAGGGCACCAGGGCTTGCAGGAGATGAAAAATGAGTCCATTTTTTAAAGTGTGCACAGGGAGCATGGGATATGATTTAGGCCCAGGCGTCCCGCAGTGTGACATCATATGAGAGGGGAATTGTGATGACAGGCTGAGTGAGTGCGAGTGTGGGTTACTATAAATAGCAGCACATGCAGCAGAGATGTCTGTCACGAGTAGCTCACAGCGAAGCAATGTAGCCTGGGATTTGATGGTTTCAAGATGCATTGAGCTCAAGAGTACTTGATTCAAATAGGAAACAGCATGAGGGATAGCCCCATGTTCACTACTGATGACAGGCAATCAAAGGATTGGTTCAAATGATTCCTCTGATCACGCTGGCCAATCGAGAGTGATTTGATATTTTGTAATTTCCCCACCCATGACACTTGAAGTTCTTACCTGCAGTTCGCTAGTTTTGTTAGTTTGCTAGTCGCAAAAAAAAAGTAGGAAAAACTTATGTACAGCTGTTCAACTACACATTAAGGCAAATATCTAATCAGCCAATCACATGGCAGCAACTCATTGCGTTTAGACATGTAAACAAGTTCAAGACGGTCCCCTGAAGTTCAAACCAAGCGTCAGAATGGGGAAGAAAGGTAATTTGGTTGTTTGTGCCAAAATGGCTGGTCCAAGTATTTCCGAAACTACTGATCTGCTGGGATTTTAGTTTTAGCATTAGCATTTTAGTAGCATTAGCTCTCTGGTCCAAAATGCCTTGTTGATGCCAGAGGTCAGAGGAATATGAATGGATAGGTTCGAGCTGATAGAAAGGCAACACAAACTCAAATAACATCTTATTACAACTGAGCCAGGCGAAGAGCATCTCTGAACACACAACACGTCAAACCTTGAAGAACCTGTAGATGGGCAACAGCAGCAGAAGACCACAGAGAGTGCCACTCATGTCACCTAATAACAGGAAACTGAGACCTACAATTTGCATGAGCTCACCAAAATTGGACAACATAAGATTGGAAAAACATGAGTTTCAACTTCTGCTGCAACATTCATATTGTTGGGTCAGAATTTGGCATAAACATCATGAAAGCATGGATCCATTTTACATTGTATCAACGGTTCAGACTGTTGTTGGCAGTAATGGTGTGGGGAGATTTTCTTGGCACAAATTAGTACCAATTAAGCATTGTGTAAATGCCACAGTCGCAGCCGGAGTATTGTTGCTGACCATGTCCATCCCTTTATGGACCATGATAAAGCACCATGTCATAAGGCTAACTGGTTTCTTGAACATGACAATGAGTCCACTGAACTCAAATGGCCTAAAAGGTGTACCGAATGAAGTAGGCAGGGAGTTTACGGTTTCAGAGTAGTGGACAGTGCATGACCACAAGGGACAACCTACAAACAGCAACTGTGACAAAGCAAGCTAAGAAAAATGGAGAATAGAGGAAAGGTTGAATAAACGAGGGAGCTCTAAGTTGCGGAAAATCACCAGCAACAATGTAGATAACTAATGAAAGCTGAAAAATAGAGAACAAAGACAAGATGAAAAAAAATGATTCCCGCTGCTTTGCTCATCATCTCATTTTCTAGATCAATTATGGATCAATGTGCTTCTGGCTCCTTGGACGTTTGTGCCAAAATTCCATTAATATTTCAACTTCAGAGCACCCGCATTCCTTGCTTGTACCTTCAAATTGTGACATTTTGTATCTCTGACTTTTAGAGCACGTCTATTTAAGCGCCCCCTCTATACTCTTTCCTATTCTCTCGCATTTTTGATCTCTATCTCTGCAAAAGCACAACCTTTTTATAATAAGGCTCACCTTCGGTTTCAGTCTGACACTATAGATATTTTAATTGAAAATGGAGAGAATTGCACTGTAGATTGATGACCATACAGACTCCGCTTGTGGTCTATTATAGAGTGGAATGAGATCAGCTGGGCCGTCCCTTCCATTGACCCTCTCCATCTCAGCTCAGCAAGAAGATAAAACCAGCCAGCAAGGAATTAATCAATTAAATCAGCAAGCAGTGAGTGTAGCCAGCAAAGCCTGGGGATGAATTTTACGAATGTGGTTATGCTTACCAGGTGTTGAAGAGCTCCCCGACCTTTTGACACCTCCCTGCTGGACGAGGGCATCCTTGCCGACCTCGACTACCTGGACTTGCAATAAAGGTGCACTCCACTTCACGGTGTACTTGGGTCCCACTGGAACCAAATTGCTAATGTCTGGGGGACCCCTAGTGGCAGTAAAGAAAAAGAAATTCCATTCAAACACTCCAGGAGCACCGTTGACTTCCCACACCAGTCCCTCCCACCCCTTAGTGCAAATTAAGTTTGTTTGATTCCTAGAGAACACAAACTGACTCAGATTCAAAACAGCCATACCAGAAATACCAAACGAGACTTGTTATAAATGTTAACGGAAGCAATAACATTTTTAATAATTTATTAATTTAAAAGAAATAGACCAAGGGAATTGCTGCAACTACACTGTGCTTGCTGCTAAAAGCTGAAAAAAAATCACTTTCTGTCTGCAAACTCTTTTCAGCCTTTAGTGTTGCAAGTGGCCGCTTACATTATATAAGTCATACACTTTTCTGAGGTGGTGAGGAGAAAAAATAGCATGGGAACACAAACAAAATCCACACCGCATCCCAAAAAAACCCATTTCAAATGAGGTGCTGTCAAAAGTATTAAGTCCCTGTCTGGTGCCATGAAATGCACAAAAACAAAAAAAAAACACAATCTCCAACATACTGTAGGTCTGAGTGTATCCTATGTCACCGGTCTATCAGTGTGTCTCTCACTATAATAGCTGAGATTTTACTCTTCTATGCCATTAGCTTCCTTAACTCTAGGCAAGCTAATGGCATCATGCCTTGTCTTTTCTGAAAAAGAAGCACAATAAACAGCAGTGTGATTTGTACTGTGATTGGATCATAGCCGTTACTTTATACTCTGGTGCTGTGCGCTTGGTTCAATAAAGGTGAAAAATAATCCAATTTAAGCCAGTTGTTAACAGTAAATGAGACAAATGCCAAAACTCCAGTCTTATTTTGTTATGTATTGTTCTCCTTAAAAGAGTGGGAAGGCTTAGTCATGCTAACCCATTTATACCAGATGGCCCTGTTTATAGCCTTCTTTTATACAGGAGAGCCAAGCAAGTGCTAACACACAGCAGACAGCCATATGTGAATAGGGAACATACACTCTTTTAGACTAGTAAATTGACCTTGGCCTTTCTTACATATAGTATTGCTCTCAAACCTCTTCTTTAGAGGGAAAATCATAGATCTTGAAATCTTGCCTAGTAATCTTCTCTTGACATTTCTCATACATCTGTTTGACAATTTCCAAGCAATCCAGAACAGGACACCACAATAATCATCTTGGGTCAGTAAATACTTGCTGTTTAGGGGTCCTCAACAACATTTACTGCTGAAGTACTGTAGTTCGAATACTCATAACTGCTTGCACCCAGTGTTCAAAAGACAATGTGTGTTGCTGAAAACATTTAAACGATCCTTCAATTGCAATGCTGAAAAAAATTAAAATGAAAAATCAATAAAATAAAAGTAATATGGCAGATGCTATGGCTAAATCTAGACCCTGAACCCCACAGCTCCTACAGTAGATCCAAATGAAAGTCAATCCATCCAGCATCTATGCCATATATCTTGTGTAGGGCCGCCTGGAGCCTATCCCAGGGAACTTAGGTCACAAGAGGTACACCCTGGATGGAGTGCCAAGCACACACAACCCTTTACATATACCTTCACACACCCAATAATACACCAAAAAAAATCTTTGCATCTTAGCAAGTAAAATATTCCTGAATCTAGCCACACCTGTCTATAATTCCTTAAAATAATTTTACAGCAGACCAAATATGGGATTATGATGCTTATTTTAGTCCATTGTAACTAAAATTGCAAGTTAAAGTTAATGATTTGCTCTATCGGCAGATAATTTAGCTTTTTTTTTAATGAAAGAAACAAAATGATCTGCCAATGGAATGCATCTAAAGCCCTATTCGGATGGGACTAGTTTTCCAAACGACGTTTGAGTTTGAATTTTTTTCAGACGATGTCTGTCATTTCATGTATGCATTCGGACGGGACTAACATCTCCGTGTTTATTGCGGGGGTAGGAGTGTCTGTGTTTTACATGTGGGCGTTGCACAAGACCACATGTCCACATCTACATCCATTATTGGTGCGCA
>JAQMYL010000016.1:5470060-5481476 GCA_030014365.1 Clarias pachynema | reverse complement strand
CAGAATGGAACCTTGCTATGACCTTGACCTAGCTTGCATCAATCACAAAACCAAAACATTTAAGCACTCATTTGTGAATTATTGCAATAACAAATCTAAGTGTGAGATATTTCTGAAGCTCAGATAGGATGACGGGCAGGTATAGTTATAGGTATAGTTGCTGTAGTTTAAGAAAAATTCAACCGTGTTGTTACAGGAAAATAATCTACTTCAAAATGTTAACTGCTGAACTTGTATATAAATAATGTATATGTATTGATTCAGGAACAGCTTTTAAAAATATCAGGACTTACAGTACTATAAAAAAAAAACATTCAAACATTAAATTAGTGTCACTCAGTTCGTCTGATCTACTTCATTTTATGGCTCGTAAGCATGCATCCAGCCATTCATGAGTTATGAAGGGCTTACTCTGATAATCATATAATAGCAACTGATGAGATGCACACTGATTTGTAACCTCTTTCACCTGGATTTTTTTGGTAATTTGTGTCACATTTGCTAAACATACGGACGGAAGTCCTATGGGAGAAGCTCGGGTGCCTGGTGTGAAGAGAGCAGCATATTGTGCACCCACTGGGACTCATTATCAAAAAGCTGTGCCATTGGAGCTGTGATCATCAAGTCGAAGAGTGCAAGTGTGTGTGTGTGTGTGTGTGTGTGTTAATGAGAGGTTTAAAAGAAAATTCTACATTCATTGGGCAGTACTAATGTATATAAGTGTTCAGAATGCCTGTTAATTAAATAATCAAATTATAATAAAAATCTAAGGTATGAACACCTGGCCAATACATCCATATTAGACACGTGTAAGTGTATGTAATATTCCATTATCCAATCATTCCATCATTTCTTTTCTTTTGTATCAACCATAAACAAGGTCAGTAATGCTTGCAAAACCGAAGTCTGGATGGTAAATAAAGCTCTACAGTAAAAATAAATAAATAAATAAAAAAAATCAGGCTCCGGAGATCACGAGTTCGATTCTTGTTTGATGCTACAGGCATCTGTAGTAAAGAGTCTAGAGATCAGATTGGTCATCCTCTCTCAGGAGGGAGCAAGGACATACTCGCACTTTCACATCAATTATAATGACCCTAGCCAATCATGAGCGTCTGTGAGATCACGCATGCAGAAAGGTATGATAGCACTATCCTCCGAGTGTGTTACACCATTCAGAATGTTGCGTGAGCGGCAGTTCAAATACATGCAGTCAGCTGGTGTCTCTCAAAGGAACCAGAGGAGGCGTCACCTAGATGGGAAACTGCCCTAACGGAGAAATAAGCAGGAATTGACCAAGTTTAAAATTAAGGGGAAAATCCCAGAGGAATAGCAAAACAATCTGGTTTTAAAAAAGGTTAAAAGATCAAAAAAATGTTGTCAGTCTAAAACATCCCATATTGTTACTATATTGTTACTAAGTGTATATGTAATACTCCAGCTCAAATACCCCTCACACACAATACGTTTTTTCACTTTCACTTCTTCTTTACACACCATTTCCAAGCTGCTCCAGAGCCAGGCAGGGGATCTACCTATATGAGGTCATAACAGGAGCTAAATTGAATTGACTTGTTTAAGCCCCGGGCAATACAAAAATGGAAAAAAGACATAAAGCAGGGAATGATTTTTTTATTTTATTTTATTGACTAAAAAGAACATTTTGCATAAAAGCTGCAGACACCACATTTTCTAAAGGACATTTGAATCCTTCAAGTTGATAGTTATGTAGATGGATTATATACAGTATTATGCCTAAACCATAAGTCCTTCATCCTCCATTCTAAACCTGCTGACATATCGATTTGGTTCTCACTCTGCTGCTGTAACAGCTTGCACTCTTCTAACCACATTTTCAAGTATACCTGGGGGGATTTGGCTGTTCAACCACAAGAGCATTAGAGGGGTCAGGCTCTGATGTTGGGCCGGGAATTCAGGCAATGTTCCAATTCATCTGAAAAGCTTAGAAATCAAGACCTCAATCCCACTGTAGGCCCTTGGCAAACCACATCTTGACAGATCTTGCTTTTATGAGCAGGGACACTGACATGCTGGAACAGGTTCTTGTTCCTGGGAACAGAAATATTAATGCTTTCTCATACAAAGACATCACAGACTAGTATGTGCTTCCAAGTTGGCTTCAAAAAGACTCATATGTGGGTGTGACTGTCAGGCGTCCACATCATTTTTAATGCACGGTGTATATGAAAGATATTGAATGAGTAGGGAAAAAAATCATGAGAGAAGCACTTTTTTTTTTTTGCCGATTCCAGACTTCTTCAAAGTCAAAGCCTTTTGTGTTCAGTTCCAGTTAATGTGTGATTAAACACACCCGTGCTGGAGGGAAGATTTTCCTTATTCACTTTCAAACGTTATCTTTCAAATATTCATGGCTAATCGATGCCTACTGAGGTATGAAATGAAGTTCCTTGGCTCGAGAACACATACAGACTCGGATCCCAGCTCCCAAGAGAGAAAAAAAAAAAGGCAAAAAAAAGGCAAAAAAAAGGCAAAAGCAAGTCCAGTGCTGACAGAAAACGCAGCAACACTGACATTTCGCCGTCATCAGAGACCTCACTGTTGAGTAGGTCACCGTGATATTTCTGATGTCGATCCACTTTTCTCTGTGACATTTGGTGTGTGTGGTGCGCGTATATGTATGCAGAAAGACAAAGAGACGCATCTCTGGTGAGGACGCTGTGAGATTGCTTATAAATTGTTGATTCGTGCAGTTTGTATGGGCCAATTCCTGAGGGAAGAAACAAGGCAGAGAGAGATGGAGAGGCAGACACAGAGAAGGCTACGGAGATGAGAAAGACTCAGACTTGGGTTCATGTTACACCAAGGGATCGATTGCTGCGAGGTCCTCGTCGTTACCGCATAACCATCCTGAAATTCCTAGTTAGTGAAGTTGCGTGCACTTTGTTTCTTCTGGGCACGCCTTGAAGTTGGAACATGAAAGTGTTTATAATCAACTGTAAAATTCATAGACTGTATCTGTTTGCCACAATTTGTGTTACTGTAGATGTCCATAATGTACAGAACATAACCTTTTCAAATATCTGATATGAAACCAACTTTAATGCAATCATAATAAAACAATAGCTTAATGTCATCTTCCCATGCTGAAAAGAGGATTCTACAAACATAATTTCTGACCTTCAGTCAGGCTAAATCACACCGTGAGTCCTAAACTAAAAACATTCACTGGCTTCAGTCTGCATTTTAGACTCTTAGGTACAATTGCCCCTAAATTGCATTTTCATTAGCGCAAAATATGCAAAGCACGTGTGCCATTTTGCTCGTAAAGAGCTTGCAGAAATTCGGCTTGCAAATCAGTTTCTCTGTTGGTTTGTGCACACACAGGCAGACATTTAGTCAATTATGGCTATATAAATTGAACCATACATGATCAACTGCTAAAACGAGTTTCTTGTAAATAACATCTTAGTTGCGCAATGAAACAGTTTACAGAAATGTTAAATGTGTTGTTGTGAAGACATAAGTTGTCTTATTTCTTCACTCATAGATGTGATATAGTTAGTGATATTAACTAGTTATTGTAACGGGTTCGACCCTTGTTGAACGGGCGGCACCATAAAGCACGGACACGAGGCGAGGTCTAACGGCAGAGTGGCAGAGGCGGGCAGAGTGGCAGTGTGGGCCCGTGTGGAGGACAGCAGCTCCTGCGCAGTTTGCTCGCGCCGACTCTCCTCTCGGGAGATGGCCGGGCCGGCCCCTCTCACCTCTCCTGTGGGCGCGGCCTCTGACGGGAGTCCTTTGTGACGTCCATCGGCTGGGCGGCTTTCCCCGGCTGGGAACAGGGGCCGTGACGTGTACCTCCTTGCACCTTTTCCTCCTCGGCGGCAGGGTCACGATCCGACTCCATGTGAGAGTTAAAGAGACGGGGAGCTCCGGCAGTGAGCTCGCAGCTGTCCTTGTCACAGAGATTAAAGGTGCCTTACACTCGCCTCTTTGAAGTCCCTGGGGCTCGTTCTATTACCCCGTGTGCATGCTGCTCTTCCATGTTTAGCGTGCGCGTCGCACACTCCACTTTGTAGTCCAGTAACCCAACAGTCCCCGAGCTACACTCCCCACTGTGTTTTATAGCGCGGGGAGAAGCCCGGGATCCATTAACGGAGTTTACTCACCAGCTGTGCCTATTTCGGCGGCCCCGCCCCTTCGCACACCTGCAGAAGGGGAGGCTGCCTAGCTAGTGAGTGAGGAGCGATATTACATTTGGGTGCACGCCCATCACAGGCGCACGCCGTGACACTATATACGTATATACACACATACATACACACAAGAGACATTCAAGTCAAATTGGGATATTGTGCAGAAAAACAACACACTTACAAGAATAAAAACTCTGTTTACTTCTCTGTATACTCCCTTGCTACACTAACACACTTATCCCAGCATTTTAATAGTGCTTAGATACCATCAAGGTAAAAACTTTTTATTATACTGAACTCTTGATCGGACTGCCTGCTTCATGCCTGAAACCCTGCCTTCCCAGGAACATGTTTAATGGCCCAAGCATGTAGAAATGGCTAGGAGTGAGGTTAGGACTATACAGGGGATGTGGAAATAACTCCCAGCAGAGTTCCTGTAACGTGCAAGTGGTGGTGGTGAATAATTGCGTGGACAGTTCACACAGACCGATGTGTCTCTTCTGCAAGCTGGCAACAAGTTATCGGCAATTTTCAAGGATCAGCCATTCGGTTTGCTGAATGTTCACAAGAATGTCTGCAGTGAGTCTTATCATCGCAGTGTTTGTGTAAATGTTGGTTTTACGCCTTCATTCTCCAGAAATTTCATCATAAATCTCTGTTTGACTTGAACACCCCTTGTATATTTCAAGTAATTCTTGTACTCTAAAGTAAAGTGTGATAAAGTTCGAATGGAGAGAGAGAGAGATAGATAGAGAGAGAGAGAGAGAGAGAGAGAGAGAGAGAGAGAGAAAATAAAAAGCCACATAATGACTGTAAGGTTTGCAAACACAAACCTAATGTCACACAATGACAAAACAGTTTTTTTTTAAAGCTGATTATAATAATGTTATTAAGGGTATTATGAAACTTATTATGTTATTATGTCTCTCTCTCTCCCTCTCTTGATGTTGGTGGAAATTTGCTAAATAAAATGTGTTGCACTTTTTCAAGGCAGACTTTATCCTATTTTAATGCTGCTAGACTATAAAATAACTGAATAATGCATTAAATTATAAATGTAATTTCTTTAACGTGTCATCAGACAATTTACAATTTTACAACAATATATATATTAGTTGAGATAAAACAATATTCCTGAGTAAGAACATTTTTGTACTGTATATATCACCAGATGTTTACTCTAATACAAGGGTTAATTATGTTTAGGATGAGGAGAAGTAGGATGATGTTAAATAAAAAGATGTTGTTATATTTTACAGCCACTGACCTGTAAGAGGAGGATGAACTGGGGAAAACGTTGAATTGGCTTCACCATCAGACCGTACAGAGTGATCCGGTCAACACTAGATGACTGCTTTTTCTACAAACATACACAAACAGAACATTTTTTTATATTTTCCATATATACACAAATTAAACCCTCATTTAAACCTTAGTTACACTTCATTTTGCACTCAAGTTCACACTGTATTTAACAGAAGTATATAAAAACACTATAAAATATGCAAGAAGTGGTAATTAACTCATGTAAAAGACAACATCCTCTTTCACATCTTGCTCTCATTAACATCGATCCCCTTTAAAAAATAATAATAATACATTTTCCTTAACGGGATTTAATAAGTTTGCACAAGTTACAAACAAAACAAATAGAGAAAACTAAGAGAGGTTCACATTTCACAAAAACAGCAAAGTCATCTCCACATAGACCAGAAAGATTTTGGCTGTTCAGCAGGATAAGAGGGAACATTAATATTTGCTTTTTGTGACTTTTTTTTTTTCTTTGGTAAAGTATTTTAACCCCCACTACAGTATACACGGTGTGTTTATTTTTGACTCATATTTAACAAGATATAACATTTCTGCTTTGTCATTTCTACTCTACAGACTGAGAATATATAGGTCCATACTGTATATTCATTTTTTATTGTTGTATATTTACAACATTTCATTTTATCATAGTAAATTAGATTAAATGATGTAGATTAAATAAACAGTAACAAATGTCTTACTTCAACAGGCTGCAAAGTGCCTAAAGATGCAATTTTAAAACTGCAGCAACCTCATTTCCCCTCTTGTCTGTCCCAACCACCCAGCACCCAGCATTCAGATCTAAATAGACTAATTCCCAGCCCGATCATGTCATCATCTGCACCTGTTTCTCACTGGTTCATGCCTTAAGTTAGATGCTTTTTTTTTTTTATACTTGAATGATTCATAGGTCTCTGTGTGGCTTAACAAAAAAAAAAAAAAAAAAAAATTCCTCTCAAACTGCGCAGGTACAGGGACTGGACTGAGAATGAGAGTTTAAAAAGTCCTTCAGGAAGCTTGGAGAACTATTCCGCAAGACTACATTAAAATATTCAAGAAAGTCTGGCTCTCTGGAAATAAAAATATGAAAAAATGAGGAGGGATTTTGCCGCCAAGTCTGTTTTAGGTGAGCAAATGCAAAGAAAAAAAATATTTGTAAGTGAAAATCTATTTATAAATGTGTTCAATCACTTTAGAAATGTACTAAACCCAATGGCAAAAAAGCAAACACTAATATCTCATCCTGCCTGAAAGAAAAGAATGTTTAAAAAAAAATCACAAAAATATCCCCAATTATAAATCCTATGTTTAACTAAACCCTACAGTACGACTGGTCGTAATTTTTTATTGATGTGTATACAGAAGCTACAATTTATCCTTTGTCATCTTTAAAGAATTGCCAAGCAGGTTTTCAAATATGAGGAATTGGTAAATTGGCAAATCTTTGTCTAGTAATATGTTATTTTAAATCAAAAGGAAAAAGTGGCAAGTACTAGAATAAAAAATTTATAAAAACACTATGGATGACAATATTTGTTTGTTTAACCATAGACCTATGATGAATATATACAGTACACGTACACTTAACACTACCAGTTTGGACACACATTCTAATTCCATGACCCTTTCTGATTTTTATTTCTTCCTACATATCCAACAGTAAAAGTAACCTAAAAGTAAAAGCAAAAAGAAAAAGAAGACTGTACAGTGGGGGGAAAAAACAGGCTGGCTGAGGTAGTGCAAAATGTTTACCTAAGCTTTACCTAAGAATGACCACAGAGGGTGATTTTTATATCAGTTGGGGTCTTGGGCTTAGGTCATTAGTGCAGCTGCAGTTGGGAAGACTGTTCATGTTCCGAGTAGTTTTGGTCTCGATAAACCACAGCCTCTTACCAGTTTGGAGTTTTTTCAAAAAGTTTGTCTCTATAATGGAAGGGGGTAGTCACAATCTTTCATGCTCGCTTTAGGGTCCTGGAGTCATGCAGGTCATGGAGCGATAGCAGACTGCAGCCAATCTCTGTCTCAGCAGAGCCAATGATACGCGACAGTCTACTCTTGTCCTCTGCAGTTGAGGCAGCATGCCGAATAATGTTGGAGCAGGTCACAATTGATTCATAGCGGAACAGATATTAACCTTCATTAACATCCAACATTGATTTTTTTCCCCACAGCTACAATCTTTTGGTAGAATATTCTCTGAGGCGCTCAGTTTCAGCTCAGTTTTTTTTTTTTTTTTTTCACGTTGGTGGCATCCATCTGCTTTTCCCTTTAAATCAATTCCTAACGCTGTTACACATGGGGATGTTTGCTCTGCTCTGGTTTTTATCACCAGTGTTAATTGGCATGATGTTCTGCAGCAAACTGCACTTTATTTGGTGCTGCCGGTGTGTGGAATGTCTGAGTCATGGGGGAATTGCCTATTAGTACTAGATTAGATACTTTAGTGTACCTGGCAATTCTGTGCATTCTGCTCATGTCAAAGCAGGAACTTAACCCACAAGAGAAGAAACCACATCGTGTTTATATATTGGCGAGAAGCTTAAGCCTTGTGCCATTGAATCACTTAGTCTGTATTGATTTTGTGCTTATGGAGAGGGGGATTGCAAGAAACCAAACTCTGTATCTGGAAAATATTGGACCAAATATTACTGAAAGTTTTTTTTGAATGTGTATTGACGTATTTGACTGAAAATATATATATATATATATATATATATATATGTGATAGACTGTTGTTCTGCGCTAATGCACAAATCTGTTCAGCCTCATGTTGGAAATGCAACAAAACTGCATCAGTTATAGTTTCAAATATATATTAGGAGAATAATTGGAAGAATGAAATTCATTATTCAAATGTTTTTTTTCTTGTGCCTAGCAGCAATTCTAATTATGAAGACTTTAACTTTTAGTTCTACATGCAGATCCCTCATTTTATGTACGGGGTGGTGGGAGGCAAGGAGGCTTTTCCAGGACAGGGTGAAAATCAATCACAGGGCACACAAGCGCCCGCACACGACAAGCAATTAGGCTAGTCTTTGGATAGTGGGGGAAACCGGAGGAAACCCACCAAGCACAGGGAGAACATGCAACTTCCAGACACTTAAACCCAAGGTCGGGAATCAAATCAACCCAGGAGATTGCTAACCACTAGACTACCTACTGTACAAGCAGATCACAAAACATTAAATAAAAAAAGAACCTATTGTAATCGTTTGAGATTTTCTTGTTCATTAAAAAACTTTTACAAACAGCTGGCCAATGAGGACATACTGTAGTCCTGCACCACCCATCCCAAAAGCAGCTGACCAATGAGAAAGCAGCCCTGGAGAATGCTCTGAGATTTCTGTCAGAACTACAAACGAAAAATTGAGAGAAACTGAAAATGACTGATAAGTTAAAGAAAAGAGGAGAATATTGTAGTTAACAATAATTTTGTGGCTAGTTCTTTCTATTCACTTTAAGTACTTAAGGTATTATTATCAGTATTACTTAAGTACTTAAAGTATTTATTTTGTTAAATTCGCACTTTGCAGTCAATCATACTTATCTATTGATCTATTGATTAAATAAATGATCTCATTTATAGAACATGTGCCAATATTTATTTATCCCCTACAAATATTTTTTTTAATAAGCAAATACTTAAATTATTGACAAACTCTAAATAAATTCTCAAAATATCAAAAACTATTTAGGGATTTTACATGTATAAAATATTAAAATGTCCAAGAAACAGCTTAAGAAATGAGATGTAATTCTGTACCTACAGGTTAACCCATGTTGTCTTTCTGAAACTGAAAGTTAATTATGAAAAGGTTCAAATCGTTTTCACAAGTAGATTTTGAAAAACACTATCAATAAATAATAATAGAAACTAGAGCCCACAGGTTTAAACACATTTTCTTTTCAAATATGTACAATTACCTACAAATATGTGCAGATTAACACTCCAAATCGTACCCACTGAAACTATGCCGTGTTCGGTGGCCTAGAGCACTGACCTCCAACTGCTGCACTTTCGACTGGTACTGGGCCTTGGCCCATTTGTTATTGACCCACAGCTGGGTTTTCGGTTTTAAGCTCATTCCTGCTGCCACAAAACCATTAGACTACCATGAGGTAAAGGGGAAATGTCAATCTTTTTTATTTTTTTTCAAAACACAAGGGATTGTTTGGAAGGACGCTAGCTTGCTGTTACAGAGTGACGGCTTGTTTACAGGGATGGGATAAATGTGTCCTAGAAAGCATTTGACTGGCATAAATTGGACGAATACAGTTTTAAAAAATGCTGTAAATGCACAAGGGTTGTTCAAGTCAAACCCGGGACTTGAATAACAGATATACAGAACACAATTATGAAAGTAAAAACTCTGTTTATTTCTATATATAATCCCCTGCTACGCCAACACACTTTTGGATACCATCAAGGTAGAAAGTTCTCTCACTACAGCCGTCGCCAAAAGTTTTGAGAATGACACAAATATTCATTTTCACAATGTCTGCTGCATCAGTGGTATACTCAAGTGTAATTTCAAGTATTCTAGAAGTGTCAAAGTGGACAAGTCTCAAGAGGCAGGTGGACAAACAAAAACCTAAAATTCAGACGAACCCCAAGATGAATTAAGCAAGAATGGGCTGCCATAAGTCAGGATGTGACCCAGAAGTTGATTGACGGCATGCTGGGGCGATTTGCAGCGGGCTTGAAAAAGAAGGGACAACACTGCAAAAACTGACTCTGCAAAAACTTTTCAATAAAAACCTTTGACACTTGCAAAATGCTTGTAATTATACTTCAGTATACCATAGTAACATCTGACAAAAAGATCTAAAAACACTGAAGCTGACTGTGAAAATGAATACTGTATTTAGTCCTCAAAAAGGCTGTACGCTGGTGCCATGTTCAAACTGCCCGCTTCAAGTCTGAAACACTGGCTTCCCAGGAACTCCTTTAATTTCCCAAAAGGATCGTCATTCACGGATGTATGGTCTTCTTTATTAAGTTTGCACCATTAAAATGTTTTACTGCGACTAAAAGACTCATCACCATATTGTGCTTAAAGTCTCCCATAAATGTCAATCGGTTTTATGTTTCATTCATGAGTTTCATTACAAATCCCATTTTGACCTGAACACCCTTCATAATGTCAGCACAACACAAATGGCATGGATTCAACTGCATACTTACCTTGAGGAATTCCAGGAAGGCAGGTTTGGATAAGCAGGCCTTCTTGATGAGGGCCATGGCATTGGTGAAGTTATTCACGTAATCGCTGTAAACATCCAGCACCATGGACTTGGAGAACTGAGGAAGAAAATCAATGAGTGAAAAGTGACAAAAGAAATGGATAACAATCAACTCTCTTTGATTTAATCAAATGTACCCAAGTGTACCATTCACAGTGCTTAAACAATGTTGAATATTTTAGCTACAACATTTCACTCTTTTTGACTTGGCAAAGGAAAACTGCTGAAAACTTGGTGCTTTTCCCAAAACCTTGCGTGATTGCAGGGCTGAGCAATAGGGAAATGAATGGTAATTTTCCTGAAGTACTTACAGAGCTGATCTGTTTGCTACCTTGCAATCCAAGCACCCTTGAATATCCATTACAAAAATAATAAAAAGCAAAAAATAATAATAAAAAGTGGTCATCCGTACATTGGTTCAGCTTTGATTAAAACCAAACGGTGGTTCAGATGCACATACTGTAAAAGCAAAACTTGCCCAGTTATTAGGGTTGTTCCGATTCCGATACTAGTATCGGAAATGCTGCCGATACCACAAAAAACTCTGGCATCGGTATCGGCGAGTATTTGAGTCCACGTACTGATCCGATACCATTTTCCTAAACATAGTTATGCCCGCTAGCTTTGCTTACTTACAGAGTGTCACGGCGTGCGCCCAAATTGATATCGCTCCTCGCTCACTA
>JAQMYL010000016.1:5444554-5460435 GCA_030014365.1 Clarias pachynema | reverse complement strand
CCCCCCCCCCCCCCCCCCCCCCCCACAAAAAAACAAGCTTAAACAGTGCTGCAAATCTGAAGCAGAGTACAAGCGAGCTGTTCTAAGCCACATCCAAACATAGAATTACAAAGGAGCCTGAAGGAAAAAAAATGAAAAATTCTCACAGATACAGACCGACAAAATCCTTCTGATTCTCAAACAGGCTTTGGTAAGCTTCGCAGTTAATGACTGGAATAGTAATAGTGTCAGACAGAATCAACACATTTAATATAACGTTTGAGCCACACCAGATCAACACCTAAAATTAATCAGGAGATTTCTCTCTGGACTTGACGTTCAGAAAGTTGGATCATCACCTCTGACTTTAGTGGGAGTCTAGCAGCCTTCATTTTTAATTCAATCATCCTTCAGTCGAATCTAATTCAGACCATTCCCAGAAATAATTTAAATAAACTTATAATGCAAAATTCCTATTGTAATCATTTTTATACATTCAGATGGGTCTCCATTGTGCATGTACAATACAGTACATTTTGTATCAGTCTGGGTTTAATTAAGCTAATTTAGATTGCATTCCCCTATTGGTGACCTCGTATAAAAAGATCCGCTCCCAAGCTTTTTGCCCTGCTCTGCTGTTTTCTGGTGGGGTGTAGCTCAGTAGTAGCTCTTTTAGATAAACACTGAAATGGCACATTTATAAGAGGAGTAAAATAAAGGATTTGGCCATTCTGAAATAGTAAAATATGGGACCTTTAAAATCAAGAAAGAATACTTTCTGCATGGGACAAGAGTCCATTGTAAGGCACCATGATTACAAATGAGCACATTCAAACTATGGGGCAAATTGGTATACATTCTGCACGGGACAAGAAACCATTGTAAGGGACCACGAAATAGTAAAATATGGAACCTTAAAAATCCAGTAAGAATACATTCTACATGGGACAAGAGTCCATTGTAAGATACCATGATTACAAATGAACCCATTCACACTATGGGGCAAATTAGTATAGGTTATGCACTTATAGCCACGTATACTGTAGGTTATGCTTTTTAGGAGGTCCAGGGAAACCCAAGAAACCTATACGGCCCCCACACAAACAGTAACCCAAGCTCAGGATTGAACAAGGAACCAGCTATGCTACCCACTGCCATCCATGCCCCCGGCCTCTGTTTTCCATTATACAAGGGGTGTTCAACTCAGACCAGGAATACACAGTTATGAGAGAAAAAACATTATTTCTCTATATAATCTTCTTTGTTTTGGGTACATCAAGGAAGAAAGTTACACTGGAGACATGATCGGAGATGCTTCACGTCTGAAACACTGACCTCCCAGGAACTCCTTTAAAGGCCCGAACAAGTAAAAATGCCCCGAAGTGAGGTTGGGACTGAAAGGAGGATGTGGCAATAACTCCCAGTCGAGTTCCTGTAATGCGAGTTTCTGTAAAGTGGAATTCGTGAGGGATTGCATGTACAGCTCCCCTTCCTACCCTGATATGCCCATCACTCAGGAATAGGGTCAGTCTGAACTCATCAGACCCCATGACTTTTTTCCATTGCTCCCAAGTACAATCATCATGCGCCCTTGTAAATTATTATGGCCACACAGATGTTTAGTCTCAATCCGGCGAGTTCTCATCACTTTGTATGTATGGAAACGCTCTTACTTTCCCTATTTTTTACCATGCACTTTTAAGTAACTTCTGATCATGGTCACACATTTCTTCCACAAAGTTGGACATTAAATACTATCCTTCTAGGTTTTCATAATGTGTTGAAGAATTCTTAGTAATTTCAGTTCCAGTAATTTCACTTTTGGTTCCCTTGAATCTTTTCGTATTTATAAAATACTTATTTGAGAAAGCAATGGTAGAAATGTATCTGTTTATCCTTTTTGTTTGTTGTTAAAAAAATGAAGCATGTACAGTAAGAACTTGGACTTCTAGCTTGACTAAAGGCCATGAAAATCTTTCATTCCCAAGCACAGCACACTCCTTGAAATATACTACAGGTAATCCAAACAGATTTCTACTGCAGCAATGTAGGTGAATTTTTTATTTCTTCCCAATTGTTGAGACAACATACACGAAAACGCTGATTGGTAAGAAAGCATACAGTACAAACACTAAACCCACCAAATACTGTATGGTTTGTTTAAAGAGCATCAATCATCTTGGCTGAAAGGTCGGTTGGCTATGATTTGACCATGCTCATCATGCGAATATCATTTGGAAGGAAGCTAGACAAAACTAATTTTACTTTACCTGAGTGGTCTTTTTTCTGGAGAAAGGACACTTTCCTCATGACAGCCATCTTGGTCTTCTCAAGGCCATCTTTAGTCCCACTCCGCGCTGCTCTCATGAGCTGATGCATCTGTAGCAGAGGAGAAAGCAAACCAAAAAATAAATAAATAAATAAAAACATGGCATGATGTTGATTCTTGCAGGATGGGGGGGGGGGGGGGGACAGGGTTCAAATTGGCAAAAAAACAAAATCAAACAAAAAAAGCAGGACATGCATTGTGACTAAATAAGATAATAATTAGTACTGTGGCCAAAGCAAGGCTGAGGGGAAAAAAGTGAATTACGAAAAACAAGCAAAGACAGCACTCATGTCCATCATTCACTGATTATAGTGGACTATGAAAAGAACAGAACAAAAAAAGAAACATTTGATTTGTAGTAATGTCTAAAAGAACCACAACCGTTTCCACAGTTTGTTAGTCTCTTTTAGTGTATTAGCCATCCAGATTATGGCTGCATGATGTTAGTATAGAAAAACAATATTTATTTTTCAGTGCAGATTTGTACATATATAATAGACTATAGACTGGTATAAATAAAGAGACAGACATCAATGAAAGACTGAGGCTGAGGAGGAGAAAGTATTCGTATTTTCTCATTAGATAGTGAATCAGTCCATCCCACTGAGTCAGGTCTGTAATTTTGTAATTATTAAGTGCATTAATAATCAATTCAGTGAAAGCAATGACAAGACGAGGAAAACTATAAAGCCACAAACTGCATAACACAGTATACAATATAGGACAAAACATAAATGACAGGCACTAATCACAAACAAAGTCATGCACAAAGGATGCACAATAAAAGCCTTGTCTTGGCTATATGCAATTAAGTATAATCATTTTTAAAAAAGAAAAAAAAAAAGAAATGGATGGATGAGATGAATTATTGATATACATATGAATTTTACAAACAAGGCAAAAGTATTTATACTAAATCTACACAGATACATAATATTCAGTCTCTCTTTCAGATAAACAAAAGATATAAATGAAATTATATAACATTGATTTACATTTAGGTTGTCAAAGGTAGTATATGCCAAGTGTGCAAGAATTTATAAAGCATTTTTACAGAATTTATGCATTTTTTTGTGTGTGTGTGTGAAAAAATGAGCATAGATGGTTGGCACACATTGAATTACTGATTTACATATGAATATAAAAGAAATGGTATGCCTAAAATAATACACAATGAAAGTCTTGGCTTGTCTATACTGTATGCGAATAATTACATAGTATTTTTTACAGAATTTAGGCAGGTGCATAATGTTCCCTTTTTTTTTTGTTCCCTTCTCTTTTTCCAGACATAAAGGGTGAGCGAGTGACACTTGAATTACTGATTTACATATTATAGATAATATGTCATATAGACAAGACATGGCTAAAAGGAGACACAAGAAAAGTACTAGCTTGAAAGTATGTTGCTATTGAAACAGAATATGGTTCAGTATACCGATGCATGTGAGACCTACAGTATATGTAGACAAAAGGAAACAACTGAATGACGTCTTTTAAAAAAAGACGTACTTAAAAACTATTAAAAATAAATCTCTCGGTTTAGGCACACATAACGTATTACACTGTATATATTATATGAAGATGCATAAATAACCTTATTATTTTCACACAAAAACATAGTATGAATGAATAAAAGTCTAAAAAATCTGAAATGCGTGAAAAAAAAAAAAACATGATGAAACACATGAACAAATATGTAACTGAGCTAACCAAGCTTACTAAAGCACACACATACCGTTAGCCATAACGTTAAAACAACATGCTTAATATTGTCTATGCTGCTTTAGAAGGTGTGCTGTAAGGTGAGTCCATAGGTTGCAAGGTGGTGCCTTCATGGAGCAAGCTTGTTTGTCCAGAACATCCCAGAGATGGGAATGTGGGGAATTTGCAGACAAGGTAAACACCTTCAGCATCAAACAATTCCTGAACAGTTTTTTTCCTCATGTGTCAGGGTACATTATCCTCCTTAAAGAGACCACTGATGTTAATGGATGCCACAGCCAAGAAGGGATGTACTTGTCCTTCAACAATGTTTAGGTCGGTGTCAAAGTAACATGAAGGCCAGGGCCCAAGGTTTCCCAGCAGAACGTTGTCCAGAGCATGATACCGTCTCTGCCTAATTCCCATAGTGCATCCTGCTGCCATCTCTTCAAACCAGGCCACTTCTTCAGTTCTGATTTTTACATGCCTATTGTAGGCGATTTCAGGACCGGACAGGGGTCAGCATGGGTTTCAAGCTATAATGCACTGTGTTTTCTACCACATTTCTATAAGAATCAGCATGAACTCAGCAGTTTGTGATACAGCAGCTCTTCTCTGGTATCAGACCAGATGGACTAGCATTTGCTTCCCATGTGCATTAGTAAGCCTTGGATGGCCATGGCCCTGTCACCGGGTTTAATGATTGTCCTTCCTTTTGATTAGTACTAACCACTGCATAGCAGAAACACCCTGCAAGAACTGTTGTTTTGGAAATGCTCTGACCCAGTCATCCATCCATCCATCCATCCATTGTTTATACCCCTTAGGCTCTGAGGGGTCAAGAGGGGCCTGGAGCATATCCCAGCAAAATTTGGGCACAAGATATACTCTGACATCATTCACACACAGACAGACCTAATCATGGAGTATACGCAATTTGGAAATGTCAATCAGCTTAAAGTGCACGTGTTTGATCTGTTGGACTAAACTCTGAGAACCCAATGGAAACCCACCAAGAACAGAGAGAGAACTCCATGCAAACAGACTTAAATTCAAACCCCAACCCAGGAGGAGCAAGGCAACAGTGCTAACCATCCCAATCATCTAACCATTACAGTTTTTCTCTTGTTGAAATCCTTATGCTTCACACCGTTTTTTACTTGAAGCCCTTGCTCACCCCTTGGTATTGTAAAAATACTATGTTATTCATTTGTCAATGGTTTCAATATTATGGTTGAGATTATAGATAAAAATATATGTATGTATGGGGGGAAAAAATAATAATAAAACACAAAATGTTAAATTTCGTGATTTATACCTGGTACTTTCCTCCCAGTTTCGAGTATAGCTCCCTCTTGGTCTTGGCACAACGTTCCCGAATACGACATACATCATGGGAGAGCTACAGAGCATCAGCAGGCACAGAGCAATGTAGAGGTCAGGGATGCATGAAGAGGAGTAAAACAAAAGGGACAAACAGAGGCACTTCAAGGTTAATACCAAAAGCACACAAAAAAGGGTGAGTAGAGTGAGTGTGGCGAGAAGAAGGCTTGAGTCAAGGTTTAGGCGTAAAGCTTGCGCAGCCTGGGGAAAGGGTTTACTACATGCTCTTTATTTCTTTATATCAGTTTCATCCGATTTAATAAATCAAAGCATTCAGTTGCTTTGTAGACTGGTGAAGAAATGGCAGTTTATAGGTGGTATGTTGTAAGAGATAGGGAGCTAAGTTGTTTTATATATACACATATACACATATACATACATCGTACTGTATAATGATCTGAGAACTCTTAAATGGAAAAAGGTCATGTGGCCTGATTAGTCTAGTCCATGAGCCTAGTCCAGTGCGATGGGCGCATCAAGGTAAGAAGGGAAGCACTTGAAGCAATGCACCATGCATAGTGGCCACTATACAAGCCCCGGTAGGGAGTGTTATGATCTGGGGTTGCTTCAGTTGGTCAGGTCTAGGCTCAGCAAGATTATGTGGCAATAAAATGAAGTCAGCTGACGACCTGAATGTACTGAATGACCAGGTTATAACATCCATGGAGTTTTTCTTCCCTCATGTCCATATTCCATATTCTAATTAATCTCATTATTTATCTAATATTTTAGCTAATGTTATCTATAATTTGTGCCGTTTTTCTGTCTCGCTTGCTTTATAATAATAATCATTTATAGCTTGTGGTAATATACTGTTTATTATCACTCATTTTCCATGCATAACAGGTTGCATAATGTATTAAAAGGTTTATATCTTGAATCAAATGAATGAAAGAATTAGCTTCCCTGGCACATCATCACAGACGCTATAAATGATTTTTATCTTTTATATACATAAAATATGTTTTTCTTGATCTTTAAGCAAGCAAGCATGGAATAATGGCTGTCTTAATGCATAAGTTTTGATATGAAGAGAAAGACTTCTGAACCACTTGGATATTAAAGCGACATGTAATATTTAGTGTGCGACTGCGAGGGTTTAGTACGGCTCGGGTGAGACAGAGGTGAGGGCGATGATGAGCAATTGGTTTCTCTGGGACTTCTGTCTGGGCAAAGTGTTCTCGATGGGAGCCTGACCTCAGGAGCATGGAGAAGCGTAAAGTGGATGAGCAGTGAACTCAAAACCCTGTTCTTTGACGGACAGCGAGATAGATGTGGGTGTGAGAATGAGGAGGAAAAGCAAAATTCAAGTACATACTGCCCCCTTCTGGTCAGAATGTAGACAAGACATCTTTCAGCGTGCAGAATGCTGAATAAATCCAAGTATAATTTATATTGTGAAAAGATGTCATGCACACACCTTGCTCCGGGAGGCTGCTTTCTCAGAGTCTGACTGCTCATCATAGCTCTCGAACTCGCTGGAACTCCAGCCGTTGTTGGGCCCCTGAGGGACTTCCTCTCGCTGTACGTCCTCATAGATCATGTCTCCTGCCACAGACACACACACACACTACGATCAGCACATCCCCATTGGATACAGGTAATGTTTGACTCTGAGACACATATTTCCTCTGTGACAAATATAGCAATGCATGAACGCACAGCTGCCATACAGATCATGCTCACACACCTACACGCACACACACATCACATTATTACCGACCTTCTCCTCGAGACAAGCCCTCACATGGCACGTCATCATAGATCACCTCTGAGCTGCCCGTCTGAGCATCACCCGACTGAGGAACTGAGGAAAAAACACATAGAAAAGTAGGTGTGTGTAGGTGTGTGTGTCCGCTAGGCACTATTTTTGTTCCCAAACTAGGGGTGTTTGATTTACAAATGTGATCATGAGAAAAGCAATATTCCCTTTTGTTTCTTGCATTTATTTTTTACTGTTTAAGAGACAGACTTCTCCAATCTACAACCTGCCTTTATGCCTTTGGGATCAATAAAGTATCTATCCATCTATCTATGTATCTATCTAATTCTCTATCTACAGCATCTATCGATCTATCCATCTTTTTATTTATCCATCTATTGATCAATCTATCTATCTATTGATTAGGTCCAAAATTATTTCAAAACTATTATTGAATATGATTTTACAAGCTTTAAATTCTAAATCTGGATTTATTATTATAATTTTTGTGGTTATGGCTTTGGGAAAGTTTAGCCTTCTAATTTTATTTATTATTTATTTTTTCATCTAACTTGTTCACTTGTGATTTAAATTTTATAGTCTGTTTTTAATTACTTAGCCATTTTAAATATTTGCACTAGGCATTCATATATAATATCCTCCTAATTTGTTTTTACCATTTCTTTTTTATTTCTTTTGTATTTATTCACATCCTGTTCTGTTCCTATTCAAAGCAAAACGTAAGTAAAGGCGATACAGAATGGAAAACGATTTATGTGAGAAAAGGGATCTTGTGTGTGCCAGGATTACAAATACATTCTTCACCTGATCTGTTGGCTGATCTGGACTAGCCGTTACCTTCACCCCCACCATGTCCTTCCCAGTTTGGCTTACTTGGGGTCTATAGATCCCCTTTTAAAACGTGATTAGTCTACAATCTTTTCTTCCCTGCATCACACCTCCAGAGGTCCCGTTTCCAGTTAATCTGAGGGAAAGGTTGTGCTCAGAGTATTGGGAAACGGATTAGCCAGCAAGGCTAACTAAGCTCTTGTCAGAACGAGAGAGAGAGAGAGAAAGAACGGAATGGCCGGCGGCTTTTCAGCCTGAGGAAAAGCTCGGCTTTGTGAAATGTGTTCATGACAGAGGGAGTTGAGATTTCCGAAGTTCCTTAACCACAATTAGTCTGACTATTAGTGATTATCGGCTCAGCAGTGGCCTACGCCTGTCCCACACACGATGACTAACTGCCCGAGTGACTCATTTGCATTTGTCTGCACGGTTCAAGTCTTTAAGAAGGAATTATACATTTGCCTCATACAAGTCTCATAATTTAAAATGTGATTTTCTATTTGAGGTTATAGAAAGTGCGCAGATTGACCTTGATCATTACCTTGGTGTACATAAAACCATAAAGACTTATGCATACCAATGTTCCAGCAGAGGAACAAAGGAAAAACATTTGCTTGGACAGAATCTCTGCAGAGTCTAAAGTCTAGAGCAGGTAAAAATTATATTGGTTATTTAACATATCCAACCTAAGGTTCTGTGGTCAATATTGCTGCATCAATCTGCTATGTGCTTTTAATGGGTTTTGTTTCCTTTATTTTAATCCTCTGAACATTCTTTGTAATAAAAAGGATGCTGGACCTGTCATTCTATTCCTATGTACATGTGAATACTAAGATTGAGCGTTTTAAATGGTCAAGTTTTCTCTACCATCTAGTGCAAAGAATGAATCCATCAGTCTGTTGTTTATCAGTTCTCCATCCATCCTGCTTTTGATCTGAATTGAAGTTAAATCCTAATAACATTTATGTAAATATATTAAATGTAATTACTGTAAATTGAATCATATGTGGAAATTAGAGTACGGGTAAAGATCACAGGCAGCTAGACAGACATCGCAGGATGATCAACATGGCGGAACGGAAACATCTGGGCATGTGACTGCATACACTCCATTGAAGCTAATGAAAATGACAGATGAACCGTTCAGATACAGTAGGTTGGGGTGCTATTACTTTTAAAAGCAGTTCTGATTCATAAGACATACATAATGACAATAATAATATCAATGTCTGTATGATATTATTATTGACATTATGCATGACTTATGAATCAGAATTGCTGATTTATGAACAGTTTGCAAAATGAGATATCTCAAGCTGCAAATGTTTTGCTTCTTTATTTTTTTCAAAAGCAAGAATTATTACAAGCTGTTAGACAGTATTTTGTGCTTTGCTACCTAGAGTCACAAAGGTGTTAAATGGCAAAAAGTTTATATCAAAATTGTTTTGCTTATGGTGGCAAGGTGGCATAGTGGTTAGCACTGTGGCCTCGCACCTCCAGGGTGCAGTTTGCAAGGTCTCTCTGAACTTGGTGGGCTTTCTCCGGGTACCCCAATTTAGCTTTCTCCCACAGTCCAAAGACATGCAGGATAGGCTAATTGGCATTTCGAAATTGTCCATAATGTGTGAGTGAGAATTTGAGGGTGAGTGTGCCTGTGTGCCATGCAGTGATTTGGCACCCATCCAGGGCACTGCAAAAAATTATATCTTAGCAAGGGAAAATATCTTGAATATTGTCAAACCTATCTATAATTTCTTAAAATGTAAAAGGTTATTAATTATTTCTAGGCAAATGTTGCTAAAATCGAAAGTGAAAATTTTTGCTTTTGTTGGATGCTGATTTTAGGAATTTATTTCTTGAAAGAAGCTAAATTGGCTGCCAATAGAACAAGATATGTTTTCTTGCAATTTTAGTAACATCTGAATATAAATAAAATAATAATCTTATATTTTGTTCGCTGTACAGATTTGGCTAGATTCAGGAGTACTTCACTTCAAAAGGATCCCCACCCCCAATTTTTTTTTTAAGCAGTGGTTGTAACCCCACCACATGCCCCGTGTTCCTGGGATAGGCTCCAGGCCATCCGTGACCCGGTAGCAGGATAAGCAGTATAGACAATGATCGACAGAGTGTTTTGCTTATATCTGTGTGAATGTTGGATAATTTAGCAAAATGCTATAAATCCACATCCCATAGGGTTTTTTTTCTCCCAGTGATTTTTTTCCCTCCTCAGCTTAGAGTTTGTGGCCATGTACAGTAAACATGCAATTTTCTATTCAAACTAGGGCTGGTTAAATTTTCATTAAAAGTCATGGAATTAACTAGGAACAAGGAAAAAAGTTGAGTTTAGTTGCACTCAAATCCTTTTTAATTTCAAACTTTGTTGAAGGTCATATTAAACCTTAATAACAGTACAACAACCTTAATTTAAAGCATCATCAGCCCCTTTCCCTACCAGTTTCAAATTCACTTTGATAGTTAATGATGTAGGACAGGGGATAAGGTCTAATATGGCATTACTCATTCACACGCATGTCTACAGTCCCATAAGATTATAACAGAGATCAGAAATCCTAATTGAATTAGGTAGCAAACATAACCAGACATACCAAACACAACAGCTTCCCGGGAACAACATGTGTACAGTATCTAATGTCTCTTTTAGACAAAAGAAAGTGATCACATGGCTCCCAACGTATTGTTTTATTATCTCTTTGCTTGATCTTCTTTCCTAAATACTGAAGTGCATCATGGCTTCTGAATGTAGTAAAACCAGAGTCGGCGATAATTCAAAACGTGAAGAATGTGTAGTGATGTTTTATCATGGACGACCGTGTGTGCCTGTGGGAAATAATTAGCCAAAATGAGTGTACGTTTAAAAATGGCACTTATATCGTTCTGCTGTCAAACTGTTTATATTGCCTAGGGCCCTGTTCACTTTTTGGATGATCTTCTCAATTTGATATTTTATGCCCAATTGAGAATTAAACAGTTTTTTGGATGGTGCTTTTTTGGAATTTGCCTATATTTGGTTAACCAACCTCCTGAGTCACGTCCATTACAGTTATTGTTCAGATTTTTTTAATTAGCCTACCCTTAAATGTAATGCACACTAAACTTCATGTTGCTTCAATCCACACCTAAGAGAATTCAAAATTAAAGGTTTATCGGACAGCATTGCTGAGCATTAATAAATAAGAAGCAGTCAGTGTGTGCGTTTGTAACACAGGGTCTTGGTCCTGAGGGCAGCAACTGACTCGTAGCCTGAAGCGATTTAGAGATTTGCTGGTGGCGATGAGCAAAGCTTCTCATGTCATTGAAGACAATCTTGTCACAAACATGCATCCCACATGGCCGGAGGTGGTTCAGTGAAAGGAAGATACTATCTTTTTCAACTTTACATAAGATATAAAATCACCATGAATTTAAAAAAAAAAAAAAAAAAAAAAACTTGAAATAGTTAATCGGATTATATAGGCATTTGATCCAGAATTTGTTGGTGGGATATTTATCTACTCTGGTTAGCATGGAAATATGATGCGTCTTGTGACTAAATGGCAACCCAGAAAGCCCTGGGCCAGGAAGTATTTCCTGGAGCGAAGATCAGAATGGTCCTAAAGCAGAAACTCCTCCATACCAACAATAAAAACCAGTAAATTCCAATATTCAAGCCCCTGTGTTTGTTACTATAGTAACGATATTGCGATAGAACAAGCCGATGGAACGGTTCGCCTCGGATGCTGCTGTTACGGAAAATTATCCGACATTTTTTGAGCAAACAGAACTGAGAATATAACACAGCGGATTCAATGAATTCCATCATTAAGACAAATTTGGTGTTTTCATTCATCAACCTCTCAGTGCATTTCCTTAAACACTGCTGTGCTTCACTTAATTTAATAGCACATCACAGCGAGGGAGGAATTCTCAAACGAAATGGGCAAATTAATTTTTAGAGCTAGAAAGATAACTAATTAGACTCGTACCTCCAGGAGAAGCTAATGTGCTGGCTGTGTAATCCTCTTCTTTCTTCACCAGTTCTGCAGCTAGGCCTGGGTGCTTTGCATCTCTAGAACATTACAGACAAAAAGCAGGCTTATTTTATTACAAATCAATGGCAGTCTTACTGCATGCAGGAATTTATGGAAAAAAGAAAGTGATTCAACTAAAACTATAAGTTAGGGACGTGACCAGCTAGTTTTTTTTGTTCAGTGCTAGTTCTAGGAGTATACAGATAAATATTTCTGGCCACATTTATTATTTAACGGTCCTGTTATAGCTACGATAAACATGAACCTTTAATTAATTCCTTTATGTGACATTGGCTGTTTATTTATTTATTTGGCTCTGACCGGCACAAATTTTAAATGGTTCATTTTTTTTTTAACTACTAGAGCCCTCTAGTGGACACTTCAAGACATAAATCATAATTAATTTAGTTTTTATTCTGAGATTCACATACATGAAATTTATGATGTAAAAGACTTAGAAACAATACACATAAATTTTTGCTTTACATAGTTAAACTGCATTTTCTATGTTTGGTGGCATGTGTGTTTGTAGAAGAAAAAATGGAATCAATTAATTAGAAATGAATACAATTTTCCTATAAAATAAATAAATAAATAAATAAATAAATAACAGAAAGTGAACCAGACATAGATGGAAATGTTTTTCTAAAACTGAAAATGGCGACCTCTGCTGCCAAGAGGAGGAAGTGTATAGAGTTGGTATTACAGTAGATGCAGTTTGCCATGAGGGTTCCTTTCATTAAATGTTAAATAGATGCCAATAGAACATCATCCATCCATCTATCTATTCATTATCTATACCACCTATCCTAGAAGTGCTAACCACGCAGCCACCATGATGCTTTATAGATTATTAAATATCAATGATTTGTTTTACATATAAAGTACTATGAATTAGTAAAACATTCTAAAATAATGTAGTGTAACATTCGTTTCCCTCCAAGATTTTTAAAAAAGTCAGACCACTGCATGAAGCCAGCACATCCCGATTCTCAATGAGATTAAAGTCTGGACTCCGTGTTGGCCAATCCATGTGTGAAAATGAACTTTAATGCTCTCTGAACCACTCCTTCACTATTTGAGATTGACAATACCAGACACCATCATCTTGGAATATGCCCGTGCCATCAGATAAGAAAAAAAAAAAAACATTGATGGAAAATCCTGGTCATTCAGTACAGTTAGATATCAGCTGACCTCAATTTTTGGCCACACAACGCTACTGAGCCTAGACCTGACCAACTGAAGCAACCTCAGATCATAACACTGCTCCCTTAGCCTTGTACAGTAGGCACTAGGCATGATGGGGGCATCACTTTATCCTCTTTATTCTTACCCTGGTATGCCTATCACTCTGCAGCAAGGTAAATCTGGACTCATCAGACCACATAACCTTTTCTATTGCTCAACAGTTCATTTTTAGATAACCCTAACTGATGAGTTTTTTCATATGGTTACAAAGCAGTTTAGACCCAATCCTTCGAGTTCTCTTCACATTGTGCAAGTCAAAATGCTCATACTTTTATTACTAAACATGGCTGTCCTACTGTTGCTGTTTTTTGCAATTAGATTTTTACTAAGTGTTTAAATGAAGTCTTTCAGGATGTTTTTCTGACCACATTTCTTCCTTGAAGATGATTGTTCACCACTATCCTTGGAGATTTTAATAATGCAAGAATTCTTCTCACACTTCTCCTTAGTTGTTTTCTTTGGGTTTTTTTAGAAGGTTGTTGGCCTGTATCAAGCAGAGTAACTACACTACGGGCAAATTGAAATAAACTAACCAAGCAAGGGGAGAAGAGGCAAACTGCAGGCACCCAGATGCGAGGCAGGAATCGAACCTGGAACCTGGTGGTGCTGACTACATTGCTAACTACTAAGCCACCTTGTGCAAGTCATTGTAAATAAGGATGCACGATGAGTAGCTAAATAAATAAAAATGACCTCGAATAGTATGTTACGTATTGTAGGGAGAGCAACATGTTAAACTGAGAACGTGTATTGGCAGAGGGACCCTCTGACCAAGAATTTAAGTCATATGGGGAGCACTATAAAGAGGTGTTAAAGCAGCTTATGGGAACACAGGATTTCCTGAGTCTGTCAGTTGAGAAACTCTGTGAAAGAAGTCTGCCACTGAACACGCTTTTCTGCTTGGCAAAAGTTCCATACAGAGGGTGACTGGTGTTGGACATGATGGACAGCATTTTCTTCAAGGTCCTGCTTTCCAGCACCAGCGAGTCCAGCTTAAAGCCTACCACAGTTTCTGCTCCCCTGACAACCTCTTCTGACCAGCAGCCAAAAAAGAGTTTATTGTTTATTTTAAATATATATATATATAAAACTCCTTGCCCTTCAACATACAATAAAGTTAATCCTCACCCACAACATGTACACACAGTAATGAGACCTGATATTCTTAGAACGAAAGCATTTCCCCCTTGAAGAATTTCAGTTCATTCACAAACATCTTGACATTTGTAATTTGTCTTTCACTAAATTTCACCTCGCAGTCTGCACACAAACAGTGAGAGCGCGCAGTGTGAAAGCTTCCTTTTCTTAATTAAAAAATGGCCAATTTTATGTCTGTAGAGAAAAGCAAACTGTAACAGCATACAGACGGGGATGTTACGCTGAATATTAATCACAACACGGAATACAAAGGCATCACAAAAGCGTGTGTGTAACAGCTAATCCCAGGAGTCTCCATTTGCCAAGAAGGAAGAACAGGTGTTGTGCTGTAGAATGCTAATAAGAAGGCTGTGAGCTCTGTGCACTTGCTGACTTCTCCTCTCTCTGTCTACGTACCACCACACACACACACACACACACACACACACACACTCTCACATGTCAACCCACCCACTGAACATGATCTTGTGGCAGAATGCTGCGGGTTTGATGTTTACACGCGTCTCCTCCGCCTTTCTCTCGTCAGCTTTTTTGCAAACATGCTTCGAGTCACGCTGCCATATTGTGCTCATGTGCATGAGTTTGTTTGCAGATTCGCTTCTTCCCCTTATCCAAGAACAATAAATCCAGATCTAGGAAATGGGACCATGGGGCATGTGCTGGAGGTGTAGTGTCCTGCATCACTAATCATCCGCACCATGAAATCCATTATTTATGTTTATAAAGAAATATTCACGACGTTCTGATGTTTCATTTATTGCTTGGTGCTGTATTGCCATGTGATACGACAGGGTGGCACTGGTTTTACAATGCCGTTATTTCTCAAGACTTATTTCTCACTTATTTGTACAGAATGATGAAAAATGCTCAGCTAGTTAGGGAGCTACAGGGGTTGGACAATGAAACTGAAACGCCTGGTTTTATAAAAACGTTTCCTGACTCGCTCCTCCAAAACACCCCAAAGGGGCTCAATATTATTAGATCTGGTGCCTGTGCAGGCCATGGGAGATGTTCAACTTCACTTTCGTGTTCATCAAACCAATCTGTCACCAGTCTTGTTGTTTGTATTGGAGCATCTTCATCCTGATACACGGCACCACCTTCAAGATACAATGTTTGAACCATTGGGTGCACATGGTCCTCTAGAATGGTTCAGTAGTCCTTGGCAGTGACGCGCCAATATAGCACAAGTATTGGGCCTAGGGAATGCCATGATATTGCAGCCCAAACCATCACTGATCCACCCCCATGCTTCATTCTGGGCATGCAACAGTCTGGGTGGTACGCTTCTTTGGGCTTCTCCACACTGTAACTGTCCCAGATGTGGGAAAGACAGTGAAGGTGGGCTCATCAGAGAACAATACATGTTTCACATTGTCCACAGCCTAAGATTTTCGCTGCTGGCACCATTGAAACCGACGTTTGGCATTGGCATGAGTGACCAAAGGTTTGGCTATAGCAGCCCGGCCATGTACATTGACCCTGTGGAGCTCCCGAC
>JAQMYL010000016.1:5397171-5416297 GCA_030014365.1 Clarias pachynema | reverse complement strand
CGCAGGGTTGGCCTTTGTCTACTGAAGATGGCACAATCTCCCGATGCCTCGGGATGGGTAGAAAAATACAGAACAGAAAATATTATATCGAAAATATTAAATATTGTTGACACCTCTGATTACGGTTTACAAGGGACGCTCAAGTCAAACCGGGACTTTTGATCATGTAGAATCACAGAGCATAATTATAAGAGTTTATTTCTCCGTATATAATCCTCTGCTACACTAATGCACTTATTCCAACGTTTCACTAGTTCACCAAGGTGAAAGATCTAGTCAAAGGTTTTCTCAGTTCCCTGGAGCCATGATCGGACTGCCTGTCTGATTCACATCTGAAATGCTGGCCTCCCAAGAACTCCTTTAATAGAAAAAACATGTCGAAATAGTTTGGAGCGAGGTCAGGAGTGTATGGGAGATGCTCCCAGCCAAGTTAAATGAATGGGTAAATGGTGTTGGTGAATGATTATGTGCTCGGTTCCCACAGACAGATGCATCTGTTCCACAAGATTGCTGAAGTTATCAGTTGATTTTCAAGAGTAAGGTGTTCCACTTGCTGAATGTTTACAGGAACAACTGCAGTGGGCTCTGAGCCACCTAAGCCAGGATAATCATTCATGGAAGTACAGCCTTCATTAAAATGTTTGCACCGCTCAAAGATTTTTTACTATGGCTAAGAGGTTTTTTTATGTATTGCGTTTGAAGTCTTCTGTAAATGTCAATCAGCTTTACGCCTTTATTCACAAGTAATTTCAAGTCCCAGATTGACTTAAACAGCCCTCGTACTTACTGTATAGCAAATCTGCATCCTCCTCTGTATCTATCCCTTTTAACTACTGGATAAGATAAGGATGCATTACAGTATGTAGAGCAAGAAACATTTTACACACAGTAATTAATTACTGAAATCGGATTGTGAATTTGCAGATAGATATAAAAAAAAGTTTACATTCTTTTCGAAAGAACAGTACCTAGAATGGCACCTGAAATCTGATTTTAAAAAACTTACATTATAACAATTTTGCAACACTGAGCCCTTATGGTTTCATGCGTTTTGTATGAGGATCATATGCTGATCAATTTTCGATCATATTTATAGCTGTGATTGCAGCCTGATCAGTTTATGAGACACCATATCATGTAAATAATCTTGTTTCATTCGACCTCCAACTTTTTGTGCAATCAACTGCCATTGTAAAGACTTCGAAAGCTTTAGCTTTTACCATAACATACTGTATGTACAAGGGGATTCAGTTGTCATGACTGTTGTAGAGAGACACTGAAATATGCCTGTGAAATGTCGCCCCAGACATCCTGAAGTGGTTTGATCAGATTTACATACGTTTTGAGTGAGTGCATTTACATCTGCATGTTCATAAGGACAAATCTCTATCAACATACAACCAAGAAACATCAAGACACACAAATCACCCAAGTACAGTATGAGTAAGTCTTGCAGCATCAAGTCCTTAACTGAGCTTAAAAGGGGCTCACCTCACTTGCAGAAATGTAATATCATCTTTTACAGCAGTTAACAAGACTGGATAAATGTAGAAAATTGTACATCCATCAGCTTTCTAGTGAAAATAAAGCTATTTAATTTAATAGAAACAACTGTAAAAGCTGGGGATAACATTTTAATGCAGTCCATTGGCATAGTTTTTTCTAAAAGAATGTAAACTTTTTTTTTTATGTCTATCTGCAAATTTACAATCCTATTTCAGACAGTACAGTATATGATTTTTATTTTTATTTTCTCCCAGGTATTACTAATTGCCAAGTTTGCTAAATGTTTCAAGTAAACGATAAATGGTCAAAGGCTATAGTTAGGCTGTGCTAAAGCTATTAGTTAAAAAAAAAAAAAAAAAAACTGGAACAAATCAATTTAAAATTTGAAAGTCCAACAAGATTCAACTTCAGTATTTAAAATGGCCAAATATTGCCAAATATAACAATCTGAAGGAACTACTGTATATTCATTCCTGACAGCTTTGTCTTTTTTTTTCTAGTTATTTTGTCTTTACATCATTTTGGCTGTGTGATAGCTAAACTACTGTAGCTAAACTGTTAGCCTCAGTTCTTATCTAGCTTCCATGTTTAGCATTTTTATTACCTCATAAATTTAACCTAGCTTCCATTTTCACCCATCCCACTAAAATTATCTTAACTTTTACTAAATACTATCATAAAGTACTTTGAAAATCATATAATTTTGTAAATAAATAAATAAATAAAATTTTTAAAAAGCCTCATGTGATATTACCCGGACAATTTCAATCTGGTGAAACGTCTGGAATAATCCATAAAGCACAATCTCAGCAGGAAGTTGCATCATCCAGAGAAAAAAAGGTTATCTCTTTAATTTTTCTTTATATTTAATGATATTGTGATATTAACTTATATAGTCTGAAATTATTGCTACTCAAATTATTGATTAAAAAAAAAAATCAGGTAAATAAATCTGCTGTTCTCATGCTATTAGCATGGATGCTAATTAAAGCAAAAAATTGTGCATTTGATGACACTATGCTAAGAACCTTATGGCACATTTTAGACCAAAGGACAGGCCTAATAGATAAATGCATCTTTTCTTGGATTTTCAGAAATTTCAAACTAGATTTAAAGAATAATAAATAGATTTCTATACTATAGATATCACACAAAATAAAATAAAATTTAATTGTTTAAATACAGACCGAAGATTTTTCTTATTGGAGAGAATTTATTAAAACACATTAAACAAATGCACTCGGTACAAAGTAAAACGATGACAATTCACAATTCGTCTGTTCAATTTCCTTAAAACCAAACAGTAACACTGGTTAGAATTAGGCTTTATATTCATAGCTTGGTCCAGGCTGGCTAACAAAATTCCACTGAACCAAAGAAGTGACTGTGCATGCTGTGTCGTTGTCATAGTCATCGCGTCACTTAGCAATGTTTCCATCCAAAGAAGCAGAAAAAGTATTTCAAAATAAATAGAAAGTTATGTAAGTTATGAATTTGATGATTTACTGAAATACGTTATACACATGTTTATATTTAAAAGGCCATATTTCTCATATTTTTTCAGATGGAATCATTGCTAAAAGCGTCTTTACCAACTTAAGCCTTCTGCTAGCTTTTGAAGCCTAGTGTAAAGGAATGAAAACATGTTCAGTATTAGACTGAAGCTTTTTCAAAATTGATTACATTCATATTAGCTTCAGTTTGATTGCATTTAACCGGAGCTCAATATCTGCACTACAATAATAGAAACAAAAAATGCTACAAACACAGGAGCGTATAACTGAAAGTACATACAATCATCTTGATGACAAAAAGTTAAAGTTACATTGTTTGTTGTTTAAATGGTTCTGCACTGGTTTTGAGGCTCACTTTATTTTTACTTAACTGGTTTAGTTGAGGTTTTGCGCTGTGCGTATGCATGAACACTAATCCATTTTTCACCACCACGCCCCCACCACACAAATATTAACACCATTCAAGTACTTAATTACACCATGTGTTGTAATGAGAGGCCTTAGTGTTAAATGTAATGGCACAAAAACTGAAAATGTGCAATAGAGTAAGAAAAGGCATCAGGCCACATAAGGACGTTGAGAATGAAACGAAGTGTCACATGGGTTTTAAATGACTGGATGATTTTTTTTGACAGACCAGATAAACTTCACATTCAATGGTTTTAATAAAACACATAGACTTTAAAATGTAAACACAAACTTTCCACTTTCCTATCTTACATGGCAGCAAATCAATTTAGTGGCCAATTGATCATAGACCCTTTGTCCAAAAAAAAAAAAACGTGTAGTGAAGCCAAACAGACTGTGGCCATTGGAGAAAACATAATGTATGGGTTCAAATGTTTTGCCCAACAAGACAATAAACTAAAGAATTTTGTGAACATTTTGAAAACTATAAAAGAACTAAACATGCCATGCTTCACTTCCAGATGATTTTTACGATGATTTCAGGGGCCATATTACAGAAAGATTTTTAGTTTGTGAAGAATAAAACTAAAAGATCTAAAATAATAAAATTACAAATCCTATTTTAAAGTGTTTTATCTATCGCTATCAGTTAAAATTTGTATTTATTAAAGAATAAAATATTGTATTTTTATCACATACTGTTACATTTATAGTAGGGATGTTATTCATTAATCGATTAATTGCTGTTTTTAACCGATTAAAAGTGTTGGTTTTGCGTAATATTTCTCTGTATCTCACTTCATATATCTTTTACACCACAAGAGGGCGCAATTACAAATGCATTTTACACAATGTGCAATACTACATTGTTTGTAGGTCCATCATGTTTGAATGAGATCAGAGAAACAAGATCACTATATTTAACAGCATTTTTTAAATTTACTTAATAATTTATTTATTATCCTGTTTGTTCAAAGTATTTGGGCTTCATTATTTTGTCTTACATATTTATATTTTGGGCTAGATTAGTTGTTTAGTTTAGTTGTTTAAGTAAAACATTTTTTTAAAGGATTTAATTAATTAATTAATTATTAAGTATTAAGTATTGATTGTTAACTTGTCAATGATTCGTTGAGAAAAATATGCAAAATTTGCAACCCTAATTTATAGTTACACTACACTTAAGATGGCATGAAAAATGGGGAATTATGATGACTGATTATTGGTTATTTCAGGATTTCATAATTTGAGATAAAATGAGATTTGAATTACAAAATAGTCTTTGAACTGCAAAATTAAACAAGTTTGCATGAGGGAAAAAACTCAACCTTATCAAAGATTCTGATCTAGAACATTTCTTTTTTCTTTTCTGTAATATGACCCCAGCTTATTCAACACTTGATTCAACACTTGTACAGTCGAATAAAGAAAAACAAATCCTAATTAACTGTTATAATATACGCTCATAATACTGCAGAACCAATGTTACCGGGGATCAGAAATCCTTAAATATGACAAAAGTGCTGCAGATATTTTATAGTTAATGAATAAGAAATTCAGCGCCTGTCAGGATCCTTGCTTATGATTAAATATTTATGTTCATATCACCAAGTAACATTTTCATTTATATGATGCTGTTAAGCAAAAACAATAAAAATCCTGACAGGACTGTGGATGTAACATTAATAATTCCTTGTTATGGCTGAATAATTCTTATGATGCACTCAGAAACTGTTATAGTGCACATAAAACGGGGGTTATATCCATTTTATATCCCATCATCTCCAAAATGCCTTTAACCACTATACAGTGCAGTGCAAGCAGCATCATACATAACTAGCATTAGGGTCACATGACCATCTTAATTCTTCCAGGTGCAGTACACAAGAAGAGCCTCTAGATGTTGCTCACATTCAAGCACCAGTAAAAGTTTCTGGTGTTGGAGGGGAAAAAAGATAGTGTCTCAAAAATTCCAGAAACAACAGTTTTTAAAGATCCACAAAAGGAAAAGAGCATCCTTGTTTCACACTATCCTCAGATCTCTCTCTCTCTCTCTCTTTCTCTTTCCATAGACCACAGAAAAAAAAGAAAAAAAAAACAGAAGCAGAGGAATACTGATCAACTCACAAGCGCAAACGCGAGAGACAAAAGTGCAATTCATAAGAGTAGTTTTATCTGTATAGTGGAGGGAATGTTCCACAATAATGTTCGATTTTTATCTAAGAGAGAGAGAGAACTGATTAGGATCAGGGCTAGTCTTCGATGCAGATGACGTCCGAGGGTTTGCTGGATTTGAGGTCGGGTGGAGACACGTCTCTCAAAACCTCACTGGACTTCTTGTCCATGTGGCTGCTTGGTACTGGAGGACCATTTGAGGACACTACATAAAATTAAATAAAATAAAATAAAATAAAAACACGGAATTAGTGCAGGTCATGGGAAAGCATCACAAAATGCAGAGCGAATGATAAGAAATTAACAAGGGAAAGGATCGTAACAAAGTCAACATTTCTTTAATTATTGCAGTGTGATAGTAAAGAATAAAATAATGGTGTGATGCAGCTCGATCATGTTTTGTTAATTTTAGACAACAGCAATCGGGTCGATCCTTACCAGTTTAAAAATGACACATTGTTTTTTAGCCATTGTTTTTGACACATTGTTTTTTTCCTTTCTTTCTTTCTTTCTTTCTTTTAGGTATGTACTGTACTACCATCCCATGAAAATATTAATATTCCAGACTACAGACCCACTAAATTTTAGCATAATTTTTTGTAGAGCTTTTTATATATTTCTTGATCTGTAATAATCATATCAGGCTGTAAAAATCATATGGGTTGCTTGTACTGTATACACTTTCTGTGCCATTGCAATGCACTTGCTAAACAGCAGAGGGCATCAGAACAACAAGGGTTATGTAGAAAATGGTAAATGGACCCATATGTTCCAGTTTTTTGATGTTCTCATGTGTAAAGAGTTGGCCTGATATTTTCTTTTTTCAATATTTTTTTCAAATCCTGTTAATAATCCATAAGCAATCAAAATTAACTGAGATAATCCTGTGTTACAATCTTTATGTGAAAAACATCAGATATCAGGCCTCCTCCAGCTCCTGTGAAGCTTGACTGCTGCTGAGTCAGAAGTTACTCACCACTAACGTACGGCCCCAGCGGCATCTGGCTGTAGTTAACCATGGCAGCTCCAGGAGGACCTCGAAATCCTCCACCAAAACTGTTGCTGTACATTGACGAACAGGCAAAAGATCCCTGTGGGAAAGGCTAAACACACCCGGGGATAAAAAATAAGGTTAAAAATAAGTGTTATATCTTGTCCTCCCACGTAAGGTATGATCTTTTTATGAATGCCTCAATTCTGACCTGCTGAGGCTGAGGCTCACGGTTGGTAAGCCTACTCAGGATGCTCCTCTCAGACATGTGGAGCCGAGCGGATACAGGAGGGATTCGGGAGAGCATGGATGGCAACCTTGTCACGTCTGCCTTCATATCACTCAGCAGTTCCTCCAGCTGATTCAGCACTGTCAGTAACAAAACCAGTAAATTAGCATAGCATGATGTGGGAGAGATTTAACGAAGCACAATATGGCACTTATTAGCAAACCTTTGTGTAGTACGGCATTAGCCGGTTTGTTTCCTGCCAGAGACTCTTTAGACAGGTGCTGATGTGACTCGGCTAGACACTCAACCTCAGCAAAACGTGTGTTAAGAGCCATGGCTGGGTGTGTGGTATCCTGCGTCATGTTCAGGTAAGCTGCCCGCCTTAACTGCTCTTCAATCACAAGAGCCTGCTCCAACAGCTAAGGGTAGACAGAAATATGTTTCTGAGACAGCGCCTTGACCCGTCTAAAAAATTTGTGTTCAGTGGAACTCACCTTGAACCTCCGTGCCAGGAACTTGTTTTTCATTTCCAGGTAGTTGCCTTTGTTCATCTCAGTCTTGAAGGGCTCATTGAGTATGGCATAGCGCGGGTCGTTCTGGATGTCCTGCCAGCGCGCATAGCCGTGACTAAGACACGCAGGTATAGTCAAGGGGCCAAATATGGGTAATATTTTAGCAAGCAACTGAACAAACCTGGGGTAACTAAGAGCTTTTTCACACCTATTTACACTTCTCCCAATTTGCATTGCCATAATAAATCAAACTAATCAAACTACCAATTGAACTTAATTCAACAAAGCTGAACTAAATGGAAATTAAGTAACCCAACTAAGCAGACTGTATTAACTAGACTGAATTGCATAGAATGCATTTAAGTCAGATCAACTGCACTGAGAAAGAGAACTCAGCTGAACCAATCTGAAGAAAGTCAAATGAATTGAACTGAAATAAATGAAACTGAAATTTACCTGAAATGGAGAAATTAAACTAAGAAACTAAGAAGTGAATTCATGGGAAATGAACCTAACTTTAAAACCTAAACATAGCTAAACTAAACTTCAATTTCTTGAAGTTTAGTTTAGTTTACTAGAATTGAATTACTTCAATTCTTCCCCGATTGATGTAATTAATCTAAGATCTAACTCAAATGAAATAAAGTTCTTAACCTAAGCTAATCGCAACTAAATGAAGCAATCAAAATAAAATAAACTGAATTTAATTTAGGTTACTAACTAAAGTGAACTGAACTGAAGTACCTACTGTAATCTAGACAAAAGTAACTGAACTGAATTAATCAGAATTGAACTGACCTGAAATGAAGCAAGTAAACTAGGTTAACTGAATTTAATTGAACTTAATACATTCACTAATGGAAAAGAAACTGAAGTAACTAACCTGTACTGAAATAACTGAACTAACCTCAAGTATCTAAACTGGAATGGAGTACGAAACTCAACTGAAATATTTAAACTCAACTGAAATAACAAAATTCAACTGAAGTAACTAAACCGTAGTGAGTAACTGAAGTGAACTGAAGGAATTCACTCAATCTATGTAAATGAACTCAACTGAAGTATCCAAACTGAACTTAAACCAATAGACTGAACTAAACTACCTTAACTAAACTAAACAAAAATTAAGTAATTAATTAAACTAAGCTTATCTAAACAATAATAGAAGTAATTAAACTAAGACTAGTAACTTAATTAACTAAATTTAACAGAAATAATAAAACTAAACTGAACGAAATTGAACTAAATTAACTAAACTGAACTTATCTGAACCTAATTTAAATGAGCTACATTAAGCTAAAAGTACAATTGGGCAATAATAGCTATGAAAGCTCACAAGTAATTAGGGGTTAAATTAGGATACGTTACGATGCCAGCCAAAAGCCAGTAGTCATGACGTCGGTGCCAAATGTCGTACATCTTACCGGATGACACAGCGACACGTTCTTCATTTTGCCATAGAGTGTGTAACTCTGAGAACATACAAACAAAAAAAATCCACTTAACATATACTGCTACACTTATCGATACTCAGTTTACTTCTAACATTTAGTGATATTTATACCGACCTGTAAAGCCTCCGTCTGCTATGTTGAACATGAAGCGTGCCTTAGCGCCATTCTTTTCATCTTTTTGGTTCTCATCCACCTCGTCCCTTGTTTCTTTCTCTCCGTTCAGCTGACTCTCAGTGATATCCTCGGATTTGGGCTCATGGGGAGCAGCTGTTATATTGTATTTTAAAATGTTTGTTACGTTTGAGTAAAATAACAATTAAAATCGTTTAGACTGCTCGGTAATTAATCCTGTTTTGTTAACTTTTCCCTAAAAAAAATTTTTTTCACATTGGTATCACGGCAATGCGAAGGACAACAGATTTCTAAACAAAAACGTAGGCTTTTCAAAAGCACATTTTAAATCAATGCTATTTCAGAAATATAGCTTTATAGTATGCAGATAGGAAATTGTGTTTATTAGATTTCTTTATGTTGTTTCAAAAAACGTCCTAACCTTGTTTTGGTTCTTTGTCCTCCAACTTCACGGCAGAAGAAGCATCTTTTTCCGTTTTCTCCACTGGGTTCTCCAAGTCTTTACTTTGTTGTCCTAGGAGTCAACACCATAAATTTACCAACCGCCTTTTTAAAAAAAAAAAAAACAAGTACGAGGTATGTTCAATGATGAAATCTCTCATTAATTAAGCTATAAAACTGATTTACAGACATTTTTAGAAGACTTCAAGCACAGTACGGTGAGTGGCCACAGTAACACATCTGAATTGTGCAAACGTTTTGAAGAAGGCTGTACGATCCCAGCTGAGGTGGGTCGGAGCCCACTGTAGTCGCTCCTGTGAATGATGTCGTACATCTTACATCTTACCTAGAGTTACACACTCTATGAGTGTAAGGCTTGGTCTTTAAAAATCAGTTGATAACTTCACCAGAAGAGATGCATCTGTGTGTGTGAACTGTACACAATCAATCACCAACACAAATTGCACATTACAGGACCTCGTCCATTTCCACATTCCACATTTGGCCTCCCATTAAAGGAGTTCCTGGGAGGCCAGCGTTTCAGACGTGAAGCAAGCAATCCGATAATGGCTCTGGCGTACTGAGACAACTTTCTACATTGATGGTATCCAATTATTTACAGTTATTGCATCATAACTGATAACTGCACAAACAAAAGTCCCAGTTTGACTTGAACACCCTCCTAAATTATTTTTTTAACACTTTGCTTCTCACCTGGTGGCGACGACTGATTGGCTGACATTTCGTTATGCTTGCCCACTGTTTGCGTTTGGTTGGTCAAGGGATCCATTTCGGCAGGCGAGTCATCTTTTTTCTCGCAGTCTTCGTTTGATTTCTGCTCGGCGCCACTGCTTTTGAGTTCTTCACTCTCGCGCGTCTTTTGAAGACAGGACTCGGATTCTTTGCATGTCTGAGAAGAGTGTCAGAACTGCTAGTTGGAAAAAAGGTTAGAAACACAATTTAGATGAGAAACTGTGGAGAATTACACATTTCACTCACCTCAGACTCAGCTGCTTTCATGTTCTCATGCTCAGCATTGTCTTTATCTTCTGGAGGAACGGGACCACTTTCTGGTTTGTCTGTTAAACAGAAGAGATGTGCGACTGTCGTGAAATAATGATCATTACACATGACTCAGTTTCAACTATATTGTCACCCTTTGACAGATGTTTAAAACATTCCTATGGTCAGCGGTACTTTGTTTAAGCCACACTGACCTGATGGTACTGGGGTGCTGGGCTGAGTTGGAGCAGGACTGGCTGGTACAGGGGTGTTTGGGTCTGAGGAGAGACTCTCTGTGAGCTTTTTCAGCTCCAGGCCTGCAGGAATCAAATCTGGAGTGCTGTATTTGCCATTTACATGCTCAAACTCCTGAACCTGCACCCACACACACACATACACACACACACACACACATACACATACACATGTTAATAAGCCAGAATAAAAACAAGCAATGATTTTGAATGTCAACTTGATATCTCATGAGAACAAAAGAATCATGCACCTTTCTTGCAAATGTACATGAAGGTAAGCATTTGAATATTTAAAAAAAATAAACACACTAAATCATTATTCATTAATTTATTTATTAATTCAGTCCATCCTATATCCTGTATACAGAGCCTATCCCAGAAGACTTTGGGCACGAGGCGTGGTAAAGCCTGGACAAGGTGCCAATAACACACTCAGGAAAACGTTCGTAAGTCGGATTCGTTTGTAAGTCGGATTCGTTTGTAAGTCGGATTCGTTCATAAGTCCGATAAAGTGACTCTTGTATACCTTTGACACGAATATACAATGCAAGGCATAAAAAAACCCAACACGGTGGTTTAGTGTTATTGGTTCCACATTATACTCTTGCGAGACTACACCTTCAAATCGCTAAGGGAATCCTGGTGACACAGCGGGTCAAGCTAACCATGTTTTATTTGTTTTACAAAAGTATGATGTTACCTTTTTCCTCACGAGAGACATAACTCCGATCCGGGTAAGGACGTGTTGCCGGGAGAGACCCTCTCTGGGCACGCCGTCCGCAAATGTCTCCGCTCCGTCCGCTCCCGGCTCACACAGGTGCCTCATGAACAGCGAAACATACGCTCTGAAATACACAACAAAATATCACTAAATAAAGTTAGAATTATTTTTTTTCTCTGAGGGGAAATACATTTTATGGTTTTAAAATTTGGGCAACCATTATGACAAATAACTAAGCAAATCAATATTTGATTCTAGGTTTTGAGATGGTGTGCGATTACCTGAACTCTTTTTCGGTTTTCCCCTTCAGGTCCCGGACCAGCCAATGGGAGTTGAAGGCGTCTTGAGGGGGCATACCCCAGCGCATGATAGCGTTCAGGAAGGCCTTTCTCTGGCGTGCGTTAAAACCAAGTACCTTTGATAGAATTGTGTCAATATTACACATAGACATGCACAAATGTAATCACTTTATGTAATCACTGTGTGCACACTAGAAGCTCTGGAGACAACATTCTCATTCAATATAGAGGATTCTTACCAGAGGCATACAGTAGAAGCATTTTAAAGCTTCATACATATTGTTTATTAAGATTTTATTATTTGACACAAGTCCTTTACATGCACAGTGATTACAGAGGATATACAGTTGTGGAGCAGAAAGTTTTGAGAGCCTTGCTTAAGGCTTTAAGAGTGTCAGCTTGGTGGTGCTGGAGCTTGAACCCCTGACCTTTTAATCAGTAACCCAGAGGCTTAACCGCTTGAGACACCACCGCCCCAAAGTCCTCTCTGGCAGTGGTGGGATGCAAACCCACACCTTCAAAGAGACTGGAGCCTCAATCCAGCACCTTTGACTCACTCGCTTTATCCTGTATACAGGGTCGCAGGGGCCTCGACCGTCAACCTGGAGGTGCAAAGCAATAGTGCCAGCACCTTTGGCCTCTCAATTTAGTGTACAAGCTTAATAATAATTATATGATAAACACAAAATTCCTTTTTTTTTTTAAATAATACATGTTACTTATTACTTATTTATTTCAAATGACTGTTTAGTTCGAAGCTAACTTGCTACACAGCTCGTGGACACTCACTCCACTTTGTCAGTGCTCTTAAAGAAAGTGAAAGTATGTGAAAGTTATGACCCTAAAATCTGTATGGCTTTAGATTAACTTTCTCTGAAGAAACGCAGCTGTTTAAATGCAGTCTATGGAGGGTCATGTGCTGATTTTTTCTTTAAGCATCCATGCAAAAGTTTTTACTCACTAGTGCACAGAGACCCAAAAACAACAAAGTCTACAACATACAGTATCCACGACACCCAGACCTCAGTCTGAACTGATTACACTAACTATAGGACGGTCTCGAATACCGTTTTTTTTTGCTATAAACCTATAAAGGCAGACAGAATCGTTGTGTTATTCATTAAGGAGAAATGACTAGCTACTGTAACTGTGAGTATGAAATATTTGTTAGTATTAAATAGCAAGCACTACCAATCTTATTCAAAATCCTGACCATACACACCTCTATGTTTCCTCCTACTCTAGCTAGCAGTGGAGGCAGCGGTTTGTCCCGGTCGCTCTTCAGCTGCCTGCGAGACTGTCGCCGTCCCCCTGGGAAACAGTCAGGTTACCTCATTTTAAAGCTTTAGAAGTGGAACAATACTGTGTATAATCAGACCTTTGTGTGTGTGTGTGTGTGTGTGTGTGTGTGTGTGTGTGTGTGTGTGTGTGTGTGTGTGTGTAAACAGTTTCTACTAAAAATGGGTAAAATGAATCCAAAAGGTCTTTTTAAGGCTATTTTAAGATAAATTTGATAGTTTAATTTTTGTAATTTAGTATATTTCTAAAAATCCAGTCATGCCTGTTGTATAAAATCATTTCAATACTTAATTATAAAAGTAAAATTTACCAAATAAAAACTTTATAATACCAACAAATTTTCATAGATTTTAAATATTGTTTAAAATATCTGTGCAAGATATTTTGCAAATTGTTGCAAACATACCTTCCACCTACCAGACATACCTTCCGGTCTCTCCTCGAAATCTTCATCCTCATCCTCGGATCCCACCGAGTATTCTGACTGATTGTCTGAAAGGTCGTCCTGCCATTCTGAGCCCACACGTCCACCCACACACACACCCACACACGCATACACACATACACTTAAGTATCAGACTGTAGGAGATCTACAATGTCTGCTCCTTTAGCTTTAATACCAGAAACAGAGTTTCAGTGCATTCCTGTATGCTTGTATCAGTGAAAGTGTGTACACCTTGGTCCTCCTGAGATGTGTCGTTGTAGTTGACCTGCTTGCGGATGCGCTTGCCCTTCCCCAGATTGCGTGCCAGATCCTCCTGCTGCTGCTCGTAATGATGCCGCAGGAGTTTCTCCCAATAGTCGGGATCCACGTTCTCCTCTTGTTTAATGATCTCCCTCTGCACCTCCTCCTACGACAGGTACACGCAGAGTTAACAAGAGACTGGCTCTCGGGTCATGTGTCATGAAGCTATCAAATGCACACAATTGATGTTTTGATCCCAGGGCGGGAAACATATTTATCACCTGATTTGTGATTTAACCAACTTTCACCTGATTTTAATTCCTTCTTACATTCTTCTGATTAAGAAGAATGAGGCCGAATTTAATGTCATCTACAGCATACAGTAGCTGTCAAGAAATAAATATGTAGCGAACAGTCTAAGACCAAGCACACTAAAGTAAAATGTTGGTGAAAATACACCAAAAAAAAATCAGAAGGGTCAAATTATTGCTCTGCATCAAGCAAAGACAACAACTAAGGAGATTTGAAATGACTGCAATTGGGTTAAGAACCTTTCAACCCTGGAGGTGAAAGATGACAATGTTAACCTCAAAGCCACGATGCCATCTCTAAGTGAGTTTAAACTTTGTTTGGTGCCATTTTATGCAGAAGAAAATGACAAAACTACAGACAATTTGGGAATGTCAATTAACCTAATCTGCATGTATTTGGACTATGGGAAGAAACTGGAGTACCTAGCACAGAGAGAACATGCAACCTCCAGGCACACAGACCCGGGAATCGAACTCTCGATGCGGGAACGGTGCTACAGTACCATCAGACAAGCGATAAAAAATCAGGTTAGCAAAGGTTGAACTCAAATAAAATGATTGGATCTCAGACCTTTTCATAATGCAAATGAAAAGCTGTGCAAAAACTTTGAGTATTTGAAATCTTAATTTTATAAATAAGGCATACATGTTACATTTGTATTTTTTTTTTTTAGATAAATGAGAAATGAATTAATAAAGCTTGCAATTTCTGCAAAAACAACCAGATTTTTGCCCCGATCGTAACTCTCTAGGCGTGTCTCCCAACTTGTCATGTGTTAGAAAAGATAGAAAAAAGGTCAAAGAGAGTCTGATGTGCTGGAACATAATCAGATTTATCTCCATGAAAGGGTTTAGCTGGAGCTGAAAGGGCAACCGTGACTCTTCCCTCACCTCTCCGTCCTCCTCCCGCACCACATACTGGGCCACCTTAAAGGAGCTAAGGTACTCGTTCATGTTCTGGATCTCAGTGTCCTCGGTGGCGTCCTGACTGCGGTCCAGCAGCTTGGAGATGGCATTGTCATCGTAGTGGATTACATTGCCTTCCTCTCCTTCCTTACAGTCGCCTGGAGAAGACAAGACACACTTCACTGCTTAGTGTGAGTCATACACACAGGAAACGCTTCAATATAAAATTAGGAGGATTTTTTTCCCCTTCAGTTTGGAATTCAGAGGAATTTTTCCACTTCGATATGAAATTAGGAGGAATTGTCTTAATTTTTCAAGGTGGTTTGATTTGTCCTTGTAATTGTTAATTATGTGCTTTAAATACTTTCATTAAATAAGCAAGGACTTAAATTCATTTCTTATTAACTTTATTACTGATTTCTTATTTCTTATTAACTTTATTACTGATAAGTTCTTTGGTAATAAAAAAAAAATAGTTTACAGGAACAACAATACCTAAAAGAAAAAAGAAGTGATTATAAAAAAAGAGATTATATCCTTACATAGTTTATACTCCGTGCTCTACGAGTGTTTCATGTTTAAAGTTTGCGATTTTCTACACTTTCTCACCTGTACAGGAGCAGAACTGCAGTGCCATTTGTTTAGACATCAGATTGCTCCTATGACCTACAGTATAATATACAGTATAGGTGGCGTTAAAGTGAAACCGGGACTGTTGATTGTGCAGAATAACAGAAAACAGTTAACAGAACCCCCTTTATGCCTTTATATAATTTCTGGCTACATGTGCTTGGATACCATCAAGGTAGAAAGTTTTCTCAGAAGCCATGATTGGACTGCCTGCTTCTGGCCACCCAGGAATTCCGTTAATGGCACAAACATGTGGAAATGGCTTGGAGTAAGGTCAGGACTGTACAGGGAAATGTGGCAATAACTCCCAGCCAAGTTCCTGGTGAGAATCATTGTGTGTACATTTCCCACAGACAGATGCATCTCTGTTGGTGGCAAGTTACGTGATTTTTAAGGATCAGGTGTTCCACTTGATGAATGTTCACAGGAATGACAGCGATGGACTCTGAGTCGCCTTGGCCAAGATCGCCATTCACAGAAACACGGCCCTCTTTAAACATTTGCACCATTCAAATGTTAAATGCAGATGTCTCATCACCATACTGTGCTTTAAGTCTTCTGTACTGTACATGTCAATCGCACAAATCCCGGTTTGACTTGTAAGCCCCTTATAGTAGTAGCTTGTATTTTCAAGGTCTCTCTAGTATTCTTTTATTTTACTTTTTATTTTTGTCATATTTCTGTTCTGAGATGAAGCTGCTAGCCAGAGGTTTTCCAGAATAATTGTTTTTACATATCTTTATATAGGTTACCAACAATTTTCCATCAAAGCATTTCAAACTATTATTTACATTGCTAATAATTCACATTAAAATGATATATTGTCGATATTCAAAGTAAAATTCCTAATTAAAATAATAATGCATAGTGCACTAATAGAGTCTGTCTCTAAAACATACCAATAGCTTCCACATCATCTTTAAAGAGCTCCTCTGTGCCAAACTTCAGGATGTCATCCAGCTCCTGCTTGGACATGGATCCTGTTTTGGAGCCCAGGCCTGGACGCACCACCAGATGTGTGAGCATCATCTTGCGCTTAGCCACCTGGGTAATCCGCTCCTCCACTGACGCCCGCGTCACAAAGCGATAGATCATCACTTTCTTATTCTGTCCAATACGATGCGCTCGGCTGAATGCCTGAAGGAAGAGATGAAAGAAAAAAAGACCAGTAGAATTTTCACGAAGCAGGCTGGTTATGAGATATAAATGAGTCGTGTGATGGTGACTGGTTATGGAATATAATGTAATAGTTTTCATATAGTTTTCATATTTATAGCACGGATTGTTAATTGTGCATTAACTTTTTGTTTGCATACTTTAGTTCTTAATACTGTGTGCTGCCCCCTTGGGTTGTGTTGCACATTCTGCACATTTGGGATCGCCCCACACCGTCTCACTGATAACAAGAGACTACTTCCACTTTCACCTTCACCTCGTCTTTTTCTTTTTTGAATTGGTATCATGTTGGAGGCTTCTAAGGTCCCATGCGAGGCTTCTAAGCTGATGAAGGCAAATTGGCCTCCGATATTTTCTGACATGCTGCATTCATCTTGGCATACATGTTTGACAAAATTCCATGTAGCTCATACACTGCCAGAACATCAGAGATCCACCTCCATGCTTCACAGAAGACATGGTGTACTTCTCAACATGATTTTGTCTTATCACTCCAAATAACTGTGACAAAAGACTTGAGGCAAAAGACTTGACAAAAGACGAATGAAATGTGCATGGGATTTTCAAGAGCTCAGAAACTCATTGGCTATTTATACACAGACATTAATGACACGCAAACAAGTCACAATCTGGAACCGTCCTCTTAATAGCCATTTAAGCCTGTGTCTGTCAGCTTGGGTGTACATTATCAGGCCAGACATTCAATGTACTTTAGATCAGGGCCATTTGACAAAGATTTCAGTTATCATTTTAAAATGGCTGCCATAATAAAAAAATCTGGCAGATTAGTCATATTTTCCCAAAAAATGGCTAATATTTCACATATTCTGCCAGAGTTTATAGATTTATGCGGATATATAAAATTGTAGAGGATTACATATAGAGAGGAGTTTAGAATGATATATCTTTTATCCTCAATAATTGGGGCAGGGGTATCTTTGTGTTTAAGATCTTGGACTGCTGTTTAGGACGTCCCCGGTTTGAGCCCCGATGCTGACGAGCTGCCACTGTTAGACCCTTGAGCAAGGTCCCTCATCCACAAGTTCTCAGATACAAGCAGGTGTCAAGCTGGCAACCTGACCCTGTAAGTAAACGGCAAATGGGGGGTATCTATTGCCCGATGTGCGGGGTGGCATGTGGACGGACCTTATCCCATATACCCTATCCCATAATCAATGCAATATATGATTGACTGTCAATTTTTTTTTTTTCATTTTACACATGATCATTTTATTAAACTTAAAATGAAGGTTTCAAGTTTTTCCATTTAAAAGCACTATTGCTAAACAGTAGATGTGTGTGTGTGTGTGTGTGTGTGTGTGCTGTGTGTTCTCACCTGAATGTCATTATGTGGGTTCCAGTCAGAGTCGTAGATAATGACCGTGTCAGCAGTTGCCAGATTGATTCCCAATCCCCCAGCACGAGTAGACAGTAGGAAACAGAACTGCTGCGCTCCCGGAGCTTCACCCACACACAGACACACAGAGCAGATCAATATTAATGTGTTAATGTGCTAACGATAGTAAGGTCTCCCCCTGGTGGACGCACGGCTCAGTATCGAGTGTTTTCAGCTCACCGTTGAAGCGATCGATGGCCTCCTGCCGCAGTCCTCCAGTTATCCCACCATCAATACGCTCATATTTATAGCCTTCAAACTCTAGGAAGTCCTCTAACAGGTCCAGCATCTTTGTCATCTGAAAGAAGATTCACAGGACAAGATTTACACTCAACCACAGAGAGAGCCATGAAGTAGAATATTGTATGTGGAGAACTACGCAACATTTTAGTCACTAATAAGAGTTTCATATTGCCAAGGTTTTTGCTTAACGGATCATTTTGGTACCATTACTTCATAAGAACAACAGTGTGGTTATGTTTTCCAGTGATTAAAAAAAACAAGAACCAGTCTGTATGTCTGTCTGTATGTCTGTCCGGCCAGAATTTGTCACAGCGTCACACAAAACTGGTTGGACAGAATTTAATTCAACTTTGCAAGTCATTATGTCTTTGCCCGAAGTTAAACCTGCTCCACAAATGAAATCAAAATATTGAGTAGAAAGTAAAGTTATGAGCAGTTATGTGCCAGATTATGTATTTAGCATTTAGCATCTAGCATTTTTTACTCATTTAGACCTTTTTCCCTTGAGGTGGTCGTGGCTACACAAATCACTCAACAGAGCCAATCAATGTGATAGTTTACTGTGTATAGACAGAATATGCAGAAGACAGAAATGACTGTAATGCACCTACAAGTTGCCAAAATCCTCACCAAACAGAAACAAATGCGTGACACAACATGGCTTATTCCAAAAAAGGAACAGTAGGCTATGAAAACTGAACCAACAAAGATGAATACACCATGTTCCAAATTATTATGCAAACGATATCTTTCCCTGATTTTCACAATTAGTCAATGCAAATGACAGTCAGTATAATTTTCAAGTCATCAACCATTAGGGTATAATTTGAATTTTATTGAAC
>JAQMYL010000016.1:5384253-5394797 GCA_030014365.1 Clarias pachynema | reverse complement strand
ACAGCGGGAAATTGTGGGTAAAATGTAATATGATGGTGGGCGGGGTCTATTTCTATCAGAGTCGCGCAGCGCTGCCCAGTGGCTCGCGCAGGTTTGTGATTCGAGCAGCGCTGCTCAAGTTGGTCCGCGCTGCGCGACTGAAACTGGTCCGCGCTGTGTTGTCCACTGGGCCGCGCAAATAAACCAGATCATCTCTGCGCTATCCAGATAGTCGCGCTGCGCTGTCCACTGGGCTGCGCAGATATTTGGTCCACGCAGAGCGGCTCAATCGGGTGCCACGGTTTCGTCCCACTTTTGATGTGTTTGGCTTCCCATAAGAAATGTTGCACGCGCGTGCAGACGAGTCACGCGTGCGCGGAGAACACGTTGAGCGAGCAGGGAAGACACTGCACGCGCAGAATCAAGCTGTTGAGCGCGCAGGGGAGACATTGCACGCGCATAGAGTGCTTAGTCTGCTTTCAAAATGTCAAACCACGCGCTCAGAATTGTGACAGGAATATAACGCCATAGTAATACTGTAGTACTAGTAGTGATAGTGATAGTAGTATAAGTAGCAGCTGTAGTAATTGTACTAGTATTAATAGTTGTATTAAGAGTAATAGAAGTAGTATTTATATTTCTTATTATTAAATGTCCTATTAGTAGTAGTATTAGTAGTAGTAAGAGTAATGGGAGTGTAATATTAGCAGAATTTTTAGTAATAGCAGTGAAATGGGTAATAGTAATATCAATAGTAGTAGTATTAGTAGTATTAGAAGTACTAGCAGTATTAACAGTGGTATTAGTACTAGTAACAGGGGTAGTACTAGTAGTAATAGTAGTATACGTAAATGAATAGAAGTAGTAGTAATAGCAGCAATGACATTAATATTAGTATTAGGACTGCACAACAAAATTCCCATTGATAAATTAACGTCCTGTCATGAAGGTCTTATGTAGATCACGTGGACTATGAAATTGTTACATTAAGAGTGGAGGTTTTACTGTGAAATGGTATTAGTAATGGCGTAATAGTATTGGTAGTATTAGCACTTTTCACATGTGACAATGTTTCTAGTTTATGTTCACAGTTCAGGTTACTATGTCTTGTCATTGCTCGTGTTGTTCATTTGCATCGGCATCTGCCTTCATCCCTACAAGTAGTAGGAGTACATGTAGTATTAGAAGTAGTAATTGTAGTAATAGTATTTGTGTTTTTTTATCAGCAGTAGTACTAACACGGTAAGAGGTTCATTAATGAAGTAATTAACGTTAGATTGGGAAACCGTCGTGTAAAGTACTACTGATTCATTCATTAATCAGACTGAGACTGGGGGCATGCTCTCACTTCTGCATAGGGCTGAGCTCTACGCGCACAATTAGCTCCGTTTTCGCTGGCATGTTCTTGAAGACGTCAGCCTTCAGCCTCCGCAGCATGTGAGGTCCCAACAGGTCATGCAGCTTCTTAATCTGATCTTCTTTAGAAATATCAGCAAACTCTTCAAGAAAGCCGTCCAGATTACTAAACACACCAAACACAAACACACAGTTAGCTTCTGGGCTTCAAACTGGTTATATCTGAATTAAGTAGTGTTTCATTTTTCATGCATAGTACAAAAATCTTAAATTATAGACACCCTTCATACTGTATGGTTGTAGAACTTGATTAACACATGCAGTACTGTATGTACAATTTTACATTTAAAGAAGAAGAGGGGGGGTTAAAAATCACACTGTGGTGATTTGATGTTGTGAATGTTCTTACTTGAAGCGCTCTGGAGTGAGGAAATTCAGCAGGTGGAATAACTCTTCCAGATTGTTCTGCAGAGGCGTGCCGGTTAGGAGCAGCTTGTAGTAAATCTTGTAGCCATTCAGAATTCTGAAAAACTAAAAAAAAAAAAAATACAAAGCTACTCGTACATTTCCTCATACCAGCATGACACTTATGTTTCATTACTTACTGTACGTTGTGCTGACACAATAAATTTGGAATATTGTTAATGAAATATGGTTGTTATGATGTCTATACCTTAGACTGGTTATTTTTCAATCTATGGGCTTCATCCACGACCAAACATGCCCACGTAATGGAGCCTAGAATAGCCTGATCAATGGTGATTAACTCATATGAGGTTAACAGCACGTGGAACTTCACAGGTGTATCTTTCTGTGTTGATAAAAGAAACACAAAATTTATGACTAGATGCAAGCATTGATCTTCATGTATATATGCAGTTAAACTATGATTTGGATCACGCCAAGAATTTAAAGCAGAAGAAACACCAGAAAACCAGAGAACAAAGAGAGAAAGAAAATAACAAGAACTACTATAGTAGGATTCACAAAAATCCACAGGGCTGTGTAACACACTCAGAAGAAAGCTCTACCTGACCTGTGTCACATTCACGACACATACAGTACATCACAGACGTCCATTGTAATTCACCACCTGTAATACCAAGGGTGCGCAAACTTTTGCATTCAGCTGTTTCTCTTAAGGATTCCCATAAATTTTTCTACCTTCATACGGAAGACTTTGCGTCCTGATTTGACAGCGCTATCCTCAAATGTGAACTCGTTCTCTCGTATCACCGCCCGGCTGTCTTTATCGCCCGTGTAGGTCACTACATAAAAATCCGGGGCCCACATCTCAAATTCCCGCTCCCAGTTTATGATGGTGGACAATGGAGCGCTGACCAGGAACGGACCTTTTGAATGACCCTGGAGAGAAAGAGAGAGAGAGACAGAGAGAGAGTAAGTAATAGAGAAAGATAGAGACAGAGAGAGAGAGAGAGACAACTCTGAAAGTCAGAGAGAAAAACTATACTGAGGTGCATTAATTATATTAAAGTTAGACTTGGTGATTGTAAATCTTCCTGCGCACAGTGAGCGTAAAGTTTGTCACCCAAAGTTGCAGCCCAAAGTTCAGCTGAGAGTCATATGAAGATTCTGCAGTACCACTTACAGTAGCTAAATCAAGTTGATATCTTTTAAAGGTGCAGCATATTTACTACAAATTGAATTCTTCTCTTTCAACGGAAATAGCCGATGGCTAGCCGGAAATAGCCGTGTGGCGAGCAGAAAATACAGTGGAACCTTGGATTACGAACATAATTCATTCTGGAAGCGGGCTCATATATCAAAACACTCGTAAACAAAATTTAAAAAATAAATAAAATAAAACTCAAATTATTCGTTCCACAGCCCAAAAAATAAATACATAAAAATAATTAATACAAAATATAAAGTACAAATTAACCAGCACGCTACCATTAAAAGAAAGTAAAAATAAATCCTGACAGATAAGTGTTTTGTGGGTGCAGACGCTGTGTGTATGTGTGTGTATACGTGTGAAGCTAAAGTAAGAGGAAAGTAGGAATCAGACCCTCCCCTCTCCCTCTTCTAGTCTTACACAGTAACCCTCTCTTTCCTCCTCTCTTATTTGAGTTTCACACACTCACGCACACACAACAGAAACACTGTTTTATCTGGAAAATAAACATGAAATCTCTCTAAAGACACTCGATTGAGCAACACACTAACGGAATCACTGCTGTAAAGTAGAAATAAAACAAATTAACCTGCACTTTACTTTTGAAAAGAATCGCGACAGAGCAGTGTTTCTGTGTAGAGCAGAGAGAAAGAGTGTGTGTGTGTGTGTGTGTGTGTGTGTGTGTGTGTGTGTGAGAAGGCGAGAGGAAGAGAAGTGTGCGTGAAGGGACACGGTGTCCAATGACGCGTGTGCACACACAAAGTGCCGGCTGACACAGAGAAAAAGAAAATGGATCTTTAACCTCTCTAATGAGACTTTCTTTTGCTTTACACATAAACAGTACACATGCCCTGTACACACACGCATTTAGACACAAAATAAAATATGTTTTACACACACACACATGTGGTCACAGTGTTATAGTAAGGAGTACACACGTGCACGGATGTTGATTATACCAGTAAGAGACGCGCACTAAGACCCAGCAGGGGAGACGATTACCCTCAATTCCGCAGCGCAAGAGAGAGAAAAAACTTTGGCTCAGTTGTGATCACGTGACGCTCGGCGTCAAAACAAGAAGCGCATGCGTGATACATGATACTCGGTACTCGTAAACCAAGACTTGTACGTTTTCCAAGTCAAAATTTATTAAAAAATCTTTGCTCGTCTTGCGGAACACATCCATATGCCTAGCCGGAAATAGACGTATGGCTAGCTGGAAATGGCTGGAAATAACTGTATGGCTAACCAACTAGTTCCAGGGAAATAGAAGAGTTAAAATGGTACTAATTGCCTGTAACTTGAAAAGATACCAACTTGATTTAGCTCACTGGGACTGCAGAAGCTTCATACAAATCTACAGCTAGTAAGCAAGCAAAGAAGTCCGATACTACAGTTTAAAGGTTGCATTTTCAGTCTTTTTGACTCAGAACGCTCGTTCTCTGGTCAAGTGCACTTGGAAACTTTCTGAAAGATTGGTAACCGAGCAGTGTAACCACCTCTCACCTCTTTGTACAGCGAGTACAGGAACACGATCGTCTGCACCGTCTTGCCCAGTCCCATTTCATCAGCCAGGATGGTATCGGTTCCCTGTGCCCAGGAGAAACGTAGCCAGTTCAGACCCTCTAGCTGGTATGGGTGCAGGGTTCCTCCTGTAGCATCGATGAACCACGGCTGTTGCTCAAATTTAACAGTGGGCTATGGACATGTACAAACACACACACACACACACACACACACACACAGAATGAAATAACAATGAATTAATCAATCTGAAAATTAAATAACAATTCATGTTTTAATTAACCTGAATTTAATCTGATAAAATATGTCTTTTTTGTGAGTACAATTTTTATTTGTTTTGTTAAATAAAGTGCATAAGTTTTGGGATAAAAATATAATTCTAGCACTTTTCCTAATTTAAAGGTGAGCTATTACGCAAAAAAAAATTTTAATCATTTTTCGACATTCATATGGGTCTCCAGTGTGCAAGCAAAAAATCTGGAAAAAAGGAAAAACATTTCCCTTTTTCGGTTCGTTTTCCATTTTTGCACCGACGTAGGCTTAAACAAAACAATTTGATTTTCCCCCTATTATGACCTCAAATAAGATAAGATACCCCTGCCCTGGCTTGCTGCTCAGCTCTGCTGCTCCCTGGATGGGAGTGGCTCAGGTGTAGCTCATTTATATAGACCCTGAACTGGTGCATTTAGAGGAGGAGGAGTGAAAAAGAGAGTTTGAGGTATGAAAAATACATTATCTGTGGCATATTATCTATGAATTGGAGCATGGTGACAGACAGTATTGGGGAGCTCTGAGACCTGTGTTAACTTGTTAAAGAAATAGTAAAATATGGGACCTTCAAAAAGGTCATTATAACTGGAACAGAACATCAAGGTTTAATTTAGGACTGGTGTACTCACATCCACAACTGGGGTCTCAGGAGGAGCTTCCCTCCTCTTCAACTCCTCTTTCAGTCTTTTTCCTTTTCTCACCACTAGGGGACGATGATCTTCACCCAGCATTTGCTCCCTTAAACAAACAATCACAACATGATTACGAGCTTTTAATCAAGAGGTTTCTTATGTATGATCTTGTCAGTGAATTTACCGGTGGTCCCAGTAGGCGTGTTTAAAGCTGTCGTATTCGGGTACGTCGAAGTCGTCGATCTCCCAGGTGCACTGGTCGTACGGTAAATCTCTCCATTTGATCAAATAGTGAATATCTCCATCTTTGTCAAAACTGCATCATGCATGCAGACAAAACGAACAATGCGTATTGAATATACTGCAAACAGTATGTATTCAATAAAACACAAATTGCAGTGATGGTCTTGCAGGTGAAAAAACAGACTATAGGTGTTTAGTTGAGTGTCCTGTGACCTGTGGTTGATGATCCGGTGGATGATTAGCCATTCAGGTTTGATCCCATAGCGATAGAAACGCTCCTCCATAGCAGCGTACTGCGGGTCTTTGCTCTTCCTCTTCTCGTTGTTGAGCTCCTCTTCACCTGAGCCGTAGTCGAAGGGCGGAGGTTCGTCCATGTCGTTCTTCCGCTGGTAGTTCCTGTACATGACTGTGTGATAAAGCTCCAACTACAAAAAGAGAGAGTAAAAGGTGTAGGGCTTGAGATTTCTACCCGTTTGGAATGATTGTGTTATTAATATTCTTATTATAAACAAACAGCACTTTTATTCTTTTATTATCATTTATTCCATAACAAAATGCCGCAAAACACACTCAAAGGGCAAAGATGAACCTAAAAGATGGTTATAATGCAATGTTCTCAATAATAATAAAACAGTTAAACAATTTTCATCACCTGTAGCTCGCTGACCCAGGAACAGTGCCAGTACGACAGCCCCGCCCACTTCACAAACAGCAGCCTTTCAGGACGACCCTTTAGAGGAGGTTTGACCAGTATATCATCTTTCTTACCATCCTGAGTAGGGAGAGGTTCTGGGGGTAGAGGTGGATCGCCCCACATCCAGTGCAGAATCTTTTGAACTTTCCCTTTAAGAGGGGGACACTGTGGAAACAACACATCATATTTGTCAAGTTTGTTTTGGGGTGCCAATAATTTTGTCCTATGTCACATATAAAAGTATCAAAAAGCTGCAGGTCTGTAGTTCTGCTTCGAGAAAGATGATAAAATATATCTCCAACCGTTTTTTAAGAAGGACATTTGGATTATTGGGTCTGATGTTACATCAATGCAAATACGTTCATTTCTTTTTCCCTTTCAGGTGTGTCAATAAGTATTTGGCTGAGTTTCAGTCATCATCATAAAATGCATTTATAGGTTGTGATGACAAAGCAAAAGAATCTATAAAAGCCAACTGCCACTACAGTCAAGTGCAAAAGTTTCTCCCTGCATTTTTTTTAATGATGGGGCGTTCAAGTCAAACAAAAACTTTTGATTAACCAAAATAACAGAACGCAATTATGAGAGTAAAAACGCTTTATTTCTCTATATACTGTAATCCCCTGTTACACTAAGGCATTTATCCCAGCGTTTCACTAGTGCTTGGATCCCATCAAGGTAGAACGTTTTCTCAGTACACCAGAGCCATGATTGCACTGTCTGGTTCATGTCTGAAATGTTGGCCTCCCAGGAACTCCTTTAATAGATGTACAGCCTTCTTAAAAACTTTTTCCGATGTTTTAAGAGTCACTGTACTGTGCTTGAAGTCTGTAAATGTCAATCAGATGGACGCCTTTATTAACCAGAAATTTTACCATCAAGTCCTGCTTTGACTTACTTCCAAATGGTCACATAGATAGTCCATGTACCATTCTGAATGGAAGATACAAAACATTTAAACTGATATAATTTAACCGCTATATAGGATTGTCCCACCATGCAACGCGGGCACAGCCACTCTCCGTTAGGGATCTCGGGCAGAGGAGGGTTCAGGCAGTGGATGTGGTAGGAGGAAGGGCATGTGTCACAGCACAGCAGCTCTCCACCGTCTTTACACACTCGGCAGAACTCCATGTGGTCGTCCTCTTCCTCTCCTGCAGCATCCTCTTCCTCCTCGTCCTCATCCTTTGCTTCCCACTGAATTCCCTCCTTCTCCTAAGGACAGGAGATCGTCAAATGTGGCTCAAATAGACACTCAAATTAAAATCTATAATCCTCGTTAATATTGTACACTCTGTATATTAATTAGAATAATGTTGAATTTTTTGTAATAACAGTGTATTCATGTTGATTAGGGAAATAAAATATTTTTTTCTCAGGTGACACTCGCAGGAGTCTCCAATGTCAAAGCATTATATATAATACTCTTCTGATATAAAGATGCTGGTTTTTGCTATAAAATGACAAGCTGATTGTTTTTTCCTTCACAAGAAGAAACATAAGTGGCGCTAGGCAGAGTAAAGCCAAAAGTTATGCTCTGCAGTGATGAGTGGTGTAGGGGTTAAATGTAGAGATTAGGGTTAGACATACAGTATAAGGAGTTGGATCAGATCAAGCTCCCCCCTCTGTACTGCCCCAAGGACTTTTGGTGCTTTGTTGCCATGTAAATACAAGATTTTTATCACACGCAAAACACGATAAATATTAAATTACAGATGTCATGCCGAGAAAAGAACTTTGTCCCAGTAGTGGCATTTTTGTCAGCCTTTGGACTGTTTTTCTCTTCTGAGCCGTGAACCTAAAAAGATTTCGAAGTAGGCCAACGGGCTACAGTGACAGGAAGTTTCATGTATTTCTAGATGCCGTGGCATCCGTGCTTCTATTGATGCTTTAAGTCCTTCTTATTCCCATCAATGCTGCTTGTGCAGCTATCTGAAACTAATTATATGCCGCACTACAGAGTCTTCTATTCCATTTGCCCCTCGAGTGGGAAAATACAGTTCAATTTAATTCGATTTAAAGTACAAAATGCAATAGAATCCATGTCGACAAGCTTCTGTTTCAGCTTATAGTCACTTATAGGCAACGTAAATTGTAACGTGAAGTAAAATAAACCGCACATGACATTTTCAGACAAGGAGACAAGACGAGAGAATCTCTCACTGAAATAAAAAATCAGATTGTGACCAGGTGTTTAATATTGCTGGCACTGGAAAAATATTTAGTGTATTAAACAATTGCATTTACCATTTATCTGATGATAGTCATAGTTAACGTTAAGATATAGTTACTAGGGTTCAGTAGTTATTGAGAAGTTACTGAGAAAGTTTTTTATCATGAAAGCTTTATTCGGAAAACTTTTTTGCAGATTCAAGTGACAATCGAGACTCCTTCCAAGCTTAGTTCCACCCTTACTCTGAATATTTATAGCGACAGAATGTTTACTAACCATCGGCCAATGAATGTAGGCGAGGCAAACCATTGTAAAAATGTTAAACAGAGTTTAAATGTGTGCAAATGACAAACAGGGCAATGTAATTTAACGATTAGTAACAGAACTGAAATTCTACTGCAAAATAGCTCAAACAGCGTTTAAGATACAAAAGAAGACATTTCTAATATAAATTTGGCACATGGCCTTAAAGTATAACATATTTTTTATATGACAATATGTGGTCAAAATAATTTGCAACGCTTAAAGTGTTTAAAATTGTAAGAAAATAGAAAATAGTATTGAATCAGGATATTTATAAATGCATGATACTAACAGTAATCGAATCAGCATCAAAGTATCGGGATAATATTGTATTGTCTGATTCTGGGTAATTCCCATCCCTAGGGATAAAAATGATATGTTTTTTTTTCTGAAGAAGAAATTGACTCACGCAGTGAGGACAGCTCCATCTTCCCTCGGGGGCTTTCTCCAGCTCGGGCTCGAGACACACAAGGTGATAAGCTCGGGGGCAGGTGTCACAAAGAATGATCTCACCGCCCTGCTGGCACACCTCACAATAGTCCTGATGGTCCGTCTCGTAGCCGTCTCCATCCTCTCCTTCACCCAGAGGGAAACCCAAGAGGATGGACATGCAATCAAAAAAAAGGCACAAGTACATGTTCAGAGGGAAAAGAAAAGCTGGAAATGCATTAATACTGTCGCTTAGACAAAGTAAGTCACATTTCACGTGCTGGAGTTCAACTCAAATGATCTTTTTTTTTTAATTTGCCTTTTTCTCACATGCAAAGCTTTAGAGGTGTAAAGTATTATAAAAGATAAAAATGTCAAAAATGCTCTCTTTACTTTTCCTCTTTTTGCGTCCTCGTTTTATTTTCTTCTTGGGCACCCCCGAGGCGTCGGAGCGAACAGAGGCACTGTGAATGCTGATGTCATCGAAGTCAGAAAAATCGTCTAAGAAATCGTCCTCGCTCTGTCAGGGGTAGGGAAAAAAAGGCAACATTGTATAGAGCTTCATAAGCATGTAAAGTACGGTGTTTAGTAGCTACGCAGTTAAAAAAAATAACAATGGTGTGCCATGATATCAGGGGGGAATTTTACACATTACTAAAATTTCAAGCTTTCTAATTAACAGCTAACTAACTGCTCCGGGATTAAATCTCAAATAGTGCAAAATGGAAAATTAGTGCACTATGTAGGACGTACAATCTCTTGATCAGGGGTCAAGAGGGAGATTTGCGATTTAGTCCTGTGTTAGAAGCTAGTTAGCTTTGTACATTAGATCAAAGTGTTGTTTAAGATGACATGTTATCAGATGTGTTTTCTTGCTAAAAGTGCTTCTATGACTGGTTTTGAATGTGAGTTTTGGCACTGGTAAATAAGGTCTCTTTCACTTTTCAGAAGTGGGCAGGACCATGGTGGACTGACGTCCAGTCATCACATATAAAAGCTAGATAGAATCTTTCCATCAGGTTAGAATTCTCTTATTTCTATATCACTTAATATGTTGTTCCAAGATGGCATTGCAGTATGGTGTGTTTTTGTAGCTTTTTATGAGACGTTTTGAAGGGTTATACTGGTTAAATTTGCATAAGAAATGGTCACAAACTGAAATATGACCCTTGGACACTACAAGAAATTAAATTGAGCTCTATTGACATAACGAAAGTTTCAGGAGAACCTGGGGTCCGTTCTTCGTACGTCGCTTGATACATCCGAGATGAACTGACACATCTAAGATGAGATCATCGTGCTAAT
>JAQMYL010000016.1:5348845-5370355 GCA_030014365.1 Clarias pachynema | reverse complement strand
CATTTGTTGCTGGTTTAATTTCCTCTCATTTCTCATACTATGGAAGTAAAAAATATAAATAAAACAGCAATGTTTCGAGAAAAATTTACTGCTGCACCATCAATTCATGATATTTGCCTGTACTATTATTAAATCACAAAAGTCTACAATTATTACAGGAAATATACACATAGCCTGGAATTTAAATAGAGTTAGTCAATAACGTTCGTCAATAATAAGTACTGGTTTATTTTAAAAATATAATTATTATTGGCAACCATGCTCTTAATTAGATTATTTGTTCAGTTATTTGCTGTTAGCCTAGATAACTGCATTTAAATGCAAAACGGTACATTTAATAGTTACATATGGCAAAGTTACAGATTAAACTGTAATTGCAATATGTATCAAAATAATCGCAATGTGATCTTTTGACCAAATCGTCCAGCCCTAGATAAATGACACACTACCATGACAGAAGATATGGGTATATAAGATATATGGGTGCAAAATATCAACAAATAAAAACATATTTATATCTAATATTTTTATGTTAAATATTAGAAAAAAAAATTGAATCTTTTAATATATTGGTATATGAAAACCCCTGAGACAGGTACAATATGAAACTATTCTGATATAATTTATGCCAGTTTTCTAAATATTATAATAACATTACGGCTTTTACAGTGAAATATGAAATATGGCAAACTTTTTCTCATAGTGTTTAAAGTTGTACAACATACGTGTTAAAGTAGTACAACAACATTGCTCTTTAAATATTGTGACCAATGCTTTTACTTGTAATGTTAGATATAATTTTTTTTCTCTAAACATTATGACTTTTTCTCAAAATACTGTAATAATTTCCACTTTGAACTGTCTTTTGAGATATTACAACTTTTTTCCACTAAGTATTGAAACTTTTTTTCCTTGTAATATTATAGTTATTTCCTTAAAATACACTAACTTTTTTCTTTATTATATTAAATATTATAACCTTAATTCCTTAATTATTTTTTTGTAATATCAGACATTATGACATTACATTTCAAATATTATTACTTTATTCTGAAGATTTTTTCATTCTTTAATAAGTGGCCCTGAAACACAGACATAGGTGTACAGTAAGTATTATGGGCAGGAAGTAAACTTCAAAGCCAACAATACCCAGAAGTCTTGTTCGAAAAAAAGCACTGACTTACAGACATAATTCCTCATCCATAGCATTTCTCTGACATATCACAGCCCGGCCATTTATACTTTAATAAATCTTCAGTTATTGGATGCCAGTATGAGTGACCGGCTCAGGTGAGGCTGGTGTTCATTTCCTACAATGACTGGTCCATAATTTATTCCATTCTGGCTCTTAGAGAGGCATTTATGACAGATTTATGTTAGCATCCTTGTTCTAATCCATTACTGTTTTTATAGTAACAGACTGTTCACAGAGACTTGTACTGCAAATGCAGCACTTAGTCAAAGTCTATAATAAATTAATTTTATAAATGGGTGTTATTTAACAATGGAAAATATGTAGTTGTTGGTATGATAAAGTTTTCTGTTAGGAGATTTTTTGAAGTCTCCAGTGTCAGATTTACAGGAAAAAGTCTCCAGTGGCAGCCTTATGGAAGGAGTCTCTAGTGTCAGTGTTATGGAAGGAGTCTCCAGTGTCAGTGTTATGGAAGGAGTCTCCAGTGTCAGTGTTATGGAAGGAGTGTCCAGTGTCAGTGTTATGGAAGGAGTCTCCAGTGTCAGCATTAAGGAAGGAGACTCCAGTGGCAGCCTTATGTAAGGAGTCTCCAGTGTCAGTGTTATGGAGAGAGTCTCCAGTGGCAGCCTTATGGAAGGAGTCTCCAGTGTCAGTGTTATGGAGAGAGTTTCCAATGTCAGTGCTATGGGAGGACTCTCCAGTGTCAGCCTTATGGATGGAGTCTGCAGTGTCAGCTTTATGGAAAGAGTCTCCAATGTCTACATTATGAACGAAGTCTCCAGTGCTTTTAATCAGTCAGTCAGTAATTTTACAACCAACAGTAAGTCCTCAGGTAAGAAGAGTTTGCACTTTCTAGCTTCTCAGAAACTGAGTCACAAGCTGCAATTTTTTATATATTCCCTTTCAAAAGAGAGAAAAAAATCTAAAGGCTGCAGATGCTTGTAACTGTTATAAATCAATGTTCTTTAACAGTAACTGTAATGATACATTTATATAGGGAGTGACATTTAATTAATCAACAAGTAAAAATTCAATTACACACCATTAAAGAAAATAATCTTATAAGGAGAAAAATATCTGCTTCCCATCAGGGGGTATCACATCACAACAGTCCGTCATGTGCAATTCCTTATATGATATGCTAACCTTTCAATTTTCGCATGGTTGTGCTGTGACTAAGATGAATGCGTTTTTTACATGATATGGGACAGTACCTTAAACATTTGTTTCTTTTTAGTAATTCAGATTCAATTCAATTCCATCCTTCTGTCCATTCTAGGAGTCATTGTGCACAATGGTTGGCACCAATGACCTATGATTTGCTGTAAGGGAAAGTTACGTTTCTTAGGACCCCAACCTTCATGCAACCTACAACACACACTCACACACCTTGGACAATTCGGGAACACCAATCAGCCTTCACCGCAAGTCTTTGGACTTTGATGGCAAACTGGAGTATCTGGAGAAAACCCAACAAGCACTGGGAGAGCATGCAAACTCCACGCAAACAGACCAGAGGTGAGTTTCAAACCCCCAAACATGGAGGTACTGTACGAGGCGGGAGTGCTAACCAGTAGCATGCCATAGGGAAATCAAAATAGGAGAGCCAAATAATACAAGCACAACTTTCGGAACTACTTATTCCATTTATAATCTCATTTAGAGACAAAAAGCAATAAAGATGAAGAGAGTGGTAAAATGCAGGAAGTATTAATAGGCTCTTGAAAAATAAAAACAAGTATTTCTGTCCACAGATCACCTAATTCCGGACTGGAAATACTAATAAGAACTTCTGTATGCTTTAGGAAAACAGGTCTAGAGGTCCACATGAAAATACCCTTCAAATGTGATACAGGTATACAGTGGTGTAGACAATTTCATACTCATTATTCTATCCAGATGTTTGAGGGTTAGCTTACATTTAAGACTACAGAGTTCTGGCTTACACAAATGAGTGTGTTGTTTCGTAACATTCAGCCAAACAGGTGAGGGCTTGAGGAAAGACTTTTAAGTTGGCATAACCAAATCCATGCAAACATCAAGCAATTATAGGGATTGTGTGGATTGTGTGGCATGACGCTTTGGTTTAACTCAAACCAAGCAAATGTAAAATGAATCCGAGAAGTCTGTGGGAGTTTCTGGATTTGATTTTGTGCGTCGCTTTTTTCATTAGCTTCCATGCTTTTTTTCTTTCTTTTTTTTTATACAAGCAAGGTCAAAGCTTTAACTGAGTTAGATAAAGCGCAGGAAATTTTAGAATAGATTTAGATATGAACTGTAGAGATTTTTTCATTTAATTAAAACACCTACTGTAGGTTCACGGCAAAGTATGAATCTTACACTCTCGGCATTCCAAAGAAGTCTGGACTGAACTGCTCCGTCTACTAGTGCAAAGTCGCTGAAATCCGAGCAGCATTTTCCAAAATCAATAAAAAGCAAATCCGCTCTTGTATTGACCAAGTGTCGATCTGCACAAGTCTAAGCGGTCACTTAGTCTTGGCTTAAAATCTGACCTAAAATAGTCAGGTTTTGCTTTTAATTTATCCAATCGATTAACTCTATTGATGAAAGAAAAAAATGTAAAAAAAAAAACAACAACGAAGTCGAGCATCTAAAGCGCAGTTCGAACCCGATATCATTTCGGACCGCCCCGAGTCAGCTGAAGGCGTGAAAACTATGACGGCATTGATTTTATCACGCAGAGCGCCATGGCAGTATAAAGAAGTGCAACTGCGGCCCGTCTTCGACGCCACTTCATCACATCTCTCCCAGCGTGGCACCTGCACCCTGCAGGAAGGCAGAGACTGATCTGACTGTGAGATTGATGAGTCTTGTTTAAGAGCTACAGAGGAGCTCCTTCAAATCTTGGCGTGTATTAAAAGCAACATTAGAAGCCTTATTTTGAAAAATAGATCCGCCACAGATTCGCGTTAAGAGGAAGTGCAGGCAGATGAGGCTCCATCCAGTCAGCGAATTGTAATAAAAATTTTAAGGAGGATACAAATGATATCCTTCCTAAAAATTCTAATCCAGCCAGTCTTTACTGTAAATGTAAATCACATTATTAATACTATATAGCAGAGTCTGTTTCATTAGAGCGATCCATCATGATGGACGCATCACGTGTTTGGCAACCGTAGACCAGACGTATTACCTTCTCAGCATCTTAAACAATCATAGTTGGAAAAAAATGAATCGTCCAGAACTGACAGGCTAAAGAAAGGCAAAAAAAGGACACGGAAACCATTTCAGGTTTAAATAGAGACTACAAGATTACAGCTGAAATAATATTCCCAGCTGTGTAGGAGGGAAATGTTTGCTTGCAGTTGTAAATCATAAAACCTCAGCTGGATGATGGATTTTAGGTGATTCTGCACTAATGCACAGTAAACCAGAAAAAAACTGAAAACCTAACAGCGCATTCTCTTTTTTTTCTGTTTGATCAGTTGTCTCATCTGCACACAGAAGTCTCCATTTTTGTACATGTCTGCAATGACTGGCACTGACACGTCACTCTTTACACATTTTCACCATTAACCATATATTGTAGTGTTGCACCAGTGAGAAAAACTCTATAGATGTGAAAACCTGGTCATTCAGTACATTCAGGTCATCAGCTGACTTCATTTTATTGCCAAATAGCATTTCTGAGTCTACTGTAGACCTGAGCAACTGAAGCAACCACAGATCATAACACTGCCTTCACAGCCTTGTACAGTGGACACTATGTATGATGGGTGCATCGATTTATGCACTTCCCTTCGTACCCTGACACACCTACAGTATCACTCATGAATAGGCTCAATCTGACCTCATTAGACCAGAATGTTTTCCATTGGTCCAAAATTCAATCTTTATACTCACTGGTTTTATGACGGACACACAGCTGTTTAGTCCCGAACCAGATCTTATCATATTATGTGAGGAAATGATTTCTACTGCCTGTTTTTTATGATGCAACTCTGCGATCAGCGATCTCTGATTACAGGGTCACATCTGTTTTCCAGCCACATTTTTTCTGCGAAGTCGACAGTTTGGCACTATCCTTCCAGGTTTTTAGTAATGTGTTAGAATTTTTTTTTTGCCTGATTCCACTAATTCTAATGTTTTCTTCGCTTGATGAAAGCCAATAATTACACCCTTTTTGAAACAGGGGCTTTTTAGTGGCAAGGCAGTATATTAAAGAGATCAAAAAACATTTCAGAATAGTTTGTCGATTGGCCAAATTATGCTCTTAAGTATGAAAACAATACATGCAAAGTATGTATATTTACTAAAATGAGGGATGAATATGAGTGTAAAGTATAGGAAGGTGTAATCGCTGTACATATGTTTGATTTTGCAGCCAGAGTGTGAAAACCCGCAGCCTGATACTCACTCTGAAGATGACAACTGTGGATTAAAAAAATAATAATTCTCTGGTTCTCTGGTGGGGCGTGGCTCTACTGTACCTCATTTACATAAACACTGAAACAGCGGAGCGACTTGGTGAAGGAGTGAAATAATGACGGTTTAAGGTACGATATAAACCCTATGGATAGATACGTATATCAACACTAAGGGATATTTCAGCGGGAGCATTAACACACACACACCTTGGAGAGCTCTGAGACCCTTGATAACTTGTTTAAGATATAGTAAAATATGAAAGCTTTACTAAGTTTATGTTTATAGCTTACTTTAGAGTTTTCTCATGTATCGTTTCATTTTAATTTATGGATTAACACTTTCAGAAAATACGACAAGCTTGTCTCTTCCATGTCTATCAAGTAAGGGTAAAACACATAATGTGTTATAGCGAGTAAATAATGTGTGCTGTTATAGGATTAATCAATGTCAAATCAAAGTTTCAGTATGTTGATGCATTCCCTATAAATTTGCACTGATTGATGGCATTTCCTACATTTATTGGATCTTCATTGAAAACCTAAAATGGATGATGCCATTTACTGGATTATCTGTTAAAATAATAAAATAAAAAACACAGGGGTTTGTATATATTTTTAAAAATGCAAATAAATCACCATGAAGTGCATGCCAAGCCAACCTAACCCTGATTGTAAAGCCATTTCTGCCAATCAGAAAACTGAAAAATAAATTATTACTGGGAATGTCACAGTCTGATGTCTAATAAAGGACATACATCACAAACTTGTACAAGCCAAAAACACAATTTGTCCTGTCTACGCACTAACATTGAAAAACAGAGCTGATTATCTGATTAAGATCCTCCAAGAAGTTTTCCAAAAGGTCTATTTTAAGTGACCTATAGCACAGTGTGTGTGTGTGTGTGTGGACAAAAGGCCAGCGAGAACCCCTCCTTTAATTAAATAAAAAAAAATACCCATGCACGCATGGACAGAATTCAACCGAGATTTGACCAGGATCTGTGTGACATCCGTGTAATAAACTTAAAAGGAAACCGAAATCGAACAGGTTCTTTGGTTAGTCCATAAGGGTTCTACCTGGTTGCTCATTCAGTAAAGCATAACCTTCTTTCTTTTTTTTTTTTTTTGCAAAACAAAATCTGGTAACCATTCAAATATCTCCATTTTTATATACAGCTTGTACAAAGATTTGGAGAAATCATACCAGATGCACCAAACCAAACGACATCTGGGCATTATTTATCCAGAGTCGAATCCTAATGGTGAAAGTACTACAGTGCATAGGTGATGTTTTCCTGTCACACGTGGCTCTTTGGAGGAATCCTGACCAGATGTTTTTTGGACCCAGGACAAAAGCCGGCCTTCATCTCTGTCCCGTAGTGCATTAGGTTATAATTTACTCAAGAACATATGACTAAGTTTAAAATAATGACATGGAGATGTTGATGGATGAAAAATGATGCCAGCTTAGATCTTAGACATGCTGTCCTCTTCTTGTGAAGCACTGTAACAGAAGGCATTTCCATGCAAGAAAGAAAGAAAACCAAAGAAGCACAAAGGCATGCAGGATGCAGGGATGGTCGGCTAGACTGAAGGCTTCCTCGGGCACAGGAGATCATGACGCGATACGATAACGTGGTTATGACATCTCTGTGGCACTGCGTCCTGCCCCCTTCTTTTGTATAAGGTGTAAAGAGTTCTGTTTTTTTTTTTCACCCCCATGCATCGATCCCAGCAGCAGGAACATCTCTGAAGGCTACAAACTCCCTCCCTCCTTTCCTCCTTCCCTCCCTCTGTCCCTTCTTTCCTTCTTTCCTTTCTCCTCCCATGTCCACTTCATTCACTCCCCTCACCTGGCACGTCGTCTTCAAAATCCAAATCGTCTTGGCCCTCTTCCTCGTTGCTCAGCGATCCGGGCATCTTCACCGCATAACACACGCACACGCATACACACGCATGCACACACACGCGCGCGCGCCCTCACGCACAAAAATTACATCCGTGCGTCCTGGAGGGAGGGGGGTTAGGGAAAAAAATGAAAAAGTCGTGCAAACTCCCGGTTAAGCAACGAAGGACTAGATGAAGACTAGAAAAAATGAGGACAAATAAAACTGGGGATATTTTTACATTTATATAGAAATGTATATTATTATACTATTTTTTTTTTTTTTTTTTTTACTAAAAAACAGAAATAGATCTCTGGAGGTCTGGAGTCGCTCCTCTTCCTCCTCCTCGTCTATCCAAAAATCCTCGGCTCTGAAAATAAGAGACGAAAATGGAACACACATGCCCAGATCCAGCTCGTGACGTCTGGTCTGTTGCCATGGCAATCCATCCCATAATTGCGCAGGCGACTAGTTAGTAGTGCTGCCCTGGTAACCAGGTGTTACTAATAGTAGAGCGCGGAAGAAAGCAGCGCGTGGAGATATCTGCGCGAGTGTGTGTGTGTGTGTGTGTAAACAGCGCCGCGTGCCCCCTTCATCACTCTCACGCGCATTGTCCGATTTTTCTTCCTCTCCCCGGTGGAGTGTGTCCGCGCGCGCGGAGGAAACACAGGAGGTCACGTCGGGACATACTGTATATGTGTGTGTGTGTGTGTGTGTATGAGTGTACATTTATATATAAATATACACTCGCAGAGGAGAAAGTTGGCTCGAGCCATCGCGAGGAAACGGAAAGCGAGCCGGGTTTTTTTTTTTTTTTTTTTGCGACAGTTAACGCTAGGCCTCTTCGGTAAAGGATAACTCGCGCGCCTTTTGTGTGTATCACATGATTCGTTTTATTTCATTCTGAGCGCGTGCATTTATTTAGTTAATATTATCTGCGAGGAACATTTTTATATCCTGTTACTTCAATAATAATTAACAAACAATGTGTGTGTGTGTGTGTGTGTTTCGCTTTATGCTGATTAACTCTCTCGATGCCAACATGGCTACCGGGATTAAAATTAAACAAGACATTTTAATATACAAAGCTTCGTTGCTATGTTCTGCGCGCGCGCATGGCAGCTACATGGCCGGCTGGAAGTCACGAGCGGTTGTCATGGTTACTGCAGCTGGAAGGAGGTTGAGACAAAGAAGGGGTGGGGAGTGAGATAGAGAAAAATGCACGAGCGCTAAGTACCAGCGTGTAGCAGTAGAGACTACAGTACCCATAATGCACATCCAGAGGAACAGTGTATGCTAAGGTAGAGAACTTCTTAGCAAAGGCTAGACAAAATGTGAGACTATTAAGATAACAGACAATATCACACAGTGAAGCAGGATCACTCACTCACTCATGGTCTATACCACTTTATCCTGCATCCAGGGTCACGGGGGCCTATCCCAGGAGATTTATGAGGTGGGGTACACCCTGGATGGGCTTACAATCCATTGTGGGGCACACACACATACTCTCGCATGCTCATTCACACACTATGGGCAATTTGGGAATGCCAATTATGCCAAAATGCCAAAAATGAAATCTGTTATTCAGACAATATATGTAATCCGTGAGACAGCAGTCATTCCCAATCCGTTAGCGTGTGTGAAAGTCGTCCTACAAGCCCTGCCCCTGATATCCCGCCCCCGATATCCCACCACTCTCTGTTATTCCTGCTGTTATACCCCTATCCCACCTATGCGGTTTGACTATGCGAGGACCAATGCGCGGAAAGATTGAAACCTAATACCCCTATCTCACCTATGCGGTTTGACTCGCGGTGAGATGCGTTGTTAGGCACTGTGAGCCGCCGCGATTGCCCGCCGACGTTCCGCAAAGTTCTGCAAGGTCCGAGAGCTTCCGCGAGGACCACCAAAAAAATTTAACATGTTTAATTTTTCGTGTGGAAAGATGGAAACGTAATCACAGCACCAAAACTTGCAGTGAATCATGATGAACCGTACTTCCAGCTACCGCGCGAAACCCCGTAGGTGAGATAGGGGTATTAGTAGCTAACAGATTATGGGCCAAACTTTGCTGAGTGATGATGGTAGAATAATTATAAAGGTCTTGACTAAAACAACATGCATGAGGAATCACAAAGGAGTTTTCATTTTCTGCAATGGAAAAGTACTCTAACTACTGTAGTTACTTTTATCAGAAAGTAACGCTGTAATGTAACTGAATACTTTTTAAAGACAGTAATTTTGTAATGTAATTAGTTACTTTAAAAAGTAACGTCCCCCAACACTGCAATGAAATATCATCACAGTCTTTATTGAAAAACTGTTTTCAACTTAAACAACTTCATGACCACCTGCCTAATATTTACTGGGTCTCTCCTTTTTACCACCAAAACAGCGGTACACTGTGTTCTGACTTCTCACTACCAGAACCAGCATTAACCTGTTAATCAATCTGAGCTACAGTACTGTAGCTCTTCTATTGGATCAGATTACATGGGGCAGTCTTTACTTCACATACACATCAGTGAGCCTTACCTTCTGATTACCCTGTCACAGGTTTACCCTCACTGGGACTGCGGCCCAAACCTGTTAAAGCATGAATATGCTCCTGTAAGTAACAAAGTGATGGTTTATTAAGGACTCAAGGGTCCTGCACAGAGCTCTGACTGATCACTTTTGGGATGAACTGGAACTGAAGCCTCCTCGACATCCCAACACAAGTAGCTGACCTCACTAATTCTCTTGTAACTGGATGAATACAAATCAACAGTCACACTCCAACACCTAGCAGAACGCTTTCCTATGACTTAAGATAACTTGATCTGCAATGAGATGTTTAATAAGCAACTTTGATGAGTCCACATAGTTTTGGCCATGTAGTGTCTCTCTATGGTCATATATACAGTAAAGAACACTATTAGCTTAACATTAAATTCAGTAGATTCATGATATTATATTGCAACTGCTCCACACGTAATGTTTATTTAAATTTGTATTGTATCATAGTGTACTATCATAGTATCTGTTATGAGTGGGAATCAGCAGGGACAATAAGATTTTATCACAATACCTAGGCATGTTGCAATTCTGTTAGCATCACAGTTTCATGAAAATTGGCTTGTCTGTATATTGAAGATATTTGCTAAAAAAAAAAATTTTTTTTAAGAATTTGAGGGGGTTCGGGCACAAGATGAGTCATAAAACAGATCAAAATGGTTTTTGGAATTTACATCTGTCTTTGCACACATCACAAAAACTACTGATGAATTTGGAGTTTTCACAGGAGTATTTGGTCGAGCTTGAGGCAACATATAGACTTTGTTTCATCGTAATTGGCCCATGGGAAGAGAAGATATGCTAATTTTAATGTCCTTATATCATTAAAAAAACACCTTGAAAAACAATCTCAAAATTCGACAGTTCTATAAATATTTTAAATACAGGCTTGTGTGTGCAATTGAAATCTACTTAAATGCGATCTTACACCTTCATTACACGCACTTCACGGTAACAATTTTTGTCCATTCCAAAATTCAACACATCGCATTAGACATTTTTAAAAACATGCTTACAAGTTTTCAATTAAATTCCACACAAAGTTGCGGGCACAGTTAGTTCTAAATAAACTATTTTCCTCCACCACATGGGACGCTATGCTGTCTGCCAGTGTGTGAAAAGGTTAGAGTACACCACCTGTAGGAATATTAAGGAACTGCACCATTTTACTACCTCAAATGCAAAAGAAATTAAAATATACAGTATATGTTATGATTTTGCGACCAATGTGGCTCAATAAACATCAATTGTATAGACCTTTAAACCTAAACTGCACATAAAACTTGTATAAATATAAATAACCTATATTTAACCTCCCAGTAAAAATCAACACAAGAGTCATATTCTTTTGAAAATTTATTAATTTTACAAAAGAACAACATGAGTTTAATCCTCGTCCTCTTCCTCCTCCTCGTCCTGGTTGATCTGGAAGTAGCGCAGTTCGTAGCTCTCCTTGGTGTTTGCCACGACGCGCAGCCAATCTCGCAGGTTGTTCTTCTTCAGGTACTTTTTAGTGAGGTATTTCAGGTACCTTTGGGACGAAAGATGAAAAACGCAGAGAAGGAAATTAAGTATTGTAAACACTTCACTTCATTACAGTTCCTCTGACTGGCCTAGAATGAATTAATTCACAGGTCAGAGTTCATCTAAATAAAGTTGATGGCAAAAAAAAAAAAAAGTTAAGCAGGTTTCATGTTTCCATCCTTTACCTTACACTAAACCTGCTTTCCTGGCTTGTTTAAATAAAATTTAAAAAAGCCCTCATACTGCTTGTATTAAGGAATGAAAAACAAGCAAAAATACCTTACATGTAAAATAAAATACAGGTAAATATTTCCCAAAAACGTGGAAATCTAGGACAGTGTTGGCTTTTGCATCACATGTTAAAACTTCACAGCTAAATCTGTTTTCATGTTTCATGCATTACAGCTTCACAATTTGATAAAAATTGTGATCGACACTGTGATGGTGAGTTAAACTGCGATACACAACTATATAAATTCATTTATTCCGCCTAACAGCAAACAATGGTACAACTGATCCCATTAATAGGACGTTGTATTTTTTCACCTCAAAAATATATTTAAAAAATATTTAAATTATTGACAAACACTACATTAATTCCTTACTCTGCATATACACCTGTAAAAAATTTCAGCCTTTTGCAATTAAATAATTGCACAGGTCTACATCAAGATTAACTGTGCAGCACTAAATTGCATATGTTTATTTTACCCCAACACACTTTACATGTACTTACACGCGTATATTCGAGGGGTGTCTGTTCAGCAAGCTTACGTTTTCTGCATCAGAGCCGACACGCAAATGAGCCAATAAACTTCGACCGCTTAATTCCTGTGGTTAGATGCCCAAATTTAGAGCAGACCATCATTAAAAAGATGGAGTCCTGAACTAAAATTTAAGGTCCAGTCAATAATAATTTTTTCTAGCCGAGGTGCAAATTTCATGTGTGTTAGGATTTAGATCTCTATATATGCAGTCTCTATTATAAGTCTATAGAAAATAAGCAATAAAAAATTTCCATAGCATTTCAGTAATATTCATTGCCAGTTTTCAGTAAATACATTAAACGTGGACAGTTTGAACTTTGATGGCTTTGTATTTGTACAAAATACAAAATCTTTAGTGAATCCTCATTTGCACATTGCTGGCTGTAAATAAATGTGAAAGGTAGGCTCCCAGTTTGGGCATTTTACACACAATGACAGGTGTCTTGCCTCATGGTGGCACTTCACACTACCGCTTTTTAATATTGCATTAATATCGATAATATTGTAACAAACTGAGAAACTGGTTTTAAACTTTCTGTAGGAAAAATATATCGATGTTTCCATTCACCTTTGAAGGTTCAGTTCTCTTAGTCTACTTTTGTTTTTGTTTTTTAAGTAAGTAATGTTGTGTCACGCTTTCATTTCTATTTTCTGCAAAATTTATGACTATGAACAACGATCCCAATCCTGACACAGACAATTTGTAGCGAATTGTGAGATTTAACTTGTACTCAGTCATACATGCAATTACTGTTACAGAAGAATGTTGCATAAAATCACAGTTCAGTTAACATTCTCATTAAATGTCATGAGTTGCATGCAGAGTATTTAATTAACTGTTTTTGATAGAGGATTTTTGTTCAAAGACCTCTCTACAGTTCACACAGAATGGGAAGAAAGAACAAAAAGAAAAATAAAAAAAGGAAAAAACAAAAAAAAACACAGGCGTTTAAAGGAAAACGTACATAGCACATAAATGCTAAACTAACCTCTTGGAGAAGGGGATGTCTGAGGTCACGGTGATCTTGCTCTTGCTTCTTTCGATTGACACCACGCCACCACCCAAGTTCCCAGCTTTACCGTTGACCTTGATGCGCTCCTGCAGGAATTGCTCCTACAAGATGGGAGAAATAGACATCTCACGTGCTTGCTCAAAAGTGCATAATAATCAACCGTTTATCTGAGCGCTTTAAACTTTCCCAGGAAATCTGCAGGTCTATCCCAGGCTTAAGTTGGTACAAGCCAACTTACTTGAATACACCCAGTCATGTCAGGAAAGACTTCACACACTTAGAGATGTACGCTCTAACGCATTCTCTACATTGCTTATCCTGTACCGAGTCTTGTACCTGGAGCCTACCTCAGGGGACTCTGCACAAGGCAGGGTAACACCCTGGACGAGGTGCCAACCCATTGTGGAGCACATGCACAATGAGCAATTTTAAAACGTTTTGAGTACCTGGAGGAAACCCACCAAGAATGGGGAAAACATACCTGGATGTGCGAGTCCACGATGCTAACACCACTGTACCACCTGGCTTGGGCAATTTTTTATTTACTCATCATCTATACCGCTTAATGTACAGGATCGTAGGGGGCCTGGAGCCTATCCCAGAATACTTTGGCACAGACGGGGCACACGCTGGACAGTGATGCATCCATCGCAGGACCCACACACAATATGGGCAATTTGGGAATCTATTTGGAATGTGGGAGGGAACCGGAGTACCTGGAGAAAAGCCCAAGCACAGGGAGAACATGCAAACTCCATGCACAAGCAGACCCGAGGAGGGAATCGAACCCAGACCCTGTCAGTGCAGGGCCACAGTGCTTACCACTAAGCCACCATCCTAGCTGCTGGCTAATTAATGGAAAATAATCATGCCTGTGTCAATCAATATCTTTCTTTTCTTTTTAACTCTTAATACTTGTTTTATTTGGTTAATACTTCCCCGTTGTGTGACTTTATGTAAAGTTGAGCCATTACAGTTCAAACCTTGCCAATTAACTATAAAGGCAGAAAACTAGCAAACTAAAAAAAAAGTTAACCAGTCAATTTATCATAACTAAAGTAAATGTTTAATTGTAATATTAATTTGAGGTCATAACACCAAACACTACTTTTGAGTAAATTTAGAGTCAACAATTCATCGTCTGACATGTTTTTGCATGACAGGAGGAACCTGGAGGACCCAAGGTACACTCGCAGGGCCCAGCAGAGAGCACATAAACTGACAACCCAAACTCGGGATTGAACAGTTACGATCTAGAAACGCCACACACTCCAAAGCCATTTTAAAACAGCTGGATTTCAGGTCCTTCAATGTTCTTCATATGTACTAATTTACCAGTATAATATAAAGAACCTCAAACACTGAAGCACAAGTCAAACACATTTTAGGTCACGCATCCTGTAAGCACGAATAGTGCTCTGGTATAAAACCTGTTCACGTGATACGACAGATCTGCACATGTTATACGTACAAAGTTGGCCGCATCCATGATGCCATCCTCAACAGGGTGGGTGCAGTCCAGCGTGAACTTCAGGACCTGCTTCTTCTTCTTGCCACCCTTCACTATAGGCTTCTTCTGCAAATACACAAAAATCACACTTTGTGAAGGAGGGTAAAAAAGATCAAGCGTATTGAGAGATCATCAGAAACAGCAAAGGAAGGAAAATACTGTATAGTGTGAACAAACAGGAATAGTCTCTGGACCTTGCCAAAGAAAAGAAAATGAACAAGGGTTTTTTATAAAGTTTTGCTTAAATGTTAATTAGATATGGAGTCTCAGAACGAATCAGCTAAATTTAGCGTGCATAATTTGTTAAACATCATATTTAATTGGGAAAAGTAAAAACATAAGCATAGTATTTCGATCCTACATGAACAGCTATAAGGTTACTACTTTATCATGACTAATCAGACAGCATGTCATTTATCTGTTACCTTAGCCTAGCTTTAGCTCGTCTCAACGTCATAAACTCTTTCACAACCAGAAAGTGCAACATATATACCTTAAAAACTAATATTTATCACCGTATTCAGTGCGTAAACTGAGAATAACAGGGTACTTGTGGTTTCAGGCTTTTCATTACAGCCTACAACGTGCTTTCCTAGGCCTCGTTTCAGACCCACTATAAACAGACGCTCATAATGTCGCTATTTTTCGGTGAAACCGGGATTTAATCACGCGGAAGGTTAGGTGAGGGTTTCGAATAAAATCTCTAACAGGTTCCGTCCCGAACCCAGGACGAGACACGATATATTCGACCATGTTCAAGCACGACTTCGTACTTACGAGTGGAGCCATGGCGGATACTTTTGGCAGAAAGGGAGGAGGAAGGGCGCGCATGCGCTTTGAGAGAAAGCCAGTCAGGTAATTGATCACAGAGTTAATCGATGAGCTGTAGGAAATGTAATCGAGTTCGCAATGTGATTTCTATTTATTTATTCGGTTATTTAATTTTTCGTCATGTTCATGTCATTTTCGTCATAATATCCAACATAATATTTGTCATAAAAAATAGCTTTTTCCACAATACAAAAAAATGAAACAGGTCCTAGCTGAACTGTTATCAAAAATAACAGTACATTTGGTGTGATAAAGGAAAGTTTCTCGTGAGTTAATTTTACACTTTCATGTTTTTTTTTTTTGTTTTGTTTTTTAATCGAATAGGGTTTACTTCGAACAAGAGGCAACTTCCGGTTCTAAAAAAAAAATTGCATTTCCTCGAATATCCACTGGGGGCTGGCTCCAAAAGTGAGTCAGGGTCTTTTTTGGGGGGGGGGGGGAGAGAAAATGCAAACTCCATGCAGACCAGAGGTGGGAATTGAACCCGAACCCTGGAGGTGTAAGACAACAGTGCTTACCACTAAGCCACCCCACCCCTGCTGTTCAAATAAATTAATGTTTACAGTCTGGTACAAAAACAGTTTTGGACTCCATAACTTGATTTAATAGAAAATTCAAGATTCAAGATTTAATAAAGTTATTTGAATCTTGAATCTTGGATCTTGAATTTTCTATTCATCTACAACCATACATAGTGAATTGTTCTGTAATTCAACAGGAAAATTCTATTAAGCCACTAAATTATGCATAATTAGGGGCATGGATGATTTGAGTGACAGCTGTATTGAAGGTGTCAAACTTAACTGTCTGCTATGCATCACTTTAGCTAACTAATTGGAATCATTGCAGTTCAACTTACCACAAGAAATATAGGAACTGACATGGGAAAATCTGTGGGTGATGAGTTTGTCATTTTCATTTTACACAATCAGACAGTCTGAAGTGGTTTGGACATGTTCAGAGGAGAGATTGTGAGCATATTGGTAGAAGAATGATGATGGTTGGAACTGCCAGGCAGGAGGTCTAAAGGAAAACCAAAGAGGAGATTTATGGATGCAGTGAGAGAGGGCATGAAGTTAGTTGGAGTGAGAGAAGAGGATGCAGAGGATAGAGAAGGATGGAGGCAGATGATTCGCTGTGGCGACCCCTGAAAGGGAATACAGTAGCTGAAAGACAAAGAAGAAGACAGTCAGACAGTCTAAAGGTGGTGATGGTGTCATGGTGGCTTAGTAGTTATCATTGTTACCTTGCTCCTCCAGGGTCAAGGGTTTGATTCCTGCCTTGGGTCTATATGTATGGAGTTTGCATGTTCTCCCCGTGCTCAGTGGGGGTTTCCTCCAGGTACTCCACTTTTCTCCCACAGTCCAAATACAGGCAGGTAAGGATAATTGGGGTTCCCAAATTGCCCATAATGTGTGAATGACAATCTGGCATTGAGCTGGCAACCCGACTCCTTAAGTAACTGCCAAAGAAACTGCCAAATGGGTATATCTCTAGGGTGGGAAGCATCCGTCGATAGCAATTAGACAACCTGTGGTGTCAGTTTGTCTGTAATAGCTGTAATAGCTGTAAAGCACTAAGGCACATTCATCCATTGTCCAATGTAATGTTGCAGGGCTTATCCCAGGAAACTTTAGGTACAAGATGTTCCAACTTATTACTTGCCACAAGCACACACACTACCCTTGTAATCATAGACTGCAGGCAATTTGGAAAAGCCAATCATGTCTTTGGACTATTGAGAGAACTGGAGTACGCAGAGAAAATCTACCAAGCATTGGGAAAACGCGCAAACATGCTATAGTAATTTCTTAGGTGCTGCATTAAAATGAATATACTGCATGCTGTATTAAACTGTAGCATTTACTATAGTCATTACTAAACACTGTAGAAAACTGTAGAAGTTGCTATAGTAATTACTACATGCTGTAGTAAATTATAGTATTTAATATAGATAGTGGAACACTGTAGGACTTACTTTTCCTGTAGTTTACTATAGTAATTTACTACTACACCTGTAGTAAATTGTAATATATAGTATAATAATTACTTCAAACTGTAATACATTGTAGTAATTACTATAGTAATGTACTACATGTTGTGCGAAACTGTAGTATTCACTGTAGAAAATGACTATATTCTGTAAAGAACTGAATGGCACACCACAGGCAGTAAGAATGGGGACATATCTCAGCCTCCCTCACACGTCTCAGCCTCCCTCACACGTCTCAGCCTCCCTCACCCTCAGCACTGGAGCCCCCCAGGGTTGTGTTCTGAGCCCCCTGCTGTACTCATTGTACACCTACGACTGCGTGGCCACTACCAACTCCATCAAGTTTGCTGACGACACCGTTGTGGTGGGCCTGATCTCTGACAACGACGAGACGGCCTACCTGGAGGAGATAAGAAATCTGGAGAGCTGGTGCCAGAGGAACAATCTCCTTCTACTGTAAATGTCAGCAGGACAAAGGAGTTGATAGTGGACTTTAGCTCATCAACGAGAGCCCAGTGGAGAGAGTGGACAGTTCCAGATACCTCAGTGTTCACATCTCGAGGACCTATCATGAACCTGTCACATGAACACTGTGGTAAAAAAGGCCCGGCAGCATCTCTACCACCTCAGACGCTTGAGAGACTTCAGACTGCCCTCCGGGGTGCTCAGGAACTTTTACTCATGCACCATAGAGAGCATCCTGACGGGAAACATCACGACCTGGTTCGGGAACAACACCATGCAGGACAGACAGAGGGTGGTGAGATCAGCCAAGCGCACCATCCGCACCGAGCTCCCTGACCTTGCCTCAATCTATGGCATGCGGTGCTGAACCAAGGCCAGGAAGATCGTGAAAGACCTCAGCCACCCCAACAACGGACTGTTTTCTCTTTTGCGGTCAGAAAAACGATTTCGCTCCCTGAAGGCCAACACAGAGACACTGAGGAGGAGCTTCTTCCCGCAGGCGATAATGTCTCTCAACCTAAACATCACACAGGACTAAAAACATCCTTTTGCACAGTGCACTTTATGGACATTTCTCACACCTGACAATTATAGTCTATTTATGGACATTATACATTTGTACACTCATGCACATTTGCACATTTGCACTCACCCTGGACATGTCTGGGCATTTATAGACATTTATACTTCATTTCATTTTGCACACTTCTGGTCATTTCATTTCTGCATACTTTCTGGACATTTATATCCATTTCATTTTTCACACTTTTTCACATTTTCCATATTTTGCATATTTGTACAGTCATTACTGTGTATATTTTGTACAGCTAGGTTTAAAAAAATATTTTTTTCTTATATTCCCTATTTCATATTTTATATTCTGTTCTTCTCTTTATTTTATTCTTTATTTCTATTCCCTAATTTATTTCTATTTCTATCGATAATTTAGATTTTAAAGGTCACGAGCAGTCGTATAAGCATTTCACTGCATATCGTACTGTGTATGACTGTGTATGTAACAAATAAAATTTGAATTTGAACTGTAGTATTTAATATAGTCATTTATTATAGTCATTAGTACTATAATCATTAGTACTAGTCATTAGTCATAAGTCATTAGTACTAGTATCACTGTAGTAAACTCTACTATTTATTATAGTAACTACGTCCAGCTATAATAATCTGTATTACTAACTTACTACACACACCATTGTATGCTGTCGTATATAGAAAGTTACAATATTATGCACTTTGGTATACTGTAGTATTTATTATTACTACATTGTACTATAGTAAGTTAGTATAGTTTTACTACTATATTATTTACTACTGTATTTTTCTTGTGGGGAAACAACACTTTCAAAAGTATTGAAACTCATAAAAAACCTCACAAAACTGCATTTTTTAAAACTTACCATAAATCTCTTGACATGTACAGTAGAACTGATCTTGAATCAGCTTCTCCTTATATTCAATATTCATAACAAGCACCACTAAAGCTGCTTGTTCCCTAAATCGCATTGCTGATTGGCATTTCTCTGCAGATAGACACGTAGCAGGCCAACAGATGGACTCCCCTGAGCTTTAATTACCACAAAACAGAGCTCTGCGCATATGAAGGGGAACTGAATGCTGTCTCTTTGTCAGGTTTCTGATTTAATATGTAATGTAGGTACAGAATATGAGTATTAAATTAAAAAATTTTTGAGTTAGCTGTAAAATAGTATTCATTCTTTTCACCCAGAAAGCAAGGGGATGAAAACCTTTACTTCTGTCTAAATATTTGAATGGCATACAGTACCTTAGATGCATTTCTAATTAATTACAGTAAGTGTATAGTTTTGTATTATGTTTTAATAAATCAACTTGAAATGATTAAAAGCAGATGCCAAATATATTATGGACATAGTAAAAAAAATGCATGTATGGTACACACACAAACCCTGATTCTGACAGAAAGGAATAATTTATTTGGATTTAAGATGATGAAGGAATGGGAATTATTACATAAGCTCTCAATCAAATCCAGGTTCAGTGGAAAGATGCCAAGCTTGATTGGTACCAGCTGGTTCACACTGACAAAAACTCTAGTTCGACTATTTCAGTGATGCAATTTTAAATAATATTCCTGACCATAAACCAATTATTAAGAAGGGTTCAACTCTAACATAACTAGTTTAATTATGAACTAACCTTAGTTAAATTGTACCCTAATTGTCCAAAAAAAAAAAGTCCTGAATTCAAAACAAAGAGATTGTTGAAAATGCGGGAATTGGGTTGCAAACTGTCCAACACATTATAAAAGCCTGGAAGAATAAAAAAAACATTAATGATTGTGATCAGAGATTGCTTTAATGTTAGTTGAAGCTGCATCTTAACAATTTAAACATAGAAATCGACGCCATGTTTAATAGTGAAGGTAAAAGCATTTTCACATGTACAATATGGTGTAAACAGCTGTGCATCCATAAGAAAGCCACTTGTTAGTGAGACTAATTAGAAGAAAAGGTTTCAGTTTGCTAAGGAGCTTAAAGATTGGACTTACAGTAGGAGCAATGGAAAAAGGTCATATGGTTTGATGAGTCCTGATTGACCTTTATTCCGGAGTGATGGGTGCATCAGGAAGATGCAAAAAGGGAAGTGCATGAATTGATGCACCCATCATTTATAGTGCCCACTCTTGTAGGATAAGCAGTGGATGTTTAAGTATAAGAATGTAGCATATTAAGTGGGAATGCTAACATGTTTTGTGTGATGAATCATATCTTTATTGTAAAAGAAGATTATACTGCATGTTCTTAAGATATGAGATACATTTTTTATGAATACTGTTGCTGTTGTTTGTCCTATGGCTGATCTTGTCAGGGTGTCCGCACAAAACTTGGCACAGGTTTTACCCCAGATGCCCTTCCTGCTGCAACTCTCCCATTTTATCCGGGCTTGGGACCGGCACTGCATCCAGTAGATGGGATTAAAACCAAGGCAAGGAACCTACCCTTGAGCCACCAATGCCAGATTAGTTTGCGAAAATAATATGTAATTTTTCTAAATCAGACCAACATCTTTTATCTTAAACTGCAAAGATAAATATAGCTGCAAGCAACAATGATGGACCCAAGCACCCAGTGCCATCGCCACCCCGGGGGCACCACGCAACCCGTGTGTTATTTGAGTGTGTTAAGACCTGGAAAAAGCCATCGCCAAGTTCACACACTACACAGGGCTAATGTCAGAGTGCGTTAGTGAGTGTTTGTGTGTGTGTGTGTGTTTGTGTGTATGTGTGTGTGTGTGTGTGAGAGTGAGGGAGACAGATGTGTGTGTGTGTGTGTGTGTGTGTGTGTGTGTGTGTGTGTGTGTGTGTGTGTGTGTGTGTGTGTGTGTG
>JAQMYL010000016.1:5335055-5348745 GCA_030014365.1 Clarias pachynema | reverse complement strand
TGTGTGTGTGTGTGTGTGTGTGTGTGTGTGTGTGTGTGTGTGTGTGTGTGTGTGTGTGTGTGTGTGTGTGATGTGTGGATGTGTTAGTCTGTGTGTGACGAGTAAATGTGTTTGTGCATGTTTGTGTGAGACTGTGTGTTAACATTTGTGATATGTGTGTTAGTATGTGTGCGATGTGTGTATGAGACATGTGACTTAGTGTGTGTGGGTGTGTGTGTTTCTGCGTGCGGGCATGTGCGGGTGAGATGTGTTTGTGTGTGTGAGTGTTAACATTTGTGATGTGTACAATAGGCCGCAGATGCTGGAAAATAAGCATCACACCATGATGTCACTGAACGTGGCGTCACTGGATATAATGTCACTCAATATAATGCCACGCAAAAAGTTATTAATAATTTTCAGCGTAAGTTTAAGGCATTATCACGGCTGACCCGTTTGAGATATCAAAAATCCCTCCGCAATTTTGTGTCCTCGATGTCTTTAGATCACATCGGGCCGGTTTGGTGGCGATCGTATAAATTCCCTAGGAGGAGTATATCAAAATCCATAGTGTGCGTTTTTGGGAACGACCCAAAATAACCGGCCTCCTGTTGAGTTGATCCCATGACATGCAGTGCGAGAGATGTTGAGCTCTAAATGTGTACAGAGTTTCGTGTGCCTATGAGCTATGCAGCAAAATCTCGTTTGGGGGCCCCTGGGGGTCCCGGGCCATGTGACTCTCAGGCATCCTAATGGCAGCAGATTCCAACCGGTTTGCCAATTTTCATGAGTTTTCGAGCATGTTAAGACCCCCAAAAAGCCCAAAAGGGTGGGGGGGAAAAATGACAATCCTTAGGAAAACAAGAGGATCCTGCGCACCCTATAGTGCTTGGGCCCTAATTATACAAAATGTTTCTTCCATGTGTGTAGAAATGTGTGCACAGTTTGAGGAATTACAATTGACACAATGACTCTAACTGTGTTATATCACCCTCTACTGGATCCAACCATATCCAGGATAAATCATTTTGGTTGATGGGTTGCAGTCTATATCTTGGCATGCATATGCATTAAAATATAGCTAAAATATACTAGATGTGTGTTTTTTTTTTTTAATAATTGAATCATTTAGTAGGGTTGTTGGTGTGCGATATCTTATTTAATGTACCCTTTGACACTCTTTATTTACTCTTTGTGATACATCACAATACATTTTTTTGCATTCATTATTTCTTACTTGCTCCAGTCCTGTACAAATTCCAACAAGCACCATGGGAAGGGAAATTCTTGGGGTTTTGCTGTTGTAGCAAAACACTCAATGTTGTCATGAAGCAGATTTACTGTTAGTATCCTAATGTTGATTATTTCCCTACAACAACCTGAAGAATGGCATCTAATTTATCCATTTATTACTGTATGTAACCAGGTTGAACATCTGCAAAATAAGATATGAACAAATATAAAAGCAATAAGTTTCCCAAAGTAAAAATTCTTTTGGTGTATACAAGATGTTACTACTTGCCAGATTATTCATCTTCCTAGGTTTCATCATTCTCATAATTATTATGTATTAAATGCAGCATAATTTAAAAAAGATAATTTTCATAATGATCGTTGAACCTTTTGTTACCAGCTCCGTCAAAAGATAGAGAAAATCTATGAGAAAAGGCACCTGTAAAAGCAAACGGTGGGGGCAAGAAAGCCTTACAAAATACCAACCAATTGCATGTCACAGACACCCACACAACTGCACCCACACATACACTATGAGCAATTTGGGAGTGCCAGTCAGGCAACTGTGGATGTCTAGACTGTGAGAGGAAACCAGCGTACCCAGAGGAAACCCCCCGAGCACGGAGAGAGCAGGAGAGAAACTCCACACGTAGATGAAAGGCAAGATTCTAATCCCCAACCCTAGAGGTGCAGGACGACAGTGACACACGCTGAGCCACCTCATTATATTTATTAAAGCTGATGCTCATCTGTTATTGATATTTATAAATATATTTACGGTGCGGCACGGTGGTGTAGTGGTTAGCACTCTCGCCTTGCACCTCCAGGGTCCGGGTCCGATTCCCGGCCAGGCTTGAGTCCTGTCTTTGTGTGCATGGAGTTTACATGTTCTCCCTGTGCTTGGTGGGTTTCCTCTGTGTACTCCGGTTTCCTCCCACAGTCCAAAGATATGCAGGTTAGGCTAATTGGCATTCCCAAATTGCCCATAGTGTGTGTATAAGTGTGTGTATGTGTTTGTGCCCTGGGATGGATTGGCACCCTGTCCAGGGTGTACCCACTAAAAAAGTGCAGCCAGATGGATAATCTAAAAGGTGCTTTATTGAGATAATATGTTGCATATTAACAAAGAATATACTGATCAAACGTATATGATATGAACATAGCTATTCAACAGCATGCAAGACAGACTTCTTACCAGGAGGGGGCAGAAAGCTTGCATAGATATCCAAAGTATCCAGCCATAACAGTCATGTACTGCGCAATGTCTGAAAGGACAATACATTTTTATTTACAGATGAACATATGGGTTGGTTTAAAGAAATAGTTTTAAAGGAGGTACTGATTTTAGATTAATCACATTTAGATTATAACATGTTTGTTCTCCCTGTGTTTGGTGGGTTTCCTCCCACAGTCCAAAGACATGCAATTAAGTTACTTGAAATTTCCAAATTGCCCATAGTGTATGAGTTTGTGTGTGTGTATGCATGCTTGTGCCCTACAATTCACAGTGCACCCCATCCAGGGTGTAACTTGCCTTGTGCCTCGAGTCCCCTGAGATAGGCAGAGAGTGAGAATGAGAATGAGTGAGTTTCTTTGTGATCTTCAGAACAAAGACATAATATGTTAGAAATAAAACACCCTGCCACAAGGTGGCACAGTGACATAGTGGATAGCGCTGTGGCGTTGCAACTCCAGAGTCAGAGGTTCAATTTATGCGTGGAGTTTGCATGTTCTTCCCATGCTTCATGGGTTTTCTTTCAGGTACTCCAGGTTACTGCCATAGTCCAAAGATATGCAGAATATTGGCTTCCCCAAAATTGCATGTAGTGTGTATATGTCTGTTCCCTGTGATGGACTGGCACCCTGTCCAGTATATTCTGGTATGCCCTACCTTGTACCCAAAGTTTCCTGGGCTAAGCTTCTGACCCCCCGTGACCCTGTAACAGGATAAGCGGTATAGAAGATATATTTATGAATAAACCACCACAGAAAATCATTCAACATCATGGTAGAATTTACTTTTACCGCACTGAAATACATTATTTACCAGAAAGCATGTTCTGTATCAAATTACAAGCTGATTGCTCTGACTCCTTCCCCCCCAAAAAAACACCATATATTTTTTTCAACCCATTTATGAAGAATGCCTGCAATGCAAGTATTTGTGAATTATATTTTACTATACACTAGAAACAAAATTATATTATAAACAGCATTAATATAAGCTCACATTTGGAATTATTGTCCAAGCTGCTGTCATAGAAAATGAATGAACACCCTCTGACCAGTCAAAAAGTAATGTTTGGTTATGTAATTCAGAGAAATGTCAATCTGATTTAGTGAAGGGTTTTTTGTCTTAAAGTTCACTTTAACCCCATACATGAACTCTTATACTGTATTATAGTTTAGCTATAATGCTCTCCAGAGAGCTGAACTTTGCAGTACAGTGGTTATGCTTCCACAGGCTTGTCACTGGACTGAGTTACAATTAAATTACTTCTTTAAATGAGGTTTTTAAGGTTCTGTTTGTCCTCCGTCCATCTCACTGTACTGCTTGGGATCTCACCATGGCTTTTCTTCTCTAGGAATTGAGCTAAAGATTACTTGTGTGTTTAAAATCTAATGTGTGTATATAAAATATACACACAGTTGTACAAATACTGATTGACAAAAAGAAATAAAATATCATAAAAATGTTAAAAGTGTCTTCACTACACACTGTTTCTATCCAATGATCTCAACTAACCATAACTACAATTGGATGCTTTTCCATAGTTTTTGCATTCTTTTTTATTAATGGATAAGATTTTAGATCTCCGGCAAAACTATCAATAGGATCTTATTATTTGTGACAGGTCATATTTTTTTCTATCCACGTAACTCATTTCGCTTGAGAATCCAACGAGCAAATACACCAATCAGCCATTACATTATGACCACCTGCATAATATTGAGTAGGTGATGCACAATGACATGTTCTGACACCTTTCTATCACATCCAGCATTAACCTTTTCATCAATTTGATCTACACTAGCGCTTCAATTGGGTCGTACTACAAGGGACAGACTTAGCTCCCCATGTGCATCAGTGAGCCGTGGCCACCCATGACAAAGTCTCTCAAATCCTTATGCTTGCCTGTTTTTTTTTCTTCTGCTTCCAACACATCAACTGAAGGTTTACTTGCTGCCTAATATATCTTACACACTTCCAGCTGTCATTGTAAGAAGATATTGAAAATGAAGCTACTGTGAGAAGGGCCAAATTGTAATGTCTAGACAACTGGGTCAGAGCAACTCCAAAACCGCAGCTCTTGTGGAATGTTCCCAGTGGTCGGGACGTACCAAAAGTAATCTAAGGAAGGAAAACCGGTGAACTGGCAGCAGGTCATGGGTGGCCAAGGCTCAGACTGATCCAATAGAAGAGCTGTTGTAGTTGTTGTAATAAGGTTAATGCTGGTTCCAATATAAAGGTGTCAGAACACATACAGTAGTTTATTATTGTTTTGGTGGCAAAGTGGGGACCAACTCAATATTAGGCTGGTGGTCATAATGGTATGGCTGATCATTGTACAATACTACAATAATCTAACCTAGCAAGCTTTTTAACAAGCTGAATTTCTAGCTAGACCGGTCAGATTAGTGTAGAACCATGTTTGAGAATCTGATTAGCAAAGAGTCTACACTTATCTAACCTAACTAGCTAGTTAACAAGATACTTTTCTAACAAGCTATTTAGTTTTCTATGTAGCGTGTTGTTCACAACCTATCAAATTATATAAAATCTGTTCACATAAAATCTGTTTACAATATGAAGGCACACTGGAGTTTGCTAGAAAGTTCAGTAAGCTAGCCATGGAACAAAACGATTGTAAAAAAAAACAAACATCAGATAACATTTAGCAATTCATTTATCTTCAGGAACTGATGTATTTTGGTCAGGGTTACTGTGGATGAGTGTCATGAGAAAACTGGGCACAAAGCAGCAACATTATAGCAGCAAGATGCAATGCCATTATTTCGGCTAATTAAAGACACTTTTCTTGTCGAAAAAAAAAAAAATTCCCACTCAGCAGTGCAGATTAAGGGATCAACTTCTAATTACTTGGCTTTTCTAAAACAATCTGTGTGTAAAGGGATGAGGCCTGACCGCCAATTAATGTCTCATAAGAAGCAGATGTTGTGAATCTGAGTTCCAGGCATTCAATAATGAACTGTTGCTATTCGCAGTATAATATTCTTATTACAGAAAGTTGCTGGGTTTGGGATTTCTGTGTTTCCTTGGCGTTCTGAGGCTTGAGATTTGGATTAAAGATTGTTAAAGCCTCAAATATGCCTTTAATGTGAGTCTAATGTGTGGTTCTTTAATGTTTAAGTCTAGGTACATTTTATTTCCCCTGTTTTTAAATATACTGTATGCTTATCTCACAGGCTCTACTGGCTACTCTTGATGAATCTTGCTGTAAACTACCATGCTGACCCTGGTGAGTTCATTACAACATGTTAATGTCTAAAAACTAAATAAAAATCTATGTATTAATTCCATTATGTGGCCCAGTTTACAGCTATGGCTCTGAATATAGAGGTGAACCTGGAAACTTAGCTGAAGCTGAAAATGCCCCTGCAACAAGAGAACCTCTGCCCCAGGAAGTTTCTTGCAGTGGCATAAAGGGCCAAGGTCCTTGCTTTGAGATGTTATCAACAGGTGTCAGTAATGACCCATCGTTCCAGCCTTCTAGTTACAATGCTATGTCCTCTTCCTCTGGAGTGACCTCACAGGGATCAAGGCATGGCGTCTTGCAATTGGAAGACAATCATGTTTTATCAGGTTTCGCTTCTTCCTTCAACTCCATTTCTTCAGACAGTGGTTCCAATCTTGTCCAAAACCTGCAGCCTATAGGTTCAAGCAAATATTTTAAGTATGATCAAAATAATCCTCATATGTATAGACTTCTAAAACCACAAGGTGCCCATAGCTCCACTAGAACCATGCCTTCTGCAAACTATAACCTTCCAATTAGCAGGTCTGTAACGTCAACCTCTAAATATATTCCAAATGTTTATAAGGTTGGATTCTCTCAGATTAGTTATGATGCCACACAAAAAGTAAATGCTTATAACTCTGTGCCTGCTATATTTTCAAGGAGAAAACCCTCTCTAAACAACATGATAATCTCAAGTGGCCCCATGATAACATTTATTAAGCCAAATCAGAGTAACCATCAACCGGTACCAGCCATTAACCAAGCCCAGAGTACTTATGAACCTCGTGCACACATCAAGCCATTGGTGACAGTTGACCAACCTCTGCTGAAACTTCTAAGCCTTTTGAGCACAGCCAAGGAATTAACTACCAAAGGCTTACTTCCCAACCTTCAATGAATCAACAATCAAGAACCACAGACCTTAAGTTTATTCAACTGGGAAATTCCTACAGCTCCTCAGACACAACCTACAAACCATCAATTTTCTTCAAACCAGCTCAAACCATCTATTTGCAGCGAACATCCAATCCACTACAGAGTAGCCAGCAGCTAGCAGATTTTTCACAAAATGATTTACTGTACATGAGTCTAGGCCTATTGCATTTCCATTGAATAGATTTGTATATAAATTTACAAGACCTGGGTACGACTATGGCACATCTATAAGTACAGGCACATCAGGGCCTGTGCCATCTAGCAGTGCTAAGACAAGGGAAAGTAATTACAATCAAACTTTCTCTCAGGCTAGCCTTTCTTTCCCCATGACTGTTTATGGTTCTCCTTCCCCTGCAGTGGTTTCGGATGACTCAACGTATAGTTTTACTCAGTTAGGAAAGGTGTATGGCTCAAGTGATGCCTATACTGTACCTCAGATTCTCAACCTACTGTTAGCAGTTCCAGTTTATCTCAAAATCCATACTTCAAAGCCAGGCAAGGTCGAGGCTCTTATTCTATGTTCAGGTCACTGCAACCCATTTACAAATATTTTCCAACAAGAACTCGCCAGATGCCAACCAAGAGTTTCAATTCTTCCTTTTCTCAAAATGATTCTGTTCAGAATTCTGAGCAACTAAATCCAATTTCTGATGTCCAGGCTGGAAATTTAAAAGGCCTTCAAACTGTCACGGTCTCTGCCCCTGTCCAAAACTGTTATCAAGGGAAGTGCTCTCAAAACCCTAATTCTCAACTTTTAGTATCCATCCAGTCTCATCCATATAAACCTAAAAACCTGTTTCATTATTTATCAAGCTTGCCTTTTCCAGCTAGACAACCTGTATCCAGCAACTACAACCAACAAACTGGACAATCGACTGGACAGTTGGGTTATATCTTTGTGACAAATTTATTGCTCGGAGAGGGTTATAATTTTAGCTCTAAAGCAATGCAGGGTTATTACAGTTCTTTCCCTTTACTTATGTCCCAAGGAAGTGGGCTTGCTATGACGAGGTCTGTTTTTGACCATGTGACCAGTGGTTATGTTGTGGACCAGACTAGTGGTCAGTCAGGTGTCCTTGTCAAGCCTTCTCCACAATTTTTACAGCCTTTGTCATCATGAGTTAGTTGACCAAACTGTCTCATAAAGTTGTCATGGACCTTCACAACCATATTCAGGGTTTGCCCTGAGAGACTCCAGTCCAGTGCTGAATTTCCAGAAGAGAACTTTCCAGAAACCCATGTCATGAATAAAGATTGACTTTATGAAAAAAGTCATTTTTCTTATAGATTGGTTTGCCCGTGGTTGCACCTCTACTTCCGCATTCTAATATCCATTTAAAAAAGAAAATGTAAGTAAAAATGTTTCCACATGCTTGGGTGTGGAAAATAATTTTAAGCATTCTGAACAGAATATAAAATTAAGCTATAGTGTGTCATGATGGGTTCAGTAACTAACTGTTTCTACTATCAATCAATCAATCAACATTTATTTATAAAGCACTTTACTGCAACCTAAGTTGAACCAAAGTGCTTCACAGCACTAAAAATGACAATAAAATAGAAATAAAAATAGAAATAAAAATACAGGAACAAAAAAACATATAGTTATAAATAAATAAATTAACAATATAAATGAAAATCCATCAGACCACATGGCCTTTTTCCATTGCTCCAAGTTCATTCTTTATGTTCCCTAGAAAACTGAAGCCCTTTTACTGATTATCTGAATGATTTACAAACAAGTGGATTTTTCAGTGTAGAGAAGGACCGGCCAGTGAACAGAATGGTCAGGATTTCAGCCTTGACTGAAGATATAAATATCAGCCACAAATATAAACGATTCCGAGTGCACGAGCCTCCAATTGGTGCAATAGAAACACATTTCTATTGTGTTACATTATCAAAAATTCTGTGTTAAAGCCTCTGATCAGCCTTTTTCTCCAAATTCTGCAAGCCAATTAGTCTCAAAACCTACTCAATACACATGCTTACACCAGTGAGAAAACTATTGTTTTAAGGAATGGGGTACATTCAGTTACTCATGTTAAATCTAGTTGTGTAGCTGTTAAATAAAGTTAAGGTATAAAGCTTTTCATTTATGGCAACTTTTAGGCCGTAGAATTGTAACAAAATCTGAAAAAATTTAATATTGAATCTGGATATTAAAAAAATTTTGTTACAGAATTGCAATAGAAATCAAATCAGCACCTAGGTATTGTGATGTGATCTACCGGGTGGTGACTGGTGATTCCAATCCCTAGATGTGATGATGTGCTGTATTATGATACAGAAAAAAATAATATATTGTTCATCAGATATCATTGGCTACTAACATTGTTGTTAAAGGAATGCATTAACCATTGTCAAATAAACATAAGCATAAACTACACCTCTCATCCTGTGTTGTCCCTTTGGTTGGCCATAACGTAATCTATTGTTTTACTACATTTTGGCTGAAGATGCTGAGGGTGAAACTGCAGTATAAATAAAAACAAGGAATGGGAAAAATATGGCAAAAAATGGTACATAGTGCAATAAAGGCAGTGTTGCAGTAAAATGGGTTTGCAAATCCTTAGTCTTTCAGTATCGAAAACATTATAAAATTTATTGAATATTATATAAAAAGTATTGAATGTCTCAATTATAATATCTTAAATGTTTTAAGTCAGACTGTTAATATTTTTGCAGGCAGATATCATGGATGTGAACCAGATTTTCAAAGATTTGGCAGTTATGATTCATGATCAGGGTGATATAATAGGTGGGTATATCCATCAGTCATGCAAGACATGCTGTCTTCCAGTGTTTGAATTCATGTGCATGGTTCTGTTATTTATATCTGTGGTGCATGTTGCACACAGATAGCATAGAGGCTAATGTGGAGAGCGCTGAGGTGCACGTAGAACGTGGGACTGATCAGCTACAGCGTGCTGCCTACTACCAGGTACAGGAACCCTGTATTACCATTAGCCATGGATTATTTTTATTGTAGTACAATGTCCATCATCAGTGATTTCTCTCTCTCTCTCTTTTTGTCCTCTCCAGAGAAAATCACGTAAGAGGATGTGTATTCTGGCTTTAGTGCTGTCCTTAGTGGTGACTGTCTTTGCCATTATTATTTGGCAATCTGTCAAATAAGGTGACCTCACACATTTGAATCTGATGCACTTTACAATATCTAGTGGTGACAGGCTGGTAAGTGTTTTGTTTGTTTATGGACAAACTGCAAGTTAACTGCAAGTTTATTATTTAGAACCTCAATCTGTGCATTACATATTGACAGCATCTTGTCTGCATGTCCAGTATTGCTTTTTAACTTTAAAGGGGCAATTTGAGTTTTGTGAATTTTACAAGTATTATGCAAAATATGATTTGGTGAACAAACATAAAGTTGAGAAAATGCAAGTATGAAAGAGTGACAGTTTGATTAAAACTACAGGTTTATAAAAACATGAGCCATTTTTATTGTTGCTTTATCATTTTACAAGTTTTTTTTTTTTACTTTATTGTGAGTAAATAAAATGTCTGTTTAAGATGAGGTAGAGATAAAACTTACTGGTTAGTTTTACCCATTATAATATGTTGTCAATATTTATTAAAATAAAAATCATATTCTGTTAGGAACTACCAATAAATGGTAAATATGGCAAATGTTTTAAGAAAATTGTCACTGTTTTGACCAAATTATTCAGAATTTACCAAGTGACAGTTTTTAATTTTTATTTTCAATTTAATGTTTCTTTTGTTCAGATTTAAATAAATTTACAGTTATATTATTTTGTTATATATTGTATGTTATATTATTTTAATTTCTTTACTCTACATATGATGGCAGTGGGTGAAATGATGATATCTGGATGATTCTGCATATGTCTGCAGTCCAAGAAATACCTAAATCACAAATTTGCCATTTATTTTTTGTCTTGCAGAATGGTACAGTAGCATTATACAAAGTAAAGCTCACAGACTGTTTATTTAAAATCGGTTGTGCTAAGGTACAGAATTTACACAAAAAAAAAAAAAACGTGTCATTGTCCTGATGTAAACTTCATTATGAAGGTGTGGCGCATATTGTACAGGTAGTGATTGAAAATCTGTTTTGTTTCTGAAAGCCTGTTGTAAATTCCAAAAGTGTCTCAGTGATATCTTTTGTATAATAAGATTATTGTGATCTTACAAAAACTGCATTTTTTTTCAACAAGTATGTAACATTGGTGGTACAAAATGTGCATATAATTGGCTGCCATTCATATGATGAAGCTACTGTGGGGCGTTCTTTCAAACTGCACTGGTAATATATTCATATGTTGTGTGTCTGTAAATGAGTGTGCGTGGTTGAGTGTGTGTTTTATCTTTCTTTTATTTAAAGTGTCAACTTATTCTTATCAATCTCAGTAACTTAAAATTTTACTACGCTGATGTGTTGATATCTGACTCAGCCTAATGAATTTACATATGTACATATGTTTATTTTAATGTAAAATAATTTCTCTTGATACTAAGTACCAATATGTGGTACTCTCTTTTCTTTAAAAAACACACACAAACACATACACACACATGTATACGCGCACAGTTATTTTGGTGAACACAAATGTTCCTCGCATGACTAGTACTGTATGACTGTAGTCATATTTAGTAAAAGATCATCACAATAGGATTATAGGTGCAGCTTTTTTTTTCCCCCCTCAGTATGAACTTCTTTAACTTTATCTACGATTAAAATCTTCTTCCACAACCAAACTTTTTTTTTTCTTTCTTTCTTGAAAATGGTTAATGGCTATTACAGTAAGCTTTAGGTACATTAATTATAGTGGGAAATCTGAAGTCCAAGCTTTCATTATGATTCATGTAATGAGGTCTCTCACTTTACACCTGTCTTTCAGTATACTGGAAATTATTGAGAATGTCTATCATGATGTTTAACTTATTGTTCTCCTGCAATTTCTGGTCCACTTGATGGTGGAACAATGGTGTTTTATCTCCATAGCATTTGTGAATGCAGATCTGGATGCATTTACCTGGTCATGCTAATATGGGTTCTGGCAATTTTCACTCAGTCTCAGTGACTTTCACCAAATGCTTTAGCCTGATCAGGGTCATGGTGGAACTGGGGATTATCCCAGGAATACCAGCCCTTCTCTCCGGGCATTATACACTCATGTTCATGCAATCATTCAGACAAAGGCACAGTTTATCTTAGCTAAATCACCTATTAGCTCCGTTTTGGGAGTTGGGACAAAATCAGATAACCTGGAGAAAACCCAAGCAGAAATGGGGAAAGTGTGCAAAACTCGACAACAACAGTCCCCTGACTGTGATCCTAAAGCTGTGAGGCAGCAATGATGCCTGCTGCGTCACTGCAGTGCCTTCCATTTTAGGGTAAGTGATGGGGTGCATGAGAGACTAAAGTAGGAATTAGTACTTTACTATAGTGCTATTGTAAATGACGTGCTTATAATGTAAACTGACCCCCAAAATGGCAATTTTGAATGCTTCTCGTCTCCGACTGTAGATTTTTTTTTATTTTAACCACTAGGTGGCATTGAATATACAGAAACGAGATATTGACAGTCTATATTAACAAAATGCGTATTATAACAAGCATCAACATTTAATAACTGTAACCATTCTGAGCTTTGTCAAAATAAATTGTGTTTTTTGTTTGGGACATTAGGGCAAAGACCTGGCTGATATGTTTTGCTGATTGCTAGATAATGTTTTATTATAGTCCTTTTGTCATCTTTTTTTTTTTTCATATTTATATGAATGAACAATTGCCTGTAGTGCGTGTTGTTGGGTGTGAGCATGTACTCCACGATGAGTTGACACCCCATTCAGTGTGTGCCCCACTTTATGCCTCGAGTTCCCTCCACAGGCTCCTCAAAACCCTACACAGGATAAGTGGCCTAGATAATGTATGGAGGGATGCCTGCTGATTGAAGACTGGTTCATGTTTGAATTTATATATGTGTGCGCATGTGTGTATATGTATATAAATGGTAAAGCTTTCAAACAACTAGCTTTTTTATAAATAAAAAAATTTGTTTTTCTTATATTTGTTGAAGAGGGTGTTATCTAAGAAGTTTGCCCTTTACATAGAAAATGAGGCTCCTGAAATTCTGAGCCTTTGATAGCCAGAGCTTGTGACTTTGGAGTGATTCTTGAGGTGCTGTAGAGTGCTCCTTGTTCACTTTCCATGCTGCATGTGGAGTATGAATCAGCCAGTGCCCACCCCCATTGTCCTTCACAGCTCATATCACGAATAGTCTAATTGCTTATCCATGCACATCTCTCATTTGATTCAATGTGATTAAAAGTGATTTTTATGATGACTGAAGTGGATCCCCCACGTTCTTAACTAAAGTCTTTGCCTGTTTGTAGGAGTGTGTGGGGTGTGTGTTCGTGGTGAACATTGCATTACTGGTCACAATGAATTTAAATTTTCCCTTATAGAAATTTCACTGTTTTGCACATAATATGAATTGGTCTTTTTTCTCATATTAAAATCACACCTAAATCCAAAAATGGGTCTTGATCTCCAAATGATCCCAAATATAAGTAAGCAAATTCCTGCCCATCCTATGACTTTTATTTGAAAATTAATATAGAATTAATTTACTTTGATGAAATTCTTTTATAACATCTCTACGGTCGTTCAGGCTGATTATCACCCAATCATGCACCGTGAGCAATTTGGAAACACCTATCGGCCTACAACGCTTGCTTTTGGACTGTAGGAGAGAAACCCATCAAGCATGGGAGATGATGCAAACACTATCCACAAACAAGGGAGGCCAGATTTTAATGCTCAACCCTTGAGGTGAGCATTAAAATAGAGGCATGTCACCTCTGAGTAGAAGTGAATCTTTTAATTTCATTTCATATCATGAACAATTAGCAGAATGCTGTAAATTGCAGCCATTTCTAATAGACCATTCATTGAATCTGTGCAAAAACATTTACTTGTAACATGTAACAATCATAGGCGGCACGGTGGTGTAGTGGTTAGCACTGTCGCCTTGCACCTCCAGGGTCTGGGTTCGATTCCCCGGCCAGGC
>JAQMYL010000016.1:5270602-5281765 GCA_030014365.1 Clarias pachynema | reverse complement strand
TTAACAGGAGATCCTGTACCATAAACATGTAGGAATGGCAGTAATGTGTCAGTAAATGTGTGTGTGAAAGTGTGTATTAAGCCAACTTGAACTTGAGAAAAGAAAAAAAAAAAAAAACAGGACACAAATTATTGTGAAGACATTGCAAAATATATTTAACATTGAATTACATGTGATTGTCAAGAAAGAATGTAGATAGATTTCTTTTAGCTAAAATAATGTGCGTCTCAGAAATGCCGGAAAGAACGCGACGCATATGTACACACTTGAATATTTATTATCATATTTACACATACATGATTTTACAAAAACAAACAAAAAATCCATCAATCTAAAAACGAATTTGGACACAAAGGCAGGGGAGGGGTGTAAAGTGGATGATACAAACAGCTTTGGTCTGAAAGAATTTGTTTGAATGAACACATTCATGATAATACATTTTGTGCAACAATTAAACTCTCAACATCTTGTTATTGCGATCGCCAACATCCTACCTGCTTTACGTTCATCACTCCATACATAAATCTAACACAGACTAACAACATAATAAAAGCTACAGCAAAGTTAAGACTAAATAACCTTTAAGAAAACTAAATAATCGCAAAATGATTTATGATTTAATAACAGAGCTTTTGCCTGAAATCCCCTTCTCTTGTCCATACAACTGAGATCTGTGTGTTAAAGTGTGCGTTATTTTCTCAATATCTGCATACACGACCCTGAACTGAGAAGCCACATTTTCCTCAGTGACCCTGACTTGGATTTAAATGGGACAAACAAAAATTCTTAGGAACACTACAAGCTAATGTGGAGAAAACAAAATAAACTAAAACAGTAAAGAATGACAGATGGACCTGATTTTTAAATGATGCAACACTGACGCCATCTGGTTGCTAACGGTAGTGCAGCTCCATTACTTTGATAACACAATATTTCAGTTTTTATTTTCCTTTTAAAAAGTTCTAACCTTTAAAAGGAAGGAAGGGGTAGGTGCTTAAAACCTTAGCACCTATCCCTCAATGGCAGTGAGTGAAAAGAATGAATTAAAGGAATACCCCAAAAATTTAGTCTCTATTTCCACGCATCTGTACTGTTTTCCCCGGTAGTAAGAATCAAATATAGATGTCCTGGTGCACTTTTTTCATCACACACTTACTGATGAGTGCAAAAAGTTTGCACCCTTCTTAACATTTTTGAGTGAAAATAAAAGATTTAGTATCTTATATCTGTTACTCAACTGAACAGCAAACAAGGTACAAACTTATTTGTAATCGGATCTATTAAAGGAGATCTACTCTCTTCAGCCCTTTCTGTCATTGTGTGTTCTTATACAAACTTTTGCTCAACCTTAGAACACGTTCGTGTTAATTATTAATAGTGTGCTTTTTATCTATCTACAATTAAGGTCGTGGAACGACTGAAAGACAAGTTCATTACTTAACAGTCGCTCCTTCACAAGGAAAAAATGTAAACAAGAGCAACAAAATAAGAAGAGAAACCAGGAAAGCAGCTTAATCTCCTGTCAGAAAGAGCCAACGCTGGAGTCTCCTTCCATATAGGGTAAATAAACATCTTTCAGAATGACGCTTTTCTTTGTTAAATCAAGATTTAAATCGTTAATTCGTCATGAGCGAAATCACAAGCACTTTGCTGCATGTGAAGTTAACCACCGCACTTTATCAAGACCTCCATTTCAAGTCCACGTTCATTTTCACTCAATACAGGGAAGAATTGTTCTCTAAAGATGCACTGAACAGAGACTGGGTTGCTGGAGTATTCGTTTAAAGTAAATGCTGCTTTTCAGACCAGCAAAACATTCTCTCTCTCTCTCTCTCATAGACACACACACACACACACACACACACATTCAAGGCACGTACGTATACGTTATGTTAAATGTCATCTAACAAAAACCGCAGATTAGCCCTGTGATGTACCACCTCGTTCATTCTTGCTCTTGAAGAAAAAGAAAAAAAACACTTCATCAGAAACGGTGTGATACAATTCACTCTGAACTACAAAGCCTGTTTTTTTTTTTTTAATACCTGTGCTCACGTAAAATTATTTTGTGCGTTTTCTGATGACCCAAGACTCCAGACTGAATCTAAAGTCAGCGTCTCGACAGAATGTGACTCAAGAACATGATGTCAATCAACCTCCCTCGCCCGAGGAATCACCCCACTTTCCACATTTAATAACAAGCACTAGGCAGGCGTGAGCATGCGATAAGTCTGATTGGACTGTTATCTTTATTACTCTTGACTGGGATTAAAGAAAAATTTATTCCACCCTCGTGTCTATAATCATCATGTCAATCTCAATGATGTGGCTAGGAGGCACGGGGTTTGCGGAGGCTCACGTACCCGGTGCCGCGTCCTATATCCTACCCTCCTGACTGATCCGAGCGTCCGTGTCAGAAATGTTTAGTTAATATTGCCCCTGAGCTTTGGAAGGAGCTTCGTACTTGAAGACCACGCTGAAGATCTTCCCGCCCAGCCGCTCGGCCAGCCACGAGTTCTTGATGACGGCCAGTTTGAGGCTTTCGCAGTTCAGCATGGCGTAGTAGTTGGTGTGGATGGCACGGCCCATGCCTTCGATGATCACGAGGTCCGTGCCACGCTCGCGCACCACCGTGGCCAGGACTTTGTCCAGTCGACTGGAGGAGCAGAGAACGAGAACATCAAAAACATGCTGTTAAATACGACACAAAAAACTGCTGCTGGTTTAATAGGGTTTTGGTATAATAATCATCAGATAACTGCTTTTAAGGAAGTATCTGTCTATATCCACTAATATCTGTACAGATCCGAGCAATGATTCAAACTTCTGAACAACTAGTGATACCACATTTCCAATTCTAAAACATTGAGTACAACAATAACAAAATACTCTTTTCTTTAAAAAAAAAATAATAAATTCCCCCAGATCCAATTAAACAGTGTATTTTTGTTTAATACCTGGTGCACCAATTTTGGGGATGGTACTGACCCAGTACTTATGTTTAGTGTAGTGTGGTGTGGTGTGGTGTGCAGTGTCATGTAGTAGTATGCAGTATGGTGTAATGTCATGTAATATTATGTAATTTGGTGTGGTGCAGTGTAGTGTTATTTAATGTGGTGTACTATTGTGTCGTGTTGTGTTGTGTAGTACAGTGTGTTGTGTAGTGTGTTATTACATAGCGTTATGCAGCTTGGTGTAATGCTGCGTTTTGTGGTGTGGTGTCGTTCAGTGTAGTGTTACTGTATGTAATGTATTTCAGTGTTGTGTAGTGCAGTGTGAGGTTGTGTTGTGTAGAGTGGTATAGTGTTGTGTAGTGCAGTGTAGTGCAGTGTGAGGTTGTGTAGTGTAGTGTAGTGTAGTGTAGCGTAGTGTGAGGTTGTGTAGTGTAGTGTAGTGTAGCGTAGTGTGAGGTTGTGTAGAGCAGTGTGAGGTTGTGAAGTGTTGTGTAGTGTTGTGTAGTGTTGTGTAGTGCAGTGTGAGGTTGTGTAGAGTAGTGTAGTGTAGCATGGTGTAGTGCAGTGTGGTGAGGTGCAGTATACTGTAGTGTATTGTTATAACATGCTATGTGTACAAGCTATTTAATTAAACAACATGTTAAGAGCTCTAACCTGTCAATCCTGCATGAATCAGGAGCTACACAGATCCTCAGGATAAAACAAAACATAAAATATCCCAGAAATTCCAAAGCTTTCACTGCTAGCTATAGTGATTTCTCAACCATATACACACATGATACAACTACACACTGTCCAGATGTTATGATACCAAAAATAAGGAAGGCATCAAAATAAATTAACAATCTAATAAACGAGAAATTATTAATAAAATAACCAAGCCTGTCCCTTAAAGTGTTAATAAATAACATCAATCTCAGATATACTTAATATACAAAAAAAGGATAATCTGGCTAAGGTGTACATCACCTAAATAGAGGACAGAATAAAAAGAAAAACAGGAAAACAAATCCCACCTTAAGTCCAGACATGGAGAACTGGATCCGCTCTGAACTAATGTCAGCCTGTCCTCTTTTACTGCGGCCCTAAAACAAACAAACACAGCACAACAACCACGAGAGGAAAAAAACGTGATTAACACACATCCATGTCCAAACGCAGATGTGTGTGCGGGCTTACTGAATGACAGGATCCATAGCAGCTATTCTCTCTGTGACGATCTGAAGCTCACTATTAGTTACATCGTTAAGAGCAGGACCCGAGTTACTCGCGAGGACAACCTGAAAGACAATGATGAGTAACCTCCATAAATAACTGCAGACAACTTGTGTACACACTAAGATGCAGTAAAAGTGTGTGCGTCTGTGCGTGTGTGTGTGTGTGTGTGTGTGTGTGTGTGTGTGTGTGTGTGTGAGAACAGCCGGGACAGTCTGACCTCTGTGCCTCGATTGAGGAGTTCTCTTATGAAGGGGAAAACTCCTAGTATGATGTCCACTCCGCTATTATCTACGAAAAACAGGGCACATTTGTGAGGAGGACCCTGCAAAAGAGGAGAAGAAAAGGAGAGGTTGAGTTTAATCACTGAATTCCTGAATGACATCAGAGCACAGGGGAAATAAAGGTTTAAAGTAAAAATGTAGGGCTAGGTTTGGGTTAACTCTAGGGTTAAAATCTTTCGTAGCCAATAGTTGAATATGGTAAGAATTAATAATCAATTAATTATGAATATAATTTAGTTTTATTGAAACAATTCTAGCTAATAAAACCCATATTACATTTCAGTAAATCAGGGACTAAGTGGACCGTTCAGAACATTTTGTGAGGACCAATCACTTTAGGGAATTTTCATTAAGGAGAACATTGTTGTTGCTATTCTGAAACTTTGGTAAATCTGTTATTCTGATGCCAGTTTTTTTTTTCCACCTTGGCTTAAGCTAAATCATTTGCACAGCTCCTACCTGCAGTAGCCAATAACAATGAACTATTTAGCCTCGCTTTCTCTCTAGATTAAATTGATTATTATCAGTAATGCAGATGAAATGGTTGAGTGGGTGCATCACATCACAAGTCAACCCCAAAGACAGACAATTTGTTATTTGTAATTGACTTTTAGGCAATCATATCTTTTTATTTAACATGTCAAAACTCATTTTTCATTAACAAAATGTTTTCTTTCACTTTCTTGGTATCTGATCTCCCAAGATCTTTACTGACAAGTTCCATTTTATTAACTTTTCCAACTGATCTTAAAAATAAGTGGTTACACTCTACCCACGCCACCTTGTGCAAGTGCATCCAGGTTAAATCAAAAGTTTTTCACCTTCAATCTTTCAATCCACTGGTTGAAGGCATCTACAAGCCAAGGACGCTCTGGAAAATAGAGAAAAAGGATGTTTATAATAAATGGGTTTACATAGTTAAATATCACATATATAAATATATATGTGTATAAAAAGTAAAATTTTGAAAGACAATGAGAATCTGACAGATAATTTCCTATTTCTCTTTTAAAATGTAGTCTTAAAATAGACTTTTTAGCACTATTCTCCAAGATTACAAAAATTTTTTTATAATAACTTGTTCATTTTATGGTCCTTAAAATTCAACACAAATGTTGCCCTCTGTATTAATGCCTGTTTTTTAATTTAACACTGGTAGGAACTAAAGCAGAAGGTAGTAGGAGCATTCAAGTCAAACCGGGACTTGTGATGAAATTTCTGGTGAATGAAAGGAGTAAACCCGATCAATATTTATAGCAGACTTTAAGCACAGTACAGGACTCTCATCTGTAGTAAAACATTTTTAAGAAGGCCGTACATCCGTGAATGACGATCCCGGCCAAGGTGGCTCGGAGCCCTCTGCAGTCGTTCCCGTTAATATTCAGTACGTGGAACGCATGATCCTTGAAAATCGACGAATAACCTATCGCCAACTTGCGGAAGAGACGCATTTGTCTGTGGCAACTGTACATGCAATCATTCACCAACACCACGTGCGCATTACAGGAACTCGTCTGGAGGTGTTTGGCACATCCACTGTACAGTCCTGACCTCGTACCAAGCCATTTTCACAATTTTCACATGTTTGGAGCATTAAAGGAGTTCCTGGGAGGCCAGCAGTTCAAATGTGAAGCAGGCAGTCTAATCATGGCTCCGAAGTACTGAATAAAACTTTATACCAAGCACTAGTGAAACGCTGGGATAAGAGCATTAAAGTAGCAGGGGATTAAATAGAGAAATAAAGGGAGTTTTTCCTCTAATAACTGTGTTCTGTGATTCTGCACAGTCCCGTTTGACTTGAACACCCCTTATATAATTGATCATTATGACTAAACTGGTCCTTGTGTATGTAAACCCGCCTCACATACACAGTGAAGATGTATAGACGTCTTACCCTGCAGCTGCTGCTTGGCCTGTTCGAACCCGAACTGCGGATCAGTTTCCAGAATGCTGTGAAACAGGTTTATGTATCAGAACTTTTGCTCGTCATCCTTCAAGATTCCTGTTATTGTTGTTTGTTTGTTTTTTAAAAAAAAACAAAGACACCACTGCTCTCACTCGTATACTTTTTACATATCGCTCACTCGGACACGGCTTTGGCTCCCCAGTCGAATACGTTGCCCGCCAACAGGCCTCGGACCAGAGCAAACTGCCTCTGCTCCCAGCTCAGCTCCTCCAGAGACTCCACAACCTTCTGGTAGTACTTCAGCGCCATGTCGTTCTCTTTCTGTTTGATCTGTGGGTGTAGAAAGAACACAGGGATACAAACATGTAACAATAAATATATATGAAGGAACTTGATTAAAAAAAAAAAAAAAAGACGAAGTAAGCTCTCGGACTGAGGGGAAAGACAATCATTCGCATACATAGTTTACACTTGACTGACACCCATCCACGGTGTACTCCTAGACTTTACACGGTAGGGATGGGAATACTCAGTTACCTCCTGATATGATACTGTCATGCTACCTCAGTTCCGTTTCGATTAAAAATGCAATTCTATAAGTACCGCGATTTTATAAATATGTTGATTTGATATAATCGATTTTTCCTCTGATTTTGTTACAATTTTAAACCTTTAAAAAAGTTTAATGATTTATTAAATTTAGCCAGTTCCTTATAACATTAGTTGCCTCACTTAAAAAACAAGAGCAGCATTTAAACAACATAAAATAACTTCAAATACAAGAGTTTAACATTTAAATTAAAATGAAATCAAGCAAAAAAATGCTACATTTTTACTGAGCAGCACGTATCTGCCATAATTATTATTTCTGAACAAACTTAGCAAATAATTCACTCCTACCACACATGATACAAAAATGTGTAAATAGTTCAGGGTGTACCACCTGTAGGATTGTAAAGAAATGCAATTTTTGAGTAATAAGCGCTCGGGTGTTTTGACACTGGTGTAAGTGTGTAATGAGTGGCTTTTAAACGCATGCGGTTCTTGATGATATAATGCCATAAAATTGTGTGACAGTTATTTTAGAAAAGGGGGAATTTTATATTAAGACCTCCAAAAAGCACCAGATGCTATAAAAAAAAAAAAAAAGCATCACATGTTGCATCACATTGAGTGACATCATAGTGTGATGTTGCTCAGCATGATGTCACACCAGAAGTTAACCACTTTTCGGCATAAGTTTAACGACTGACCCATTTAAGATATCAGAAATCCCCCCAAAATTTTGCATCCTCAATGTCCTGAGATCGCAAAGGCCTGGTTTAGTGGCGATCATATAAACCCCCGAGGAGGAGTATATAAAATATAAAATGTGTGTTGTGCAAACGACCCAAAATAACCTCCTGTTGAGTAGAGGCCATGACATGCAATGCGAAAGTTGTTCAGCATAATGAGCTCTAAATGTGTACTGGGTTTCGCATGCATATGTGCATGTGTGTATGAGCTATGCTGCAAAAACTTGTGCAAGGGCCCCATGCCACGCCCATGGTCCAGCCACTCAGGGTGTCCTAATGGGCTGATGGCAGTTTCGGCCCTAAATATTTGTCAATAAGAATAGTATGTCATGTAAGTGCGATAGTGTGTGTGTGTGTGTGAGAGAAAGAGACATGCGAGTGTTAGTGAATAGAAAAAGAGGGCCTTCACAAATTATGACGACATACAGCTGTTGTCACTGGGACCCTCATGTAACTTTGGATATTGTTTCACAGTTTTTCTACATTTTTATTTATTGATAGTAATAGACAGTTTTGTCCATAAACACACTGAAAGATCACTGTTCCATGAAAGCACTCATATTTACGGTAAAAGGTGAATAAGAGTGTAATGAGTGTGATATCTTTTTGTTAAAAAGGATCTTATAAAATTAGTACAGAAAACAATTTTTGTCCAGGAAACGATATCAAAGTCAAGACATCAGTACCAGCATCAAAACCTTTTGAAAAACACCAGCCCTAATTCTACAGTAAGTTTATATATTTAATCACAAATGATTTATTACAAACCTTAGAATAGGGGTCAGGAAAGTTGAATTCATTCAAACAGTGCTCCCTGGTGTCAAGCAGACTCCGAACAGTGAGGGATCCATAAGCACTTGAGGAAGGAAAGGAAACCGAGCTAGTTCAGTGTCTGCACTCGGTCCTGTGTGAATTATATTCCTATTAACTTAGAACTATATTTAGGACTTGTAGCTGGAGCTGATCTAGATGTTAGACTTTGTAAAATCTCCACTATAACCAAGTTACTGGATTAAACAGGTGATAAAATGTTCACTTATAAAGTACATGACGACTAAACATCGTGCCAGTTCAGTTCTGTGTGTGTGTGCGTGTGTGTGTGTGTGTGTGTGAGAGTGACAATGTATACGAAGATCAAATGCTTGACGTGTTCTCACAATGGTTGATGACGTAATGTCTGTAGCTTGTGTCTGTACTTCTGGCGGAACTTCTCTGCTCTCTCTGTGGCCTCGGGCTGGTCTTTCTGACTGGCCAAGGCTCGCTTCACCACCTGCGCAGAGAGAGAGAGAGAGGAAAAAAAGGAGGTGGGGGTCATAAACCAATACAGGTCAATACTGCTGTTGAATGTCCTACTGCATTATGTTATTTATTTATTTTTAGATATTTATTACTCATATCATCTCATTTATTTGATAACTTTTTATTATTTTACATATTTGCATAACTATAATAACACCATTATATTTTACATTATTATATTATTTATTAACATCTGTGATAACAGCTCACAAAACATCCAAGAAGCCAGGCAAATATGCGACATCAAACTAAACCTAAAAGCTTTTGCTGATCAGAATTTGTTTTATGCATTAAATGGACTACAGGAAAAAAACAAAAAAAAATTTGTTAAAAAACTCTTTAGCAAATGATTAGAAATGAATACTCTCAATGAATATTAGTGGATTCCCTGCCACATATAAAATACCACATAAAAAAAAAACCGCTGACTCATTTAATGTTGTAAGTATCAGAATTCAAGCATATGCGCTATGTAGTGTTTCACAGTACAATAAAAGTACTAGAATTTTAGAAAATGGTATTCAACCTGCATTTTGAAATAATCAATACTTTAACTATGCAGATGTCGGTCTGATCTGGGTAGTAGGACTCTGCCTCTTTAAGCACAGCAGTAATGGTATGTAATATTTTTTTGTTGATTTACAGTAATGTGTTCAGTTACAGAGCATCTAAAAAGTGCCTGACCTGAGTAATCATAGCTACTATAGCAAGCTGCTCTAATCCTAGGATATGATGAATCTAATCAATCTCATCAGAGGGTTTTCTAGGCATGGTATCTCACATGGTAGCACCATTATTTTTCTAACCCTAATGAAGTCTAATGCCTCTGGCTGAGAGAGAGAGACGGTATCTTACCCCATCCAGTGCTTCCTCGAAACAGTAGAGCCAGTATTCTCTGGCCAGAGCGTCCTCAGTGAGATCGACGGTGTCAGGGATATAAGAAGACGGGTCCTGCAGGAGTGGCAAGTTCACCAGCTGCCTCTCCAAACGATCCATCTCCAGCATGTCAAACTGCAGGAATGATGAGAGATATATATGGGAAGATCATAGCAAAAATCTTTTTTGAGTACTGTCTCAAGCAGTCTGGGCACTCAAACTATGGCTGAAAGGAGACATTTTGGAGGCATTTTGACTTCCTGATTATGATATAGTAACATACAGATGCATCTTAATAAATTTGAATATCATCGAAAAAGTTTTTTAGTAATTTGAGTCAAAAAGTGAAACTCATTATATAGATTCATGATGCAGACTGATATATTTCAAGTGTTTAATAGAATAATTCTTAAGAACAAAAAAATTTTGTCTCGCTTTTATGTAAGACAAGTTTTTCGCGGACCGGCCATCACGTGTTCGTAACAAAACATAATAAAATGCATAAGATATACAACACACCATGACGTTTCACTGTGATGACATGGTCCTATCTAGAGGTAATGGGGACACCTGAAGTGTATTCCTCATGTCCAGCCTGCTCCATAATTTCATCTGCGTTACCGTCACTGCACACAATCCCGTCACACAAAGATAGGTTGCCGGAAATGGAAGCAGGATTTTTACTGCTTTTGTGGCGATTTCAGGATATTCTGTTCTTCAGTTGCTTCAAACACACTTTTAAGGCCACATTTATTATACAGAGTGGACTTAGAGAATCACATGTTGTGATGTGAAGACAGAAGCGAATGGAAGATCTGAACGTTAAAAAAATAAAATAATAAAATAAAAAAAAACACTCTGCAAACTCTGATAGTCAATGTAGAAATAAAATCTAATTTATATTTTTGATTCTTTCCGTGCGGCCTGGTACCAAATCATCCACGGCCCGGTGGTTGGGGACTACGGCTCTATGTTCTACCAACACCAGCAGATGACATGGTTCCCAAAACCACCTGCACAAACTTTACACTGGACCTCAAGCAGCTTGGATACTGTGACTCTGCAACCTTCATTTCCAAATGAAATGCAAAATTTACTTTGATCTGAACAACAGTCCAGTCCTTTTTGTCCTTAGGCCAGGTAAGACGCCTCTGTGCGTAGTGCCTTGCAGGTGTTTTGAGTTAATTAGATGATTAGTGTGTGACACGAGGTCGCCAATATTAAACTTTTTCATAATTAGGGATGCACCGATACCGATACCGGGTATCGGCCTCGATACCACATTTTCTAAAGTACTCATACTCGTTAAAAGTCCCCCGATACCGGGAACCGAT
>JAQMYL010000016.1:5235882-5247637 GCA_030014365.1 Clarias pachynema | reverse complement strand
ACACACACACACACACACACACACACACACACACACACACACACACACACACACACACACACACACACACAGCATAGGTGAAGGGTCATATCTCAGGAACCCTACAGGCCTAGAGGGAAGCTGTTTGTACTGTTTTGCCCAGTAAACCGATGTAGACTTGTAGGTTTTCTAGGAATTGCCTCTAGTTTAAAAATAATGTTCAAATATTGTTTTAGATCTTGTACAGGCATGTCTTTCAACTAATTAATCAAAGATGTTCTTGATGTAGAAACTCTGAAAAACAAATCTGAAAGTTTAAGAAGTGTGTATATATTTTTCCTTCATAGTGCGTGTGTGTTAGAAGTATAGACTGATGGGTGAATATATATTTCTTCACATGGCTCCAGCCTCATTGTAGGTTTTCCTTTTTCAATGTCATTAAAAATCTTTAAACATACTAAGTGGATATACTGTAGAAAAACTGAAGCGCTTTTAAGAAAGGGTGAATAAAAGGCAAGAAATGGTTTGGAATATTTATAAGCAAAGAGTGAGAACCCTGAAAGTGAGACTGTGGACGGGAAGCCGGTTAGAGTCATAACATTCCTGTGCGCATAGTGCTGAGTAAAATCCCGAGCTGCACTCGCTGATGTGGCTCGGTTAGCTTCCCCCTGGGGAACTGCGCTGTGTTTCCTGACTGTTTAGATTCAAAATACTCTCACATGCAGCAAGTCCAAATACGGCGAGGACCCTTTCAGTGAGGAGAAGAGAAGCGCTCTGTTCGACCCTCGCTGCTGCGAGAACGGAGAACCAAACAGAATGGCGCCTTCATGTGGCATTTCCGAGTGCATACAAAAGTGTTCTTAGTATACAATGTGTGCAGGCCACCTACTTTACCGTGATTAGCTTTATCTTGAATTCTCACACACGAGCATAGGAATCAAAGCCACTTTGTAAATATCCAGACAGGAAGTAGATTTTATTCTTCCATTCAAATCATTTAAAGCATTAAAACGATTATAAATTGCATAACGCTGCCTGTCCGTTAGTGATTGCATGTCTACACGCCTTTAGTTTAAAGTCACATCAGAGATTAGGTGCTGACGCGGCACCTGGAAATCTTGTGTGCTAAGCTAGATAACGTAAATTGGTCTGTGTTGCTGATAAATACCTAGCAAAAGTAAATGAACTGGCATGGAGACATGATGGAGTTTAAAAATGACAATTACTTAAATGAAAAGATTTATGGAGATTTAAAGGATGATATAAACTGTTACAACTGCATAATTTGTTTCTCTTTTTTCCCCCTTGTTTTAGGTGCCGATGATCCTAGTGGGTAATAAGTGTGATCTAGAGGATGAGCGAGTGGTGGGAAAGGAGCAGGGGCAGAACCTGGCTCATCAGTGGAACCACTGTGCCTTTTTAGAGTCTTCGGCCAAATCAAAGATCAACGTCCTTGATGTAAGAACAGCAGTTTATTTAAATAAAGGGATTTATTCCGAGTGATTAACCCTTCCTTATGGTAACCAGGTGAACTTATGTAGCCACTTTAGTTTTCTTGTCAGCTGTCAGTGTTCCTTGACTAACATTAACTAGTTTCAGACAGTTAATGTTAGTCAAGGAACTCAGCTGGCGCGGGGGGAGGGGTGGGGCATATTTGTGACTGTTTCAGTTGCCATGTGTTATATTATTTGTTAAGTAATTTACCAAATGATAACTAATCAAGTGATAAAGAAATATTTAAATGCAATCATTCACCTGGAGTGGGCAAAGAAATCGAAAAAAAAAGTGCAGTATGATGACCACCAGAGGGTGATTTCCTCATTTAGGAGAAAAACATAAATTTTTAAAAATGTTTAACCATAAGTTTTGTTTAAAAAAAAAAAAAAAAAAAAAAAAAAGGTTTCTTTTAAGGTTGTCTAACTTGCAATACATGGTTAAGGTGGTGATATAAAGAGCAGAATTCTGTGCAATAACTATTTAGTCTTTAATTAAGAAAGGGTTCATATTTCTGCCTTTAGTGGTATAATGAATGCTAATAATAGTTTCATGATACTGTAATGATGATAGGGTTGGGTATTTTTCCCTGAATTAGAGCGAGGGTTTTTTTTTGTAAGTCATCTAGACATATTCAGGCATGGCTTTATGTAGGTTTAACGTACCCTGGCCTTTAGCAAAGTGTTACCCAACTTCTAATCTGTTCAATCTGCTTGAACGGTTTTGTGATTGTCATTTCCTCTCCATGTAGATCTTCTATGACTTGGTCAGACAGATAAATAGAAAAACACCAGTGGAAAAGAAGAAGGCGAAGAAGAAATCCAACTGTGTGCTGCTGTAGTGTCTCCTCCCTGAAGTCCCTCGGAGCCAGGTACATTTACCTCCCCAAACCTCATATTGCACTTACTAAATTATTAAAGGTAATTGATTTTTTTAATTTAATGTGATAAATGATGAGCAAATTCTGGAAAAGAAGAATTGGCAAAGTAGATCATTCTTCAGTTCAAAATGTCTCAGTCACAGTAATTAACAAAGCCAGATAATGAACGTCAATGGGTAATTGACCACAAAATTAAGACAAAAATTCAAAAAATGTAGTTTTACATTCTACAGTTGGTACAAGCTTAAAATGGTCAGGGCATTGGTGGATGAGTGGTAGGCTTCTCTCTTACTATGCTGAAGGCCCCGCTTCAAGTCTCAGCCAAAGCCCCACACCTATGCCGTGGTTAAAATAGTCCATTAGTGCCAGTCTCAAGCCTGGATTAAAATGGAAGGTTTGTGTCCGGTATCATGGTTAGCACTGTGGACTCGCATCTCCAGAGCTGAGGGTTAAATTAGGCAGAGTGAGCCACTGTGCATAATGCGTGTACGCGCGTGTGCTCTGTGATGGATTGACACCCTGTCCAGGGAGTACCCCGGCTTGTGCCCTGAAGTCTCCTTGGTTAGGTTCCAGGCCCCCTAGCGACCCTGTACAGAATAACTGAATGAATATATTTGTGGTGGTAAAATTTTGCAGTTCCTCTATCATCCTACAGGTGGCACATCACAGAATCCTGTGTTGTAAGAGCAAATGATTTGCTCAGTTTGTTTAGAATTGTAACAAACTCTTAATGTAGAATATAGAAAAATTAATGTAGAATAAGGGTTATATTTATTGGCACTCCTTCCAGAATGTTCCCCTACTGGTGCATGAGTACTTTGGGATAAGCTCCAGGCCTCCAGAGTCCCTGTACAAGTGGTATAGAGAATGAGAATGAATGATAGTGATAGAATCGCAATACAAATCGAAGCGGCACATTGGGTATCGTAATATCATAGTGGGTGGTACTAATTACTAATTTTTGAAAACGTTGAAACAGCAAATATATGGAAAGATCGAGTAAGAGAAATTAATTGCTTGTTCAAAATATCAATTTACTAAGTGGTGACAAGATATTATATTTAAAAAATGTCAAACTGACAAGATACTCACTAGAAAGTAAGTCAAAATAATACAAGATATGAGCCAGGATGACGTACTGTAGAAATTGGGGAAATAACTGGGATCTTTCAAGATAGACCCTCATTTAATTTTATTTACTTATTAGGATTTTTTGTTAGATTTTAAAAATAAAATAACTCAAGAAGCTATGGAGGATGTAAACTTTTGTACTTCACTGTAAAGGATAGTTTCCTTTAATACCCAGAAGATGGCAGCACATTCATAATGCAATGCAGGTTGAATTCAACATGTTTTCAAACAAACTGCCAGACTGCTGCTTTATAATATAATAAAAAGTAAGGGAGCCATTAAACATATGAAATTGTGTCTGTATTCTGCAAAACACGACTAAGTGTAGGTGACTGAAGTGGCTTGACCCTGAGTTGCATCTTGTTACAAAGCTCTAACACTGGAGACCAAATATGCAAAATAAACACCTATTCAACATGTTTCTCTACTTTCTCCCCCTGCAGAGATCTGCAATGAAGAACTGTTGCCCTGTTTGGAAGGGTTTTGTCATCCTCAACGAATGAATCTATGGACCAGCAGATGAACTTGAAGAATATACAAACAAACAAAAACACGTGTAGTCGTTGGTTTTTTGGATTCCTTTGAGGAGAAATGTTCATTTATCACAATCTGCATAGGACTTATTTTTCAGAGTTCCTCAGGAACACTGAGTATGATATCTTCCATAAAAAAAAATAATCCAACAATAAACACACAATGTTCAACTTCATTTTCAAACCAAACCAGCTTCAACCAGAGAACTACCGGAGCCGGTTATATCACCAAACAGCTTGGTATTAAAGTAAGGACTTCATTCGAGGGAAAAGACTTAATCTTGCCACAACATCAAGAAGAGAATTTATTTTGTTTTTTTTTTGGGGGGGGGGAGGAATGTATAACTGTGACTCATAATTTGATCTAACATTTCAGTACCTTAAGATTTTTTTAAAACCCAAATCTGTGTCTTTATGAAGGTTTCTCATTTCTAGTCACATTTCAGGAACTAATTATACAGAATTTTCATTGTCTTCTCCTTATTTGTAATATTTTAATCTCAGCATCAGCATGTCCACATAACGTAGATGTTGTAAATGAAATGAAGTTCAAGTGTTGAATCTTTTGAAGTATTTCATTCTCAAAGCCATTTGTGTTCAAGTTTATAGACAAAGGTTTCATAAGCTGTATGTAATTATACACTGTCTCCCTTTACGCCAATAAGGACCTGACCCTTGACCCTCGACCCCTGACCTGTGACACTTTTGTACCTTAGTCACTTGGCTTTTGTAGCTTCTTCCATAAGCCTATTGTAATATTCTATTTTTTTGGAAGTGTAAGACTTTACGGCTTTTTATAGACACGGGGGAAACTGGGTAAAAATGCCAGACAGATTTGTAGGTCTTTGAAGTTTTAAATATATTGTTCTATATCTCCTTTATTCCTTCTCGTGCATTTCTGTCAGAAAGTCATTCTGGCTTTTACGGTTGATTAAATTTTAGTATGTTTTCACTGTATCAGTATATTTGCCTTTTTTTTTTTTTTTTTTTTTTTAAATCTTGAAAATTATTTAGATCTAAACAATTTTTTAATTAAGACTTAAATAATTGTTAAATGAAATAAATTCTGGAAAGAGACCTGGTGACAGTCCATGCCTCTGATCACCAAAATTGTAATAAGATGAATCTGGTTTTCATAATGCATAATAAATACATTTCCATCTATATGTAAGGTAGTATTACAGTAAGAAAAACTGTGCTAATATTCCTAACTAGTTGTGCGTAATACTTTACAAAGCATGCCTATAAATACAACTTCATAATGTCAGTGAATTCGCTTCAATGACAATGCATTATAAATCCTGTTCATAAGAGAAGCATTAATGTGCATGAAGAATAAAGACTGTACAATAGTATGCTGTTATAAGCAACCAAGTTTGCAGATCCTGTGCTTTAGCATGTTATAACCATGTTGTCTTTTGAACAGTTATAATGCATTATGGTAGCCTAGATTTATAAGTGATAAACTTTAAAGTGTTTACATGTAATCAAAGCTGCTCATGAGCATTTATACAAACATATTCCGGGCATTATAATGTATTACACATGCTTTATAATACAATATCTAATAAGTTAATAATCATTGAAGCGCAATTCATAGGAAGTGTTAATACATTTTTAATGAATGAAAATTTGTTTTATACACGTAGGTTTAACTTCCAGACCAACTTTATTAATGTCATTTATGAACAGATATGTTATGCAGTTTGACATTAGACTTATAAAGTGTTAGAAGTATAATGATTGAGCATGCAATCATAACTACTTCAAAGCATTTATACAGACTTATAATAGGCATTCTGAGGTATTCCTATAAACCCCTTATGATGTTTGCTATAAATCTAGTGCTATATAATGCATTATAATTAAAAACATGTTTTGGTAGATTAATATACAAACTTGACAACATAAAGGCATATGGTCAAACTTAAGTGTATGCATGCAGTCAGAAATACTTATAGATACAGTGGAACCTTGGATTACGAGCATAATTCGTTCCGTAAGCGGGCTCGTATTCCAAAACACTTGTAAACCAAATTTAATTTTCCCATAAAAAACAATGAAAAACTCAAATTATTCGTTCCACAGCCCAAAAAAATAAATGCATAAAAATAATGAATACAAAATATAAAGTAAAAATAAAACAAATTAACCTGCACTTTATCTTTAAAAAAAGTAAAAATAAATGCCGACAGATAAGTGTTTCCGTTTATGCGCGCAGGCGCTGTGTGTGTGTGGATGAGAGTGTGTGTGTAATGTGTGTGCATGCGTTATACATGATACTCGGTACTCGTAAACCAAGACTTGCTCATTTTTCAAGTCAAAATTTATTAAAAATCTTTGCTCGTTTTGCGGAACACTCGCAAACCACGTTACTCGCAATCCGATGTTTTACTGTACTTATAAGCATTTATACAAACTTATTCCAGGTGGTATAAGGTATTATGTAAGATATTATGTATACATTATGAATACCGTGTTTTTAGGAATGTTTATAGCATGGAATGCATACTTGGCCTAAGTAGAGCAATTTACTTCCACCTCTAAGATGCATCATCAGGAAAGAGATTAGCCAGTGTTTAGAGATCTACAGTAGAGATCCCTGATTCACCAAGTTGGCATGCTTATAAGAGATAATTATAAAATTGTATAAAACATTTAATTTTTTCTGTCAGAATATAGAGAGCAGATCAGTGTAAAAGCCCCGGCCTTGGTAGTTTCTCCTCATCAGCTGGCAGGCTGTTGTCAGTGTGATGGGATTAACGCCGTTCTCAGGGGGGGGGGGGGGGTCACCTCTCACAGCAATAAGTCAGCCTGTAGGCCACGTCCCTAAATCGCCTCACACGCTGGCACTCCAACAAGGCAGCATGCCAATGTCGTGTACAGTACATGCAGGTCACGTGGTGTGTTAGGTCACTCGATGCGGGTCTTACACTCACGGCAGCGCTGTCACAGTTATATAAATTTTAAAGACTCAGAGCAATATATTGAAAATATACAAGTATAAATATATATAACACTTTTCTAAAGGGCAGTGTGCATAAAGCAACATAGCATCTACATATATCCTTCTTCATGAAATCTGATAACAAAAACATTTATAAACGCTTATAACATAAGACTACCCTGTCAAATATAAAGTCAAGATAAAATGTCATAGTGTTTTTGTCAAGCCAAATTTGTCATTGCAGTCTTGCTGTGTAGCTTTATTCATACCATTCCTAAATGTTCCATAATTTGTATTTATTCATTTTATTACATTTTAAGACCAATATTCATAACATAGCACCTACATAAAGCTGTCATGAAATCTGATAGAAACCTACATTAACATTCATAAAGGTTTATACCAAGAGACATCATTTGTCATAAAGGCTGATTTTGACAGTTAAGTGCCATAGTCTTAATGCCCAATAAGTAGCCTTATTCACATCGCGTTTAATATTTTTAAATTACTTTCTTTAAATTATTTGGTTTTAAGGCCATGTCCAAACGGCTACATAGCACCTACATTACTTGATATTACTTTATAAAGAGTATATCAAGAAACATCATAAAGATGACTTGCAGTGAAATGCTTATATGACCATCCATGAATTAAAATGGAAAGATAGAATAGAGCAGAAAGTTTTAAAAAGCAGTAGAGAAGACAATTAAGCTATTAAGCACGCCAGTGATTAGTGTACTGGTGATGGTGAACCCTGAGTGGTTGAAACAGACAAGAGGGGAAATGAGGTTGCTGATCTTTAGGCACTTAGCCGCTTATTGTTCCATTTTCTTTTGTTTAATCTACATCATTTAACATGAAGAAATGAAGGTTAACTGAAGACTTTTGCACAGTACTCTGTACTTTGAAGTCACTGTTTTGCAGGCAACTGACTGTACTATTACTTCAGATAGCATATTAAATATAAATGTCTTGTTCTTTTTCCACCTCGCCTCTAAGCAAGATAGGGAAAAGAGGGCGGCTTAAAATAACCACTAACCCTCTCACTGAGCTAATGGATTTTTCAGCCTTAAAGTCCAAAAGTGAAAGGAACATGAAGCTATTTTGGGTGATTTTTTCTTGGGATGCTACATAGCTGTCTGGTCGAATAGAAACACAGCCTGGTTCCGCTTCAGCGAGCCTGTAGAAGATGACGTCACTTGTAATTTCTAGCAAACATGTCCATTAGTTTTAATAAAATGATAGTTAAACTAATATTAGGTCATTTGCATCAGCTGGATATTATTGAGGAAACTTTAATTAATGGATTTAATTTAACTTGTGTTTGGTGAATCCATAAGCAGATGCTAGAACAATTTTGGAAATTGGCCATGCTTTTATTCACCTCATTGCAAAGCCACCGCTGTTGTTTGTAATCCGGGGGCACAGCAGATGTGTTCTCTCTCACTGAGCGCCGAACCACAAGGGTTAAGGTTCTAATCCAAATGTTTATTTAAGGGTATAAGTGCCGTGGAGGGCAAGCACATGATGATCACAGCCTTGTTAACCCTGGTGCATACTGACAGTCTTTCATTAGGGAGACCTGATCTGCTCCTGGTCTGATACGCCAAACCAATCTGGTATTCGGGTAAATATACTGTCCTCAGTTCATTTCTAAATCGATTAATAACAGAACACAGTTATGAGAGTATAAATTCCCTTTATTTCTCTCTATATAATCCCCTGCTACACTAATGCGCTTATCCGGATGTTTCAGTTGTGCTTGGATACCATGGATAACACAGTAGAAAGTTTTCTCAGTACACTGCATCCATGATTGGACTGCCTGCTTCACATTTAAAAATCGGCCTCCCAGGATCTGGCAGTAACTCCTAGTCGAGTTTCTGAGAAGAAGTTCCTTGGTGGCAAAAGGTTCAAATAGTTAAGCAGGAATAAGTGCATTAGTGTAGCAGGGTATTATATAGAGAAATAAAGATAGTTTTTACTATAGTATACTATATAGTTTTATAGAATTGTGTTCTGTGGGCAGTGTGGTGGTGTAATGGTTAGCAGTGGCCTCAACACTCCATGATTGAGAGTTTTCTTTCATGATTTCCTTCTCGGGTGTGTGTGTGTGTGTAGAGTTTGCATGTTTTCCCTGTGCTTAGTGGGTTTCCTCTGGGTACTCCAGTTTCCTGCCAGAGCAAACGACATGCAGAGTAGGCTAAGTGGCATTCCCAAACTGAGTGCATTTGTGTTTGTGTGTGCCCTGCAATGGATTGGCACCCTCATCCAGAGTGTACTCTGCCTTGTGCCCTGTCTCCTGGGATGGGCTCCAAACTTCCTGTGACCCTGTAAGGATTAGTGATGGGTCGTTCATGAACGATTCGTTCTTTTTGAACAAGTCTTTAATGTGACTCAGAAGAACGAGTAGTCTCAGAGAGTAATTCGTTCATTTTCTACTGAGCGCGCATGCACAAATCATCGCAAAACCTCCATAGGTTATGTACAGGAAACAGAAGACCTTTGGGTCTTTTGGTCCGAATCGTTCGTTCTTTTTGTCACGTGACTCACATAAACGCTATGCCATGCAGTACACAGGAAACAGAATTGAAAGGTTCTTCTTAATGAGTCTGCTAGTCCTAGTCGTTCGTTCTTTTGTCACGTGACTCCCATAGATGCTATGCAATGCAATAGATTCCAAAGCTGCTCATTCTGTTTATCATAATATGTCCTCAGCTGCATTGTAATATTTTCATTACTGGAACTATAGCCAGAATTTGTGTATGTAGATGTGTTGGGGGTCTGTTCATTAAAAATGAATTTTTTTTTATTTTATTTCTGATCAAAAGAACAAAATGAACTAAATGACTCAAAAATAGATTCGTTCATTTTGATGAACGAGATTCAAAGAACTGAGTCACTAAAATGATTAAAACTTCCCATCATTAGTAAGGATAAGCTGTGAAGAAAATGAATGAATTAACCATATTTTGCTCAATTAAAAGTCCTGGTTTGACATAAATGCCCCTCATACGTATGTTATAGTAAACAACAAACTGTCATTTTTTTCAGTAAAATATATACAGTAGTCAGCACACAATACTGTGTTAGTCCTTGGGCTACGTTATCACGTGAAGAACCGTTATTAGTGACATCACTAACAGGAATCATGAATAGTCCCAAATAAAAATACGTCTATTTTAAAAATCCATAAAAAATTTTTAAAAAATCAGACATTTTTGACTGACTTTAAGTTTTTTTCAGGATTCTGCTATTATTGTTTTGAGTGAAATGCTTGATTTAACTTAGTAGGTAGGACTGCATCTGCATTTTAATACTAATAATAATGACTTCTAATTTCTGATGCAGCACAGACCCAAAAGGAGAAGAAGAAAGGAAGAAGTATCTTGGTCTTGATGAAAAAGATGGCTCTGAATCAAAAGAAAAGCAATAATTACCAGTCTGAGTAGAGCTTCAGGAGAAGTAGAATGGAGCTCCAGAAAGAAAGAGAAAGCAGGAGGGACCCTTGTTTCGCTCTCTCTCTCTCTCTCTCTCTCTCTCTGCAGCTTAAACCTACTCATTTACATCTCATTTCGATTTACAGACTGTGCTGTGGAATTAAACTGTGAAAGAAGTGGGACAAGTAGGAGATCAAACGAGTCTCTGATGTTTGCAGAAGCTCCAGAGATGTGCGAGGGTGTTTAGTCATCCCAATCTTTTTGAAATGTCTAATCATCAGGGGTGAAAAGTTAACAACCGCAACAAAAAGATACAACAACAAATGCACTCTTTTTTGTAGCGTTTACTCCAGGGTTCACTGTAAAAGAAGATCAAAACAACACAATGCACTGTATTTAGTTGAAATGCCTCCTCTTCCAGATTTTTTGCTGGCCTTTGAAGTAATCCTAAAGTGTAGGTTCATTTAAGGCCATTATGTAAATTTAATTCTGTCTGATTTTTTTTTTTTTTTCATCAAACCTCTCTGGCTATTCTGATTAAATAAACCATTTCAGATATAATGCGTTGCAAAAGTCGCATTTCATCTTCAGCTCAGTCATGTCGATTTTGAAAGGTTTAATAGATTTTAAAGGGAGTTTTGACTTAGGTTTATAAAGTAGTCTGGCCTTTTTTTTCTTTTTTTTTGGGACGCAGCATCAACAAATGACAGTTTCATTTATTCATTTAATTTATTCTGTTGTGTAGTCATAGACGGAAATGTCACACTCACTACCCTGATTAAACATGTACAGCTCTTATAACACTGTGCCAAGTTTTCCATTAGCGAGTGTGTTCTGGTTTATTGACTCTTTCACTGTATGACTGTTTTGTTCTCTGAGCAAGCCAAAGAAAGCGCTTCATAAGCACCACATTCAGCTTTCTGTGTGGACATGAGTGTTTAAGAGTGTGTATTATCTCCGTGTATGCTTTATACATAGTCTATAATGTGTGTTAATGATATTTTAAATGACTTTTTTTTTTTTAAATCACCATGTTGGTCTATTTCTACGTTTCCTAGTGCCAAAGATGTAGTTCCTTTGAATGGATCCAAAACTGAATCAATCCCAATAGAGCCCCATGTTAAAATGTCCAACTTTACAATGGTTTTGATCTCAAGAGCTAGATTTCCCATTCTATACATGGAGTGAATTTTTATGTAACTTATCAGTTAAAATTGCACTAAGCCATAAAATTATGCATAATTAGGGATAATTACAGCTGAATTGCATGTTTCAAACTACAAACCGGATTCCAAAAAAGTTGGGACACTAAACAAATTGTGAATAAAAACTGAATGCAATGATGTGGAGA
>JAQMYL010000016.1:5164756-5180770 GCA_030014365.1 Clarias pachynema | reverse complement strand
CTAAAGAAGTCTTTTTAAACCCTAGTATCCATACTTCTACTCAAGTAATGAATGTGAATACTTTTGACACCACTGCTCCCAGCTGAGTTCCTGTAATGTGCAAGTGGTGTTGGTGAATTATTGTGTTTGTACAGTAAAGTTCCCACAGACAGAAGCGGCTCTTCCGCAAATTGGCGACAAGTTAGCCATCGATTTTCGAGGATCAGGTGTTCCATCATTGAATGTTTACAGGAATGACTGGAGTGGATTTTGCGGACATAAGAGTCTCGATTTGTTGTATTTTAGTTGCTTTATTGTAAGTGTAGTGCATTTGCTAGCCTTAATAGTTTCCTTAAATTTTTGGTTTTCACTTATGGTTTCTATACACTGTTTGTATGTGTGTGTGTGTTTCATTGTCATTGTCTTTTATTTTCTCTTACCTATACTTATTTTGTTATATTGGTGGATTCTCCTCCTGCAGAATTTTCTTTGAATGCCATAATTATCCATCTCCTAGAATTCCACACCACTTTCTTATCTTATCTTATCTTATCTTAATTTCTTTCATGCCAATAGTCATTACGTTACATAGTTAGGAAAGGTTTTGAATAAAGAATAAAGAACAATTGTTTCTTCTGGAGAGGTGCTTCCAGCTAACAGGAATGAACTAGCAATTAACAATTGTTTGTTACCTGAACTCTTCTTATTGCTAGTAAGCTTTAGTTAGCCATAAATAACCAGCCATTTTAATTGCATCAATAGGTGGAAGCAAGACAGTAGACAAATTGATCAAATCCATTGATTAATAAATATTAATTCACTTATTGTCAGTGTTTTCGGCCTGTTTCGTTTCTCCTGCTTTTTCCCCTTTTTCCACCCAGGATAAATATGAACGCTTTATGATCATCACTTCCTCATGATGTTTCACATCATTTGCACCAGTTACTGAATTTCATTAAGTGAATTACACTTTCTGGTCTTTTCATACGACAAGGGAACCTGCATGATGGCTTAATAACACACAAGTCTTTTAACCAAATGAAAGTGTGTGTGTGTGTGTGTGTGTGTGTGTGTGTGTGTGTGTGTGTGTGTGTGTGTTTCATATCTTCTTGAAAACTCATGGGGCCCCCTGGCAGCCCAAAGCGACCACATATTGATACAGTAAGTAAAGACCCTGAGAACACCACTGATTAAAGTTGGAGACAGACATTTTAAATTGCATAGAATACAAGACGAATGGACAACGAAATGAGTGTGTGTCCTGCAGAAAAGTCGAAGTTAATGAAATGATTTTTTTCACTCTTTATAGAACCCACTTTCCTGTGGTGATAAGTCACAAATTAGAAAACCTTCCTCATTAATTAAGCAAGGATTAAGTTACAAATAATTTGGTCTTTTATCTAGCAGGAATGAGCTTTCACGAATTTAATACCTGCCCTTCGGTCATATTTAATTCCAGACACCCTCTGCTTATGAAGCTGCTGAATTGAAACTGAACTGATATTGCATACTCGTGATTATTTGTTCATTTGAAATCCACAACGCTTCCTAGACTTTGGATATTTTGTATTGATGCTTATATCTAACACTTACCACTTATGAAAAAAAAAAATACAAATGAGATATGTGGCCAGTTTTCACCAACTACTATCCAGTGCAAGTGTAATAGTATTACTATTGCATCTAAACTCATACATGGACATCTATGCTGGTCCATTACACTGACATCTGGCGAACAGACAGGATCCCTCGGAAACTGCTGCCTGTCACAGCATTACTGATGTCATCCCTTTGGCTCCTGCGCTCCTGACATATGGGCTTTTGCCAAGGAGAGGCGTGGATGGGATAAATTATCACTCTGTGAATTGATTTCTGCATTCTGCCTGCAGTTCGTAATAAAGATAATGCTTCAAAGTACTTGTCAGTTTTATAGATAGATTTATAAATAGATAGATACAGTATAGAAATGGACAGTTTAAATTGGTTATCATCAACAATCCATCATTCTTATGAGATGAGAAAGTTTTAAGAAAGACAGTAGCTACGTTTACATGGACAATATTTCTATGTAATCATTTTGATTACAGATTCCAACCTAACATGAACTATGATCCTGCTAAGATGTGCATTTTTCATCCAAATGTAGAGGTTAGGTCAGGCTTTATATCTGTTCTGATAAATCCTGCTTTCTGCATTATGATTGGCAGTGTTGGGTGTAATGCGTTACAAAGTAACGCGTTAGAGTACTTTGATTACTTTTTTGATGTAACGAGTAATCTAACGCGTTAGGTCCACCATTTAAGTAATCATTTATTTAGTTACTTTTTCAAACATGTAATCCGTTGTTCAGACAATTTATGTAATCCGTGAGCCAGACAGCAGTCATTCCTAATCCCTTAGTGTGTGTGTGTGTGTGTGTGTGTGTTGAAAATCGTCCTACAAGCCCCGCCCTCGATAACCGGCTGTTATACCTCTATCTCATTTGTGCGGTTTGACTATGTGAGGACCGACACGCGGAAAGATGGAAACATAATCACAGCGTCAAAATTTGCGGTGAATCATGATGAACCGTACTTACAGTACGGCCACCGGGCAAAACCGCATAGGTGAGATAGGGGTATTAGTAGGTTACAGATTATGGGCCAAACTTCACTGAGTGATGATGGTAGAATAATTATAAAGGTCATGATTAAAACAACATGCATGAGGAATCACAAAGGAGTTTCCATTTTCTGCAATGGAAAAGTACTTAAACTAGTTACTTTTATCAGAAAGTAATGCTGTAATGTAACTGATTACTTTTTAAAGACAGTAATTTTGTAATGTAATTAGTTAGTTATTTTTAAAAGTAACGTCCCCCAAGCCTGATGATTGGTTACAAGAAGACCTGTCTCATCAATAATCAGTTAGATGCTTTACTATGTATGAAGTGTAATGTATGGAGTGAAAAGAAACTCATAGAGAGCTGTTTTTACTAAGATTATTGATCAAGAATGGAAACTAAATTTTCTTCTAGGAAACTTGTAAAGTTACGCAATGTTACCCGCATATGGGGCAAACAAGTGCAGAACGAATATATTTATTTCAACAAGAGATAAGCAATCAAATCAAATGTCCCTTCATCGATTCACTCAGTGTCTATACTGCTTTATCTTGTATAGGGTCACAAGAAGCTTGGAGACTATCTCAGGAGACTTCAGGCACATCTAGTTACACCCTGATGACAGGGTGTCAATCCATCATAGAGCACACACACACTAACACACTCATTCACACACTATGAGCAATTTGGGAATGCCAATGAGCCTAATCTGCATGTCATTGGACTGTTGGAGGAAACTGAAGTACCCGGAGGAAACCCACCAAGCACGGAGAGAACATGTAAACACACACACACACACACAAAGACGTGACTTAAACCCTCAACCATGAAGATGCGATGCCACAGTGCTAATCACTACGCCACTATGCCATCCCTATTCCCATTCCATAAATTTCTTTTGATTTTGTAAAACTGCTTTGCAACAATGCCCACTGTTAAAAGCGTTATACAAATAAAATTGAATTCAATTGAATTTTCTATAATAATGATTTCTGTTAACAAATAAAAAAACATAATATAATATCCATATTATTATGAATTATATCATGACACACTATTACCTTTATGATAGAGACCGAACAGCGTTTGGGGATTATTAGAGTCTTGCTGATTTGCATGATTTGTTTGAATCGAAACCATCTCAGCTGCAGAGATTAGCAGTAATCTCCAACTAAAATCAAAATTTAAATAAACAGAACAAATGGATTAAAGCTAATCTAATTTGATATGAAAATGAAAACAGGGATTTAATAAATGCCATGGCTTACATGTAAGATTAAATCTTAATGCTTGTTGTTTAAGTCCAGTCATAATCTTTTACATGCAAAAATACGTTGCCAGTTTTAATTCCATGTTAAGAATAAAATGCTGTTGAATAAGGAAGAGGTATAACTTTTTGAATGGAATTGAAATTCAGCTGAAATCAATAAAAATAAATCCATAAATTCCCTTCTGGATTTGACCATCCTCATCTCTGAACAGTTACCATCTACCTTCCTGCCCTGACAAATCATAAAAAAAAAAGAAGAAAAACTGGAAATCAATTGTGAGGAAATGTCTTCATTCTCCTTTATCATCTCAGCCCTGTGGTTGCTTCTGTCTTCATTAGAAGCGCCTCTGCAATTACTTTTATAACAGAGGTGAAATCCTCTCCAGCAGCTTCTAGCGGATTGCTTATTGACGGACATCAAATGAAACAAACCAGATCGGCCACGATGACGTCTAGTCGATGAGGGGGAAAAAAACAAGCAATTTATCTAAAAGACTGAAGGCTGAAGACATTTAAGGTGTGTGCTGGAGAAGCCGAGGTACATTCAGATGCAATTTCTACAGATAAGATCGAGTTATCTAATCATTCCTCGATCGTGGCTCTGACTGCCTCTTCCAAATCAACCATAATGTCTCATGACCCATGTGCCAGATTCGCGCTCACACTCGGAGACATATATCGACCGTCGTCGTGAATTGTCACAAAAGCCCGGACGTGGCGCAGAAGTTAAAGAGTCTGTTTGAACTTGCGACGAGCTCCGCGGGCTGGCGAGAAGGGAATCTAATGAGAGAGGTGAAATCAAAGTGGAGCTATTCGTGGTGAGCTGGAGTCGAGGGAGCGGGCTAATTTCTGCCTAGACCCCTCAGGGGGTGAAGTGGAGCTCAACTTCCTAGGCATGAAAAGTACAAAAGAAAGGAGCTGATGGCCTGAGTAAGACATTTAGAACAGACGAGCCCACTTTGTAAAAATGCCTTTAGTGCTTTAATGCTAATTTATATCGCTTTATCGTTTATGGAGAAAAAAAAGGATTCATCTCCTTAATGATCCGAATCACCAAACTTCCTGTTTATCTAAAAGTCAAAGGTTTATTAACGCGGAGCCAAGTAGAACGTAATCATCAAGAATAAACTAATGTCTAGTAGTAGGAGGATTATGAGTTCCTTCACCCACTTTATGTCTCTGAGTATCTATCAGTGATTGTGTTTTGTCAAATTCATTGAGTTGTCTTCATTGAACACTGACCTTCTGAATTCTAGTGCTAAACATCCTTAGTATTACTTTTGCTACAGCTATGGAAAAGGAATACTGTATAAATATAAAAAAAAATCTATTCATTCTTGCATTTAATTAAACATCAGTCATTGTATATAATAGATTTTTTTAGATTCACATATACTCTGCTAGTGAACCCCCTGGAGTTTATTTTTATTTTATTACAGTTTAATCACTATTATTGCCACAGATAGATAAGAACTTTAGAGAACTTTGTTTCAACGCATTAACTGCTCATGCTGAGATCCTAATGCGACTCTAAAAATGTGTTTAATTATACTCAGGAGCACTTAGAGGATAAAACTGTTAAACCTTTACAACAGCAATAGTGTTAACTTTAAACTATAGGTATGTGGTGTAAGCATAAGTGTGTAATTAAAAGATTTTGTTGGTGCATGAAAATCATACAGATACGGGTCAAGAGCTTTAGTTAATCTGACAATTTTTTTGTATGACAATGTGTTTAAAAAAGCAGAAGATCACCTTCAAACCAAAAACAGGAATGTGAGGCGTTGGGTAGGTATGTGGGTATTTAAAAAAAAAAAAAAAGATTTAAAAAATTTTTGTTGGCCGCAAACTCTGAATGCAGGCTTTTTTTTTTTGAAAATTCCTTTCCAGTTGAATATATTTAGAAACTCGTTTTCATAGTTGACTTGTGGACATGACGTTGGGGTTTTGGGCTTGCAAGAGTATCTGCTGTGTTTAATGTCAGAATGTGATGTACTCAGTGAAAGCTACTGATTAGCCAACATGGTACCACATTAGCAAGCTAACTTGTGGTAACTGAGGTAAGTAGATAGAGATGGGAGAAAAAAATCTAGAGTTTTTTTGTGGCAATGCATGTTTAAAAATCTTCTTCTTCTTTCGGCTGCCCCATTAGGGATCGCCACAGCGAGCCATTTATATCGGTGTTTGTGTATGTACGTGTGTGTTTCCAGTTTAGGTGGAACTATTTACACTATATAAACTATTTACACATTGCATGCAATTTGGAAAGCAAGTGATTTTCTACTTTTGTTTAGAATTGTAACAAAAGCTGGAAAACTTTTTTTATTGAATTGGGATGTTTATAAAATCATGATACTTACAGAATCTCAGTACAAATCAAATTGCCACTTCAGTCTTCAGAAACCCTGTGGGCAAAAGTCTTGTCTGTTTCTTTTCATACAGTCTGTGGTTAAATCACTGTCTGCTGGTTTGGTGTGCTTTTAGTGCTTGAATATTTAAACATATGTGCTGACTTAGGTGGCACGGTGGTGTAGTGGTTAGCACTGTCGCATTGCACCTCCAGGGTCTGGGTTCGATTCCCGTCTCTGTTTCATGTTCTCCCTGTGCTGGGTTTCCTCCAGGTACACCGGTTTCCTCCCAAAGACATGCAAATTAGGCTAATTGGTGTTCCCAAATTGCCAGGATAATTCTGTGTATGTCCTGCGATGGATAGACACCTGTCCAGGGTGTACCCTGCCTCGTGCCCTAAGTCTCCTGGGATAGGCTCCAGGCCCCCCGCGACCCTGAATAGGATAAAGCGGTATAAACTATGAGGGAATGAGATGTGTCGACTTGGCCCGAGGCTACTTTGGGCACATTCTTACTGAAATTGGACAGGTTTGGACATCTTCAACTGCCGAGGTTGACCCTGTGCCTTTCATATGTATAGTCCCCACCCATGAAACATTTCCCTAATAAACTTTTTCTACAAAAACTACTAAAATAAATTTTTTTTTATCTATCTATCTATCTATCTATCTATCTATCTATCTATCTATCTATCTCTATTAGAAGCACAAAGCTTAAATAAACAACGCCACTGTTCAGTGTCTCAGAGAGATTATAAGATGAAACGGTTGACATGAATAAGTAAGTAACTCATCTTAATCAGAAAAGGCTTTTAGAGTGCTCTCTTTGAAGGCATTTTCCTTCAACAACTTTCTTGTTTTTTTAATGAGCATTACCTGGCCTCTGCTTTGCCTGTAACAATACACCAATTTTGGCAGAAGGACAAAGCTACGTGCTAAAAAATGCAATCAATGGTAAAAAAAAATAAAAAATAAATTGTTAATTAAAGACAGCCTCAAAAAGGCAGCACTGAGTAGCCCAGGGCGTGATGCAACCTGTTCCTATCGTCTGTTTAGATGCTCGAAGCCTTTTAGTTTCTAATAAAGGCAAAGCACAAGGTTGTGTACTGAGTGAGGTAAACAAAGGAGAGGACATGGAACCGGGAACTGGGCTGTATTACAAGCGCAGCTAATGAGCAGTAGGAGGATTATGAGCTCCGAGACTCATTCGGCTTTACAACAGGGGCTCATTCATCATTTACTCAGAAAAAGTACACGAGCAGGAAAACTCAATTATGGACTAATAGAAATGCCGGGCCCGTGACCAGAGACTGTATTAATTTTCACTGCCAACAAACACCAAGTTTGCGCCGACGCTATTTATTATTTATGAATGCATAATGAATGCTGATTTGAAATTTGCTTATTTTTGAATGGTTCATACACATGTAGTATTTCAATACTATTTAATACAATTATTTACATTACCCATAAACCTAATGTTTGACAAAAATCATTCATAATGTATTTGTTTTATTCATTCAAATTACATTAAGTGCTTTAAAGTGGTCAAAAACATTGAGTGGAGTCATTCCACCTGTCATCTTTTTGGAAGGTCTGAGAGAACTGAGGGATCACCCTCAGGATGAAACTTTGGACCTGTGATGCTGAAGTGCTCAATGTGATATTATGTTTAGTCTTTAGAACAATGACATTATATCAGATTCTATATGCTACCACAAGCCTTTTTCAGATTTAAAAAAGTGGAATTTGGATAAAAGTAAAAGTCATGTTTGATCAGTTGTTTGATTTTTGGTATTGGATTTTACCTCCTTTTTTAAACTCAGACTCACAGGCTATGATCAGTCAGGCTGCTCAAATCTGACAAATGCATTTTTTATCACAAAGGAATTTACAGCAATGTGCAAATAGAGCTACCCCTCATTTCTTCATATTAAATGAAATGAAATTAAAGTAAACTAAATTAAGTTCAATTAAATTGTGTAGCTTAAATTAAATAAATAGGAACAAATGTTTTACTGTCACAGGCTGCGAAGTGCCTAAAATCTGTTTAAAATTTGTTTGTTTATGTAAAAGCCTCAGCAGCAACCTCATTTCCCCTCTTGTCTGTTCCAACAACTAGTCAGTATCAGTATACCACTATACTAATCACCAGCCTGATCATCTGCACCTGTTTCTTACTGATTAATGCCTTACGTTAGATGTTTTTTATTTTTGAATGATTTATACAATAGGTCTCTGAAAAATAGAAAAAAACTTTTTCCTACAAGTACAGGGACTGCTCAGGTATTAAAAAATAAGAGCCATGCTTCAGGAAGCGTGGAGAACTATTGATCAAGACCACATTAAAGATACAAGAATGTCCTGCTCTTTGGAAGCAAATTACAAAGAAATGAGTGGTGGCTCACTTTGCTCATAAGACTTTTGCATAGTACTGTATGTATTCTAGTTGTCCACTGTCCACAGATGGTCCACTGTGGCAACCCCTCAACAGGAGCAGCCAAAAAACTAACAACAATATAAAAGTTTTTTTTTTTTTCTGGACATGTGACCCAAACACTTGAAAAGTGTCTGTATTTGTTGAAAATCTCTAAAGTTTTTGTTGCAGTTGTCAGTTCATAACCACTTCTGGGTCTTTATCTTTAGGAAAAACAAAATCCATAACCACTTGTTAGCTAATAAAAAGTACAACATAACTAACATTTCCTTGCTGGATGTTATGATTACCAATTTGCAGTAGATTTATATAGAATGCAAGAAATAAACAGAACAGAGTCCAGTGTGAACAGAGTCGTGGATTCATTTAGAGGGCTGACTTTATGAACAGTTGCCGTTCACAGATCTATGTTTCTACATGCTTAGAAAGGTGTTTTTTGGGTGTAATACTGTTGAAGGTTTAACCATAAAATTCTTTTAAAATACAAGTCCTGTCTGGTTCTCTCGGTCATCGCTAATGTCTTTTAGGTGTAAATCAAATCAAATTGCGTTATAAGCTTGAAGCCATTTTGTAACTCATCCAATTCAGGAAGGCCGAGTCCTTGGATCAAGATCACATGTCAGTCTACACGTGAAGGACATGTCACCCCATGAGCCGCCCTCTGAAGATAGCAATATACTGTAAAGTATACTCGACAGAGAAACCATTAAGTATTCTCTCACCATTTAACCTCCAGGCAAACCTAGTTTCCAAACTCTAAAAGCAACTCTCTAAAAATAAAGGCCTTCAGGCATCTGTACAAACCATGCATACTGTATGATTTACAACCTTTGTTTAACTGTTTAACTGAAGCTTGTTGCTTCATACGAAATGCTACTCAGATTGCAAACTAGACTACTGTAGATAAGGTAAAGGTCAGGTATAGATGCTGAGATTATAAAGCAAAACTATTCTTGAGGTTTTAGTGGGTTTGAATGTGTTTTCTGGAAGTCTTTAATAGCATGTGGTATTCTTAGTGATTCCTAAAAATGCTTCATTTTAATTTGATGAGTGATTTTCTTATGGCTACACAGCTGATTAGTTTCAATCACTTTGTGCATGTAGAAATTTTATTACCTTCACTATTAAGCATACTGTAGCTGTAATTTCTACAACTGTTTTTTTTTTTTTTAAGATTTGATTCCACTAAGCATTTAATTGACCTCCCACTATCCAGGATTAGCATCTTACCAGGTTTTAATAATGTGTTTTACAGTTCTTAACTCAATTTTTGAGACAAAAATTTGACCCTTATGAAACAGAGTAACATCTTTGCCACGACCACAGGATATTTTTTCTGACTTGGATGTTTAAGAAATGAGAAGGTGTCTCACTGCATCAGTTAGGGTTAAATAACTTGTTGCCAGCTGAATCATATTAATCACTGCAGTAAGTATCCACTGGAAGACTTTTACCTATTTACTTAGTTAAATCCAGATGGTGCCCCTTTTTTGGCCAGGCAGTGTATTTGGACTATTTCTCAGAATATGATAAGTTCATTTGTCATTTCTTTCACCGTTGATGCTTTAAGATTAACTAATTGGTTCACTTTGACAGAACAACTCTGTAATAAAAATATAGATTAAAAGTATATATATTATTTAATATTTCTTTTCCTTAGCAAATCATTAGAATTTCCACATTATGTGTATTAGTTCATTCGTGTGTTTAATAAATGTAGTCTTGTTGCTCATGTACTCAAAAAATGTTTTTGGGCTTCTGTAGCATTTGTATATTGATATTATGTCCATTTTGCCATAATAAATTACATTTGTTAATGTACTTTATTGTATGTAATGAAATTTCACATTAACTTACTGTTATTTATCTTTATTTTTTTCCCCAACGTACATCATTTACTTAAGCTGAAATCCCATCCTTCATTTAAATATGTTGACACATGAGTAATTTTTTTCATGGATAAAAATGTAAAATTTGTATATAATTTTTAAATAAGTGACTAAATGGCATAATCATCATGAAAACATCAATATATGCATTACATGTCATTATATGTCACTACTGTATATTCCATTTATTCTTCATCATTAAAAAAGGATATTAAAACTATATGTAAAACTTAGTGTAAATTAAATGTTCCATTATTTAATTATGCATTCTTAAATCTAACTGACTGAATCATAATACACAGAGCAGCCATAACATTACAACATAAAATGTTGGGCAGCTCTGGCTCCTCGGGGTATGACTTCACAGGACCTCTGGGGTTTGCTGTGATGTTTGGCATGGGGGCTCCGTGAATCAGACTTGTTTGTTTGATTCATCCCATGGATGCTTGTACAGATTGGGATCTGGGGAATTTGGAGGTGCTGGGTGTTCTGGTGCCTTTCTATCATGGCCAGCATTGACTATTTTCTGTGATTTGTACTGCACTGGTTTTTCCTGTGCAATCCAATCAGATGAGTTGGCCTTTGCTCTTATGGCCATGTGTGAGCCTTGGGTGCTCATGATCCTGTCACCAGCTTACTGGTGTAAATCATTGTTAATGTGTTAATGTTGTGAATCAGTGTTAACGTGGTAATGTTATAGCTGATCAGTGTATTTTATTTTCATAAAGGTGTATTAGCTCTGAACAATCGAAACTCTTCCTCAATGCCTTTGTCTGCTTTAAACTATGCAGAGCCTTAAAGTCAATAAAGTGCTTAATGAGACAGATTTCAAACAAATAATTGTTCTAGTTTTCGATCTCTCGACAAACAGTCTCTCTCTCTCTCTCTCTCTCTCTCGGTGAGAGGTCACTGCCAATGCATTCTTGGTTGTGCAATCGATAATAGCACATGCTGTATCTGCCAATAAAACAGAAAACTAATTAAGCACCACATTTAAACAATAATAAAAAAAGTTTAAAATTCCTGTAGAAATTGTGAAGCGGCACACCACTTTTCTTGGGCAAAACACTGAAATTGGCTCATTCGTACAGGTTTTTTGCACTTCCAAAAATACAATAATAATAATAGTGGTGTAACCTTAATTAAAAAAAAAAAAAAAAAGTTCAACATAGCCTGTTCTTACCTGAGATGAGTGGAAGATGATGTACAGTATCCTGTTGTTGTTGAATGTGTTATGTGCTTTTCATGCTTTTCTTCTCAACACCTTTGTAAAGTGTGGTTATTTGACTTACTGTAGCCCCTCTCTAAGCTTGAACCTGCCTGGCCATTCTCCTCTTAACATTCTCATCAACAAATCTACCAAACCACTGCTCACTAGGTGTTATCAATATGTGTAGAAACAATCTATATAAATAATATAAAGGTTTTGTCTATACATTAAGTCCCTGACTTACGAACGACTTCCGTTCCAGGAGAACGTTCCTAAGTTGGATTTGTTTATAAGTCTGACAAAGTGAGTCACACTTTGACACAAATGTACAATGTAAAGCATAAAAAAACAAATACGCAGGTTTGGTATTTTGATTCTGCATTATACTCTCGTGAAACTACGCCTCCAAATCGTGAGGGGAATCCCAGGTGGGATCAGCTGACCTCATTTAAAAGGAACCCAGGAAGACATCAGAGGAGGATAACGCTACATGGTGTTTACTATGCGCTTAAACGGATGCCAGTTTGTCTCAGAGCTGTTTCAAGCTGTGAACTCGGTGGTCTCGGTGAGGATTTTCTGAAATTATTATTCCTCATCAGAACAGTTCTACAGAACAGCCATTTTCTAAAGGCCCGGACTGATTAATTGAACCCGATGAGGCCGACTCATTTCTCCCCCACCCCTACACGCACACACATACAGTATACCGAACTTGGGACATTTTTATACATTTACTTAAAATACAGTATACAATTGTAAATATTGGTATCTGGTGGACTGCAGTGTCTATTTGTTGTATAATACCTTATTGAGCTACTTACTTTTGTATGCATATTGATCAGAAATTGCTCATTCAATGATACCTTTATGTTTAATGCATTGAAGGACTCCAAGACAACCCCCAAAAAATCTTTAGTCTGTCTGTCCAGCCAGATTTTGTCACAGCATCATGCAAAACTGGCTGGACAGAATTTACCTGCCTGAAGTTAAACCTGCACCATAAATGAAGTCAAAATGTTGAGTAAAAGTGAAGCAGTTATATGTGCCAGATTATATCATCACGTCACACAAATTTTTATTTCAGTTTATTAATAAGGCATTGAGTTCTGCCGTACAGAAAGACAAGCAGACATGTACATGGGCTTCAACCTGAAATAATAATATCACGGATTACATTATAGCTGATCAGCTTATTTTAGTTTTAACATTACCATTATTTCTACAAACTCTTTTCCCGTCAATGATGGGTACTTAAGATAGTTTCAGAATATTATCAGTCAGGCAACAACAACCATGCCATGGCCGAAGCCACTGAGAGTATACTGCATTTCTCCCCTATTCTGATATTTGATGTAAACACTTAAAGAATCTCTTAACCTACGGTATATCTCCATGATTTCATCTGATGCTCAGGTACATCTCTAGATCCTTTAATTAAAAAAATGTATTGATATTTAATGTGTTGGAATGTTTATGGTTACCAGTTTAATAATCTCACTCTTTTTCTCACACTTCTCACCTTCAGGAATGGCGTACAGGTGAGCACCACATCATGAGCTCAGCTGGTCTGGTCTCACTGGAGCTGCCCGCTCTACTTTGGGCCAGGACCACCGCTATTTAATTAAGCTCCACTCCCGTTAGGTGGTTCTAGCAATGGAAGCCCTGAAATGAACAGTTTCCCTGGGTTCCCTGGGTTTTAAAAAGGCTTCTAACTAGGTTGCAGACACAAAAAAAAAGAAGTAGGCTACCGGTGAGACTCAGGAGAGCACCATGCTGAAGCTTCAGTGTTAGAAAGATGACTTTCTACTTTAAGGGAACGAAGGATGATGAGATGTTCTCAAAGGATGATGATCTCCTGACCAAAGTAAAAGAAACAGGAGGAAGATAAAAAATTATGGATACTGAATGATTATAGCGATGACCTTCTCAATCTCCTGGTTTGAAGCCAGAGTAAAAAAAAAATTATTACTGTGACAGGAAAGAAATACTGTATATGATGTTCCTGAGTGACTGAGAGTCACTCTGACAGTCCTGTATCCTCAAATGACACTAAGTCCTGTGTCAAGGATATAGGCTAAGGTTTGCTAGGAAATTTGCAGTACATCATGTCAAATGTCATCATGCTCCTGGTAAAAAAAATGTCCGTCAGGACCCGTAGTCTATAAGGTGAGTGAGAGAGTTTTTAGTGACCTACTAAACAGGTTAAGCTTGTATTTGGCTTGATGATTTGGTGAGCTGATTGTGATGGTGAGCAGATTTATACTCATTTAGGAATCTGTGCCATTAGCCACTCTTGGTTAAAGTGTGTATATTGGACAGATCGAAGTCTATTCTAGCTAGTCCAAAGTCCAATGCATGGAGGCTTCACCTCACAACCCAGAGCACCCAAAGAACCCATTGTAAATGTCCTGGTCCCAGGAGAACCTACTGTACACAATACCGGGTATAATGTTTTAGATTGTAATGTTATGGCTGATTGTCGCATTTAACTTTCTATTCACTTCCTATATTTTTCTGCAATAATTAGTTCCTGCTAATTTTCCTTGCCAATTTCTTTACTACTGTACTTTAATACTTTATAATAATGGTCAATATGACCAGCATTCTGTTCCCTGAGCATAAATAATAAAGCTTATAAAGCTTCCACAGTTCAGTTGTTGTGTTTGATATGCAGCAGAGTTTCTGTGCTTAACTTGAAAAATCCCTGCACACATTTACAGATGTCTACAGATGACTTCGAATAAATGATATAGACGCTTCATCTGTTTCACCCTTGGCTAGTTTTCCTCGTGTATAAGCTCCTAATTAGGCTCCAAATGTTCTACTAAATGATGTAAAAATGTTAGAAAGACACAAGACAGCCACACAACAGTGTGTTATTTGTATTCCGCCGGCGTGCCCTGTGTCATGCTTGCTGAAAGTATGAGTGTGCCGGGTTTATATTAGATTAAGATGAAAAGTGAAACAAAGCTGTTGGCATTAGTCCCCTGTGGCTTTTTTTTTCTCAGAGAAAAGGACAAATGAGATGATCGTAGCAGCTGGCAGAGCTAATGAATTTGGTGCTTAGTTGGCCTGGACTAATATTTGCCCATCTTCAATGTATATGTATTCTGACAATAACATTTTAGGATTCTTTACATCCAAGGCATTGAAAAACTAAGAAAAAGAAAAAGGGCTTAAGAACTAAACAATTGCATTATACCTGAATGTGTAAATATATATTCCTGGCTATTGTTGTGTATTAGTTTTAACCCATTCATTAAGGTACATAATTAGCTGAAAGGAATCAAACTGTATGAAATTAAAAGTGTCACAGGATCTTAATATAAATAACAGAATCCAAAAAGAACCCCCTGTTTGCTAGGGAACACACCTTAACAAATAGCACCACGAAAACCATTCTTCGAAAGACACTTATTGGGTCAGAAAAGCATGTTGTTTGAATTCCTGATACATAATCCCAATTAATTAAGTTTCTTTTCTGGTTACAGGTTATAACATGACAAAATGTCAAAAGGCTCCAAATAGAGGGAATATTTCTGCAAAGGTACTGCACCATAGTGCTGATTTTAAACACAGATGTAGTTACAAGTTCAAACCTAACAAAGCAAATCTGACAGAAACCTTCCAAATTCTAAAGCAACTCATTACATCTCTGCCTTTTAGCTTCACTGTGAATGTTTGCCTGGGCTTCTTTTCAAACTGTGGAACTTCAAACGGGATCTTTAATTTACAGAAAAGTCATGTTTTGCTTTTTTTCTCTCATTTTTCTGAACTGTCAAGCTTCCTTCTTAGAGCATTTTCAGAAAGCTAATTCTGTATGTGAGAATGTTTAAGCTGAACGTTAGTGTTAAGCACCATCTCAACTTTTAATTTATTCACTGGTGTCAGTTGTAAAAAGCATGCTCTTTTATGAGACTACTGATGTAGTCATGGGGGCTACAGTACATGATCTGAAGGACACGTACTTGAGTAAAAGCACTTTACGGCACCTTGGCGGTCATGTTGCCAAGCTAAATAGAAGACTAAACTGAGATCAATAAAACTAATAACAACTGATAAATTGCAATGCAGGATGATGATAAAAGAAATAAAGACAAACCTTTCCAAGTAGACATTATTGTACTTGTTATAGACTAAGAAGTCGATGTAGAGTCCAAGGTAATAAAAAAGGTGACAGAACCTATCTGGAGTGCGTTTCCCAAAAGCATCGTTAGCCAACTATGGTCGCAAGTTCCGTCGTTACCAACATAGTTCAACAATTCGGTGTTTCTCGAAA
>JAQMYL010000016.1:5137959-5148238 GCA_030014365.1 Clarias pachynema | reverse complement strand
TGCTCAGATGTGTAATGAGATATAAATGTAAGTCGCTCTGGATAAGAGCGTCTGCCAAATGCCTAAATGTAAATGTAATTAAAGATATATTAGGACACCTGTGATATAGTGCTGTATAGTTACAGTATGCTCTATTATCAGTACTGGTGGAATGCCTCTTGTCTGATCAGATCACTTTGCTGGAACTAACTGTTGTATAACTTTTATAAGTAATGTACAAACGGTTTACCTTTGCATTTAAAAATACCCATAATGCACGTTGTTGATTAGTTTTGATCTACCCAAACTTTCAAAGAGTGACCTTAAGAAACTCAGATGGACATTTCCCAACACCCTTTCTAAAGTATATCCGGTTTACAGTCAGACTGGTTTAACTGGTTTTCTTTTGAAAGTCCATTGGTAGGTGGATTGTCTACACTATGTAAATTGCCCCTAGGTAATGATTGTTTGAATAAGACCCATCCTGGGAGTATTTCTGCCCCATTCACATTGTTCCCAGTATAGGCTTTGGATCCATGTGATCCTGTCCAGGATATTGTGCTTAATGACAATGAGGAGAAGGAAATGTGGTAGAAATGTAGAAATGAGGTTCCATTTTCACACCTGGGGGTGTCACTGAAAATTTATTTTCGTCTGGAAATAAAAAATGATTCAGATGACGTGGTGCTCAGTTTCTTTCTGTAGCAGTCAGAGAGCAGGCAGGGTAGCCTGATGCAACAAGGAAGATTAATGACTCCTAAATAGCTTCGGGTGACCACCGCTCCTGCATCTCCACCAGAGAGGACACAAGGGTATAAGGACCTTCTTTGATTCTACTCACCCAAGCTGATGAACCCAGGAGCAAGAAAAATGTCCTCTGCGTAAGGTACTTCATCAAAAGCAGTGGGTGTGATGAAGCAGGGAGGTATGGGGAGTTGAGAGAAAAAGATGGAACAGATGTGTCTTGCGCTCTTCATCTGTTCGGACGGCGAGTCTACATGAGGCTTTGAGTTATCTTCGAATGTCATCCTCTTGTCAAACGTCAAGGCCTTTTGTAAAGTAGAAAAGATACGGAAATGTAATATTCTTCAGGTCACGGATACAAGAGACTATAATTGCCGGTTGTGAAAAGCATTAATATTAATATACCATCCATTCTAGTAGTGTTTTCTGTTCATGCCGGGCAAATGTTGCTAGATTATGTTTGATTATGCTGTTGAATGATTGACTCTCCTTTTTTATTTATCTACTTTTGTAGGCTGCATCATTAAAGCCATATTGCACGCATTCAACAGGCACCGCCTACTGAGACCTTCACCACAGGCATCACTGAAAACATGCTCTATTATTTATTATATTATTCATTTCATCAGTGATGACATGCCAGCAAAGGATTGCAAAGCATCCATCTTTAAAAAAAAAAAAGAAAAATAAATAAATAAATACAATAACTTAAAAAAAAAAAAAAAAAGTAGAAGTACAAAGTAGAAACTTACTGGAAAACTGTAATGCAAACCCCCAAAATAAAAAAAATAATAACATGCATTTCTTCTTTAAGCAAGATGTGGTTCTGTAATAAATTTAAGTTCCATAACAATCAATCAATTAATAATGCAAGCAAAACAATAATTAGCAAAAAATAATAAAAATGTAATTTCATACATTACACTGCAGATTGTATTTCCAATGGTCACTACAAAAACAAGCTAATTAAAACATCAAGGCCTAATGTGCATCCATATGGAAAATCAAATCAAACCATCAATAATACAGTATGCTTTTGACCATAAAGATATTACAAAAATACCATGTACGTACCCGGGTTAGCGGTTTTTCATTCATAGTCATCTAGTGTACCAGCAGGTTCAGTTGGATGCTGATGTAAAGGTCGCTACAATTTCTTTCTTTTTAAACTTCAATTTAATTTAGTTATTAGAGAGAAAGCAAATTCTGTTCGATTGGATCTTCGCACCACTTGCTAATTGGAGAAAAGCACCTTAATGCTGAGGAGTATGCTACAATTTTCCTAAGAAGGCCACTTGTACATGCTCTGACTGTTGATTGGAAGGGTTTTTACTAGCCATATTATGCAGCTTGAATGGATGCTAGATGTTCGCTAAATCAGAACTGTATGCTCCATGGATCAAACTGTATAATGGGATTTGGAAACACTGGCAAAACATAATAAAACACAGTACAATAGCTATCATGTAACCCAACCTAAGACAATGTCTAGAAAAAAAAGAAAGTAGTCTACTTAAATACTGTAATATTTTAGAGACAATGGGAAATATGCCACAGCTTCTAGCAAACATACAAGGTACTGTATGATAGAGTGCTGTGCAAAAGTCTTCAGCCCCTTCATATTAAATTTAATGACATGATGTAGATTAAATGAAACATATGGGAACACATGATTTACTGCAACAGGCTGAAAAGTGCCTAAAGAAACAATAAAAAAAAATTGGTTGTTTATGTAACAACCTCAACAGCAACTTCATTTCCCCTCTCGTCTGTTCCAACCACTCAACATTCAGCATCACCAGTTTAATAATCACCGGCCTGATCATCTGTCATCATCTGCACTTGTTTCTCAAATCTTTTTTAAGCTTCAAAGATTTATAGGCCACAGTGTGGCTTAACAAAAAAATTAAAATTATAATTTGAAATAATAATAATAATTTGAAACTGCTTAGGTACAGGGACTGAAAATAAGAGCAAAAAAAGTCCTTCAAAAATCCTGAAGAACTATTGCTCAAGATGATATTAAAAATACAAGAAACTTGTACAAACTGCCTCGTTAAAAGCAAAATATGAAAAAAATCAGGGTTGTTTCAAGACTTTTGCACAGTATTTGCTCAACAGCCACAACAAAAACTATGGCTGCGTAAAGTCATTTCTTGCTGGGATTTCAATATTTTGCCTTTTCCATAGTCTGTATTAATGCAAATAATGAGCTACATATGAAACAATTACATCAGTTGGACTTCTGGGTGAGCAAACTATGGGACTGGAACTTGGCTAGCTAATGAGTTCACAATTTAGAAAAAAAAGACAAACATAAGCTTGCCTGCAAATCTGTCCAAGGCCATCGAGATTCTTGTATTTCTCTTGATTTATATTTCTCTTGGTTTGTCTCTAGGGTAAATGTAAAAGGAAGATTTATGTAGAAAAACAGATTAAGGGGCATTGCTAACTAGTTAGATTTATTTTATTTTATAATTTTTTTTAACAGTAAATATTCTTCTTTAAATTACACATTTTTGCTAAGAACAATACTTTAGATGTCATCTACCTTTTGGTTGTGCAGCCAAAAAGAATGCAGTATTGCAAGTTGAAATACGTATACAGTACATGTTGAAATATTATATGTTAATATAAATGTCATATGTTATATTCAGAGCTTATCTCAAAATCATGGTTTGTTCAAAATAGAGAGTAAATATTGTGGGATAATTTTATATTAAAATTGGGAATAAACATGTCCTCTTTTTATTTTTCCATAAGAATTTTATATCAATTGAAACTGAATTTAATTTTCAGTAGATAATAGCTCAATGATAAATGATCTCTCAACAGGAGGCATTTTTTCTATCGCCTATTCTTGCTTATTGTTAATTTTCTAAATTAATGTTAAATTCCTGTAACTTTTTTTCTGGAAGTGATCCTTTAGTCTAATTTAATAGATTTATAGACAACAGTCTTAGTGGTTAACACTGTCCCCTTGCATCTCCAGTGTCCGGGTTCGATTCCCGTCTTTGTGTGAATGGAGTTTGCATGTTCTCTCTGTGCTTGGTGAGTTTCTTCCAGTTACTCCGGTTTTCTCCCACAGTCCAAAGACATGCAGATTAGGCTAATTGGCATTCCCAAATTGCCCATAGTATGTGAATAAGTGCGTGAGTGTGTGTACAGTATGTGTGTGTGCCCTGCGATGGATTGCCATTCTGTTCAGGGTGTACAGTACCCTGCCTCGTGCCCTAAGTCTCCTGGGATAGGTTCCAGGCCCCTTGCGACACTGTATGCAGGATAAAGTGGTATAGACAATGAGTGAGTGAGTGAGTTTAGACCACAATCTCTCTACCAGGGATGCAAAAGAAAGTATTTATTTTATGTAGGAAAACAGCTACAGACAGTTATGAGTCGCACGTGAGCAGGGTGATGTGCTCCAGGGACTTCAAATACGTGAATATAACACACACATACCTGTACTGTATATACAGTATATATACTGTGTATATATGGCAATATGATGAACTGAATAACTGAATTTTATTTCATTTTTAACCAACTAAAAAAAAATTAGGAATAGCAAAAATACATAGCATTTGGTGAGTTTTACATTTTTTCCGACAGCAGTTCCATATTTCAGTAGCTATATGTAATGATAACTTTAAATGATACATTTATGAAGAAAACAAGACTGTTATATCATGTTATGTTATGTAATACATAACAAGAAACTATGTTTCCTGATATCATATGAATTCTTGTCCAAGTTCATTAATCTTTTAAGATATCAGGTCACATGGTTGGTTGTTACATATTACATAACATATTATAACATTACAGAACCTTGTTTTAATAAATAAGTACTTACTTTACCCAGTGTAGCTGCAGAGCTCCATAACAACACCTCCCTCCTTAATTGATGAGCTCATGGTCCAAATGTGTAGTGGAGAAGTTAATGACTTATTCACAAATACAAAACCAAACACATTTGGTCGAACATAACTGATAGTCAACAGATCACTTTGCATATTGTAATAAAGCCCAGTTTTATTTATTTGTTTATGTATTTATTTATTTGGAAAAGCACCATCTGTGCAGATTTTATTGTAATTTTATATATGAGAAAGAGAAACAAAAATCTGTTCCGAAGGACCAGACGACAGAAAATTGAAATGCCTCTGAAAACTTCAAAGGCTGCCGATGATCACATGCCGCTTGTTGAACCACACTGGAAAATTGAAAACTGATCCAGAGACTTGCAGCAATGTACAATGAATAAATCTATTGTGCATAGACAAGACAAAGGAAGGCAACGCAGCTTAAAAAAAACTGAAGAAGCCAAAGAGAAAAGATACAGGATTTGATCTCATGGTACAAATCATATTTAGTGGATCCTGTTCGAATGAAACGACTCATGGAGAGCCTAAAAATATGTACAAAATACGCAACATGTACTGACCTCTATGAACCTGCCCTCACGCACAAATATAAATAAATCATGTAGCTCTTATGTAGCTGATTTGTGGCATAAAAATGATAGCTTGTACTGATTTGATTATATACCAGAGTAAGTCATTGGACGTGAGTGATGTCACAGTAAACTGTAATTTATTTACAAAAAACTGTAAGGCAACAAAGCAGCAGGAAAAAATACTACGTTAACCCCATTTTAAAAAAAAAGTTAACACTGTTTTATCTGAAAAATAAACAAGAAATATCTGTATGACACTCGATTGAGCGACACACTAACAGAATCACTGCTGTAAAGCAAAAATAAAACAAATGAACCTGCACTTTACCTTTGAAAAGAATCGCTACAGAGCAGTGTTTCTGTGTAGAGCAGAGAGCAAGAGTGTGTGTGTCTATGTGTCTGTGAAGGCGAAAGTAGGAGGAGTCTGTGTGTGTGGTGTGTGTGTGTGGCATGGTGTCCAATGACGCGCGCGCACACAGACACAAAGAGCACGCTGAGCCTTGAGCAGAGAGAGAAAATGGATATTCAACCTCTCTAATGAGACTTGCTTATGCTTTACACGCTTGCTGTACACACGCATACAGACACAAAATAAAATACACACATGTGGTCACAGCGTTATAGTAAACAGTACACACGTGCACGGATGTTGATTATACCAGTGAGAGACACGCACTAAGACGAAGCAGGGGAGGCAATTACCCACAATTCCGCAGCGCAAGAGAGAGAAAAAACATTGGCTCAGTTGTGATCACGTGATGCTCGGCGTCAAAACAAGAAGTGCATGCATGATACATGATACTCTGTACTCGTAAAGCAAGACTTCGTTTTCCAACTCAAAATTTATTAAAAATCTTTGCTCGTCTTGCGGAACACTCGCAAACCGCGTTACTCGCAATCCAAGGTTTCACTGTACTTTGTACTGTGGAGCTTTTTTAAAACTAATTCCAAAAAAGTTTGGACAGAGGACAGGTTTATTATAATTAGGTTTAATACTAATATTGAGGCAATAATTTTAATACTTAAAATTAAGGCAATTGTGGTTGTACAGTGGGGGCCCAGTGGCCAAAAGTATTAAAACAACACCACCACAAGTTAAACTGAATAACATTGATTATCAAAAAAAAGGATCATGGGCACCCAAGGGGCTCCCCCAGTAACGTGGGGACCAGAGGCTAGCCAGTCCGGGCTGATCCCACAGCCAACGAAGCACAACTAGCTGAAAAAAGTCAATGCTGGGCAGGATAGAACACCCAGTGCACCACATCTCACCACACACGAGGCCCAGTAGAAAAAAAGACAAACAAGTCTGATTCACAGAGAGGCTCCACATTGCAACCCACAGCATCCAAAGGATCATCACAGCGCACCCCCTGAGGTCTTATGGAGTCATGCACAGAGAGGCCAGCACTGCCGAAGGGGAACTCTGCATTGCTTCCCATAAGTTCTAAATGAAAATGACAGAATTGGAGACACATTGAAGTGTGTAAACTACTGTTTTAATAAAAAAATAAAAAAATAAAAAACGCAGTTTAATTTAAATGTAATAAAAGGTTCAATAATTTGACTAAAGTACAAAAAAAAAATTTTAAATACTTTTTTTTAATGTAAACTCTAAGAGCAGTGGAGTAGAAGGGAATTCATTTTGGTGAGGATGAGGAAACATGCTCAATAAAACCACTGGGTAATCTGTAAAATTAAATTGATAAGTGCGACACGCTCGTGTATTTTGTGTGGGTGCCAGACAGCAGAAGCAGTGGTGCAACTCAGAATTTGTCATTTAATTATTGCTAAAGAATTAATTAGCCAATAAATTAGCTTGGGCAGTACCACTATGAACTTAGTTTACTTTTCCTCATGGAGTAAGTGTATTCACAGCAAAGACATCCAATCCTGTATGCAAATGTAACCACATGTAGTCCTTTCCTTTATTATTTCTGAAACTTTTGCTGTCACTTCCTGTTCTCATCTCTTCACAATTAGTTTCCCTGCCCACAACAATTCTTTGTCCTGCTCCCCTGAAAAGACTCCTAATTTAGAAACTACTTCATTTATTTTAGTTTCTAACATAAACAAGCTCTATGTGGTCAGGCTTCTACACAACTGTAGCTAGCTGACTAGCATCTTTCAAACAGAAGTAGGGGTTTATATACTGTATAAGGCACTCTTAGACTAATGATTAGTAGTCTAAGAGAGAAGCCAGTGAACAGAACCACCTGAAAGCAACTTCCTATTGTTCAAAAATAATCTGTTCAAAAAAGCAAATGATGGAAACAGCAGAACAAAAATACAGAGAATTGCACAAATGTATGGGAACATTTAACAATATACTGCACTGTTGCTAATGTGATATATGACATAATGACATAATGCTTGCTATAGTTATGTGACTTTATTTCAATTATTTTTTTTTTTTGTATGTTCATCAGATTATAAAAAAAAACTGTGGCACACTGAAGCACAATGTAGCTGCTTGACTGATTTTAATTACCCTACATATTTTCTTTTATTCAGTTAGCACATTCATGAAGCATTGCACTATGCAATGTTGGGGAGTCCCATAACATTTCTTAGTATATGCAATAGCTTCAAGTGGCGTTCAACTCAAACTGGGACTTGTGATTAAGTGTTTGGTGAACGAAGGTGTAAAACCAATTGAAATTTACAGAAGACTTAAAGCACAGTGTAGTGATGAGACTTTATGACTCGAATGGGACAATGGTACAAAGAAGTTCGTAAAAGACGATCCTGGTCGATATGGCTTGAACATTCATAGAGTGGAACACCTTGAAAGCTCCTTGAAAATCGACAGATAACTTACGGAAAATACCCATCTGTCTGTGGGACATGTTTGTGTTTGGGAGACGAGTGTTTCAAACGTGAAGCTCTGGCATATTGAGAAAACTTTATACTTTGATGGAATCCAAGCACCAGTGAAATTCTGGGATGATTGCATTAGTGTAGCAGGGGAATATGGAGAAATAAAGGTGTTTTTTACACTCATAACTGTGTTATGATATTTTGCCCAATCAAAAGTCCCGGTGTGACTTGAACACTTCTTGTATTATTAATCAGATAGTCAAGGTTTTAGTTTTCATCCAAGTTGATCTAATATAGAGGTGATTTACTGATTCCAGCCATTAAGAAACTAAGCCTTGACTCAAATTTGTATTAAATTCCTCTAAAGCTACATAATTAATATACTGATTGAAATTCCTGGCATGCTTTTTTATTGATTTTTTTTTTTTTACACCAACTTGAAAAAGTTTAGTGCATTAGCAGCACAAGTCCGTTGGTGCACATGTGCGGCAGTCTGATTAAAATCCCAAAATTCCCAATAAACAGTGTTCTTCATGTTCAGTCTTTATACTTTATTGCTTAATAGGATTTCACACCCAGCGACCTTGAGCTTCAGAAACGAGAGTCAAAATACATCTTACTATTCAAAGCCATATTGAAATTTCAATTTCATTTTGTACTTTGCCCATTCCACGTCTCCTGCTCATCCCCTGCGACCTTAACCATCTGCATATAAGCCATGGCACTGTTAGCACGTCTTTCTGTTACGCTAATAGAAATTTACTTTTCGCTCCATTTGAAGTGAAAGCTAATCAAGAATACATTAACACGCAGCAGATCTTCGGGATTTTATCAGATTTAAAGTGCGGTAAGACCGTCTAGGAGAACATGTTTCGATTTCCGCCTAACAGGATCTTAGCATGAGGAAAGCAACCTAGCTGCTGATGCATGCTGCCTATTTGCGACAATTGGGTTTCAATAGAATTGACAATGCTTATCTGCACGTCATTTGTACGAAGAAAAGTTTCAAATGAAACAGGAAGTTTTGAAAGTGTTTTAAGCTTTCCTTACACTCTGTCACAAGCAGAAGGAGAAAAAAATGGAAAGAGCTCTTTAAACAGAGAGATCGCATCCTTCTTCTTTCTCTGCTGAGTTCTTTATTAAGGTATTCTGAATAAAAGGAAACACAGGAGCCTCTTTCAATCAAATACAATACAATGAAAAGCAATAGAGGGGGAAAAAAGGAAAAGAACCTAAATAACAAGCTAAACATTTAGACGAAACATTAGCTATTACTCGGCTGGATTTGTTGAGAGCTTCCATTAGCTTTAGCATGTTAAAAGCTAGCAGACACAAGACAACCACTGGGCCTTTTGAAATCCAGAGAAAAGGGACAGTGAGAGTGGAGGAAAGTGGTATTGAGTTAAGAAAGGTCACAGGAAAAAGAATCACATCATGGAGCGTAAAGCCCTGGACAGTTTAGCGCAGCAGTGCCTGATGTGACCATGACGACCCCTTGCTGAGGGTCCGCTAACTTCTCCTGCATGGCTGGGAAAAATATTTCAGAGACTGATGATCCATCCTGAACTGCTCCTCTGTCATAAAACAGACGTTTCTTTAACATTTTATTTTCCTGGCAGCTACATTAGGCCTTCAAAACACATTCATACTCCATGAAGTTACATGATTACAACCATGAATGTACTGTATTCCTTCTGTGTGTTTGATTTAGATAAATGACTAAATTACATGTCTCAAATTCAGAGTGGCCAAATTACAATGTCTACTTACTTTCATTAAGAAGCTCAAATGACAGCCTCATAAATTATTTGCATTTCCTTAAACAAAAGTCATCATGCATTTTGTTGGTATATTTCTGTCATGAAGTATCATGTGAACAGTTTGACGGGAAAAAATAGGATTTTTACTTATTTTGACAAATTATTATGGTTGTCTGTTACATCAAGATGGTCTGTATAAAAATAACCTCGGCGGTGTGAAAAAAAAGGAAAAGAACCTAAATAACAAGCTAAACATTTAGACGAAACATTAGCTATTACTGGGATGGTGTGTGAAAACCTTGTGAAATACTTAACATAAACTACAGTACAGTATGTGACATACTGTAGTGTAAGCCCTGTAACAACTTATACAGGGATTTGTATATCGAATATCTTACATAAAGACACTTTCAAATGTAATTTGTGGTTAAAGTTGAATGTTTGTTTAAAGTGCCCCTATTATGCTTTTTCAAATATGATCTTTCATGCAGTGTGTCATGTAGCTGTATGTGAACATAAA
>JAQMYL010000016.1:5127757-5137913 GCA_030014365.1 Clarias pachynema | reverse complement strand
CATGTAAACCTGTTTTAAGAGACTCATTAAGCAATATTAGCAACCTTTAAAATGGCATAATAGGGGCACTTTAATGTTTATGGAAGGAGTCTCCAGTATCAGTTTCCTTCTTGTCTTATTTACCACAAAAGTTATGGGAACTACAGTAGCTTGATGGGCAGACATTAAGGGTAGCTATAGATGAATAAAAACTTATTGTCATTCTTTGACAACTAAAAAATTTTTCTGAAACTAAAAAAAATTTGTTCCTGAAGTGTTTTATTATTTCCTAAGTTACTTACTCTAAATCTAGACATCTCTTACATATAAAATGGAACTGTGCAATAAAAAAAAAGAATATAATAAGAATAAAATAAAAACAATCTTTCACAGTCTTTCTTATTTATTGTATTTATTATACTTGAATGTTATTCAAGAAGTTTCACAAGTAGGTTTAAAGCATTTTTCTCATTCTATAGCAGGAGATAATAATTAATATTTTCTTTACTGTTTTCAAAATCTTTTAGTTTTTCTAACTAAATAATTTAAATTGCATACTTTTACTTTTGCTTATAAAAAGTTACTAAGTTTTAGCATTTGTAAAAGTTCTTATGATAGTTCATTTATAAAGTCACACAGGATAGTTTTTTGCGTTGTGGCCAATACAGTGAATGAATGAATACATTTCGGCAAAAATTAGTTATTAAATACCTTTTTCCTGATCCTTCAACAGAATTGGTTTTACTTCTAAGTATTGTTTTAAAGCTCTTTACTGGACACTATCCAAGCTGGTTGCTCCAGTTTTAATAGAAGACAGTGCTTTTGTTTGCTATGAAGTTGCACTGCTGGTAAAATTACTTTTAGCACTAGAAGGGAAATCCTAGTGTCAAAATAAGGTTGAGGGTTCCTGCTTTCTTACTACATAACAGAATACTCGGTTACATATTTTAAAAATAGGATTAAAATTTTTCTTTCTCAAGAACATTTCCGTTAAACAAACTCCCTGACTATATCCCAGCAACCGGACATTATACCGAGCTGATTTTGTGACTTATTAAATGGCGTGATGGTGATCTCAATGACGTAGTTATTAGTAACTTAGTATTAGTAACATAGTAACAGTGACTAATCGGGAGTCTTCGTGTTCTGGACAATTGCAGTCTCACCCGATTATCTGCGCTGTTAATGAGTTTATTAGCAACACGAGGGGATGACATTCAGTCCTGACCTCAATTAACAGAAGAATGTCAACAACACATGAACTCTTTCAGCGTGCATTTTTCAATTTGGACAGTCATTTCCTTAAGGGCCTGATAACAATTGGCATTTTCTTGCATCAAGGCACAAAGATCTGATGACATTCCATATTCGACCTATGTAATTTTTTTTCTTTTTTTTGTCTTTAATATCCTCCCTGAGCTTATCGTCGGGTTGAAAGTTACCATAGGAACGCTTGTTTCCAGAGTAATGGGGAGATGGATGAGGAAAAAAACGGAATCTCATTTGGAGTCCCTGGTAATGCTACTCGTATTCGATGAAAAATCTCCAGGATATTAACAATTAGAGTGCAATTGATTTGAGGACAAGGACTTCTAATGTTCTTTGGTCTCGTAGAAAATGGAGTATTTGCAGGTTGGAAGGCAAAAAGCTGCAGGTTATATGCATATCCTGTAAAGACACATTCATTATGAAGCTTTGGACGCCATCCACAAATCTGCATTTACATGCACAGTGTTTTTCAGACACTTGATAACAAACTAATACTCACCCACTAACACTCATGAGTGTAAACTCCATTCAATCGAAGGCTTTCCAGTGGTTGAAAATATTAATATTATTTATTGGTTTTATTTTCTTAACTCTTATAAACGTTGATGCCAGAGAATCCTTCCGTAAATATTAAATTTACATCTCCTCGCAAAAATCTGCATCATATTAACAATTACAGATGCATCTTGTCTGCAAGTTAGTGAAAAGTTAGCCTTCAATTTTCAAGGATAAGTCATTCACGGACGTACGGCCTTCTTTAAAATATTTGCACCATTCAAATGTTTTACTGCGGCTGTACTGTGCCTAAACTCTTCTGTAAATTTCAATCTGTTCTCCTTCATTCACCAAAAATTATATCATACTGTCAGTCCTGGTTTGACTTTAACATCCCCTTGTTTAGTGGATTTGGCTTAAACCTTCATCATACTTTTGTTGCCTTTGAAAAAAAAACTTCAAGAGAACTTTTTAACATGCATAAATGTGGAAATAAATTATTGGAGAAACCAGAATACACTGAGGAAACAAATCAAGGAGAGATCTCCATGCACAAAGGACCAGAGGCAAGATTTGAACCATCGACACTGAAGGTGTGAAGTGACAGCGCTAACCACTAAGCCACCATGCTGCCATTTTGGCGTTAAGTCAAAGTAATTAAAAAATGTGCTATAAGGCTATTGTAAGATTGATTGTTAAGTTTGATAAATATGGCTGCCTCTGCCAAAGATGAACCAAAAGACATTAAACAAAATGACTGAAATACTGTTCAAACAATGAGACCAGGAAGTGTCGAAAATATCTCTAGCATGGTTAGACATATTACTGTTGATGGTGCAAATACTTTTGAAACCATCAGTTCAGCCATTCCAAATGTTACTTTCTTTACACATTCATTTTTGGGTGGCATGATGGCCTAGTTGTTGGCACTTCCAGTGTCATTGGCTTGAATCTCGCCTCCGGTCTGTGGGTGTGGAGTTTAAATGTTCTCCCAGTGCTTGATGGGTCTCTAACAGTAAGACAAGAAACCGTGCTCTGCTATGGGTTGGCACTGCATTCAGGGTGTACCCTGCCTTGTTTTCTGGGACAGACTCCAGGCTCCCCATGACCCTATGCAGAATAAGCAGTATTGATAATCAATGGATAATTAATTTTGCTTGCTTTTATAAAAAAAAAGGGTGTAAGTGATTTCAGTCTTGATTATATTGTTTGATCACAGAGAACAAACTAGTTTGCCCATGTCAGCATGTATAAATTGGATTGAAACTATCCAGCATGATTTATGTTTAAAAAGACAAAACGGGAGCACACAAGGGAGCGCAGGGGGACTGAACCATTACAGCTGGCAGCAGATCAGACACGCAGCATGTTGCTGTCAGTGATGATGAGTGCTTATATTTCTGTAGAACAACTCAGGAAAGAAATCATCCAAATGTGGCCATATGAAAATGTATGGTTTGTATGCGGAGCGTGTAATATGAAGGATCAAAGAAGCAGCATGGTGCAAAATTCAGGACATTCAGGAATTGCATTTGTACACATCAATAACACTGTATGGAAGAATCACACACTAGCTTACAAATGGAACACACATGGAATGCAACTTCACGCCCTTGAAATTGCGGCTTGCATCAGTTTAAATTATTCTTGCATTAAAGCATCTCTTTGTTCCTATCTACGAGTAATTCATGTTTCTTTCAAATTGGCATAAAACATTTAATCGCACCCTCAAAAAAAATTCTCTCTATTCCCAAGTTTTCTTTCATTTGTTGCCCTTCATTCGTTTGTATGTCAATGCTAGCCATGAAAGAAAGGAACCAGAACACCAAGTGCACCACAGAGGCCCTGTGAAGCCATGACCCGTGGAAGGAGAACCCAAAACCTTTGTTGTTTTAATGTTAATGGTTTTCAAGTTATGGCTGATTAATATATAAGCAAGGGCATGAAGCATGAGTACATTACTAGCTACAGTAGTAGCGACTCACTCACTCGGCCATTTTTGCAAGCCATTTAACAAAATTTATGCCTCATAAATTTCTCTATATGTTTTAGATTCTTATCGCGATTGTTCATCATTGTTCCATTGATTTGCTCACTCTTCTAGATGTTGTATAATCTCAGGTCAGCTTGCTCACTACCCCATTTAGCTCCATAGAGTTGTTATTGCACTTATTATCCAAAAAGGATATGTAGCCCAGTGGGATAGGAATCAATCTGGCACATGCTCGAGGTAGACCGTAGGACAGTACAGTTTTTGCCAAAGCTGCCAATTTTACACCAAATTGGGCCACTTTAAAATGATCCGAAGCCACCAAGAGATCTAACAGATTCACAAACAGAAAGGCAAACTGCAAGCACTGACAATATTTACTGTCTCTCTGCTGTGACATACACTATATAGCCAAAATTTTATTAATTAAGCATACCTCCAGTACATCATACCAGTGCAGTATCTGGATATTCTCCAAACATTTATACAATGTTGGAAGCACACCGTTCTATAAAATATATTTGTACGCTGTTGCTTTACACATTTCCTTCTCTGGAACTAAGAAGCCCAAACTTGTTCCAGCATGACAGTGCCTTGCATCCACAAAGCAAGTTCCATGGTGTGTTAAGAGTTTATTACAGTGGAGGAACGCAAGTGCCCTGCACAGAAACCTTACTGAACTCAACCCATGTTGAATACCCATTGGAATGAACTGTAACTGGAGCCTCATCGACATCCAAAAAAAATGAACACCTGGGCTCACGAATGGTCTTGTGGATGAATGAAGACAAATCCCCAACAGTCAGACTCCACAGTCTAATGAAAAGCATCAAAAAAGGTAGTACTATTTAAAAAATAGTAATGAAGTTATGTAAGGTTTTATAATATGACGAGAATGTTTCCATACCTCTATGCCCATAAATCAACCCCCCCACTGTGCTTCCTGATTCCTTATGTGTCCAGACAAATATATTGTGCATACAACCAGAAATTGATACTTTATTTAATATCATCTGTCTGTCTTTAGGTTTCTACCTGATTTACATGTTAACGACTGGTTCTTTTGATGTACGGGACCTGGCCTAAGCTTAAATTTGCTCTCTTTGCTGATAATAAACAGAGATCTTCAGACACATCATAAATGCTTGTGTTTGTCCCTCTCTCACGGTTCAAGGCTGGTGGCTAAGTGTATCGAGGTGTGGACACAACAGGCAATAATTTTTCTTCTTTTCATTTATCTTTAAACTTAATTTGGACATTCTATTAGATTTGGAAAAAACGTTTCCCATTTGGAAAAAACTGTATTATGGTATGAAATTAATCTAATTTTGACACAAAATCTGGAATTAACTTCATATTTAATACTTTTACATTAAAGGAAACAAAAAGGTTTCAAAAAGTTTTTCTAATCTTACTTATCTTAATAATTCATGTACTGAATTTGCAACTTGGATATAAATGCATTCCATTAATAAGTGTGTATTTCAAGTGAGGAATATAATTCAGAATCCTCTGTTCCTTTAGGGTTTAAGTTCTTAGGAACAAAAAATTATTGATCTAAGTAAGGCAAAAAAAGGTTAGCATATTATTATTAGTAAGATAAACATAATATTGCAATACTTTGACATTTTTCATCACTCTCTGGTTGATGTATGTTTTATCTATAAAAAAAAAAGAAAGAAATGACAGGATTTGAAAGAAACCAAACTGTTTATGCTATTTGGTTATCTATTTAATTTACTGTTATATATTTGTTTAATTGTTATTAATACGGAATCAAACACTTGGGGATGAGCTGTTATAGGAATCTAACTAGTGATGTATTGGTGTAAAAATGTTGGTTATTTTCCAATAACACCTTGTTGTTAAGTGTTGCAATCACTTACACCATAAAAAAAAATGAAATATTACATTTATAATTTGTTTTACTTAAAAAACTATTATATATAATTAATTACATAAAATAGACAAAGTAACAATTACATTGTCATCTGCTTTTATGTCTATTTTATATAATAATTTAATAATTATAAAATTAAGAATTATTCTGACCAACATTTCTTCAATTGAATAAGACATTTCTGCAACACTGTGGTTATAACGAATGCTCGTATCTGATTGGCGAATTGATTTTATTGAACATTAACATTGTTCATCTAATACTTTACTGTTTCTATAGTTCTGTTGTTACTGTTTTTCTGATTGAAAAACACATCGCTTTATGTAATATTAATTCTTATAATCGTCAATACATGACTTTTACTGCATTAAATAGGACCAAAAACTATTAAAGTGCACCATCCATACGGAAGACAGTCGCATGTTAGAAAAAACACTAAGAAAGAAAGTGCTGATTCTGGAGAACATTCTAGAACCTTCTGACCAACATATTTATTTATACAGTATCTAAGGACTCAGTATTATACTGTAGATGGTGGACACAAATCATGTACATAATCTATGTATGTTATGTATTTTTGTTAGTTTACTGATATGATATAGTGCAAGATACTGTACGATTTTAGTTTTTTTGTTAGTTTTTTTTTACGTTTATGATTTCACAAAGTCCATGATGCCGAGGTGGATGATCAGAGATTGCTTGTGATACCGTAAAGCGCAGCAGTGGAAATGTTTGCACACTCAGAAGTAAGTCAGTGGAGCAAATATACAAACTCACATCTCCCCTGAGAGTATCTTCGCTGCACAAGAAGCACATTTCTTGTCCTGTCCTGTTCTGTATTGCAGGAAGACGCTCTCTGCTATAATTCCTCAGAACAAAGGGGCAGAGCTTAAACGTATTATTCCACTCTTATTAACAGCTGATAGTAATTATTCTCAACTGTTTTATAGGGATGCTGAATAATTCTGTTAGCAAACAAATATATGGGAGTCACTCGCAGGGTTTAAGTAAAGTCACACAATATTACCACCAGGTGTTTCCTTTCATTGTTATGAATCATCCAATGCACAATACAAACAGGCAAAAGTTTAGACAAAAGTTTGGCCTTATTGTCTACATTCAAGAACAATACCAGAGATTTCCAAACTATTAAATAACACATATGGCGTTATGTAATTAAACTACAACAACAACAGCAACAGTCAATTGATATTTTAAGACGACACAGAAAGAACTGGATAAACAGATCAAGCAGGATAACCAGGGAAAGCAGGATGAAAGAAGTCAGCAGGATGAACAGAGGGTGTGGGGTGAATGGAGAGCAAGGAATGAACAGGGAGGGAGAGGGGTTAACAGAGAGAGAGAAGAATGAACAGTGGAAGAGTGGAGGGAGCAGAGAGAGCAAGTGGTGAATAGAGGGAGTGGGGTGATGGAAGTGAGAGAGGGATCAACGAAGAGAAAAATTAACATGGAGAAATACAGTAGGGGTTAACAGAGAGATTGCGGGATGAATGGAGGAAGTGATTGATGAACAGAGAGAGCAGGGGTAAAAAGAGAGAAAGTTAAACAGAGTGAAAGAAGGATGAACAGGGTGAAAAAGCAGGATGAACAGATAGAGACAGAGGGATGAAGAGAGAGAGCGGGGTAAACAGAGGGAGCGAGGAATGAACAGAGAGAGTGATAGATGAACAGAAAAAGTGTTATCTGAACAGAGAGAGAGAGAGAGAGAGATTAACAGAGGTGGCAAGGGAACGCGGGATAAACAGTGAGAAGGGACTAATCATGTGAGAGATGAACAGAGAGAGAGCGGGATGAACAGAGGTAATGAGGGATGAGCCAGGTGGCCAGGACAGACTGTTCTCTCCGCGTGCCTCAGTGGGCCAAAGATCATGACTCACGGGCGAGGCAGGTGTCTGTCCATTTACCTGTTGATTGGTCTGATGCCTTGGCGGGAGGAGGCCGTGTTTATGTGGACAGATTTAGAAAAAGCAATCTGTCTCTCCACTTCAGAGTAAACCTCACTTAATATCTGACAAACAGCGCGAGCGATGACAAAATCGAGGATGACATTTACACACAGAGGACACAGGCGTTTCAACAAGTGCAGAGTCCGGGTTTGTCTTAACTTAATTGTAGGTTTGTGCATGAATCTAACTCAGATAGAGTGATAATGTAATGTGGAGGATGGAAGAATGGAGTGATGTAGTGTAGACGAAAATAATAAATAGGGTGATCTGGGTGATCTGGTGTTATATATAATTATTATCTTATAGAGGAAAAGAATGGAGTGATGTAGTGTAGAGGAACAGAGGAAGTGATGTAGTGTAGAGGGGAAAAATGGAGTGATGTAGTGTAGAGGAAAAGAATGGAGTCATGTAGTGTAGAAGAAAAGAATGGAGTGATGTAGTGTAGAGGAAAAGAATTGAGTGATGTAGAAGGAAAGAATAAAGTGATGGAATATAGAGGAAAAGAAGGGAGTGATATATAGAGGAAAAGGATGGAGTGTTTTAGAAGAAAACAATGGAGTAATGTATAGAGGAAAAAGAATAAAGTGATGTGGTGTAGTAGAAATGAATGGAGTGATATATAGAGGAAAAGAGTGGAGTGATGTAGTGTAGAGGAAAAGAATGGAGTGATGTATTGCAGAAGAAAAGAATGGAGTGATGATTGTGGAGAGGAAAAGAATGGAGTGATGTAGTGTAGAGGAAAAGAATGGAGTGATGTAGTGTAGAGGAAAAGAATGGAGTGATGTAGTGTAGAGGAAATGAATGGAGTGAAGTAGTGTAGAGGAAAAGAATGGAGTGAAGTAGTGTAGAGGAAAAGAATGGAGTGTTGTAGTTATGAAGGAAAGAATGGACTGATGTAGTGTAGAGGAAGAGAATAGAGTGATGTAGTGTAGAAGAAAATAATGGAGTGATGTAGTGTAGAGGAAAAGAAGGGAGTGATGTGGTTATGAAGGAAAGAATGGACTGATGTAGTGTAGAGGAAGAGAACAGAGTGGTGCAGTGTAGAGGAAAAGAACAGAGTGATGTAGAAGGAAAGAATGGAGTGTTTTAGAAGAAAACAATGGAGTGATGCATAGAGGGAAAACAATGGGGTGATGTAGTGTAGGGGAAACTAATGGAGTGATGTGCTGTGAAAGAAAAGAATGAAGTGATGTAGTGTAACATGGTGGTGGCAGCATCATGTATTGGGGATGCTTTTCTTCAGCAGGGACAGGGAAGCTGGTCAGAGTTGATGGGAAAAATACAAGTCAAGCCAAATACAAGGCAATCTTAGAAGAAAACCTGTTAGAGTCTGCAACTTGAGAGTTGAGAGTAGAGTACTTGAGACTGGGCCACACCAGCCATGATTCTTTTCAAAGGTAAAGTCCAGGTAAAAGTCGAGGTTTTTACTATATATTTTGTATGATATGAATATATATAATTTTTATATGAATATTTATGAGTTGTGGAATGAATCATCTGAGTTTCCATTAGTTCTTATGGAGAATACAAGTGCTTTGGATGATAAGCACGTTTCTGGAACAAATTATGCTTGCAATCAAAGGTTTAACCTTTTCAGACATGTTTTATACATACATATGTATTCTTTCTTACTATTTATTTATTAGATTAGATGGATGTCTGGTGTTTGGTGAATAGTGAAGGCCATCTGTGTTTTTATTTCTTCTAGTCTTTCCCACAGACAGACGGCCGTCTCTCATTCACTCACACACACGCCAAACTGCTGTGTCTGAGATGCAGGGGCTGCACTGGGGGCAAATAATTTGAAGCAATAAAACACCAGTTGACTTGGTGCATGCCTTTACATTTCCGTGTCTTTCCTGTTTGTGTTTCCCTTCAGGATTTTGTTTCGATTTTGAGACATTTGGACGTGAGCGCACCCCATCAGTTCAATCATTAGTTTGATTGAATTTAGTTATCTGCATAAATAGGCTGTGATTAACAGCTGTAATCGCCCACAAATGTCAGCTCGCTGTCTTTGCTTCGTTGTTTTCATCAATCATTCTCTCCAGGCGCGCTGATCATTCTACCTGATTAGCATCCGCTACTTAAGACTGATGGTCTCACTCATCACCATAACGGACCGCAGAGTGATTCCTCGTGGAGAACGGCAACGTGGTACCTGTCCGGGTCGGAGCGGTTGGTTTCCTTAAAGCATCCAATCTGGATGATTGTCTTGAATTATTCCTTAGACCAATCGGACACCCCGCATGATGCAATGGTTATGCATTATTAGTAGAACATTAAACTACATAAAACTCATTAATTTTAATAAACAACATAAATTTCATTAAATATGAAAACAGGAAATGAAGCAGCATTTTATTTTGTTTTTTAATGCACCAAATTTTCTGGATGCTTTAGCACTATTTTTGTCCTTTGAGTTACATTTATTGTATTGTTTAAATCAGTGGTTCTCGACAAAGATCGGAAGAGGGGTGCAAATTGTTTTCAAGAAAAAACAGAGACAATGCATTATTTGGGCACTGGGTGTATTTTATTGCATTTCACCTTTCA
>JAQMYL010000016.1:5089537-5104787 GCA_030014365.1 Clarias pachynema | reverse complement strand
CATTAACTAACAATCTGCTGACCGTTAATAAGACTCGTTGAGAATGGTCCAATCACATGAGCCCAAATATTTAAAAATAATATTGATTCGCTAAGAACACAAGTCGGAGGATTCGGGGGCACCCAGTGCAGCGCCCCAAGGATGATTGGAAAAAATCCAATTAGAGCTCAGCTTCAAATCACATGCTTTTCAAACATTTACGTGCTTACATAGACACTCGTTTATCCGGCGCCCCGCATAGACGAACACAAATTAACGTAATACAGTTTAGATTTATTTTGTTGTAAATTATATTAAGAAACACAGCGGAATATTGTGACTAAATTACTTTATTTCATTATTAAAATAAATAATTGTTATGTTAAATAATTACATGTTAAAGTAGCATTCTTCTCTGCCTAACTTTAAGGGGGCGATGGATTTATTAATACCATCGATTATGTTGTTATAAATACATGTTTACTTATGTTATTGTACCATGTGATCACCTGAATGCCATTCTCAACACTTATTGTTTACCAAAGCATGTGAACAGATTTGTACCATTGCCTCATCCTATTATAAAAGTTATCTAGGAAATGGAACATAACATTAAACTCTTCAGCATGCCAATCTGCTTGCTGAATCGAGGCAGCTGATCTTTACGTCCAGGGAGAAAAGATGATCTGTAACTTCCTTAACTCCATGCGGGTGATCTCAAAGTGCCATCCATCCAATTACCCACAGAGTGAAAGCAAACAGCAGGAGCAGGAAACAGCCATGAATGGTGTTAAGATTAGACTCCAGCACTAATTGAATCTGGCAGTGATGAATGAATCCCTTTTTCTCTGGAATGTAAAACTCTCTCGATAGCTTGTCAACAAAACCCAACACACAACACAAAACACACAACAATGTCGAGTGATAAGAAACCGCATAACCAAATGTGCTAATTACCTCAAATATGTAACTTCATCCAGTTTAATCAATTAATCAGATGTGGTACGAAGAGCTCTAAGATTAATCAGATCATTAAAATGTAAAAAAAATTGAATGTAGGTTTTGATCTGCGTAAGGCGCAAAGTACTAAGATATCACAACACTAGAAGAAGCATACCCCTACAAAAAGCTAGCTTACCACAAACCACCATACTATATACAGTAGTATGCTAGTACACCAGTGGTGTCAATAATTTTTTATTTTTTACACCCAGCAGCTTTTAGCATACAAGTAACGCAAAACTGCATAAACACAAATGATTAGAAAGGCCTATGAACAGCACAAATGACAACACTGCATATATGAAAATCACAAAACTGCACTTGAGCAATGCAAATAGTAAAAAGGCAAGTAACACAAATGAACATATCTGCTTATGAGAAAAACAAAAGTCAATATTGTATGCAACTTAGTGAGTAACATAGTGGCATACGGGTTAATCCCAGTATTAAGTATTGTAAGTATTGTAAATGACAAGCTTGCATATAAGTAATGTGAATGTCAAAAATGTGTACAAGTTTCACAAAGGACAGGAAGCGAGAAAAAAAAAGACAAAACTAAACAGCTGTAATGCAAATCACAAAACTACAAAGTAGATAAATAATACGTGGTCAAAATGCATGTGAACAAATGACAGAAATGCAAAAATAACCTATAGTATATGAAAAAACTGCATACAGACAACAGAAAAGGCAAAAAGACATACAAGTAATGAAATGACACATCTGCATATGAGTAATGTGAAAGTCTGGATTGTGTGCAGGTAACTGAAATGACCAAACATGTCAGGTCACTTACAGTACATGTACAGTATGTATGGGCATGCAAGCAGTGTAAATGACAAAACTGTGCAGCTTATGAATAACACGTTATCATCCAAATGCATGTAACACAAGCAATAAAAAGGCAGAGGAAAAACATACTGTACATGACAAAACTGCATATGAGTAGCTCAAATGTTAAAACTGCATATATGCAAATCATAAAACTGCACATAAGCTACGCAAACATCAAAAAGGCATACAGAAAACAAGTGACACAACTGCATAAAACAAATACAAACGACTAATGCGAATGACAAATTCCCTACTATAAATGAGTAACGCAAATGACAAAACAAAACCGCATTTACAGTAAGTAGCAAGAATAAAAACAAATTATATCATATTACATAATTAAATCATTTACGTTTTACAGATTTACATTTTAACCTCAGTGCATTATAAAAATGAAATTCAGTACTACACTCCCTCAGTAAAAAAAAGTCACGCCCTGCAAGATTTCATTGAGCATTTGATTATGGTGTACAGTGTGGAGGTGAATTCATGGGATTCTTCATGCTCCCAGAACCACTCTTTTACAATTTGAGTCCTGGACTATACAGTAGCTGCGCCATCAGGGTAGAAAAGCTCCATAGATGTGATAACCTGGTCATTCAGTAAATTCAGGTCATAAGCTGACTTCATTTTATTGCCACATACATGTAATGTTGCTGAGTCTAGACCTGAGCAACTGAACCAACCCCAAATCATAACACTGCCTCCAGAGGCTTGTACGGTGGCCACTATGCATAATGGTCATTTCATGTGATGCCCCCATTGCTCCGGAATAGGGTCAATCTGAACTCATCTTTAGTCTCACTGACAATCTGGTTTATTATGAACACACAGCTGTTTAGTCCCAATCCTGTGAGTTCTCTTATGTGTACTATTAAATTTAGCAGTTTTTTTTTCCTTTCCTGATCCCCAAATTTCTTTTCTGACATTTCTTCAACAAACATTTCTTCCAGGTTTTAATGTTGTGCTGGACAGCTCTCAACCCAATTCGAACTGGGTGCAGCCCAATAATTTGGCCCTTCTGAAATAATGTTTTTTTTGTGTCAGGCAGTGTATTATAGGCAATTATAAAACAGTACAAGACCTATGCCAATGACGAGCGAAGTTCACCTGCCCTTTTGACTTAAAAGGGCACTCAGTTGATCTTTTATTAGATCAACAGATGACCTCTAACCTGGAGCCACATGAGTGCCTTAGTGCACAGGCAATTAGCGATGTCACCGATAGCAGTGGCTAGAAGATAAAAGCCACATTCCTTCAAAGTCATTTCACTCGCACCAATAATTGCTCTCATTTGTTCGTATGGAAAAGTGGCATTTCTTGCCCATGCATGTCATTTCTTACCATTGTCTCTTTCATTCGTGTTCTTTTAGATAGCAGGGAGGAACACTCTGATGTGCTGTCATAAAAACAATACGCTTCATAGCTGAGTGAATGAGAAAAGTTAATGAGGAGGGAGTGCTCTGTGCTTTATCATTAAAAGCCTGAAGATGCTTGATCAATTTAGCTCTCTCTCTCTCTCTCTCTCTCTCTCATTCTTTCTCCCTCTTCTGCTCTGCTGTCATGCTCTCTGGTTCCCTTTTCCCTCCCAAAAGTGATAGACCAGTGATTAATGATTAGCCAGCGTCCACAAGTTATGGTGGTATAGTGGTTAGCACTGTGGCCTTCCACCTCCAGGGTCGAGGTTTTATTCCCGTCTCAGGTCTCCTCGTGCTTGGTGCATTTCCTTCGGGTACTCCGGTTTCCTTCCACACTCCAAAGACCTGTAGGTTATGCTAATTTAGCATTCCTAAATTGCCTGGAGTTTGTGTGTCGAGCTGGCAATTTGGGGAGGTTTCAATCACCCGATGTACCACGTGGCACGTGGACGTACCAAAATACAAAAAAATATATTTCATGAAATCATGAGAGGAGGTATGAACACTAACTAATCCGCCACTAATCCCTGATCAAGCTTGACCTTCACAACCAGCAAGCTTAGACATTTCTCCACCATGCTGCCAGAGGATGCTGCTTCCCCTGGTTTGTATCACTTCTTCATTTAGCCCATGCTTGTCCTGTGTTTATGCACACCTGAGATGTGTTCCAATCAGCCTGAAGTACCTTGCAAAGTATACTTCACAGGGAGTTCAACCATGTTAAGTGTGATTCTGAACCACAGGGAGCGAAAATATTCAAAAGGAAGTGCGAACGGTGTAGGGAACAACTGAACAATGGGTTTTTTCAGTTCACCGGAAAAGGGAATGAAAAATTACCCATAAGTCATTAGCGTCTCGCTGGTGCGTGAAAAAAGGAATTCGAAAAAGGATTTATTTATTATTATTATCATTATTTTTCGAGGACGACAGCATTTTAATAGGACAAAACAATTAAAATTTTTATTTAATCAAGAAATCCGTAGTATTATATAGACTAGTAATCTGTAAAATAAATATTCATATATCTTTAATCAAATATTTTTTAATCAGATTTTGTTTCAATAAATATTCAATATTTTTTGTCCGTAGAGGGAAATACCCACAGCACCAGCAACAGGTAGTGATGTGCTTTTGTTACCATGGTAACGAACGGAGGAAGTGACGTCTGCGCTGGTGATTTCACAGGGTGTTCCGATTGGTGAAATTGTGTCGAGTGAAGTTCCCTTCACCGACATTCACTGCAAATGGAGCAATGAGTAGGGAGCACCCAGTGACGGACACCACGGATTGGAACGCAGCTCTGTTCTCAGGTTCTCTCTTAATTAGTGTTTCTGGATAAGTTGTGTTGCCGTTGTGTAATTGCTTATTAGTTGTTGCTTGTGCTTAGTTAATGCTTCACGCTGCATTCTTGTTTTGCACTTTAGGACTTGGTTTGTTTAATTTGTTTTCTTGCTATTTTTATTTAAGGAAAAGTCAGAACTCTTTAAAATGTGATAGAACGCAAAGCCAAAGCATAAATCTTTTTTTTCTTAAATTGATCAGGGGTTAGCATTTTCTGTTGTTACTCTTTATTTTCTCTAGAATGGTTTCTGTTGAATGGTCCTCGACATCCTGCTAGATTTCCCCTCTTTCATGATTTATTGACTCTTTTCTTTTACCTTGTCCTCTTGTATTTGTGCGTTTAGAATTACTAGTGTTCAAACTGGAACAAACTGGCAAATGTGAGGTCCCCATTGAAAACAGAAAAAGCTTTCATTTTTCACCTTTAAATGTGTAAATCTGAACACTTAATAGTATAACTCACACATTCTTGTACTTTTCCTAAACTTGCATTAATTATAGTTTCAATAATTGAAATCCAGGTGAGTCCGGGCAATGTGTCCAGATTGCATTTCAGCAAATCTATTAAATTAAATCAAAATTCTGTACAATTAAACATTTATAAAATGATTGCCTTGTGGTGTTGAATTTTCTACAATTTTACAAGAAAGCAGTATAGCAATTCAAATGCAAATCCAACTACATCCTTAAACTTCTGTACCTACTGTACATAACTTTATATGAAAATTGAGTTGTACAGATTGCTAACATGTGAAATTCATTATGTCAGATCAAGTGATTAAGTACATCTGAAGCATGGCTTTTTTCTTTTTTAACATTCACTCAACTACAACAATCAATATGGGTCCAGGTTCCCAGATTCCCACCTCTACGTGCATGTTTGCATCGTGGTGGGCTTCCTCCGGGTACTCCGGTTTCCTCCCACAGTCCAAAGACATGCAGATTAGGCTAATTGGCGTTCCAAAATTGCCTATAGTGTGTGAATGAGTGTGTGAGCGTGTGTATTTGTGTATGTCCTGCAATGGATTGGCACCTTGTCCAGGGTGTACCCCGCCTCATGCCCTAAGTCTCCTGGGATAGGTTTAAGGCCCCCACGACTCTGTATACAGGATTAAACGGTATAGACGATGAGTTGGGTGACACTTGATTTTCCATAAATAATGATACAAAATCTAATTATGCTCTTAAACCTAGCTTCATACCATTTTATATAAATTCTTTATGATTTTTTTGTACATGTATGTGTAGCTACTTCTTTAAAATAATTTTAAAAAGTATTCACTATTCATTCACTGCATTCACCAAGTACCGTATCATTTCCTCACCATGTAAGATTTACACACATTTCACTTCAGTCATATTTTTTTCCCCAAACATTAAGTACTCGAGATCGCTCTTGAAATTCCACTTGTAATTCAAATGAATAAAGATGACCTGGTTTGATTTTCTTTCATTTTATTTGAATGAAAAAAAAAAAAAAACATTAAAGCTTCCATACTAAGGCTGATTTTAACATTTGTACCTTGCAACACAACATGCATCATGCACATTCTTAAAGAATTTCTTAATCTGAAGGAGAAAAATCATCTAAAAGTCAAAAATCAAATAAAAGTTTGACACCTTATAATCCGATGGTTTTTCCTTTATATCAAGAGATCACATTTTTAAAAAAAATATAAAGCCTCGAGTAACACAAACCCATCTGTCTTTCGCTATCTCGTGGATCTTATCTGAGTGTAATTCAAAGGTGTGACTGCAGTCAGATGCAGGAGGAGTGAACGTGAGAAGAGGTCGTTCTCTCACAGAGAATTAAATGTAGATGGGAAAAGGGGGAAGGTGTGCCATTTAAAGACCTGACATGCACTGATTTACACACCTGAGCTATTGTAAATGCTGACCCGCTGACAACCACAGAACAAAGCAATATCCTTCCAACAGCGGCCACAAAGGGGACAGAAGAGAAAGAAGAAAAAAAAAGACAATCACAGTAGGCTTTCTCCCAGAGGCAGATAAGGCATGAACTTACTGGATAACATAAAATCCATTAGACCTTTAAGACACACCTACGCTCTGCTGCTGTATTTCTGCACTATCTGTGTTTATCTATGGCTTTGGTCCTATTTATGTGCATTTACTCTAATGCAAATGTCATACAGTTGAGTAACTGATTCAGAGATGGCTAATTGCGATATTAGATGTAAGGTTAAAAATTAATCTATCAGTATCTTTAAACTGTGAGCATATTCAGGTTCAAGAGTGCTTTATATCATAAGGCATATATCTTATTGATGCTTTAATGAGAATGATGCAGAGCAAACTATTACACACATACAGTATATACGCACTTTAAGGCGGATAGACAACTACATTCATCATTTCTTAGTTCATTTTTCTAAGTGTTTCAAGTCTAGAACTGGTTTCATGCTGTACACTGTACTTTTTTTTTTAAACAGGGTTCTTAAACTTTTGTTGAAATAAAGCGAGCGATCATTTATAACATTAACCGCATAGCCGTTGGCCAATCAGAATCCTGGAAAAAGTTCTTACCATGTACAGCAGGCTCTGACGCCAAAAATAGGAGATATGGCACATGCAGAACATGCACGCACTTACTAACCAAAAATGCAGTTTGTCCTGAGTTTCTAAAAAAAAAAAAAGTTTTCCAAAAAAGTCCTTTGTAATTCCATAAAGCAGATGTGTGTATGGAAGAAAGACCAAAACACATCTAAAACACTCGTTTAGTAAAGAATGTGTAGATAAGACAAATGCATACTCATGTACACAGACATTATTTGTTATATTTTTCCTGTTTTTGGTCTCAAACCAAAATGGCATTTTTTGTCAGCGCAAACAAAGCTTTTTATTAGCAGATTTTGAGTTTTTGAAATGGCATTTTCTTTTTCCTGTGTATAGAAATTATGTTTTTGTCGACAGAAAATACTTAGTACAGAATGATTAACAGAACAGTTTATGAGATTCAGTAGTACTGGCGAGTTGAGATACACTATATAGACAAAAGTATTTGGCCAAACCTGTTAATTATTGAATCCAGATGTTTTAATCAGGCACCTGATCCACAGTGGATGTCAATCTTAATGCTTCAGCATACAAGACATCTGGGACAAAGCAATGCTTCCTTTGTGGCAACAGTTTGGGGAAGGCTCTTTTCTATTCCAACATGACTGTGCCCCAGTGCACAAAGCAAGGACTATAAACACATAGCTTGATGACTTCAGTGTGGATGAACTTGATTGGCCCGCACAGAGCTCTGACCTCAACCCCACCGAGCACCTTTGGGATGAACTGGAACTGAGATTGCGAGCCAGGCCTTCTCATCCAACATCAGTGACTGACCTCATAAATGCTCTACAAAATTAATTCCCACAGAAAATCTTGTCGACAGTCAAAAAGACTGGAAACTGTTAAGAGTGTCATTGCAGGTTTGGCCAAATTCTTTACTTTTATCCATATAGTGTATTGTCAAAACTGCTGTTCTTGCTACTTGTTTAAGTGTTTAAATGCATTAAAGTGTGGCCGCCTTTTTAACATTCAACTATTTCTCCACTTTTAAAGGGAAACTTCACTTTGTAGTTATTTTTAAACATTCAGATGGGTTCTCAGTGTGTCTGTGCCAATTACATACATAATATACACCGATCAGACATAACATTAACACAATAACACTGATGATTATTAAGTACTGGTGACAGGATCATGGACACCCAAGGTTCATTTATGTCTATGGGGACCAAAGGCCAATCTGTCTGGTCTTTGCAGCACGGCTCCGCAAAAAAAGTTAATGCAGGCCATGACTGAAAGGTACCAGAACACCCAGTGTACCATAGCCCACCACACACAGGGTCCAGCAGGCAAAGAATCTAATACTGCCAACCTGGCCTTCAAAATCCCAGATCCCAATCAAGCACCCATGTAATGCACCGGACAAACAATTCTGAATCACCACCCACAACCAACATCACCCAAATGATGCACTGTCAAACACCACAGCGCAGCCCCCCCAGGGGCACAAGAGTACAGTATATATACGTATATATGTGTATATATATATATATATATGTAAAATCCTTGAAACACCCCAAAATTTATGTATGCTGTGAGTATTCTAATAAACACTGAAGCTCGTTAAACGTCAGCACTTTCTGATTTACTGTTTCTCCCAAAACTGACCTTATAGCTACCAATTTAAATGTTACAATGCAAAGGCAATGCAATAAATCTCCTTCTGCTTCAATGAGGTTATAAATGGATCTTTTTGATTATCTGTGCCCTCATGCCAACACTTACAGACATCACTATGAAGGCAAGAAGGAAAGGAAAGCTAACCGACGCTTAAAGTCGGAGAGAAAGTAAAAAAAAAAATTTTTTAAAAAAGTTGCGTATTACTTATTTCAATATAGAGCCTTGCTATCAATCAGGCTTGAGAAGATAAACCACTGCCATTAATCTGCTACAACTGCAGTAATGGTGCAGAAATAGGAGCAATAAGAGTTCTGTGTTCAGGACGTATGATCCACTGATGTGGTATGTGTGAGAGTTAATTTATTAAAAGGCATAGAGTAGAGCAGTGTGATAACAGAGATAAACAGGTGCTATTTGAATATGTCAGATAGACAGTATATTAGCATTACACACTTCCACGTTGAAAGGGATCCGGTACAAGCATGAAAAGTGATAGCATGCCAAGTTCAGTGTGACACTGCTGTGATGATCATGCCAAAGTCTCATCTTGCTTTCAGCTTTTCGGAGGGTAAAAAAAAAATAGAAATAGAAAAAGAAAAAAAAGAAGAAGAAGAAACCTGCTCTGTGCTTTTTTCAGCAATCCTCAGTTGAGATGGAGCGGCTGTTTATGATGTGTGTATGTGACTGGAATAACAAGTGCCAGCGCAGGGGAGACGAATAAAATATGAATTCCTAATTATTTTAATTGTGTTACGCTCTTATGCTCTTGGCGGATGGCTTCTGTGATTTCTAGAGCTGCTAAGAAGGTAATAAAAAAAACACTCCCTTGGTGGCACCACTCGACACACTGCCAAGGCTGGGTTATTTCTCAGATCAGATCAGATCTATGTGTGTGTGTGTGTGTGTGTGTGTGTGTAGTCTTCGGAATGCCTCTTAACCACAGATGGCATGAATCCACACTCGTTCTTCCAACTCAAACAGCTGCCTCTAGCTGCCAGTCATTTAAATGCAGAGAAGCTGCAAAAAAAAGGGGGAGGGGGGGGTGAAAAGCTGAAATCAGTGTCATTGACGCGAACGGAAAAGCGGCGCTTTTGTTATGCACTATGCAAAATAAGCATGCGCTCCTACCTTCGTCTGATTTTACCTCATCAAGCTCAACAAAACCTTGACTGAGAAAGATTTCTATCCCCCCCCCTGTTATGTAGGAGGAATTCATGAATGTCAATGGAGGCCATTAATAAGATAGATAAATAAATAATAAAATCGCAATCACACAAAAGGCATACCAGTTCACTCTAGGTGACAAAAAAAGACCTAAAAATATCACATCGGTGTTCCATTAAGGTTGACTAGCTGATGAATTTTAATCATGTACAATATAAAGCTTGCTTTGAATGTCGTTTGATGGAACAAGCCTGCCATATTAGCTTTATTAAAGAGCAGGAACATTTTCTGCTTATATTGAATTGATTTAATAGATCTGTTTTGCGCTGGAGGTTTCGTAATTTTATGTGCAACAACGCAACAGGGGACAAGTAGAGACGGCTGCTAATTTCTTTCGTGTGAGGTAAATTGTCTATAAGGAGACAAGCTGTTAAATTTATCAGGCATAATACGGAACTGAAGTGATAGTATGTAAATGCAACACTGAAATCATAAAAACATTTACACATTCAGTTGCTTTTACACCAAGGGGCAGACTCTGGGTCTGACATTGCATTTGAATGTCACATTATTTTTTGTGCTCTGTAATCAGGTACGTTTGCATATTAACAAGCTCCGATACAGCAGGTGGCAGTATGCACATCTCGGTTTGTGAGCCACCATTAACCACAAGAGAATAAGAGAACAAGACTGTTAACTTTCGCGCTATGCCTTATATCGATATTTTGGGGAAAATGTCAAAAGCAATGCCCTTTTACTTCGTCAGCTATGGTCAGAGGACGAGATGGGTGTGTGCTATGCGCACACAGCGATTTTGGAGGAGGCAAACAGCACTAATGACGTAACGTCTGAAAAGCGATCTGCTTCCATTCTCAGATACGGCTGCTGTGCACAGTTCCAGACTGTGGAACGATTGTGTTCTTACTGATCAAAATAAACCAATGTGAAAACACCCAAACTTACAAGTTATGACTTAACATTATATTAAGCCATAAAATAATACATAACAAGGTAGTGGCCAATTGGAGTGACAGTTGCAACGCAGGTCTGCAGGTCTGCAGGTCTACCAGAGCTCCCACAGTTGAGCTTAAAAGAAAAAAACACTCTTCAGAAAACATACAGTCTATGTATTACACCTACTGTGCCTACTTTTGCCTCTTGAGTGGCCAGAAAATTGTTTGCCTTGTAATATTGCAAGTTTGAAGCTTGACTACACCGCAGTCATCTTGGCAGGGTGTCAAAGAAAGGTGACTGAACAATGATTTCGTTGGACTGACCAACATTTTCTGGACAGTGACAGAAGCCAATCACGTACAGCTGTGGGTTCATGTATATGGAAGAAGGTAGATGGAGTGTGTAAGCCCTCACCCCTTAACCCATTTTAGTAACACAAGTATGAGAGCAGACACTCATCTGGTGGGTGAGAATAGGTGGAAAAATATATATGTTTTGAATGACATCATGGTGCAAACCATCTCTGCATATACCTGTATTAATTTCTGTTGTTTTAAGCTAAGGTGAATTGGCTTGAGTTATGTTTGTGCACGTACATTAGTCCCCTAAGGTTAGTGCCTTTTCCTTTTTTTTATATAATTTATTTTTTCAATCATGTGAAGAATATTTTTGTTTTAATAGCAACCTATCCATGACATATTATTATCTACTAAGCATGGCATGTAATTGAGAACCTCGTTGCTGACCTGACCTTATACAAACATGAGAAGAAAAAAAACTAAACCGGCAGTTAATTGAGGTAATTTAAATTCTGCTACTTTCTCCCTAACAACCTTTAACAACATGCCAGTGTAACAATTAGTTCTGCAATTACCAGAAAACAAACAGCGTGATAATAATGCACAGCCTTGCTGCTAAAAAAAAAAGCTTCCCTTAGGCTACGTTTGAAATATCAATAACGTTTTTTAAAACATTGGACGGAGTTGAAATTTTAATGACAACGTGTTGAATTACAAAGAACACTAGAGACAGAAGTGCATATGGTGTCCGTTTGTTCCCACAGGCAAAATTGCTCCTGGCATTAAAATGGGGATGCAGTTAAACCCAAAATATCTACAGTACATAAGAGAAAGAAACAAAATCGAACGGTGCACAAAATAAAGTAAAATATAATGAAGTAAGTAAATATCCCATTAGACAAATAATTTCTGAAACTGAGGATCATAGAAATTATTTAGCTGTCATATGTTAAGGCGGAAATGGTCAAAATCTGGATTTATTCTTTTCTGCATTAAGTTTGTTATAAAAAAAAAAAAGAAGGTTAAAATTACAGTAAATTGGAGATATTCAGACGTCTTATTTAAGCAAAACTGACGACAGCTGCTTCAGAAACAACTCTGAGATTGTGGACGGTGACATTCACGCTGAATATATTATTTTATTGCCTCCCAATCATACAAAACATGACCTTTCATCATTCTCATCTCTGCTATATTATCCCTGACTGAACATGACATCATGAATCTCAAGCCTTGCATCAAGTAGACCGATTTCTTACTTCGGGTTAAACCTCGACTCTGAGGAAATTTGTCTATGACAAGTGTTTAAGTTGTGTGAAAAAAAAAAGACATAATTTTCAAGGACTGTCAATTTCATGTGGTGGCACAGTGGGTTAGTGGCGAGCACTGTCGTCTTGTACCTCCAGGGTCTGGGTTCGATTCCCAGCCAGGTTCGATTCAAGCCTCTCTGTACATGGAGTTTGCATGTTCTCCCTGTGCTTGGTGGGTTTCCTCCGGGTACTCCCGTTTCCTCCCAGGCCAAAGACATGCAGATTAGGCTAATTGGTGCTCCCAAATTGCCTGTAGTGTGAATGTGTATATGTGTGTGTCATGCGATGGATTGGCACATAAGTCTCATGGGACAGGCTTGAGGCCCCAGCGACCCTGTATACAGGATAAAGCGTTATACAAGATAAAGCGGTATAGACGATGAGTAAGTAAGTCAATTTCATGAAAAACGAATTTGTCTCAGATCGTTTCCCGTGTTGGTCGGTGTGTTCGTTTCGTACAGCCTTGCTGCCATCAATCAGCGTGTAGCATTTTCAGCTGTAATGGGAAATGCTTAATCCTGTTCAAAACGTTGTGTTCTATAGGATTATCCTTAGCACGCTCTGTTTAGATTCTCACAAAATGGATGACACAGTTATCATGACAGAGAAACCTGAAATCCAGTTAATCTTTAATGTGTTCTACTCTTTATCTAAGAAATCGTCCACCAGTGGCACGCCTAGCAGGGCTAACATCAGATTATTTGCTGTTATAACTTGTTTTAAGGCATTTTCTTTTTCTGATTGAAAGCACCACAAATAGTCATTGGACACCATTTTTTTTCTTTACCTTTTTCCTCACTGCAATTCTTGCTTGTTGCTTACTGTATAATATGTGAACTGGCTGCTGTAACAATACAATTTCCCTTTGGGATTAATGAAGTACTCTATCTACAGTATCTGTCTTAGACAAGAATTTGGTAAGAGCTACACTTAGAGATAGACCAATTAGAGATAGGGGAAACACAACTCAGCTACGTAATACAATTCTTTTGTATCGTAATTCATGTATCAACACACCCACTCCAAAATGTAATTTTTGTATTTTTTAGATATTAAATATTTCCCAATTTCTTATGTTAGCATTTGTGGTGGTAAAATGTTGCTGTTCCTCTATAATCCTACAGGTGGCACACACTAAACTATTCACACATTGGGAGGCAGCACAGCATAGTTTGTGGTAGGGCAAATTTATTTGTGTAGAACTATAACAAAACCTAAAGAAAATGTAATATTGTTTCATGATACTTACAGAACCGCAATACAAATCGAATCGTCATCTACATATCGTGATAGTGAATCTGGTCATTATAACAATGAACCTGGTTCCTGGAGATTCCCATCCATGACATCCAGATTACCTCAAACAGAGTCAGCTCTAGTCACAAATTTTCAGGTTAACATGAATGTCATTCAAAGACACACTAATTTGTAATAACATACAGTACATTACATTTTGACCACATATCTAACATCACTAGCAGGTAGCAGGTAATACTACTGTTTAATTTCTTCATAAGAACTCATTCTTCATAAGGATGCTCATGACCGTCCCAGATATTTAAATTGACTTCTCTTATAAAGCTCTTCAGTGCTCTTATACTGTACCTAAGCAGTACATATACACAAAGGCAAAGCTTGTGCTGTGTATCCTCCAGCAGGCATGTCCTTATTCGGTCTGCACGCAGCCTAGTAAATGGCAGATATCTGAAGGTTTATATTTGTTAGCAGATGTAGTGGTACCCACTATTACTCACCCTGACAGCTACTCATACTTATTGCGCCTTTGTGAAGCCACAGTGTATGCCTTTGCTTCAGCTCTCGTTTTCTTACAGCCATTACGCCTTGGTCCATTTGCCACTTTCCCACATAACATAACAATAAACACTCTGTGTATGAAGGTGTGTGTGAATGACCAAATGCATTACATCTTCTGTGGTATACAGTATGCTCTAAACTAAAAAGAAGGGGTGTTTACCGAATACACAAAGATGGATTGTTCTGATTGCAGATTATAAACATACACAATAGTCAGTTTTAAAAGTGTAAGTAGCTTCAGTTTAAGAACGAATAAAGTTTGACTTTAATAAGGGATAAAGCTCCTGGTTGTTATTAGAAAATAATTAGTAATGTATGTGAGGCAGAATTATTATCACCACCTTGAAGTCAGCAATTTTTTTTTTACAACACTAAGTGTTTTTATTTAACACAAAAATTACTAATTCTACAAAACAATTCTTTATACTTTTTTAAATATTGACATATCTAATCAATTTATAGCTACATTCAGTGTTGTGGATTATTCACAATGCAAGTTAGTCCCTATAATTACTGACAGTGGATACTCCTTCCAAAAATGTTGAATAAACCACAATAGAAAACTTCAGAATATCAATATTTAGGTCTCTTTTGTTTGTTTGAATGTTGTTATGGCTGAACAATTTGATTAAAAAAAAAATCATATTGCAATAATTTTGACACTAATTGTGATTTAAATTGCGATTTTTGTATTTAAACGTATTTATCCAGACTAACACCAAATGATGACACGAATTATATCATTAAATGTTGTCTGTCTATATTTATCCTTTTAAAAGTTGTTAGTCTTAGTCTATTTAAAATTTCCACCACATAAGACCCTGGGATTTAATTTATAGTTGTGTTAGAAACTAGGCATGCACCGATACCACTTTTTTGGAAAACGAGTACGAGTACAAGTACTTGCATTTCAGTACTCGCCGATACCGATACC
>JAQMYL010000016.1:5074935-5089437 GCA_030014365.1 Clarias pachynema | reverse complement strand
GGGCCTGGGGGCGGGCACTCGGCGCCTGTGATTAACCCCTTACACGCCGCTCAAAAATAGACATTTTTCAGAACGTGATATCGGTTCCCGGTATCGGGGGACTTTTAACGAGAACGAGTACTTTAGAAAATGTGGTATCGAGGCCGATACCCGATACCGGTATCGGTGCATCCCTATTAGAAACATATTAGTTCATATTAGAACAAACTTATGTCAACTAGTATCAAAACTGCTGATACAGAAAATAAATCATGAGTATTTGAGTGCGAAGGTTTAAGCAGTGTTCCACAGGCCTATTGTTAAAGAATTTTTATTCCCCAATCAGTCTGGTTAAAATGTTAATGTTGAGATCTTGTACAGTGTGAGAAGTAAGGATGTTAGAATACTAAAAATTACACAGTCCAAAAACAGAATGTTGTTAACTACAAACTATACAAAGAACCCAGAGGTTCTCATATAGAAGAAACTGGCAATACTTTGGCATTCCCTTCCACACTGGTGCTTATAGGTACCCAGAAAGAGGTTAGTCCTAAAACTAAATAGTACAGACATACAGTAGACTCTTTGGAATCAACCAAATTTTTTGCAAATTTGTTATTTGCACTTACCCCAGCGTAGTCATTGTGACAATTGTGTACCAGAAAGATGCTGGAATGCTAGTGAACTTGCTTGAGCTTGATCCCTTCTCAGCGTAGAACATAACCGTGGCAAAGATGATGATGGCCATCGTGAGGGAGAACAGAAGGAAGCCGAGCTCTGAGGCACAGCTCTTAAGTGTGTATCCCAGGATACGAAGGCCCTGGGAATGGCGTGAGAACTTGAAGATGCGGAAAACGCGGAAAACACGCAACGTGACAAAGGCGCCGCTCACATCCTCATTGTCGGTCATGACCAGGCCAATGTAGTAGGGCAAAATGGCCACAACATCGATGATACTCATAACCGAGCGCATGAAGCGGTAACGACTAGGTGCAGCAAAAAGTCGTAGCAGGTACTCCACTGTGAAGATCATCACGCATGCTGTGTCCATGCAGAAGAAGGCCACGGTGTAGCGTTCGCCGCACGGGACATCCTTGTGACTTGGTGTGGCGCCACAAGGGACGGTTTCTACTACATTGGTGATAACGGAAACAGCAATGAAGAAGCCAGTGACGTAGTAGAACACCAACGCCATGGTGCTGGTATGTGGGTTTTCAAAGGCTCTCCACATAGTTTCACGGAAGTTCAGACTAGGCAGCTTGCCTTCTTTGTTTTCCTCCTGGTCATCCATGAGGCGCTCGGCGTTCTCCCTTTTGCGATCCTTGTACTCTTCATAACAACAGTCGCCAATGATCTCTGGGATGATCCCAAAGAAGGCAAGTTCCTCATCATAGGCCGAGATGCACTCGTGTCGTGGATAGTGGAGCTTACCAGTACGATAAAAGTTGAGCACACTACGGAAGGCGTCTGGGTCACGATCAAAGAAATACTCCTTTGTCTCTTCGTTGTAAAAGAATTCTTTCTCGGTGCTGCCGAGTAGAGTGTCAGGATAACGGTCCAGCGTGGTTCTCCAGGTCTGAAAGCGACGACCGCTGACGTTCAAGATGATCAGTTCATCCTGTTTCTTAGTGTGTTCTCTGGGTGCGGCGGGCATGGGGCAGTTGGCCACAGGCATCCAGCCAATAGCAGCTGCCCGGGCGAAAGGGAGCCATGCCGCTACTCCTGTTGCCATGTTGACTGCAACACAGGGTTGTTCAAAAGCAAGCTTCCACAAGATCAGCCATCATCTTTGAAAGTGGAAAGAGAATAAGCATAATCAGACTAGGAGTACAGACATAGTTTCCACCACAAAAGTGCACTGGATTCAAATTGATTCAAATTTTCTTAAAATAAGCTTTTGAGTAAGATTTACTTGAAACCTGTTAGAGAAATACACATTATTGTGAAGCTCTACATTCAATCTTTTAGTATTCTTGCGGGAAAGACAAAACAGAGAAGACTATATGAATGAATGAATGCACCTATCTAATGCTGATCCTATCTGATCCCAGAAATAGAGTATCAAACTGTACTTTGACTTATTTTCCAATTCAATCAATAGACCATTGAACATTACTGGTGTTTGCTATGTCTCTGGTATGACACGGATCTTGAACACAAATGCACGACTTACAGAAAGTCAGCTTGGATGCTAAGAAACAATGAGTATCTGATCATGTTCGAGCATCACATGATAAAAATAGAGGAAAGTGTTATCAGTAGAGATGGGGGGTACGATTTTCTTAAATTATTTGATACATTTGTTTAATATTGTGACAAACTCTTAAAAATCTTTTAATATTTTAATATATTTAATCTTTTAAAATTAATACTAACAGAGTTGCAATCCAAATCGGATTGACACATACGTATGATAATATCGTATCAGGTTTTCCTAAGTGATTCCCATCCCATGTTATCAGTACATGCCTGAACACTTAGACATACAGTAACAGGATGCCTTTAAATTGTAGATAGCTCTTTTTTTCTCTTTTGTCTTTTTTGCCCTTTTTAACAAAAAATTTAAATTACGTAATACGTAGCAAAACTCAGTCCTGTCCTCCACTAAGATCAGACATGTATCATTCTTTTATTATAACATTTCTGAATTTACAACAATACAACTGCGATTCAGTGTATAAACATTAAACAAAACATTTACTGTCTTTCTTTGAATTTTAGGATTGATTTTAATTACCTGGTGCTCACATTGCAGCCTTTGCATTCATTGTACATTACATTACAAGGCCTTGAGATATTTTTAATTTGCTGTCCCTTTGTAATAATGTTAGGTCTCTTAAGTCTTTTAAGCAAGGACACGGATATTTGAAGGGACTAGGTCAAAGCAAAAAGGAGGACTGTGTGCATTTGGACACTTTCGAACACCACTCCCTTAAGGATATCTGATTCAGTTTGCAGTTTCAAGAACCTCATTTTCCTCTCATGCATTTAGTGCTAAGCAGTAGCTATGCTTTTACAAGCCTCACCTCTGTTGCATGTTTTCAGCGTAATTTTACAGTACTTTTATTTTTATTCATACAGTATGTATACCCGCTGTATGTAATTAGTACAGGAAAAGATTGACCTGGTTAGAAAAGTCTGTGACTAAAGCTCTCTGATTAATGCAGTCTATTTAAAGACGGTGTCATTTAGGACAAAAAACTTTGGAGAAATAAATGGTAAAATGCGTTAGACAATATTAAAGTACGGCTTTATTATGATGATAAAGAAACTTTACTTTTTTTTTGATCGGTCATTGCATGGTAATTCAAGTTATTGATTTTTTTTTAATAGAAATAAGGTTTAGAATGTGAAATACTGTAAGAAAAAGTGTGTATGAATGGGCAGAACCTGTAGTTCTTGGAAATACCTGATACCTGTTGAGTCATGATGCAGACCTACAAGTACCAGGCACTAAAATTACAACACAAACACAGTCAGTGTGCTCGTGCTTTTCATTCCTTGAAAGGACTTAAATCCGAAGAAATGCACACACCAGTGCAGAATGAAACGACATGACACGTTCAGCTGTAAATACGAGATGTACGTCTATACTTTTGCTTATAAAAAAAAAAAAAAAGAAAAAAAAAGTGACAAATAAAACTAAAACGTATTCAAGGCATGTCGTGCACACCGGAACGACATGAATGAATGAATGAATGAATGAACGCGTCGGACTTGTCGTACTCACGTGAAGTAAGCGCAGAATCACTGAGGAACAGCGAGATGTGCGAAGCAACTCTTTCTGAAAGGTGATGTCCTCGTTCGGGCATGAAGGAGGTCCCGAGGATCGCGGGTTTGGCACGTGAACAAGAACTGGGAAAAGAGGAAAGACAAGGAGGAGACGGAGGACAGGAGAGACGGACGCGCGCAAATGTGCAAGTCGGAGCCGGCGCGAGGACAGTCGCGAGGACACCATGTCATTCCTCCTCTACATCACTCCGGCAGTCTGCTTCAGCTCTGTGGAGGCAACTGCTGGGAAACTCACAGTCTCTCTCTCTCTCTCACACACACACACACTCACCTCTCTCTCTCTCTCACACACACGCACACCTCTCTCTCTCTCTCTCTCTAGCGTGCGCGCTCTACTCCATAATACTACTTATATCCTCTATATACTTCACTATACTGCCTTAGTATACTTTTAATTACGCAATAAATTATACAACAAATATTGATGCTTTGATATTTTTCATAATATCATAAATAAATAAACAATTGTGCCACAGGTGGATTCCCAGGGTTATATATATATATTGCTATCTGATTTCAAACAGCTTGGAAAAACGCATCTACTAACAAAAAACAAACAAACAAAAATGTAACAGATTTTATTTCTCATTTTTAATTCATGAACAAATGAATCAGATTCATGGTCAGATTCAGTCATTACTGAAAGCACGTCTACTCTGCCCTCAATTTGTCCCATTAAAAGGTCAATGTAATTAGTCTGTTTTTGGATAAGTCCTTCATTCGTTTGTCTGTATTTTAATAAGAATAAGACATGCATGAAATGTCCAGCTTGAGAAAAGCAAAAGACAGCCCAAGCTCTTTTACTCACTCATCGTCTATACCACTTTATCCTGTATGTACTGTAGGGTAGCCTATAAACTTAGGGACCCTGGACAGGGTGCCAATCCGTTGCAGGGCATGCACACATGCACGCACACACTCACAAATGAACCTAATCTGCATGTTTTTAGACTGTGGGAGGAAACCGGAGCATCCGGAGGAAACCCACCAAACACATGGAGAATATGCAAACACTCTGTACTGTACACAGACCCTGAGGCAGAAATCGAAACCTTGTGCCTGGAGGCGCAAGGTGGCACAGTGGTAACCACTATGCCACTGTGCCGCCTAGCCCAAGCACTGATTTAGTCAAACTATTAGTCTTGGATATTTCCCAGCTTCTTTATTTCTTACCTCACTAAACAGATTAAAAAATGTTTGGATATTTCTTATCGCAATAGTGTTGTAGTGTCTTCTCAAAAATAATGTCTGTTATGTAGTATTAATAGCATACGCTAGCAACACTTACAAGGAAACTAAGATAATGCATCAGTTTGAGCAAAGTGAATTCTCCATAATATTAGTTTAGCCCCCACTATTAGTATTTTAAGTCACCTTTAAAAAGAAACCTTTATAAATGTTTTAAATCTGGAAATGTAGAAGTTCCATTAAAACATATTTTTCATATCTTCGAAAGCTCTTTGTGTCTACTGAGAGGTGTCATGAGTATAATTCTCATATTACATTGTTAATTATTAATCCTAATTGACATCTTTGAGAACTGTAAAGTTGCAGTTGCGAGCTGCAGTTTGTGTAACCTGATGCTGCATTTGCAAAAACACACAAAAATGAACTGTTTCTTATATATTTACAGTATAATTTGGTTTATGGGCCAAATCCAAGCAAGTGCTAAACCGAACACACCATGTTGTTATTTAGACATGTTATTTAGACATAATAAGTGACATGGTGTGATGAAGCAGAGTTGCTGTTACCACCTGAAGCTGATTATTTCCCCATATAAGAACATCCCAAATGTGTTACAGCAGTCTGTCATCTACAAAACTTCTATATTTGTTAATGACTCACACACTATGTGTTTAATTAATTTGTAGGTACAGTTTATGTTGTGGAACATCTGAGAGAAAAGAGATTCCTGTTATGTCTTTCATTATACAGCTACTCTATATGCTTCTTTAATTTTGACACTGTAGAAATCTAACATAAATGGGAGAAGACTTAGATTTTTAAACAAAATTCTTCATGCATACAGTAAATGCCAAATAAACATCTCCTTTAAGAAACCATTCCAACAATTACATATGTTTCTTTGTTAAAAATCTGTTTATTATTCGTTTTAGATTAGGTGGAGAATTCAGCGCACATGCCCTTCATTCAGGCAGATGTGCACAATAACGTATAGAAAAACTGCATATTGTAGCTGAAACTATGAAAACTACTAATGAATGAATGGATGGATGAAACATCAGATGAGACAGTAGTTTCAGGATCAAGGTCCAGAACATGGGGGCAGCAGTCTGAGCAGAGATTCCTACACCTCCCCCTCACTTGTCTTTTACCTCTCCTCCAGCTTATGCACAGGCGAAAGATAAAAGATATACAAAAGATATAATCTCTCTCTCTAGTCCTGCGTCTACCCCGCCCCTCCTTGTGAAGGGGGTTTGCGTACTCCACTGATCTTAGGAGCTATGTTGTTGTGTCAAATAGCTCCGGGAAGGGTCTTCCAAGGCAAACTGATCATAGGTGAGGGGACTTAATAAGAGTGGCTCATAGACCCTTATGAAAGTTCCCAGAATAGGGAAACCGGGGTTCCACCCTGGAGGCGACCCTGGGGCACTTGGTGGCCAGGACCTGATCCAAGGGGCTCAGCTATACTCAGCCTGAAAGACGTACAAGAAACCATCTTCCTGTGGCCTGCAGGAGGAGTAGTGAGTTTCTGGTGCATTGTGGAATGGGTGGACTGGGTAAAAGGTTGTAAATAAGTAACTAATTAAATGTGTTCTGATTCACAAACCTTACAAGAAGCATAAAACTGATTATTATGAATGACAGTATTATGAAATTGATTACATATTCCAATAAAGTTAATTTAATTGCACTGTCCTAATGTACTAACGTTCCATTTCCATTATCATTCATAGAATTCAGTTTCAATGATATAATTTTTTAAGAATTTTAATACTCCTAATCTTTTGGAACATTTCTGCAGTAACAACTCCCAATACTGGTGCTCCCAAGTAGCACAACAGAAAAACATTTACCCTAAAATCAGGAGATCGTGAGAATGAATCCTAATGATGTCACAACAGTCCATGGCTGAGAGATGTAGGAAGCAAAATTGGCCATGTTCAAAGAGAGGGAGGATTGGCATCTACATGAATAATAGTGATATATAAAAAATAAAAAAATATATAAGCAATATTAGAAGCATTAAATCAATTTAAACTGATCTGGGACAGAACTTGGTTAACAGCAGGGCTGTCTTTTTTTTTTTTTTTACATTAGTTCATCAGTTACTACAGTTCATTATAAAAAAATTATGTAAGTATTTTATTCACATTTTTTATCTGCCTTCTGTGCCACTTTTTAATGCAGGGTGCATGAAGCTTGGAGGGAACTATGGGCAACAATAAAGATGTTTAGCACCCAATCTTACTTCTAGACAAATTTATGAACTTGAAAGTGCAAGGGCAGTGTGGTTTGGTTTCGTTCTCTTACACATGAAAAAGGATACGAAGGCAAACTTTGCACTTTATCTTAACCTTCATAACTTATACATTTCTAACGATTTTGTGATTTGCGGAAAAGGCAGGCTTGTGAGAACTCACATAGGTGATTTATTTTCCTATTTTCTTTGAACCTGCTTTTCTGCTACTTTCTTATACATGAAACACACACACACACACACACACACACACACACACACACACGTGCATACTGCTCTGTGTCATTCAGTTCTCTCACTCTCTCTCTCTCTCTATGGTTACAGCTCTCTCCTGAAAGCACAAAAAAACACCCATCAATAAATTAACCGTTACACACCACAGGTGAGTGTCATTATGCATTATCTTCTGGTTCAACCTGTTTCTCTCCCTTATAACCAGAGCTTGACCACACCCCTACTGCCACTTACCCCCAGCTCTGACTCAGGCTGCAGTAGAGGATTCTATCCATGACACATTGGAATGTTGCAAGAGCTCTGAACAACCCATAATGAAGTGGAACACATTGGTGTAAACCAAATGGGGTGACAACGTCTATTTTTCAAGGAACATTGAAGTTAAGGAAATCAACCAATACCCCTTTGATAACCCTCTGAGCCATTTTCAGGGTAATTTTCAGGGTTACTACATACTGTAGACCAGTAAGAATTTAAAACTGCTTCCACATAAACTGACCACAAATTTCTCTATGCAGACCAATTCAATTTTACTTGTATTGTGCCTTTAACAATGGTCTTTATAAAAAAATACACACACACACGACGCGATCTTAGAAAACACACAGCCTGGCCAGAAAAGTCACCATTTGGAATTGAAAAAGGAAATCCATAAGCTCTATTGATTGAACAATTACTGTGATTAATATGTTTCAGCTGGCAACAATTATTTGAACCCTATCTATTGCAGTGTGTAGTTTCTAATTTTTAAACAGCCATGTCAGTTACTGTGTTTCAGATTAGTCAAATTATTGGCATGCATCAAAAAAAGCAACAAACTAAACTTGCTGGGACTGGGTTAGGAACTGGCTAACAAAATACTAGAGGGTTACTAAAGGATAGAGCTGAACTATCAACTTCAAGGAAGAAGAAATTTGGTCAACGTATTTAAAGATGTAGCTTACAGCAAGTTATGGATGCTTTTAATATAACCAGAATGTGGCAAGTTTTTGACTCACCTTCGTAGATAATTGGAGTACATTTGAGCACAAGACTTGCCTGTTAGGGCAGGATGGTATCCATGGCTCGAGACTAATAGGGTCCTGTCATCCCGGGGACAATAAAAAATATGCTTAGGACAATCAGAGTTCTTCCCTGGGAAGCCTCTGGAACGAAAGGCACTTTCCTAGTGTACAGTACGTGGAACTGTGAAACTATTGCTTATCAAATGATAACTTAACCTTGCACTGATTTATTCTGTTCTTGCTGTCATTATGGCCACTCACTATCACTAACTTGCTACTCTAAGCTCACGTAACTGATGTTCCCATGGCACCTGTCCATTTGTCCCCCAGTCACAGTTTGCTGACAGTTTGCTGCACCTAAAAACCTTAAATGCTTGAAAAAAAACTACTTACTTGATGACATTGCATCATAAAAAAAACAATCAATAGTAGAAATCAGAGCTATGTTTAATAGCAAAAATAATAGCATTTCCACAAAGAATGTGAACTCACAGGATTGGGACTAAACAGCTGTGTGCCCATCAAAAAACCTAATGGTCACCAGAGAGTAGTGAAGTCCATTTGAAAGTCTTTGAGAACAGTGTCATGGTGAATGTTTGTCATAATTAAATCATTGCTTCAAAGAAATATTATAGTTTGAGATCTTTTTCTTTTTTTTTGGTCAAAACAGTGTCATGGTGAACGTGTGCCCTAATCAGAGTGTTGCTTTAAAGAAATATTAGAGTGTGTGATTTATTACTGTGGTTATTATTATTATTAATCATAGTACAGTTATATGATTATTGCTTTTGTTAGTAGACCAATCTTTACTCTTGTAGCATTTTTTTTTTTACTACTCAAGTCATGTGACTTGACATCTTTACATAGTTGTAACCATGCATTTTTACATTAGAGCCAATAGCACTTAAATGCAACATTTATTAGACCATTTGGTGGATTATATTAACATCTTCCCATATGTTATAACATATTCACATCTTCAAGATGTCTACATGCATTGTATGCTGACTTCACAGCATACTCAACATCACTTACTGTACATACAGAGCATTTAAAATGCCTCCTTTTCTTGTGCCAAAACTCAAACCTTTTTGGAAATGGAGCATAGTTAGTAATTTACAGTAGTTGTAGCTTAACCATAATTTAGTATGCCATTTCTTTCCAAATGCTGTGCCACCTTATAAAAGTATTTGGAAAATATGAGCTGAAAAGACATTCCATTTTTAATACTCTTTGCTTTTTGCTTTAATATGCCTTTTTTTTTTTTTTTTTTTTTTTTTACACTATCCTTCCTTTTTCTATTTGTCGAATTTTTTTTTATCACACTTTTATCATTTTCTGAGGAGGACCTCAGAGAACGATGTATCATCCAGACCGTCAGTGAGCGTAAGTGCAAAAGGCGATTAGCCTGTCCATCAGGGGAAACACTCCGATTTTCTTGATGCTATAATCCTCAAATCCAGAGGACAGGACACACAGTTTTTTTTTTCTCCCAGACTCTATCCTGTAATGTTCTCATTTATAAGCACAGATAAAGAAACATGTCATTTAGACACAAACTGTGAATTAATTTTTAATGAGATTAATATACAGAGAGACATAAGGTGGCAACACAATAAATAAATAAGAAACTTATTGAGTTTTTCTGTTGTGGCTAATGAATTATTTTATTAATATTTTTTTTTTTAAACAAAACCAAATATTCTCTATGACTATCAGAGCAACATTTTGAATTCTGTTTGTCTCATACTGTACCAAGTGCAAGATAAAAGGAACAAGCAGCTTTTCTAACCTGGTTCCCTCAGAATGCATCCACACCACACAATAGGTTTGCCAGGTAGAAATGACATTAACCATTAAACCCCATCTACAGTATTAAATCACATCTTTTGTAAGCTGCTATTCCTTTGCTTTTAAAAGCCAAAATGACTTACAGGAGTGTAATATGTTTGAAATCTCTCTCTCTGTCTCTCTCTCTCTCTTGCTCTCTCTCTCTCTCTCTCTCTCTCTGTGTGAATGGAAGCTGAAATAAAGCTACACAATGCTTCACATGTCACAGCAAAGATAATAAATATGTCCTTTCCTCTGAGTGCTCGCTGCATCACAAAACACTATACAAAGGAAGTGAAATGAATAAAAGATAGCACTGAATTGATGTGCTTTATTACAAACTTCTGCCCTTGGAAACAATTCATCAAAGTACAACAGAGGCTCAAATTAAAGGTGGAGAAATATGAAACCTTTAAAATTACATTTCCTGCACAAGTCAACTTTATGGGTTTTAAATCGAGAATTTAGCATGTACTGAACAGACTGGCTTTTGGCATTTGAGCCAAGGTAACCCATGATATGAACTTTTCAGGTGCTCTGTAGTAACATTGCTCACACAAGATTTAACAGTTGATTGTCAGAGGTGTTGGATAATTACAATGGCTTGCAATGACTGTAGCTAGCTGGCCCCACAGAGCATGACGTCACAAGGGGTATACTGTGGTATCTGCCAGTGGGATGCTAGTGGTGGATCCTTTGGGTGCTGTGGGTGGTGTAGGGTGGGGCCTCCATGGATCATCATTTATTTGTCTGGTTCATTTCATGAATGTTTGGTCAGATGGAGGTCTGGTGAGTTTGGACACCACATCAACAATTATTTGCTTGCTACGCCTATATAAAGTGGGCTGTGATACATGGGGTGTTCTGGTGCCTTCCTCTTGTGTTCAGCATTGTCTTTCTTTAGCAATTTGTGCTAAATTAGCTTTTTTGTGGAATTGGACCAGATGGTCTGGCCTTTAGTCCCCACAGGCATAGAGCCTTGAGTGATCATGATCATGTCACAAGTTTACTGGTATGTAACTGGCAATCAATCTTATTCTATTCATCTCGCAGTAGTGTTAATTTTATGGCGAATTGTTGTACCTGTATATTCGTATGATTGGTGTACTGTGTATAAACTACACTTTAGGTTAATTTTTGAATCTGTTCATTCATAAGATGTTAAATAGTTTTCTTTGACAGTGCAACCTCAAATCAGAGTTTTGCTTTTTTAAGTTTCTGTAATAAATATGTGATTATTGACAATTTTAGTAATTTTAGTTTCGAGTGTCAGTGTTAACAGTAAGATGAAAAGCTGTAAATCTAGTTTCGGTGCAACATAAGCTATATGACTTTTCTTGATGTTTTTTTTCTGATTAAACAGAATTTTTTTTTTTTAAGTTGTTGGGTAACTATTTATAGATGTTGATTAATTTTCCTTTAACCACCCAGAAGTTTATTTTGTATGCATTAACATGCATTAAACAATTTGCTATTAACCATTTCTTGATGCCCCACACCCACACAATAGACTATTATATCATTAATACAATATATGAAAGTACTAATGTATATTATAATTATTTTAGATTAGGTGTGCTATATGTATGGACACACCGCTAATTCAAATAAGTACTATAAACACCATAACGCCACTAAACTCTGTCCTTTTATCCTTTAGCATTTATTAGGCTAAGTGATAATGCTAAACACAGGACATAATAAAGGGAATATGCAAAGACATACTTTGTAAGCTAAAGACTTAGCGAAAAGCCCAGTGTTATGATTCATGTCCCTTGGCTAGAAAATGACCTAAATTATACACGAGCAATTAGATAAAGAAATATATGTTATCTATGCGTGTGCTGTGCTTCGAGGATCATGCCTCAGAGCACAGCAAGGATATTAATGAGGAGCCATGAGTCATTTCACCGAAGGAAAAAATTCCGACCATTTTACATCGCTGAAAGGTCTCTTATCACGCCTTTGCTCTAAGTACTGCTCAGATTTTGAGGGTTAGAGTCATACCGCTCTTGGGAATAAATGGGGGATCGGGTCATCAAGAGCACCGGGACAAAAATAGTAGGCTACAGTGACACAACATAAATTATTCTGTGCTACACAAGGGAAGCCGTTGGCATGATTTAGTTAAAGAGTGTCGCCTGACACAACCGATTCTTGACTAGTTCATAGAAATCACAGCAGGCCTGCTTTTCTCCCCAGTGCTCAATATCCTGAAGTGTTGCTCTTATGTCAGAAGCTGTACACCATCTCAATATGGTATATATACACACACAAATACAGCTGCATCTTAGTAACATTTAATATCATTTCAAATATATTCCAAATAAGATCCAGTAATTTAATTCAAAAAGCAAAACTCATATATTATACAGATTCATTACACACAGACTGATATATTTCAAGTGTTTATTTCTTTGAATTTTGATGATTATGGCTTAAAGCTAATGACAACCTAAACTTCTGTATCTCAGAAAATTAGAACACTACTCAAGATCATTAAAAAAAAAAAAGATTTTTAACACAGAAATATTAAACTACTGAAAAGTACAGTATGTACAGCATTCAATACTTAGTCGGGACTCCCTTTTCATGCATTACTGCAGCAATGCGGCGTGGAATGGAGGCGATCAGTCTGTATGTATGAAAAAGCCCACGATGCTCTGATAGGAGCCCCCAGCTCTTGTTGGGTCCGGTGTCTCACATCTTCCTCTTAACTAGTGTCAATGATCGCCTTCTGGACAACTATCAAGAACTGTATTCCCCATGATTATGTAGTTTACTGAACCAGATTGTGCGACCATTTAAAGGTTCAGGAAACCTTTGAAAGTGTTTTGAGGTATTAATTAGCTAATTAAAGTGTGACACCATGAGTCACCAATATTTAACCTGTTCAAAATATTAAAGTTTTCTGAAATATATCAGTCTGTGTGTAATGAATCTATATAATAAATGAGTTTCACTTGTTGAATTAAATTAATAAAATAACAGAAATAAACTAACTTTTTTCTAGAGCCTAGACCTGACCAACTGAAGCAACCCCAGATCATAACGTTGTACAGTGGCCATAATTCATGATGGATGCATTTCCTGTTCAAGTGCTTCCCTTCTTATCTTGGAATAGGGTTAATCTGAACTTATCAGACCATATGACCTTTTTCCTTTGCTTCCTTTTGACAGATCAGCACTATTCTTTCAAATTTTAATAATGCATTGGCCAGTTCTTAACCCTTCCTATCATTTCAGCTGCAGTAATCCTATCTCCAGTAATCTCCTTAGTTGTTTTCTTTGCCTGATGCAGGCCCTTTAGAAACAGTGATTTAGAACAGGATTTGCTTGAATCTGAAGAAAAAAAGAATTTAAGTGTGTTTTTACAAGCTGAATAGATGAACAAGGCCTCTTAAAAGGCAAGAGCTCTGCTAGAATGCGCTGCATGGTATCAGCGGTTATGGTTTGCACAAGCAAAACATAAAAATACACACCACATTAGTCATAAGCCTTGTTTGTGAGAGTTACTAAGGTTTCCTGTTGTTATACGATAACAGTTGGAAGTGTAGGTTTGTTGTATTGTACGTACTATAATCCTCAAAATGACATGGCAAAAAATTCTCCAGCATGTACAGTACACACCATATTTAAAAGGGAGACCCATAAACAATTAAGAAAATTATATCTCAAATTCTTCCTGATTCATCCAGATTATCTATTACTATTCTTCTGGTGTCATGTAATCTCTAAAAATTCAAAAGATTCAGTGATGACTTTTTTTTACAGACTCTGCTTGAATGCAAATACCTGATGTGTGTCCACATCACATCCTGCAGTGATTTTTTAATCACCATTCTGATACTAATAAGCACAGCCTGTTCAGCCACCCTCACACTCTATTAACAATACTGCTTAAACAATTAGGTGCTTTATCACATTGTTTGTGTTGTAGGTAGATGCTTAAGTTTTTTTTCAGTCTGCTATTCTGTGATTAGTCGTGAAATGTATTAAGATATCTGAAATTAGCATAAAAACACAGTGACGAGATATAGGGTTTAGATATTGTCACGAACTGTTGGTGTTGGACTGTGGGCATGGTGTTGAGGCATAGACGCAGAAGGGATAAGGTGGCAAACAAAGTCTTTAACAAAACCCAAAGAAAACATGAACAAAGGAAGTTGGCTTGAACTTGGAGCATGCTATAAACAAAAACAATAATCAACTAATACA
>JAQMYL010000016.1:5021861-5039104 GCA_030014365.1 Clarias pachynema | reverse complement strand
TTGTACAAATGATTATTGTTATTAATAATATTATTTGAATTTTATTTTACTTTGTTTATCTAGTTCTGTATTATGTTAAAAAAAAAAAGTAAATTGATTGGCAGAGAACAATGTAGTTACATTTGTTTGGAAATAATGTATTGTTATTTAAACTGCTACATCAAAAAATAAATAAATAAATAAAATAATAATAATAATAATAATAATATAATTTTGCACATTTGTAATAAATAAATAAATAAATAAACACAAATAAATAATAATAAAAAACTATAATACATACTGTAACTATAATATAATAAATCCTACATGATTTAAATGTTTAAAATTTTTGTATATGTTAAAAAAAATGGCAAAAGAGAGAAATACTCTTACTTGCATTAGAGCTAATTTAGCTTGCAAATCAACCTTCACACTGCTCCTGCATATTTTAATTACATACAGCTTCATACAGATAAATATTTACCTTTGTGACTTGCGTAGTAGTCGTGGAAGTGACATTTTCATTACTGATGGGAGAAACAATAAATTCCTTCCCAATGCCGATTGTTTTAATCTTAAAAAAAAAATCCAGAACAACAAACATAACATTTCCTGTTTAATCTAATACAAAATTGGAACACTTCACTATATGTGTATGTATTTGTGTACACTCACGGGAGAACCGTTCTCTTTCGCTTCCTTTAGTCTGCTCTCTTTCTGGACCTGCAACAGGCAATCAGAGCGTGTGATCTGCGTGAGTGTGTGAGTGTGAATAGAAATTCTTGTTTAGTTTAGAAGACAAACAGTGGAGAAGCAGCGACACTAAAGGAAGCGATAGACAGTGCAAAGACAGTGGCCAGACAGCAGATGGCAGAATTGAACATTGGTTTAAAAAAAAAAAAAAAAAAAAAGGCGACAGTTCAGGATGTTTGCCTGTAGAGAGCAGTGCGTTGTTACGGATAAGATTTGTGGCCCTCCGGGAAAAAAGAACAGTGCTCTTTCAAAACAATAAAAAAAAAAAAAAAAGAAACAAGATGCACTGTGTTGTTGTTGCGAAGCACCTGTACACTGAACATATATAAAGGTAAAGCTAACAGACGTGAGAACGGCGACAGAGAACGTACTGAGCCGAGAGTTTTTTGTTTGTTTTGCACATCACATGCAAGATGAGTAGACTACATAGGACTCTGTCGAAGAGAGACAGAACATACCGGATCTCCCTCCTGTGGCTGGATGACATCATTATCAGAGACTATGGTCTCCTCACAGTTTACGCCACCTTCACCAACCTCCTGCACGGGCTGCTGGTACACACGCATTGCCCATATTAGGACACCACACATTTGTTTTCACACAGCCCGTTTACATCGTTCTTGAGGACACCCGAAAATTTCCCTGGAGCCAAGTTTTAAAGACAAGCTCTAAAAATAATCGTCTCGGCTCATCAGGTGAGGGAGATGAATGGCACGGCGGAATGCTGTGATTAAATTTTAATAAGACACCTGTGGGGGTACAGAGACAGGAGGTGCTCTCTATCTCTGTCTCAAACACACACACAAACGCACAAAGGCATAGCCTTTGGAGATTAATGAATCGTCTTCCTTCCTTTATCTCATTAATTTCTTGTCGATTACCTGATTGTCTAACACTAATTCTAACACCGTCTTCCAGCAGGATTTCTAGACGCAAGAGAAAGAGAGAATATTCTGAATTATTGGTAACCTTTATGTAGATTATCGATGAACTTGAATTTACAGTTACTGTACACTGTCTATAAGTGGTGTTCAAGTCAAACTAGGACTTTTGATTAATCAGAATAACAGATTACAGTAGAAAGTTAAAGCTCCCTTTCTTTCTCTATGTATAACGGACTGCCTACTTCACGTCTGAGACTGAGAAAATGACTGCAGTGGGCTCCAAGCCACCTCAGGCCGGATCGTCACTCACAGATGATTTTTGCACCTTTATTCATCAAAAATTCCATAAAGTCACAGTTTGACTTGAACACCCCTTATATTTATTTCCATAACATATTTAATATTAATATGTACTTTAAACTAAAAAAAGTACTTTATATATGTACTTAATATGTACTTTATATATCTTCATCAATAAATGTCATCATTTAAACATTAATTTTTAAAATAAATCATTTTTTTAATCACTTTTTACGAATTAAGTGAAAGAATCGTACCATTTTAAATTAGACATGCTGCATTTTATAGTATGTTATTTTATAATGTAGTCAATTTATAACACTAGTCATTTTTACAGAAGGAATGAGGAAATAAACTACAGATCTTCTCTTACCTGATCAGGGATGTCTGGAATGTTGTGAGGAACCCCAGAACCATTCGATTGAGACTCTACTCTGGACTCTTTTCTTAACATGTGCGCCACAGTCACTGCATTCGGGTCTTTCTTGGCCACAGGTGGCTAAAAGGAAACAAATTTATGTCAGTGTTACTTAATGAATACAAGCACAGACTTTTATTACAGTTTACTGTATGTGAGTGTAATCACGTCAGAATGGTCCTAAAAACCAAATCGATATATGACACATTTTTCCACGATGTAAGCTAGCTAGCTAGCTGTTTTTCTGCAACGTCTTAGCAAAATCGGTTAATATATACAACATTAACACTGTTTGCTGTATATTTCTAGACAATTAGCTAAATTGTTTGATAATTAGTTAGAATAGACCTGTCCTGGCTACCTAGCTATCGATCAAATTGCTATATACAGTAGTCTTCAAAACTGTGATGTGGATTACCAAAGGCTTAGCTAACATGTAAAAATAATGAATAATGAATTAACTAGCTGGTCAAAAAATAGCATATTGTTTTATAACAGTGGGGCAACAAGTATTTTTTCTTTTGCAAAAAAAAGTTGCTAACAAAGTAGAAGGGTGGCTAACAATTTTCTGCATGATTTAAGACTGAATGGTTTGTAGTTGCTGGATGGAAAAAAAAAAAAAGACCAAAGACATGATGAACACAATGAACCAGGAAATTATAACAATCAGAACCAACAAATAAGCAAACAAAAAAATAAAGTGAAACATAAAATGGTAAAATAAAAGGCGAACAACAACATACAAACATTAAAAAATGGAACATTCCCCAAACTGGAAATGTTTAATTAAAAAGCAAATGGTGGTCTCTGAAAGGAAATGTCCAAATGCAAAAAAGAAAGAAGATCCAATGCATAGATGAAACATATATTTGTGGGTTGTATGGACATCCACGGCTTGGTGTCTGGAACCAGAGCAAGGAAAATGGTTCCTTACAGGTTCTACTTCATGATGGATGCGTTCTTCATGTGCTCTCTCCTTTGTCGGCAGCCCATCATGAGGTGCTGTGATGCGGGTGATGAAGAAGTCTTCTGCCACTCCAAGTTCGACTGCGCTCCTGGAAGACTCCTCTACTCCTCCAGGAAGCTCCATGAACGCGCTGAAGTCAGCTTCAGCCTCAAGGCTGGACGTGGAACTGACGGTCATGCTGGAGCACTTGCGCTCGATGCCCAGGTGTGATTCCCTCAGAGTCACTGCTGTGTTGCGATCGTATTCGTATTCACTGGAGGACAGTGGCCGTCGCTGTGGGACAAACAGACCAGGAGCAGCATGGCAATGTTACTCCACTAATGTTAAATATGAGACCAGGACCTAATGGAAGGGGTCATGCCATTACTTTACAATCTGAACATGCAACTTTTATGGTCGGTCAGTCAACTGGAAGTTTGAAAGCAAAGTTAATGAAAGGACAAGAGGACAGGTTGAAGAGACAGTGTAAGTATTTTTAAAGTTAATTATTCACTTAATGCTAGTCTTTATGGTTTATAATTTCAAGGGTAGGTGTTTAGCACTTCACACATGGCTGTAACTCTTGGATAGGTCTGGTTTTTAGAGTTTAAAATGTTGAGGAGTGCCAGTCTTTAGGGCTGCATATCTTGCTTAGTCTGAGTATTCTTAAGCAGAAGGATAAGTATTTACTGTTATACATTTAGCTTACACTAATCAGCCATAACAAAAAAGGCCAAACCATTAACCCCCAGACATTGTGTAGGTTCTTCTATTGCACCCATGATCCTTTGGGTGTTGTGAGCTGGGGCCTCCATATAGGAGTTTTGGAGGGGAGTTTGAGGCTGGATTAACATCCTAGAACTCTTTGCCTGCTGATCCCCATACACGACAGGCTGTGATGCACTGGGTGTTCTGATACTTCATGACCATGACCATCATGACCAGCATTGACTTTTCCAGAAATTTGTGCTACATTGGCTTTTCTGTGGGACCAGACCGGACCGGATGGGCTGGCCTTTGGTCCCTGCAGACACAATTAAGCCTTGGGTGCCCATTATCCTGTCACTAGTTTACTGGTATATAATCAATATTATGACTGGTGAGTGTACATCCAACATATAAAGCAAGAACTCTTGCTTAGTCCCAATCTTTATTCAGTATGTAAGCCCAACTTTCATTAGATTTGTCATTTTGTTACTGATTATTCATAACTGTTGCTGTAACTCTTTAATCCCATATTAGGGCATATTAACTTTTGCTTGTAAGATCAAAATCTCTTAGTTATGGGTTGTGCCATTCCCTTGGCAACTGATTAACTAAGTGACAATTACTGTATAATGTCCTTGTTTTAAACTCTTTGTTAGTCCAATGCATTAAGTCTCTAATGTGTGGTTAGTACTAGTTTTTAAGGTGTTCATTTTTAGTTGGGCCCAGTCTTTAAGACTCCAGTCTTTTAGGTTCTAAATTAGATTTGCCCACACTCTTGTTTAGTTCCTTTAGGCCCTAGCTCTAGGTCTCAACTTTAGAACTCTTGGTTTAGTCTGAGTTTTAAGTCCTTGGCCTTCTTTTTTAACTGTATATCATGCTTTTTAATTAATACTAGCTTCAGTACTGTCTCCCCTGGTTGGTTGTAGTCTTTCAGGCCCACTGTATAAATGAATCATGTTGTTATGTAAAATTATATTGTAGGACAACCTACTGATATGGAATCCAAAACCAGTAAGAGTGCTGGGGACATAACATCCTATACAGTTCAATGTCTCAATCCAAACATAACTAAATTGGAAATTAAATGGGTACAACCAATGGGATTAAAGGATTTATCATTGGGCTGAGTAGAAGTATTTCGATGATATGAATTTTTCACATGGTAGGTGGATTGAAGCCATGCAAAAACAAACAGCTACAGTATGATGCATGAATAATCATGGAGTTAGTGAATATAATAGACCTTGACTTCATCTACTGTCTCTTCATAAATGGCAGGGGTGGAAAGTGGCTCCTGTAAGGAAAGCAGAAGTAAGGAAACAGAAAGAGAGCATTCTTGAATTAGAGTCATTAATGTGAAAAGAAAGTGAGAGAGAGAGAGAGAGAGAGAGAGAGAGAGAGAGAGAGAGAGAACTTTTTTTGTGACACTTTACAAAGTGCATACTAGAAAATAGATTTTTTTTTAAAGCACTTGTAAAGCACTTGGTAAAGCTATTGGCACAGAACTGGATGGAATGCACTGAATATTACGCACTCAAATTATTTGTTTGTATTGATTAACATTGTTTATAATTGGATTGGTAAATTCTCCAAAGCTTTTTTTAAATTTTGCATTCCAGCCATGATCTCAGTGTTGTCCATTGGTCAGATTGTTAAAAAATAAATAAATTAATAAAACATCCTATATCACTGTCATGAAAGCACCATCTGCTTTTGTTGGCCATTTCAGGGCCTGCCTTGGGCAATCAAAACAAACCAATAGCAAAAACCTTGTGATTCAAAGCTTGACAGCAGCCACACTGTTTTCAGCAATCACAATGTGTGAGCTTGTGAGATTACGCTGCTCTCACATGCTTATCACAGTGCTGGCTTGCCACACTCTTTTGTGTGCCATTGTGTTGTAGATCTTGATGTGCATTTTTCCATGTGTTAGAATGAGATCTTGGCCTAATTCAAAGTCCTTTAATTCCTTTAACATTAAAAATAATAATGAAATCTGAGTGCACTTCAAAGTACAATGAAAATGTTAAAATATATCTGGTTTTGTGGTGACAGAATTAAAAGGAGTCTCATGACAGTCATAATGTTTTTAGATTTAGACATTATTATTGCATATTTGATGCAAACCTCATGCAGCATTCATTTCTCTTTATGGGATCAATCACCTCATGATGTGCTGTACAAGAACAGTAGCCTTGTGATAAATAGTTTTAATTTACGAAGCTGGGCCAATTATTTATTCAAATTTGGTTTCTATAATTCACACAGGTTTTAGATTCAGCTGATGCAATTTGAAACCTACTTGAGAAATGAACACCACTGTTTCCCTACAGGAACATCATGGATGTTATGGAATACCAAGCAAAATGTCTTAGAATTATTATTAACTCAATGCAAACAGTCCAAGAAGCCACTTCAGAACTCACTGACTTCTTCTGCAAAACAAATGGCGTGGAGAAGTCATGAGTACCTCAGAGTCAAAGCAGTATGTATGAGCCTTGATTTCCTTGCAACAACTCCACAGTTGAGGGCTGCAGAAAGCTCGGTTGGAAGGAAAAAGCAAAGCTCATGGTTGAAGAGAGGGGAAAGCAAAGGTGTTGGGCTGAATGGGACTGTCAGGGCTTCCAAATGATCTCATGCGCAGGCAATGTTAGGAAAAAAAACTCTAAACCGATGTGGCCTTCTTAAACCCCTCTCTTCATTGAAACTGGTGAAGAAGTTAAACGATTTTTCAAGCAATTGCAAGGAACATGATGGATGGGTGAGTCAGCTGGAAGCTCATGCGATGCTTTGTTCCAATGACTGAAAACAGAAGATGCCAAGTAGAGTTACCCCATGTGTTTTCTTCAAAGCGACTTCCACTCCTAGCTCTTTGTTGGTATTGCGGCTGTTTCGAAGTATCAGTCCTGATTCTCTGGCCTTCTTGGTTTTGACTGGAGGAGTTGGAGGACCACTTTTTTGTAGTGGTTGGGTCTTGGGGGAGAACATGTGAACTTCCATGGCCACTTGATCAGAGGGAGGAAGACTTTCGTACCCTGCTTTGGGGGAGTAACTGAGCAGCTCAAGATCCTGAATGGCATTTCCTTTGACCAGGCACTCACTATACATGATTGATTGCTGCTCATTCATTTGCAAGATGCCATGTTCAACATCCACCATGGATAAAGATGACGCTTCTTGAGAGCTTGTGGTTTTGTAGGAAGTAAAGAAAGAATGCGAAGAGCTTGTGTCCCTGGACTCAAACCTATTCTGGTCAAATTGTCTCTCTAATGATTCATACATGCTATGTCTTTTAAAATGGCTTTTCACCAACCTGGATTCTTCACCAATATCGATATCATCTCTATATTCTTGACTCTTTGCTCTCTCTGGTTTTAATGGGACAATCCTTGTTATTTCAGAACGAACATGCCCTGCAGTCCTCGGCCTTCTCTGTACCATTTCAGCCTCTTCAAAGCTCTCCTGTTCAATATTGTTAATCTTTTTTTCAGGCAGGAATTCACCAATTCTCTGGTTGTTTTCATTCTCATGCTCCTCTTCATTTTCACTGTTGTCAATCATGATGATTTTAGTAACCTCAAATTTGATCTCTGATTTTCTTTTAATCTCATCTTTTATGGGACCATTGATTGAGTCAGAGCCATCCTGCTGATCAACATTAATGCTCATCGCCTCAACCATCATTTCCTTTAGTTGATCATCTGCTTGTGGTTTGGCATCATCAAAACCAGTCTTGCCCACAGCTGGCTTCTCTTGATCATCTTCCATGGCTTTGTTAAGCTCCTTCTCCTTCTCTTCACTTAGTGGGCTTTCTTTCATTTGTTCTTTTATTTCCTCGGGTAGGGTTTCAGACCAGCTTTCCGTTCCTGGTTGCCTGGTAGGTGTCACCTCTTTTCCTGATGTATTATTGTCTTCGTCAGATTCCTCTTGTTGTATGTTTGATGTCTCTGTTTTAGTCTCATACACAAACTCTTGTATCCCCAAATTTAGACTCTGTGGCCTTTCTTCCTTGTGTGGTTTGTCTAAAGTACATTCCTCTGTTGATTCATGGAATTTGTCCACCTTGGTTCCTGTGGTCTTTGGTTCAGTAGATACCTTTGGCTCCTCTGGTTCCCTCAAAGCAGCCCCTTGCCTTGATTCCTCCTTTGCTTGTATCTTAGGAGATGGGAAGGTGTCCACCTGAACCTGCATTTCTTTACCATCTTCACTAGTTACTTCAATATGTATCATTTTTCTTTCTAAAGGGAGTTCAGTGACCAAAGGAAGCTGAGAAATATTGGATTTGCTTTTATCTTTCTCTTCCATTTCATAGTCAAGCTGGTAAGCGTTCTGTTTTTCAATCAACACCCACTCCTCAGAACCCTATGTGTTAATACAAATGGAAAATTGTTAGCTTTTATTGTCAAACTAAGGTGAAGATAAAGTTTTCTAACTTAATTATGGCAGTTAAAGCTTATTTCATTAGGAGTTAAGTATTTGCAAGCAAAGCAACCTCGGGCGAAATCACCAATGTCTTCTGGACGAAGTCCTCCACTGAAAGGCTGTTAATAGGTTCTCTTCCACCTGCTCCAATTGCCTCCTGAGGGTCATGCACGAGACCAGCAGGAGAGAGCGAAGAACAGTAATTAACCGGTATCTTATTATGCTCCATTTGCAGTGTAAGGTTAATAAAAAAATAGTAGACTTTTTCATGCGCTTCACTGAAAACATGTAACAGACCAATAATACTGGAAAAGAAATTCTGGCAGTTTAAATAATTAAAAGTAAAAAGTAAATCTATTGGTTTAAAGCCCATTGGTTTAAAACCCTAGGCCACGATGACCCTCTGCCCTGTACATTTTTGTGTCTTCTCTGCTCCCAGCACAGCTGATTTAATTAATCAGCTACTGCAATTATCAGCTTTTTCTGAATAGAAGTGAGTGTAGCTGAGCAGGGAGAACATGACATGTGCAGGGCTGAGTGACCAGGACTAGGGCCGGGAACCACTGAGCTAGGCAACCAAGTCGTACACATACTGTAGCATTGTCAAGAACATGCAACAATTTTTCTGTCAATACATCCAAACAGGCATGAATATCCTGTTTCCATCACAGGAACAAATCCAAACACTATACACTCTAAGAAAAATGGGCTCCTCAGGGATTTTTGAATGGTTAAGGGTTTATGTGGTATGATTCCTTAGAACCTTGCCCTTAGACTGCATATTAGAATGCCAGAAGGAAGCATTTCTGTTATTGGTGCATACAGAAAAAAACAGTTTGTGGTTTTACCTCATTGCATTAGAAATATGATAAATATTTTAATATGTGGCTCTGTATGCACTATATGTAGAACAATGCTTAGGGCTAAACGTATCTCCTAACTACATTTTAAATTGGAAATTCATCATAACTTCAGGCTCAAAACTGCCTCAACAAAATAATCTTGGTTTAGGAATTCCTTAGCAAAATTTTTGTGAATTGGTGTTAAGCAAAAATGCTTAGTTATGAATAAGTCTCAGTACCAAAGAACAGATTTTTTTGGGGGTAAGATCAGATTCTTTGTGATTTCCAAAACAAGTTTTCAGAGTTGATAATAGTCAATATCCTACTGCTCTTTGCTTTAAATATGAATGATCTGGTGCCATCCTATTTAGCGAGGTGATAACTAAGGGTCTCATCTAATGGAGAAAATGCAATCTCAAGTTTGATCACAATGAGATTCAGTTCCTTTCAAGTCACAGGGGTTTCTTTCAGTCTCATATGGCTGAGGCTAATCTTGCCAGCTAATCAATGTGACAAAGCAAGGATTATATCTGTCTTTAGAAGGCAGAATGCAGTAAATGCAAGGATTATGATCTGTCAATGTTTTTTTTTTTTTTTGAGAAAAACTAAGTATAAGATGTCTTTCAAATGTCCTTTGACACCTGACTGAACTGACAATTCTACTAGACACTTGAAGGTATCAGAATATGAGTGAAGAGGACTGTGAGTACAACTCGACCCATATTAGACACTTGAATCAGAAAACTCTAGAACACTAGATAATTTTTAATGTACTATGTAAAAAATGGTGAGTTCCTTTTAGGAAATAAGAGAACCCTACAGGAAAAGTGGAACTTAACCATTTCAATAAGCCTTGAATAACCATTTTTAAGACTTCACTCCAAGACTCCAATTTAAGCATAAAACGTGGATTTATTCAACATGTGGATGTGTTTCGAATTTAGGGTGTTTTTTTTTTTTTTTTCAAAAACCAGTAAATAAACCAGTAAATAAACCAGTGCTAATAGACAAACCACATCACAGAGGGAGAAAAGCAATTTTCACCAAAAATTCGACCATTAATTATATTTCATGGGGAGCCATGATAACTTATCTGCAATAGTTTACTGCTCTGTGTTTTCACCTGCAAAATGACCGGTGTGTTTGGCAAGGACAACAAAACATTAAGATCTTTTTTACTGGTCTTTTAGGTTCATAAAATCCCCGGCTATTCTTCGGAGATGCTTTTTTTGTGGCTAGTGATGAAAATTCTACATTACAGTTAAAAAAGTTGTCTACGTTCAAATACCATTTTGCCCTTTACACATTCAATCAGACGCTTTATCTTGGCCAAGGTGGTGGAGGATTTAGACCAGGGGTGTTAAATCTAATACAGAAAGGGCCAGTGTGTGGTTCGGTAGTATCGCCGCCGAGGTGTGTATAAAGAGATGTTTACTTGGAATGGAAACCTTCCCCAACAGCAGCTCTTTCCAGAGAAGATTTGACACCACCGATCTACAGTACAGGCTATCCAGGAACCCACATTGGTTGCGATGCTACTCTTCACACAACATACGTATTTATATATCACATTGGAAAGGTGAAAGAAACTGGAGAGTGTGAAGCAAACTCAGTCCTACATGGAGAAAACATGGATCCACTGTTTCTAGCGCTACAATTTCATTGGGCAAACCTATTTTTGAAGGAAGCAGCTATTGCTATTTCTCAAATCATAGTTGAAGGAGACAATATTGATCTTCTGTCTGTTGCTTTGTTACTCAGTACCCAAAACAGAGTAAAAGTAGTTTTCACTTCTGGCAGCAAAATCATTTGATGTCCAAAGGCTTTGTCTGGAACTTCCCACATCAACACTAATAGATATCATCAAAGCCGGGAAAGATATATTGTCGGTATTTTGCCTGAAGCTTTCACTTTCTTCCACTTGGTCCAACTTCTCCTTGGTCCTTGGTGTCCTTCTTTATACTCGATATAAACATGCAATCAACTCATTTACTGTTCATTTCAACTTAATTTTTTCCTCACTGCACCTCCATTCTGTAAGTGAAGCTTTAAACAAACAGTGTACTGTAGTAAGACTGATAAGTGGAGCTGTGGTAATGATACTGTAGGCCTTCAAGGTAATATATTTAGAAGGCAGTGTTAAATTTTCAGTCACGCAAATATATTATTATAATTTACAAAATATCCAAGCAGGATGATAGCAAAATTTTCTGACCCAAACATGCTTCATGGACTATAGGAAAATATTATTGTGTCATCTCAAACTCTAAAATCAAGCACTTATATCCCCCCACCCCCCAAAAAAAACACCCTATAGCAATTTTGAAACATCATTTTTTTTTTTTTTTTGCTTGTTTTTCAAAGTTTATCATTGGAGTGTTCATTTTATAGAAGTTTGACACCACTTTCTTGGAGACAAATGCATCATTTTAAAGGCTTTCAGTGCTGGTTTGACATGGAAAAAAAATATGAAAAAAAAAAAAAATTGAACAAGCAGAACATGCCCCTGGCAGTAATCAATGAAAAATGACTGGAAATATATCAAGTGCAATAAAGCATCTTGGATGGGGAAAAAAAAAAAAGGTGAAATTCAACTGGTGCAATTACTAAAAGCATTTTCATTAAAAAAAAAAAAAGAAATCAATAAAATACAAATAATACAATCATATGTAAAATAATTGCAAAAACAGAAAAAAGAATTCATTCATACACATAATCAAACACAGACGACTTCTGTCAACACGTTCCATTGCTGGATATATGACAAAAAAAAATAATTGCATAAAAGAAGGAGGACACATGATCTATTCAGGTTTTCAGTTTTTCAGCCATGAAACTATACTCATACTCACAGCCTTCTTCTCGGGCGTGTCACCCGGTGAGGTCGCTGAGAGTCGCTTTTCCCGGTTCATCAGCTTGCTGCTGGGTTCCCTCAAGGCTCGCTTCAGCTCGTTGATGCTTGCCTGGTGCTTCAGCAGCATGTCTTCTGATTTATCCATAAACTACAGAATAAGAAAGATAAGACAAGAAGCGTTTCACTGCTTTATAGGACTGCGAGTGAGGATTAGAGGAGAAAGAGTAAAAAAATTCAAGGGATGAATAAAAACAGAAGCAAACTGCTGATCAAAAACTGCCGCAGTCAGGCAGTAACATCCTCAAATTGTAAAGTCGCATACTTTGGTCTTATTCACACTCGGTACTGTATTAATATCCATGTCACATGATTTAATAATAATGGAAAGCTTGGGCGCCACTTGTGATTGGATTTTGGTCAAGTCAATTAGCCACAAAGGGTCAGAACAAAAAGAGTGTAAGGTAATAAGTGTGCTCTTTCAAACTTAGTGAATGAACCTGCAAATGGCCATAATAGTCCAATTTCACTTTTATTAGCAGAAAAAAAAGTAATGGCCACCATTTTTTTTTTTGCTCTTTGGGTCTACCAGCCATTGTAATCATCTGACACTTTTCTATTCAATTTGTCATTTTTGTTGCTTTATAGGTTTTGGGCAATCTACACTGGGTGGCCACCATTCACGACTTGAAAAATGAGATTGTGATTGTGATTTTCAGACCAGGTTTATAAAACCATGGGACTAACGATTACCTCCTGTTTGTGTCGAGGAGTTGACTCCATCTCCAACTGAGAGGTCCCAGATGGAGGCAGAATAAAGACAAGCAAATAGAGCGGGATGTTAAGTTCGGAAGAAGAAGAAGAGCTTGATCCAAACAAAGACAGGTGAAATGAAGTAAGACAGAAAGGACTAGATGTGTCTAGTGGTTGTGCTAAGATGGCAAACACAAGTAAAAAAATAAATAAATAAATAGTGAGAAAAAAAGAAAAGAAAAGAAAAGAAAAAGTCTCTCTTTTTCATGCATGCTAATGAGGAATTATGGCAAATGATTAAAAAGGTCCAGAAGAAATTTTGCTGATAAAACGTTTTAATGCTAATCCAAGCTTTGCAGTAACAACATAAGCTGTTGTGTTTTTCGCTAGACAGAGTAATAAATGGCTGCACATAACCATCCCTGGCACAAAATGTAATTAAAAGTGTTACTTTCTGGACGTTTCTTCTAATACTGATGAGATGTAAATGAACACAACCACAAAGTGTCACTAATAACTGCAGTACAGAACGATACCTCCTGATTAGCATCAAGAGTCTCCTTTCAGCAGCAATAGGGTTAAAAGAGAAAGACATCCAAGGTGAAACATGAAAGCAGGGTGCCAGAGAACCATTTTGCAGAACCACTCAAAGAACCAGTTTATGCAGCCTTTTTACAGAATAATGTGTTGCACCTCTAGCACAGTGCGAATAGCTTCAGCAACTAAATTGCTATTGTACAATTGTAATAGGTACATAGTTAGATTAGGCTTTTTTTCTGTTTTTGTTTAGAAGTTGGGCTTAAAACAAATGCTAAAAAAAGTGTTAGTGTATCTAGCGTGCAGCTCTCACATCCTCTAGTTAATTGGATTTCAGAACAACTGTGCTGGAAATGATTAAATATGACACCAAATTATAGTCCTGGACCACTTTCCAACTCCATTTTAACCATTTGAGCAACTAAGCCTTTAGTCCTATTGGCAGTAACATACTTGCTAGTAAATGGAATCACACTGTACGATATTAATATTGCGATTCGTTTCGTATCAGTAGAATTATTTTTTCTGATTTATTCTACTACCTTATATGCAAATTAAAAAAAAAATAATAATAATTTGGAGTCAGTGTAGCAATACATGAAATGCCACTGAACAGAAATGCATATTTAACTGAATAAATCTCCCCATCTTTTTATTAATTATAAGTTACATTTAAAAAATGGCCATTGTAACTGTTACATATTGACATGCACTTAATTCTATTTAATGAATTCTATTCAAACTTACATTTATATAAATTAAAATATGTTGATACATAAATTTTTCTCAGTGTTAAGGTTGTCTCTTATTTTTTCTTTTGCATATTTAATTTTAAGGAATGTACTTTTTTTTTCTTTTTTTTTTACGCCTTGCCTAATAGGACACAGAAAAAGCACTAACTCTGGTTACAGTTCTTCAGTCTGAACAAAATGCAAGCACCACCAAGGTAAAATTAATGTGTATTACCATATACAATTAATATATTGTGTAGTAACTGAAGGAAACCCACCATTCTGGTTAACACCCCACCGTAATAAACCATCTTATTATAGTCAGGGATGGAAAGTACTAGAGTAATTGTGCCACATTACTAGATCAAAGTGTAATTACTGAAGCTCAGTGCATGTTCTTTTACTTAATTGTACTTACAATTAACCTTTTACTACTTGCATTTTTATTTAGACTATTACATGCTGGTTGCAAATCTTCAAGGTCTCGTCCATCCCAAACTTGAAACCAGGTTTTGACATGTATACGAGGGGCGATCAAGTCAAACATTTGATTGTGCAGAACAACAGAACACAGTTAGGAAAGTAAAAACCCTTTTTTTAAATTCTCTATATAATACCCTGCTACACAAATGTACACAAATTCCAGCGTTTCACTAGTGCTTGCATACCATCAAGGTAGAACGGTTTCTCTGTACGCTAGAGCCATGATCGAACAATAACTCCCAACCGAGTTCTTGTAATGTGCAAGTGGTATTGGTGAATGTTTGTGTGTACAGTTCCCAGACAGATGCTTCTCTTCTGCAAGTTGGCGACAAGTTATCTGTCAATTTTCAAGGGTCAGGCGCTTCACTCGCTGAATGTTCACAGGAACGACTACAGTGGATTCCGAGCCACCTCGGAACACAATCATCATTCAAGAACGTACGACCTTCTTTAAAACGTTTGCACCATTCAAATGTTTTACTGCAGCAGAGTCTCATCACCATACCGTGCTTAAAGTCTTCTGTAAATGTCAACTGGTTTCACGCCTTCAGTCATGAGAAATTTCATCATAAATCCTGGTTTGACTTGAACGCCCTATTTATTTAATTATAACTACTTTTAGATAATAAAAATAGTTTTACATGCAAACATGACAACATTGTGCTAGATACATCCACTTTTAATAGTGCACTATTAATTGAGCCTATACTTTTACTTTATCATTCACTTGCTTCTCTAATTTTTTCAAAATTATTTCAATTATTTATTCTCTACCTTTTGTTAAATTTCTCTTCAAACAACCTCCACAGATTGTCTCTTTACCTTAAAGTCTTTCTTCCTGGTTGGAGTGATGACAGTGGAATCGTCTTGGTCTTGGTCTTGGTCTAGACTCAGGTCAGGTTCTCCGTCCTCGTCTCCTGAGAAACACTGCGTCTCACTTCTCTGGGACAGCGCATCCTGAGGTTCCATCATTGTGGACAGAGGCCTGGAGAACTCTAGAAGATCCAGATCAAAAGAAAGGCCACAATTTTCACTGATGCACATATGAAGACATAATAACCAGGTTTTTTTTTTTTTTTTAAAGGTTTCAAATGTTTTTAGGGGTTTTAGGATTCAGAATTTGGATTGTTCTGGACAAACACTCTGTTTTAATGTTCTACATGAAACTTCTCAAGTTTTTCTAATATTTCACACATAGTTCACTCAGATAGTGTTTGTCCAAGCTTTTGAAAGTCATCTGGAATTGTATAGCCAACTTGGCTTGTAGTTTGACACTTAAAGGGATCTTGATGATCTTAAAAGTAAATACAGAGTTAATTAGTGTTTTTCTTAATAGCACTTCTTTTAGAAGAAGCTGTACTAGCCTCATCTCCTCATGTCATGTTTATTGCTTTTGGTGTCTCTTTTTCTTTTACATTTCAGCACTTATGATTTGCACTGAACTGCATAATTGTGTCACTGCCATGGTGCCATTGGTCTGACAATGTTTTGAGCACTGAGTTGAGAGTTTGTGTCATTAGATGACAAGATTGTACAACATAGGCCCATCTGAACTGTGTTTTCAATATTTGCCTACAGCTCCTCCTGTTCATGCTATCCGGGTTAAAACGAGTCAAATTTGTGGGAGAAACCGGCACACAAATTCCAATCTGTCAGTTCTCACTTAAGTCACATGACCATGTTTCTGACATATAGCCGGGCTACGACCACATAAGAAAGAGTCAGTTTAGTCAGTTTATTTGAATGGAGCTTGCTCAATATAAAAGATATCACAATAAAAGAAGCTCTTAACTGAAGGGAGTACCAACTACTGTTGAAAACAATGTGAAAAAAATGAGGCGTGAAATTTGAATGAGCTTTGTCTAGCTGCAGAACCTTAGGGATACACCACTATTCGGCAAATTCATGTTTAATTCAAGAGTTTTAATTGGCTCCTGGTGAAACAATGGTTTGAAAGAGGAATGAAAAATCACACCTTGGAAAATTAGCTTTACCCCAAAATACAAATGATTTCTTTAATACATGAATTATTTAATAAATGCTGAACGAGATGATTGCAGTGGGAGCGTACAGACCTCCATCCAGACTGCGGGAGAGGAGGTGCCTCTTACTGGTGGAGCGCTCAAAATGAGGAGCAGGCCGATCGATCAGGGAGCTGGCCTGCCTCGTCTGGGCCTGTGTTCGCCCGCTGTACCGAAACTTAGAGCCCATCACGAGGAAACCTTTAGGAGGAGGTTCTGGAGACACTAACCTGTAATCAGAAAATGAAAGAAACATCAGGAATGATCGAGATGCATTCCACAACTTTTACATTTGGTTTCGTATCTATTTTACAGAGAAAAATCTTCTATTTAGAAGCCTACACTTTATCTACACTTTAACCTACTCAGTACATCAATAAATATCCTATGTAGAACCCTACAACCAATAGTACCACTTTTAGAAAAGGTTCCAAATAAAAAGACATTGAAAAAAATTAGGGATGTCCCGATACCGATACCGGGTATCGGCCTCGATACCACATTTTTTAAAGTACTTGTACTCGTTAAAAGTCCCCCGATACCACGGTCTGAGAAATGTCTATTTTTGAGCGGCGTGTAAGGGGTTAATCACAGGCGCCGAGTGCCCGCCCC
>JAQMYL010000016.1:4988574-5008566 GCA_030014365.1 Clarias pachynema | reverse complement strand
TGCGATGGATTGGCACCCTGTCCAGGGTGTACCCTGCCTAGTGCCCTAAGCCTCCTGGGATAGGCTCCAGGTCCCCGTGACCCTGAATACAGAATAAAGCGGTATAGAAAATAAGTGAGTGAGTAATATTACATGCACATGTTTTTATTTATTTATTTATTAAATAATTGCCAATACTTCTGCAATTACATAATTCCAACAAACATTCCTAAATGAATAATGGACAAAAGGAAATGTAAATTTTCCAGTGAAGGTGGAGGAATCTTTGGGGATTTTTTTGTCTTAGGCTGAATAAATACAGACATAAATACATAAATAAAAGTAGATTAAATGTAAATGCTTAATTTACTCTTGGAGTCACAAATCACTACACGATCTGTTCAATTTGCCTCTTTCTTGTAGCACCTTTTACTAAATCTGTCCATCCATCCATCTAGGAACCTTTGTAGACCAAAGGGACAGTAGGGACCATAGAAGGGAATGGTGCTTAATACTATTTAAAATATATATGAATTTATGTTTACCATAGCTTTGATTTTAATATTTAATACTGCACATGATATTTCCTACATAATGTACCTAACTGTATTAACAAGAGCCTCTCCACCTCCACTGTGACAGTAGCATTAATCATCACTTAGCTCTCTCTTCTTATTCTCCAGAGGAATATACACTCACTATGTGGAGTACTACTATCTGGCACAAAGATAAACACACATTAACACGCACATAGCTCCTCTCTAAGAGCCTTACATGCTTCTGCTTTATAGTGACATCAGTCATTGTCATGGAAACAGGCAAATTGTGTTGCTGTGTGAGAAGTTCTCCTCTTTACACTTCATTACTACTTGAGGGAGGAAAAGCACATGTGCACTTCTAATCCTGCTTAATCTTTGCCTGTAGATGTTAGCTAGATTCATTTTGAAATGAGATCTTTTCTTATTACTCAGATAGCGAGCAAATATGAAATGACATGTCCTGAAGCCAGGTCTTTAGCTACACTCTGGCTTTTATATGACTAGCACAAGCTTAGTTGACATGCAAAGGCAACCAAGTGCATGCTTTTTTAAACCGCTTAAACACGGCAGCATAACACACAGTTTCCACATACACGTCATCACAGATGCCTATGATTTGCTAACGTCACTGTAATTGACAGAAGAAAGTCAGCATGGCTTCCTTCCTACCTTTAGAGCATAAGAGCCATGAATTATATGTAGACTGTTGATTCAAACCGATGCTTTTCTTTGACATCGCAATTTTCAATTCGAATTTGATTTAATAGCACTAAAGTTTGCTGTCGGATCTGTCTCTAGCGACTAGATTTCTCAAAGGTCTAGAAAATTTACTAACCCTTTTGTATTACACCATTCCAAAGTCTTATGCATGTTAAAGGAATACTTTTTTCTATCTGAGCTCGGTCAAAAATATCTGCGCTGATTACATAACTACCATGAAAACTACTTTCAGTATGTTTTCCTCTGCTGAAAAAAACAAAAAAACAAGAATGGTTAAAAAGATGTTACTCCTTTAACATAATATTAATTATACTGTAACCATTAAGAATTATATTGTATTATCTAGAAGCACTGTCAAATAAAAAGCTCATCAAAGTACTTATTAATACTGGACAAACATTATTTGCATAATTCAAAAGCTGACGTTAGACTTGAATTAGAAGTAAATCTGGGAAAACCATCCTTTTTTCCTCATTGCAGGAAAGATTACCCAGGGTAATCAAAAACTCTGTAACGATGTGTTAGATAGCGATTAACCTGAGAAACTGTGGAGCGTAGAACTGCATACAGTACATGGTAATGAACCCAAGCCCTTCAATCCAACAGATGCTTAGATTCAACATTTACCATAGGATGGGATTGTCTTGTTTTTAAAGCAAACGTTGGCACAAAGTGTAGCTTGGCTTCTCCTGGACTGTCATTATCAACCTGATTTACACAAGGCATGGTTTATATCTAACCCTATCATTATGACACAAAGAGGCCAAGCCAAAGGAACGCACATCACGGTACCAGTGTACTGTAGATCAGATTGCGGCATGAATAACAGGGTTTACCTCATGTGCTGTGATTGTGATTTTAAGAAGGGTTCAGTAAACCAGATTTACACTAGAGAACATGACAGTCTAGCGCATTATATAAACAGTAGCAAAACATCTGGCGTGGTATATGTACGGTATAGTAGATGTGGGTACTCAGCTATAAATGAATGAAAGGGAAAGTGGCTGTTAAATAAATTGTTAATATATTACAAACATGATCAAGCAAGAAGAATAAAAAACCTGACCACTATCGTTAAATATTTAAGAAATAAAACCCTTCCCATCAGGAACCCTAACTATTCAAACCCAAACCCTAGTGTTGTAATTTTGTTGTAATGACACTGAGATGATGTCCACATTGAGATGTTTTTTTATCAAAGAATGAATTTGATAAAATAATGTTGAGATGGTATTGAATAAACATTGTAAATACAACCTCAAATCAACAAAATTGAAGCCTTTATTTAAAGAATTTGTGCCAATTAAGATTCATTCGCACAATGTCCGCACATGTTTCTAACCAGGGTTAGAATTCTGATCAGAGATTCAGACGGACACAACAGCTTCCCACACACAGCGTGTGTATCTCATGTGTCACACATCTCTTAGTGTTCATTTCATTTCAGAAATATTAACATTGAGGTGCTTCTTAGCTCCCAAATCACTTTACTGTACGTTGTTTAAACTGCATCATGTTCACCTTCACAGAAACTTTTTTTTTTACCCTTTTCCAACTTAATATGTTGGTAAATTCCTGTTGTCCAGTATTTCTGTTGCTGCTTGTTGTTATGTACAACCCTTTACTAGCATCAACAACATGTTCCCACTCAGGTCATCCAGCTTGATATTAATACGGCTTTATAGTATTTTTTTTCAATAATGTGTTAGAGGCATTCGGTCAACATAATCCCATCGTCATGTAATCAACGTTGTTCCAAAGTCATTTCATCAAACTCATTCTAACTTTCAAAAACAACATGATGACAACATTGTCACAACATCTGTAACACTGGTAAATTAATGTCATCACAACATTTTGACAACTAAAAATTCATGCTGGGTTGGTCGGATGATGTGACTGATAAATAATCATTAACAAAGCAAATTTCCTATGTTAATAATTGTTTAGTTTTTTTTGTTTTACATTTCATCCATTCACCAGCTTCTCTTTTTATGACAAACCACAAATCATACCCAACTTCATAAGTCCTGAAGACGTTCCTTTGCTGGAAAACATGTTCTGACTTGATTGTTTCAAAGCTCTGACACTGGAGACTCCTTCCAGAAATGTTAAATAACCATCAACGCATCAATGATAATGATGTGGACCCTAGTGGTGAGAAACTAAACATGTCTCTAATGTGATATGTTACTATTGAAATGATAATTTCAAATGAATGAATTTCACAATGAGAAATTCTGCTTTATGTCATGTCAGCTGATTCCCATTATACATCTAAGTCGTTTAGGTTCATTTGTCATGCTGTTTACATGAATAGTGAGTAATCATGAAACGCTTACATTTAGGAAAAAGGCATTTGGCCTTTGCGTTTAAGCAGAGAGTAGTCTTGACAGACGGAAATGTTGGACTGACTTACTGAACTGGTAGATTTTAAATGTCACCCCCCCTCCCCCCCTTCTTGTGCCCTCTGTTCACCCACATAACCAGGTGGAAAAAATTAGGGGCAAAATGGCTTATGCAAAAAATTTATTAGCACTACCTTATACTATACACTAACACTATATGTGTGCATTTTCCCTTCCTTTCTCTGCTTTGTACATACATGTACATACTGTACATAAAGAAGCTACTCACAGCAGCAACACTGCCTGATTTTCCTGGTTGACTGAATGTAGATAATGACATTCAGCAAATGTCAGGGCTGGAGGCACGGCGCCTAACCGTGCACGCTTGTCTAAATCTCGACCTCTATGCTGCAGTTCACTCTTAAGAAAACAGTCTCTGAATAAGTAAGACAGTAATCATATTAAATTTTTATCAGGTCTTTCTTTCCTGATCCGCTGATCCGATCAGCCTGACTTTCATAACAGGGACTCTGCAAAGGCACATCACTATTTCAGTGCAAAACCGCCTTCATAAATGCTATGAATTCTAGTATATTTCAGTTTTAAGAAATATAACATGCAACATAATATGAGCACTCTATTCCTTTCATCAAATAAGAGGTTACTATTTAACGCCTACTATTTTCTGTGCAATCCTGTTACTGTTTTTTTTTTTTTATGCAAATTGATTTCAATCACAAATTTGAAGTTTATTTAAATAGCCATGAATTTAATAATCACAAAAATGGCCAACCCTGATCTATGGGTATGCACCTCTGTGGTACATTCAAATTAGCATTTTACAAGGAAGACTAACATTGGCTAGTTTGTCCAGCAACTGATAGTAAATTTGCTCAGTTACAGTAACTTGACTGGGATTTTAGTATGCATGCATTGTTTCATCATTGTCAAATATATTAACTACCAGCCTTAACATTTATATTTATTTATATATATACTGTATATATAGTTAAAACTTGGATTGCGAGCATAATTTGTTCACGGAAGCGTGCTTGTATATTATTGCAGTAAAAACAAAATGCTTTTTGAGGACACATTCCCACTATGGCCTTTAAAAAACTGACCACAATAGAAGTGCAGTATTGTCTGCCTTGACGGCTTCTGAGGACGTGGTAAAAACAAGAAGCAGTAAGATCTTAAAAAGGACATACTTAGATACAAACAAACACCACTGACAATTTAACAACATAACTAACACATCTTTTGGACAAGCATGGCACTGACGAGAAACATTGGATGGTGTTCTGCCTGAGTTGTCATTAGGATTTCAATTGACTCAACTAAATCAATAGAGTTCTTGGTACTCAGTAATACTGCAGTAATAACTCGTTTAGATCTCACTGGACTAAGTGAGCGTGTGATCATGTGCGTGATAGGCAATTGATGACAACGTGGTCGACACAATGAGAACCCGACAGGGACTTGGCTAGGATGTAGTATGAACTTGATAAATTCACATTTTTTCCTTTTTTATCTTTATTTTGAAATATGTGACACTAGTCATGCTCATTTTTTATAACTGCTTGCCCACGGTAAGCTGTGGTGTAACACACTGGCCACTATTCGCTTCTTCTGCTTTTGTGATCTCACAGATGGCCATGATTAGCAAGCCTCACCATTAATGTAAGAATGCTATAACGCCACCAATGCCATAACTGTTCAACTATTATCTATGATACTTTCAGATTTAATATGAAAAATATGATAGATAATTAATAAGACTAAAAATACTAGGAAATAAAAAGAAAAATTAAGTAGAAATAAAAATTACGTTATGATAAGTGTGTATGTGTACATTTACTTTTAAATAAATATTTTTTTTCTTGCATTAAAATGCTCTTCATAGTTTTTAACCAATGTGATGTACTGTGCAAAAAAGGAACCAAACCAAGCACAAAGCTGAGCATGTGAGAGTTATGCATTTTGCTTCAGGGTCCTGCAGTAGTTCTTAGGCATTCTGGGAATGCAAACCTTATTTATTATTTATATATAAATATATATATATATATAAATCTGTTTGATACTTGGTAACATGATACCATTAGACTCGTCTTCAACTGGTTTATATAAACTAGTTAAACACTTCCTACAAGAATTTAATAACATTGGACTCTTTTATTTAATCCAGGTATCATGTTTGAGAATATATACTGTAGTACAAATTGGATAAAGTCTGTATTGTATATTATTATTTTACATACTGTGAAATATAAGCATCCCTGGTAACAATAATACGATTGGTAACAATTGGAAAAATCAAAAAAAATCCTTGTTGTAAATTGTTGTTACTGTAAATCCAGGAATATAATAATTCTCCTATCAGATTGTTTTTTAAATACTGCGATGCTGTTATTACCCTAAAAATGACCCCAGGTCCTGTCTTGTGTCCTGTCTTATTTCCCGCATGGTATATTTGAAGAACATTCAAAATACTTATTAAAGACCGAATGAGAAATCTGTGCGTGTTCTCCACAGGAAGCTCCGACAGTGGACATCGTTACAGCCAAAAACAGCTTTTAAATGGCAACTCTTCGAGCTATTGTGGTGAATGAGACACTCATTAAACGAAGAAATAGAACAGCTTCACTTTAATGAGCCCAAATGACAAAAAGCTTTCTGGAGGATAGTCGAGTGTGTGAAGAGCTTTGGTTAATCTTCTGAAAAAGATTTCATGTCTGATGTTGTAATCATTTTCTCCTTTCTGCAGACCTTTCTTTTTAATTGTGTAAAGCAGCTCATTTTTTGTCCAGGCAAATAATTTTTACTATAAAAACAATGAAATGTGACTATATTTGCAAGAAGTAGGCATTGGCTAGGTTTTAAACACAATCCAGATCCATAAAATGGGGATTTCTGTAGTGTAACGTTTTTTTTTCTGTAATGTGGCATTAGTGTCTCTATTATTAGTACCTTTTAAGTCAATTATCAGGGACTTATTACCTCAGAGATATTAATAGGGTTAAATAAAGTTAATACTGACAAAATAAACAGTAGACACTAAATGTGAAAGCTGATATAAAAAAGTATTATGACTACAATAATTTCAGTGATGTACAGAAATTTTTTGCACAAAATGTTATTACTCACTCACTCACTCATCATCTATACCACTTTATCCTGTATTCACGGTCACAGGGAGCCTGGAGCCTACCCCAAGAGACTTACACGTAGGGGTACACCCTGGACAGGGTGACAATCCATCGCAGGGCACATACACAAACTTATACACTCATTCAAAATGTTATTAATCTAATATAATTAATATAAGTAGGTGGTTTTAAATTGCACACTGTTAGAGTAACTCTTCATCTAGACAACTCAACCTAGTCAAATTCAAATCAAATTTGCGCCATTGTTGAACCAAACTCTCAATTTCCCTCTGGTAAAATGTGGTGTTTGTCTTCAATGCTGGTTCCCCTTCTTTAAACTTCTTTATTCATCTGTGAAAGCTACTGTACTGTACAATTCTCAATTCTGATTGGTAGGAAAGATTTCATTCTTAAAAAAAAAGCAGTTCTAAGCAGTTCAAAGACTTGTATAGTAGAAGCTCTGAATAAGCATGAATAAACATCTTTTTTATGGCTAAGTGTTTGTCACTGATGAAGTGTGTTTACTTCTGTATTTTATCAGTGCTCTGTATAAATCAGAGATAAAGTCTTCAGAATGGAGACTTTTGAAGGGAGATTGTTTATACCTGTGGTGATCTAGTGATAAAATATTTCGCAGACATTTCATGTTCCATGTCATTAATAATGGATAAAATACACTGTGAGGTTCTTTTAGGAATAAAAACGTTAATCCTTGGTAAATTATTATAGCATAAAAAAAACATTTTGACATGTACTTTTATTGGAAAAGATCAGGGACGTATCATTAACCTCTTCACATCAGGTCATTTTGTCATTGTTTATTTTGCTTTAATGGCACTCCCAACAAGTGTTTTAGTCCTTAAACAGGATAGAAACAGTGCAGCAGATATATGACCTGATCCAGAATTACACAGATGAGATATCTTATCTTACCTCAATACCAGCTTCGTAATCAGAACTGTCCAGGAGAGTGATCTTGAAGGGGACAGTCTTCAAACGCTTGGACGATTTCTGCGGCGATTTGGGGCTTTTGCCTGGTGTCGTTAGTTCGGAATCATCATCCGGATCTTTGTGATCATCTGTGCGTTTGCCATCTTGCTCCTGAAAATCAGGAAGTAATTCAGAGAGTTATACTGTATGTGTGGAAAAATAAATGCTCTTTAAGAACCCTTCAAGGACGGTACAGGGAAGGTACAGTAGAATACTAACTCAATGTTATCACATTTTTTGTGTTTCCAGCTTATAACATGATTTCTATTATTTATTTGTGGTGAAAAAAATTAGATTTGTGGTTCATTTGGGATTGTATTAAATGCAGATTTGGCAGATGGCAACACTGAATAAAAATGCAATGCTGTTTTTAAACTTCTCTACAAAAATCTGAAATTGTGTACCTGTTTAGCCATTTTGCCATCTGAAGAAGACTCATTCATGTTGCCTGCAGATACTTTCTGTTGGGATGGTTCCTCTGCTGCCTTCTTCACCTCTGACCCGGGACCTTTCTCTGTGGTCATTTTCTTTCCTTCTCTTCACCCTACAAACACATCAACATAAATATTGTCAGTTTTCTCTTAATAAATTCGGTTAATACTTTCCCCACTGTGTGTGTGTTCATGTACTGTGTCCTTTACTACCGCCATACTACCGCACGTGTAATCACATGACTCCAGACTCTCCAGTTTACTGGTTACAAATGCTATAAAATGTATTATTAAATCTATTCTAAATGTGTGTACTGTACAAATTTTGCTTACATTTCTGATTCTTACATTCTATAAGAACATCTCTTTCTAACCAGTCTTTACTTCAAACTTTCACCCCCTGGGTCTCTGAATGAGGAAGGGGCACTGATTGGCTCATACGCAGTACAGCATCTTACCAATCATAGATGAGACTGAATTCTTGTAATGAAACTGAAATCTTGCCTTGCAAAAGGCACCGCTGAACCACTTTGCACATGAGCAAAATCTTACATTCTGATTAAATTTAAGAATGTTAATGCTGATCTTACCGGGATCATGTAAACAGTCAAGTTAGAATCTCTAATCAGAATGATTTCAATCAGACAGAAGAAATACAGAAGAAATATTGTCCATGCAGCTACATGCTCACCGCTAGAGTGTATTTTTGAGTTCTCATCTCCTTAAAAAACCGTACCAAGAGGGAAACACTCTACAATTCTATTCAAATGCCATAAGAAATTACACTAACTGTTAATAGAGATATTTCTAAAATTATTATGTACTTAGAATTATTTTGTACTTAGTCCATAAAACCTTCCTTAGGTGATAAACAAAAGAATATTTGATATAATATTTCCACCCTTGTACAGTTAAAATTATCCCGCTGGTATTCTCAGATACTCTTCTGATCCATTACACCAGCCTAGACATATCCATATTTGTATAGCCCTTCATAGACATCCCCCCTAATTTTCTCTGCTCTCCTCACACGGATGTCCATCACTTAAATTGAACGTCTCACACCTTTTCGAGTCAGTCTAATCCAATCATAGCCTGACATCTGAGCTCTACCAGTGGCCTCAGGACATAACAGCATAACACAGCAAAATAACAATGTTGACAATTGTCGAGGGACAGAAGAAAAACAGCCAGCTTAGATTAAACAATACCGAACTGCACATGGCATGCAACAAGGGTGTATTTTGGGGCCATTAAAAAGAAGCACAAGTTCTTGTTTTATTCTAATTTATGCTACCTCAATCTTTATGAATCAGTCTTAGTCCAAATGGACAAGACTAAGAGAAACATCTGTTCCTGTGCCAGCTCATATTTTTCGAGTTGCCTGCTATAGCCGTGCTCACCACCATGGCAATAAATCAATATTTCATCACTTTTTTTCCAGAAGTGCTAAAATTATGAGCCTGTAAACCTGCACGTGTGTAGCGGACTTCCTTTGTGTGCAGTACTCTAGTGAAAGGCTTAAGGGATATCCATCTTCATCTTTACGAGTAGTTCTCAGTGCTCTAGAGACAAGATGACTCTCAGTGCCTCACCATTGAATATAGCTCCTATTCCGATTAACAGTGACGGTTCAGTTAGAAATGTTTAACCAGAATGTTTTTGGCCAGAAATAAAATAAAATAAATAAATAAATAATAATAATGATAATAATAATAATAATAAGGATAGCTTTAAATAAGTAAAGTAATAAAACAGAAAGTAATAAAATGTAGAATCCAAATTAGCATCATGCTCAAGTTCTGGTAAGAAAGAAGCTTCTCCCCCCCCCCCGCCTTTTCTTCTGTCATATAAACATGAGCTGAGCGTCCCAGTGTTCAGTTTTGTCAATAATGCAAATGGGATGTAAATGCTTTTTGCATACCAACTAGGAGAATGAGGTCAAAACATTTTCAAGAGAAAGCTTATACATGGTTCATTTTTTTTCTTCAGATTTATCAAGGTTCCACTTACAGCAGGGCATAATCTCAGGACCCCCCCCCCCTCCCCCCCGCCCCATACACACACACATACCGTAGATATAATGTGGCGTCACCTGGGAAGCAGTTCCGAATCATTTGGGCTCAAACTACAAGGCTTAATGTATGTGGAAGGATGTGACCCTGCTCAATTATATAAAAGGCTTATGGTTAAGTGCTTTTGGGCAATGCTGGCTCAGTGGTTAAGGCCTTGGAATACTGATTACAAGTTCAAAGATCCAAGCACCACCAAGCTGCGGCCTTGAGCAAGACCTTTACACCCCCAGATGCTCAGTTGTACCCTGTTTCAAAAGTCGCTTTGGAGAAAAGCTTTAACCGAATGAGCAAAATGTAAAAAGAAAACACATTGTTGAAGTAAAAGAGGCATAAAACCCCTGAGAACATGCTAGACCAGCATGCCTGCGCTGCTTTACTTTACATGCAATGAGACAGAACCGTTAACAACCATGATGTGGATACAAAGGTGTCCTAAAAAATAGGCAAATTCTAAAATTCTTGGCTCTCACTCTGGATGGAGCTGTGTGTCCTGTCTGGAGATGGTTAAGAACTTCAGATTAATTACCAAATTAGCGAGAGCTGTTATCGTCCACAGAGAGAATGAGTGAGCAGCATTTGAGGCCATCCATTTGCTGTCACAGCCCATTACCCAGGCGTGTCCCTGAATACAGAGGCAACGTGTCATGCACCGAAATGCTGCGGCAGAAAGACGAGGACAAGCAACTCACAAAGACTAGATAATAAACCCTGCTGATGAAAAAGCCATTATTACATAAAGACTGTAAGCACTTTCAGTGAATTCAGAGATTCCTAACTCGTCAACGCTGATCACACTGACATGCTAAAATGTGTCTGTTAATATAAATATCCTGTGAAGCTTCAGATTGAGGAACTAAAATCTTGTGCAGCAGAAAGAAAGAAAAATTTAAGGAAAGAAAGAAAGAAAGAGTGAAAAAAAGAAAGAAAGAAAGAAAGAAAGAAACTATTTGCAGATATACAACTGAAAAGAAAGAAAGAAAAAAACTATTGGCAGGTACAGTATGCAAGTGGAAAGGTGGAAAGAAAGAAAGAAAGAAAGAAAGAAAGAAAGAAACTATTGGCAGGTACAGTATGCAAGTGGAAAGGTGGAAAGAAAGAAAGAAAGAAAGAAAGAAAGAAAGAAAGAAACTATTGGCAGGTACAGTATGCAAGTGTAAAGGTGGAAAGGTTGAGAGAAAGAAAGAAAGAAAGAAAGAAAGAAAGAAAGAAACTATTGGCAGGTATAGTATGCAAGTGTAAAGGTGGAAAGGTGGAAAGAAAGAAAGAAAGAAAGAAAGAAAGAAACAATTGGCAGATGTCCTAGTAAAGAGAAAGAAAAAAAAGAAAGAAAGAAAGAAAGAAACTATTGGGATATGTACAAGTGGAAAGAAAGAAAGAAAGAAAGAAAGAAAGAAAGAAAGAAAGAAAGAAAGAAAGAGAAAGAAAGAAAGAAACAATTGGCAGATGTCCTAGTGAAGAGAAAGAAAAAAAAGAAAGAAAGAAAGAAAGAAAGAAAGAAAGGCCAAGTAAAAAGAAAGAGATCAACATGGAGTTGCGATGAAAGGAAAAGTGAGAATTTTTTCATCTCAATCACAAGTAAAGCAGGCTTTTTTTCACACACACACACACACACACACACACACACACACACAATCAGTTAAGTCTTTAAACAACAAACCATATTCTTCTCTTTTTTATTACTTGCATTGGAATGTGAATTATTTTCTTGCCATTGTTTTAAATCCCGTTCTTTACTAACGCTAACAAAAAGGAAGATAGAAGCAGAGAGGGAAAGAGGGAGGGATGGAAGGAGGGAGGGGCTGCATGAGATTCAGTTACCATGGAAACACCAGGGAACAATTTCCATCGCCCGAGCTGTGTTTGATAGAGATGTAGGTATGTATGGAAGAAGCGGGAACAGTCGAGAGAAAGGCGGAAAAAAGAGAAAAAAGGAGGAGACCATTATCGTGGTAAGAGGAGTGCAGAGGCGTAAATAAAGGCACTAAACGAGGCTGGTGGCTTAGCGCCGCTCGTTCAGTGGGTCTAGAAACCCGGAACAGCCAGACATGGCCACGTTTTCTCTCTGAGGCCGGTGGAAGCTATCGAACGCCTCCTCGCGTCTCTTTTTCCTCCTCCTACTACTCTCCGTCGTCTAGAACAGCACAAAGGCTAAGCACAATGTGCAGAAAGCGTTCATCTCAGTGCTCGTGGGTTTTCTTCTATTCACAGCCCTCCGCAGGGCCACTGCAAGCACCGTCTGTTTGCCTCGACACTTCAGTCCACGCTGACCGCCTTTATCAAACCCGGCATGTCGTCCGTGCACAGAGCAAAAGAAGCTGCTGCATGGCCAAAGAGTCTCTCGAAGTCGCCAGATGATGTCAAATGACTTTATAGGCATTCAGGCTGCTGAAGTTTTATCACAATAGAAAAAAAATGGATTTGATCTAACGTTAAAAAAAGAAATCGTCTTTGGCAATTCAATTCAATTTTATTTATATAGCGCTTTTAACAATGGTCATTGTCTCAAACCAGCTTCACAAAATGAAAAGAAAAGTCACAACAACGTAAACTATTTACAAAATTTTACAAAAATATTTTTATATTATATCAAGAATGCAGACACTTTATTACTGTTAATATCACAAAGAAGAGAATTAAAATAAACTGACGTGATTGGTTGTTGGAAACAATGGTGATCGGTGATAAGTTCCTTCCTGATTCACAAATTATAAATAAATGTAAAAATTGTAACAGTTAATATTATGTTACAGGATCTGGCAACCCCAGAAAATCCAGCTGAACACTTTCATTTAAAAAGAAAAAAGCAGGCATAAAACTAGCAGTAAGGCTGCTTTGATTTTAAGGCGTAGTTTCCTGAAGTACACATTTTCTGTGTAATCCTATATAAAGGTGTTACAGGAGCAATGGAATCAGGTTTAAAAAGAGATAGAAAGAAAGGAAGAATCAGAGACCTTACTGTCTGCTCACACTGTGCGATGAAGAAACCGGCTGGCAGATTGCCTCCGAGCGTAATAACAGAATCATAACAGATATCGGAAGAATGAAAGCAGTCGGACGCCCCCGAGGAGGAGATCGGATTCTCAAAGGGACGCTACCCCTGACGGCATGAGGAGCAGATTTCTACATTCTGACTCAGAGTGTAACAGTATCACAGTGTGACGGCATTAGAAATGTAAAAAAAATAAAAACCAACTCATTATTCGATACGTCATCATTTTCACTCGGAAGGTTCTCAAAGACTTGCAGAATAACTTCATGATCCTACTTAACTTGTGGATTCTTTAAATGCTCTGAGAGAAACCCGACAACAAAGTCTTTTCCCTGTCAGAAAAAGCTCCGTTTATAAACGTTTAATCCTTTGTCTATCCAAAAAAACAGAAAAAGAAAAAAAAACCTGTCAATAAACCTTTTCAGGGTTGCATGTTGGAGTGTTGCTGAAACGGTTCTGTTTCTATACAAAATAAAATTTTAAAACAGATATTATTACTCTAATATCACTGCTTACTGTTAAAACAGCTGAAGTGATGGATCTGCCTTTATTCCTTCTTCTGGACCTCAACAAATACAACCGGTTAACTGCTTGCCGTCCTCCAGAGCAAAACCCCCAGCACATTTTTGCCAAAATCGGACCCATTGTTTGAAATGAATGAGCGCTCGCACAAATATGGCGTGTTTTAACCCAGATGGCACGAGCAAAAACGTGTCGATGTGCGCATGCATGCTGTTTCAGAGGACAGACACGTCCACATTAGAGACAGATTTATGAAAAGTCATTTGTTATTATGAACAGAACCCTTCATGACAAGCAAATCTCATCTTCTGAATAAAAAAAAAAAATCTGAATTGAACAACATGGCTTGTATTGTGCCAGAAAATGTGCTAAGAAGAAGTTTTAGAAGATAAAAGTTCTCCAAGATGGTTCTTCAATGTCCTAATGGTTCTTGTTGAGTGTCTACAACTTATGGAACATGTGAGAGGACATATTCTTTCTTTCCCCCCTTTCTTTCCTTCTTTCTTTCTCTTCACTTGAACACCTGCCTATACTTGCTTTATCGTTCTCCATTGACTTTTTTTTATAATCATCTCACATCTGTTCAAACAGCAAAGTGATAAGATATAAACAGAGACACGATAAATAAATCTGACATGATAAAAGTACATACAGTATGTTGTTTATTAAAGGGCACTTCGGTTACTTCGTTGTGGCACCTTTTAATAATTTCACCAAAACAAAAAACAAAAAAACGAGAAAGGACGCACCATAGAGCAAATCTTAAACCTAAAAATCACGCCGATTTCTTCGAGATGGTGCAGGGTGGATCGAGTGATACATCATGCCAGAACAAACATCACACAGAAACAACCACAGAAAACAAAATAAGCGCTATAATGAATGAACAGACCTTCATTCAGTGCTCAGAGTTCTACACGCTGAAGCACAGGTTCTTATCACGCTGACGGATACTGGCAGGACTCGATGAGTACCGCGTGCCACGAGGTCTGCACTGTGAAGGCATCCAGAGAAGCTACAGCCCATATTCCTCACACTGATATCTCAGGACACAAAGCAAGCAACCACTTTTATTTATTTCTATTTTTTTTCTTCAACAAACTTCTAATTTCACCCGGCTTTCCATAATAATTAGATTTATTAGATTTCCATAATAATTCCTCAGTGTTTCTTTATAAAGTATGGAAAATGTGATGGTTGAAACCAATACTATGAATTATTTACGTATTAATTACGAGAATTATTCATAGAAGCATTTCGAATTGGATTAAATTATGCGAATGGGGCAACAGACGGGTAAAAAAAAGTCCTGGACGTGTTCTTGAATAGGCTGGTTAACGGTAATCTCTCTAGATTGAGTTTTTTCCCCCTAAAAAGCATGTAATATTACTGCGGCTAAAGAAAAAGGAGAAAATGTTTCTTGTATTGCATTAATTAAAGTACCTGCGGGATGAAGAACCCTGTAACTTATGTCTTTTAAAGTGCTTCAGTGAAAAGCGAAGGTTCCCCCCTGGTCCATTCCTTTGGATGTGTGGATGATTAAACCTTTTTGTAGTTCTTTAAGTGAATTACAGCTAATTACAAATTACAAATAACATGTTACTCTTAAACAATCTACGTGATATCCAGTTTTTATCTCAATTGGTTGCAAGCGAAACAGATTTATGAAGCTGAAACTGCATGTGTAACCAAAGAACCCACCAAGAACCTCACTCACTCACTCACTCACCACTTTATCCTATCCCAGGACACTTAGGACAAGAGGCGAGGTGCACCCTGGACAGGGTGCCAATCCATCGTATGGCACAAACACAGACATGCTCAATCACACACTATGTGCAATTTAGGAACGCAAATTAGCCTAATCTGTAGGACTTTGGGGGTAAACCAGAGTACCCGGAGGAAACTCACCGAGCATGGGGAGAACATGCAAACTCCATGCACACAGACTCGAGGTGGGAATTAAACATGGACCCTGGAGGTGCGAGGCTACAGTGCCAAGCCACAGTGATGCCCCCACCAAGAACCCTTTTCTATAGAGTTCTCCAAAACGACGGAAATATTCTTACAAAATTAAGTTTTATCTGAAAGTCTTTCAGTTTCTTCTTCAAGAAAACGCTTACGTGTTTAATGTGAAAACCAACAACTTTAAGAAATGATACTATGTGTTCTAGAATCAATGTATAGAACCTCCTGAAGAGCACTTTGAACAATTTAAAAGGTACTGTACTGTACAGGGGTGCTTTACAATGGTCCTTTAAAAGTCTACAGGGTTACTGATTTGCAAACTACCTATGATGTGGAAAACAAATAGCAGCCCTTATTCACTTGGAAAGCGTTCTCATGGGAAAAAGAAAAGGTTCAAACTAGCTCCCAAAGAACCCATAAGAAACCCTGAGTATTTTTTTAAAAAGTGTATGCTAAAACACCTTTGTAGGGAAGAAAATCACCGCCTGATGCAATATTATCATGATATCTAGGTGACAATTTGGTTTGTTTTGTGATTCTGCTAGTATCATGATTTTATAAATATCCCGATTAGATTTTTATTTTTATTTTTTTCATATTTTGTTGCTATTCCAAGCCAAATTATAAAATAATTTGCTCCTACAACACATAATGCACGCATGCTAGGATTATAGAGGAACTGCAACATTTTACCACTTTAAATACAAGCCTATGTAAATTTTAAATTCATTTTTAAAAAGTCAATGTGGTGATACATAAATTGCGATTCAAACAAACCGTGATACATACAGCATCCTGAATTGACATAATTCCGCCGCCTCTAGTTCTTTGTATCATTTTTAAGTGTGCCGATAGGAAAATAAATTTTTTCTTCAAAAATCTAGCACTTCATACCCTGTATACTTTTTCTTGGGAAAAACTAGAACGCTTAAGGGTTTTCTGGTTTCCCTGCCAAATCTCTTACTTTCTATGTGAAACCTAATAACAAAGTGTTCTTCTGTCAGTAAACCCTTTAAGCAATGTACAACTTGAAGAACCTGTGAAGAACTCCTTTTTAAGGGGGTTTTGTGTTTAAAGTGTTCTAGCCTTCCATCTGTGCTGTTTATCTCTCCAAAGACTTCTTCAAGTCCTACTCCAAGGAGAACCCACAATGGTTTGCCGATCAGAAAAGGTCCCAAGTAGACATACAGTATAACCCATCCACCAAATAACATTGAGCACATTAGAACATTAATTACCACATATTGGATTAGTCTACATATTTATTTTCACTCTGATCTGCTTAAAAGGAGAAATGTTGGGTAAAAAATGTTTTTAAAAAGGATGTTTGTACATATTAAGATTTTTAAAGTCGCCTCTAATCACTCTCCAGAGCAAGACGAATCTAAAAATCACAACTATACCCTGAAAACGTTCTCTGATCATATGAGAAAACATTTTTTATTACACAGCTTTAGCTTGCAAAACATTTTCAGTGCCCGTTCTGAACAGGATTGTAAAGCTGAGTGTGTTAATTCTTCTTCTAACATCTCAGCACCATCTTTACTCCGCTCCTTTTGTTCGGGTCTATTTCTCACACAATGGGGCATAGCATAGAAAATATCGGCATCATCATTTTTCATTCTGCAACCTTACAAAAGACAGAGTGAATAAAGAAAAAAAACTGCAGGTTGTGCATACGAGCACTCTCCATCAGACCATCACATTTTTGTAGGCAGCATGTGTATAATTTGGAGCTTTCTTAATGTCAGGCCTAATGAGAGACTTCCAACGCAGATGCGCTTCCTAAAGTGCCTCGAGAGGATGCGTGACATCTATAATCTACAAAAAACGACTTCCTGTTGCCCTGTGTGAGCAGCAACACTGCCATGTGATTGCGAGATGTGACGCAAGAGCCAGCTGACGAAGCCGATGAGAGAGGTGTAGGCCTGCTAAATTAGTCCAGGAGCTAAACCTAGCGCTCAGAAGATGTGTGAGTGTGAACTGAAGCATTGCGAAACAATTTATGGCATCGCAGAGGTGCTTTGACACGTCTGATCTGGGCACAAACGTGTCAGTGAAGTCATTCTGAAAACTGGAAATATACTAAAGGGTAAAATCAGGACAGAGTAGTAGCTCACGTCTTGGCCATAAACCAAACAAGAAAAAAAAGAGACATCAAACTTTTCCAAAAAAATGAGAGATCCAACTTTTTCAACCGAAACAATGTGGCAAATCTGATCATATTCAGGACAAATAATAATTTCAAGTGGGTTATTTTTTAATGGGAAGAAGAAGGGAGCCACAGTGCAACAATGTGTCAGGACAACAAAGCAACAGTGCAACAATGTGTTAGGACAACAAAGCAACAATGTGTTAGGACAACAAAGCAACAATGTGTTACAGTAGGACAACAAAGCAACAGTACAACAAAGTGTCAAAAAAGCAAAAAATCTAAGTGACAGGACAACAAAGCAACAGTGCAGCAAAATTTAGGGACAACAAAACAACTATGCAACAATGTGTCACTACAACAAAAAAGAGCACAGCCGTACTGTATGTCAGGACAAAGAACAGTGCGACAAAGTATCAGGACAAAAACGCAACAGTGCAATAAAGTGTCAGGACAACAAATAAACAGTGTAACAAAGTGTCAGGACAAAAAAGCTACAGTGAAACAATGTGTCAGGACAAGAAAAAATCGAAGTGTCAGGACAACAAAGCAATAGAGCAACAAAATTTAGGGACAACAAAACAACTAAGTAAGTTGTTAGCGTGACAAATTCAGTCTAATAGAATGATTCCTCTGACTGATCTTATGCCTAAACACAAGTTCAGTTCCTACCTGTTCCTATTTAAATAGTCGCTACACACCCTTAAGAGACACAATCCACATTCAACACTCGTCACTCGCTCGTGTGAATGAAGGATAAGAATGAGGTGAAGAGAAAGCTATGTACTGTATGTAAGACAGAGTAATCTTTGTATTTTATGATTAGTACTGCTCATGCTTCTGCTCATGTTTACTGAGTCTTGCCTTTTCTTGACAGCATAACTTCCTCTCCAATCAAATAAATGAACTCTTTATGAGCTATTTCCTTCACAACGTAAAATTAAACTAACAAGCTGGGTACAAACCAGCGCCTATAAACACACTTGAGGTGAAGAGGTTATCTGAGACGTATTCAAAGCTCCCACATGATTCTGCCCTTCATCAACACACACACACACACACACAACACACGCTGCTCCTGAGCAATCACTGTCAAGAGTGTCACCTTCACATGTTTTTGTTTCAGAAAATGACCTTTTTTTCTCTGCTTCTTTCATCTAAGGCAGTGCCTTTTCACCAGTGCACCGGCTCGACCAATCTCTCCAGATTATCCTGCATTCACATCATCAACTAACCATGGTAGCTTTAACAAAGAACGAGCTGTTTAACTGTAGATATGAACCAGACATTGCAGAGGGGAAAGTTCACAAGCGTTAGCTTACTTGTGACCTGACTGCATGCACGAAAACAATGACGCCTTTGTTCCTGATGCAGCCATTCAGAAGTGAAGATTAGTTACTTCTTGGAGAAATTCGCAAAAACAACAGTGAGCACAGCGACGGTAGAGAGACTGCAAAATGAAACCACGTGTATTAAGTTGTAAGAAAGGAAAGCCTGTGAAGGGAAAACGGCCGCTGCATCCGAATCAGAAATCTGTCGGGAAGTGTCAATGTTATGACGAGTGACGGCTCAACCGCGCCGTTTCTAAACCGAGGAAACCCACGATTAAAACTAAATACGGAAGTGACTTAGTTGCTTGTTTATAATGTTATTACTCTATTTTTTTATTTAGATATCTAACAAATAATCCTAAATATAATATGGAAACAACAAGAATGCTGCCCAATACAATAAAATAAATAAATGCGTGAAAAACACTAAATTGGTATTACTGCACAGAGGAAAAACAGCACTGTAAGGTTCTAGGTACTGATAAGAACATAAAGTACATAGTAATTAGATAAAGGACTAACCCTAACCAGCTGAAAGTGATAGGAGATAGTTCATTTTCTGTTTGTGCGCAATACAGACAAGCAACAACGCAACAGGCCACTAAATCAGTGAAGACACGCTATGTGACAAAACATCAGCATGAAAACACAACAGCACAGCGCAACATGTGTATTGTCAAACATCATGACAAAGTGACATTGCAACAAAACAACAGCATGTCGAAGCAACAGCAGGACAAAGCAACAGTGCAACAAAGCAACAGCATGTCGAAGCAACAGTGCAACAAAGCAACAGCAT
>JAQMYL010000016.1:4944295-4962163 GCA_030014365.1 Clarias pachynema | reverse complement strand
GTTGTAGAATGTAGAAAATAAATCACTAAACAAAAACAAAGACATTTGCAAGTGACCCCAAACTTTTGAACGGTAGTTTATATACACTTCATTTCTGATTTGAAAAGATTAGTTTTCTGTGTACATACAGACATGGGGGGAAAAACGGATTTGTGTCACTTCAACACGGTGAACCTGAGCCGATTTTCCACCTCATAGAGCGGCCATGACAGCCCTAATGGTTAAATAAATAAACACACACAAAGTCGATTTGTTTGAAGGAGAGTTAGTTTATAGAAATAGCGTGGCACATAGTTGGCGTCTAAGCAGAGATCCTGTCATGGAGAGCAATATGCCACTCTTAAAAACAAAATAGAAATTTAAAACAATGACTTCTTTGCAATAAGCATGTCATTACTTCAGGCTCTTACAAAAACAGTAAAAATAAAAATATATAATTTATTTAGTAACTTTCTCCCCATTGGCACCCATTTAACAGGAGAGAAGGAAGGACGAGGAAAAGTGAAAGAAATCGAGTTTGTCGTTTACGGCGATGTTATTTCAGGCCCTCTCCCACTTTTCCACTGTGGCCTTGTTGGCTTTCCCATTACTGACCACTTTAGCAGGCAGCAGTGTGCCACATGGGACCTGGTCATGATTCTGAGAGAGTCCAGACCTCTGCTGTGAGAACGAAACGAAACGCAAAGAAATAAAGAACGAATGAAAAAAAAAATGCATGAGACAGACAGAAAGATCCAAAGAAACTGTAAGTGAGAACAAAAGAGGAAAATGTCCATAACTGAAATGCACTGACTCACTGACAAAGAGAGACATAAACAGAGAGGAAATGAGTGTCTGACTGTGTACAGGCGTGTATACAGTAAGTGTGTGCGTAATGGGCGTTGTTCCAGTGCCTCCTCGGGTCTGGCTTCTGTTTGTATAGAACTATTCATGCCCTTATTAGGCTCAGTGTCACAGACAGAAAGTTCAGCGCTCACACTGGTGGCAACATAACAACACAACAGCTGGAAAAGTTTACTTTACAGCTTTATATTTAGAGCATTTAAATATCTTAAAGGTGGCATCAGCAATTTTTTATGTTCCCAAGGGCATGCCTTTAAAAGGCTTAAAAGGAATCCACATCCCCGAGAAACTCATAAAATTTCCAGTGTATATGTGCATATGTATATGCATGAACATGCAAAAGTGACATGCCTCCCCACGTCCTTCTGCATTCCTAAATATTGCTAACATGAGCTTCTACCAAACTACTAGTAAGCTGGTTATGGCTATGACCTCACACTTCCCAGGATGAGGGTTCGGTTCCTGCCTTTGGTCAGTGTGTGTGGAGTTTGCATGTTCTCTCCATGCTTGGTTTCCTCTGGGCACTCCGGTTTCCTCCCACAGTTCAAATACATGCAGAGTAGGCTAATTGGTGTTACCAAATTGTCTGTAGTCTGTGAGTAGGAGTGGGAGTGGGACTGTGTGCTTGAGCCCTGTGATGGATTGGCACCCTGTCCAGGGTGTACTCCGCCTTGTGCCCCAAGTACCCTGGGATAGGCTTCAGACCCCATAGGACTCTGTACAGGATAAACGCTATAGCAGTTCTGCATGTTCAGTTTTTGCATCCAAGTTCATTATCTAATCTTGGATGAAATCTTGTGAGGGCCATGACAAACTCAGCTCATATTTAGCCATGGCACATAATCAATTTTATAAAGGAAAAAAATACACATATTAAAAATAAAGTGGACAGGATAAAACCTCACTTCAAAGTTTTTCTTTCATTTTTGTGCCTGAAAGAGTAAATAGGAACCAATTCCAGATAGGAACTAAGCTAAATTGATGAGTGGGGAGCTGAAGAAATGGAGAGCCATACAGTACATGTCATCGGACTGGTCTGAGGAATCATTAGAGCCATCTGTTTGAATTTATCAGAACTAATTTGCATAGACTTGAGAAAACGGTCACACTCTCACTGAATTTGCGGCTCCGTGTTGTATCATCACCTACCTTTTTTTCACATTTGAACTTACCAGAGTGTGGTATTATTCTAAATAATTAGTGTATCTACACCTCCTCTGGTTCACATACAGTAATTGTAGTCAATGAGAGTGCATATCTTTTAAAATGCATGATTTTATGAATAATGAAGCTGTGTATCGTAAGCAGACTGTCAATTTGATTCAATTACATTTTGGGATTTTATTTATTATTATCTGATTTGTCTAAACAGCTGTATTTCTTCTTAAACTATTAAAAACTATTAAAAGTATCTAATAAGAATTTAAAAGCTGTGCATCTTGTAGTGCTGCACAATTCATTTCATCGTCAAATAATCAAAATCGTCATATAGTGTAATTATTTTTAGGCTGCAATCTATTACAGATAATATCCATATAGTCTCATATATAAGACATATAGTCTTACATATAATATTTTTTATTAATAATTTAAAGTTCATAAATAAATATTGGCAAACATCCTCCTAATGAGATAATTTATTCAATTATTTTGTGTTAGCCTGGTGTTCCGTTTGAAAACAAAATGGTAAAATAATTTGAACATAGTTTAAATAACTATGTAAATTAACTATTAATTAACTATTAATTAAATATCTCAGTTTAAATCGCAATCACAGTAAGTGTCCAATTATGTGTTTTATCATTTTTTTTATCAAATTGTCCAGCCCTATTAACTTGTTTCTTGTATGTCACATAACCTTTTTTTCTGTCCAGCTTCTGCTCCACACTCCAGTCCAGCAGGGGGTAGTATTGCACCAACCGCTCAATAGAAGAAGTGACATTCTCACAAAACATTTACAGAAATCTGCATTTTCTTTATATTGTTAAGGAATAAGTCCATTTTAGATCACTTTAACATTAGGAAGTTTACCGAAATCATTTGAAAAGTCTGATTCAACCTGAATCAAGAATTTGTTCATCGATTCAGTCAACTTAATCAACCACCAAAAGATTGATTAAACTGTATAATAAATTCAATTGCACAGGTCTAATGAAGGAGATAAATAACAATGCATTTTTTTTTTTTATCAGTAAGAATGTTACTTTAAATAAATGAACACAGATCCAGTATTGGCTGTGTGCTATATTTCCAAACAGCCAGCTTCATGCTAAGTTCTGCATCGTTACATCGTTTGTGGTTTTAATGGCCTGACTCTGTAGATTAAACAGTAATGTGTGTACATGTAAAGGGAATGTAGCATAAGTGCCAGGGGCTCCTGTGAGGTTTCGATTAAAAATGTATGCACTACATCCCAGCAGGGGCCGGTTTACCACCGCGTGAAGTGTGCATTTAGAGGATCCGCCGTGTGCCGCGGTACAGAGTGATCCACGTTAATGAGAGGGCTGAAACATGTTTTTGAAGTAAGCTTTCGGGTATGACGTGCAGGTGCTCAAACACAGAAGAAGGTCTGGTTTAACAATGTGGAACAACCATAACCACAAGAACAACAACAACACATTACACTTGAGTAAGCAAACACTTCATGCATATGATCAACCCTTTTTTTCTTTTTTTAAAATCATGTCCAAAATATGATACAATTTGATATGAAACTTTTCTAAAAGATAATTTTCTGGGTAAAATCAGTGTAACACTATAGAAATCCCAGAAAATAGCTTTTAATGAAGTCCTGACTAAGACGCTCTTCCCCAAGTTCTTAATTGCGGCTATAAAAGAGCGAGAAAGCACTGACGGCTGGCTCACAAGAAGTCGTATAATCAATAAATTATATCCTGCAGAGGCTTTAAACTGAATTTACAGCATAGTTGTAGAAAAAATATTACACACAATCCACAGAACAACACAATCCTAATGTTTAACAGCAGCCATACAATCTATCATGCAAATATTTACAGATATTAATGTTTATGACGCACACACACACACACACACACACACACATTAAGCGCTCGTACAGCTGCATGCACTGTGTCTCCAACAAGCCACAGCTGATCCCTGTTTCTATGAAGTTAGGGGAAAAAAATGTTTGCATTTGCACAGAACGAGTCCAGCCAGTTTTTTTTTTTTGAAGCACAAGCCCTGAGGGACAGGGAGGAGGCTCAGGTTCAGTCAAACACCACACATTACTCAGGCCCATCCCAAACGAGGCCTCCTCAATGAAGACAGCTCCATCGGCAGGAGCTCGGGAAAGGAAATCGAAGCCACTTCTTAAGAGTCTTCCAATTATCCTTGGACACAGAGGTGTGCAGAGTGCACTCTGAAGAGATTCTGTGAGAGCTTGCAGTACAAACGGTTTTACAGCTCTGTGGCTGAATGGGTGGTGAAGTAACACTTTGAAAGTTTGAGAGAGCTGACGGATTTGAAAGCCTCGCTACAATGTCTGTCAACACAACCGGTCTGAGATGGGTTGGAATATGCTTTCAGCTTGAGTCATTCAGACGGTTTGGTCGTGTCTCTTTCAGTGCCAGATTAATTAACGACTAACGGCTTATCTAAAATACACCTATTAAAACAAACGTTCATTGTCTGACTTAAGCCATGCTGTGTCTTTGGGGTGTTACAGTTTGAAATTAAAATGGTATGATAACCTAGCTTATGAAAAGCAATTTGAAAACGTTTGAATACAAAGTGATGGAAATGAATAGAAAACCTTCTGGAGTTGTGGATTTGTTATATACTGTCTTGTACTGTTAGTCAATCTTTAAACATTTACAGTAGTTATATATAATAAAGACAAAACAAAATTAGTTAAAAATCTAGAAATATACAGAAAGGTCCCACAGTTTGAGAAATCGGTATATCCGTATTAATTTATTTATTTATTATTTGTCTCATATTCTCAATAACACTTACTGTATCCTGTACAGCTTCATGCGAAACCTGGAGCCTATTCGAGGGGACTAACAAGGCAGGATACTGTACACCCTGGACAGGTGTCAATCCATTGCAGGACACAAGCACACACACATAAACATACACTCGCACACACACGTCTTTAGACTGTGGGGCGAGGCTGGAGCTCTCGGAGGAATCCCACCAAGCACGGGGAGAACATGCACACAGAGCCATGGCACGAATCAAACCCTCAGCCCTGGAGGTACAGGGCCACAGTGCTAAGCACTAAACCAGCCTATTGGCTACACAAGTTTGTGCAAAAACTCATGATTCATTTTGGATCAAGTCCTTCAGCATGCTATCTGATTATATACGTTAACAGAATGAGGAAAACCTGACCGGTTGTATAAAGCAAGTAAAATGGTCAATATCTCACATTTTGGTCCTACAAATAATGCAGAAATATAATATATTTTCCAGATTTTCCAGACATGGGGAGAACATAGAAAACTCCACCCAGACAGTAAGGTTGCAATCCCATCTGCTAAAACCACATGCACCGGTACTTCCCGAAGGACTGCACTATGCAGGTGTAAGACTGTTGTGCACTTAATATAGTTTCGATAGATCAGGCTCCGTGCTGGTCCTTCCGATGGTGGCTAAATCAACAGCACCACATAAACACCAACACAAACATCAACACAGCAACTCACAGATCACATGTCTGTGCACACATCTCTTCCTAGAATTGGCAGGGCACTTAAATGCATTCCTTGGGCAACCAGAAAGGCAGAAGATGAAAAACCAAAAGTGTTGTTGCTGAGAAGGGAGAGATGGAGGTTAAAAAGCTCCCAGCTTTCCGAATGTGCTGACTCATTGCAATCACGCTGAGAGCTGCAGCTCACCAGAACATCCTGCCTCTACCATCTCATTTACTATCATTCAGAACACTTAAAGCTGGCATCCTGACCAGGATATTTAACAAACAATGTTGTTATCAAGGACAAGTTTTGAGTACCATAACTAACCCCAAATACAGGAATGGCAGAAGTGACTGCAGTGTAGGATGACACTTTGTGCAGGATTTGCCTGCTTTTAGATAAACGGACCGTGCTGGGATCTCAGAAATGTTTGTACTTGACTTAGTATAGAGCCCTGAGGGACACCTTGAATAGCAGATATCAAAACAAATTTGTGTTTGTTGATGAGGTATCCTAAAGCAGTTTCCCTCAGAGTGTTTGTACATAAGGACTAGAACACTCACTTTTGTTTGCTCTATCAGATAAATGTTCATGGTTTTACACTTCATTCACCAAATAATTTCATCACAAGCCCTGATTTCTTGTGAACACCTATCAAATGTGTTCTCATTCTATAGTTTATGTATATGAGCTGTTTAGGCTTTTAAGATATTTGTAAATACAGTAGATACGTTGTATATAGCATGTATGTGTCACAACTAAAAAATTTAATATTATTTGATTATTTGATTTCAGTTTACATTAACTTTTGCAGGAACAAATATCTCAGTGTATGTACCAGTTAATACTGACTGATTTGCCTGATTACACAGCGTTAAGTTCTGTTCTTTGTTTTGACTTCTGCTGTAATTTTAAGCTCTGGTGCTTTGGCACCTTAATTCCCCTCAGCGCTTGCTCGGGTGTCTATGACACCCTGGGGCGAACTCCTTTTCAGCGGCAAAAAATAAAATTAAAATAAAAACCTTTTGCCTTAACTCAGTTAGGAACGTGAAACTGCATATGAAATTATATCCAATGATCTGTAAGCTAGTAACAACAGCAAGCCAAGTGAAAAATAAGTGTTATACTCACCTATTTTACAACATACATAATATTATACTCAAAAAAAGGATAACATAGTTGCATACATTTAATTTTTGTTCCTTCCTCCTCGTCTTTCCTTTTTTTTTTCTAAACTGGCCACCTAAATCCTTGACACTCCCAATTAGAAGTCAAGACTAAATCAGCCTCAGGCGTGTGTGGACTGGTGATTTATTATCCTTAACAACTTCACACAAACAGAAGAATGCAATATTCCTGTGAAACTGTACTGTGTAATATATAATCACTGCGTTATTCAGGAGCATTTCATAGTGTGAGTGATTTTACTATTTGTGCCAAGTTTGATGTGTGCTTTTTTCCTGCCCCCAAGGGCCCCATCACCACCACCACCACCACCACCACCATCACGCCATGTACTCGGACATCCCATTAGCCTCCTCCCTCCCCCTTTTATACTTCTAAGTGAGAAACTTTCCCAGTCAGTCCACTGCTTCGCTCACAAACTAGAACCATGGCATGACGTGCAAACAAGCCATAGGAAACCAATCGTGCAAATGTTATCATCGTTCAGAACCTTCGTTTTTTTCTTTTCTTTTTTTGTGTCAAGAAGCCGCCCTGGGTCGTCAGTCATGACCAAGGAGATGCGTGTTTTCTGTTCTCTGGTTTGGTAGAGAACATGACAGAAGGCTGACGCAGAGGAGTTTTTTTCCTTCTGTTCACTGACACATCACTGTCTCTTAGGAGTCTAACCAGTAATATTTCTCTCCCACGGATTTCACTCAACTGATTCTCAGTAAATATGCAACAAAGAGCGGCCCATATCAGTTCAATACAGAACAGGTCTATTAGTTTCCAATTATGAAACGCTTCCGTATTCTACAGGACAGTTGGCAACCCCTGAATACCTGATACTCGCATCACCTAATGTCACCCCCCCCCCCACCCCCCACCCATTGGGGCAAACGTGAACAGAAAGAATGATCATTCACACTAAAGAGAAATGATTGGATCAAGTGTTTCCATGTCTAATATTTACCTCAAAAATGGTCATCAAATGTTTGATCGGCTTAGACAGTTCCGATTGGGTGTTTACATGATGGATTTTTATTCTCATCAGGCTGTTATTCCCATTCTTAGTTGAATGTTATGGTCCAATTTAACAGAATTCTTGACTGTTACAATCTTTTTCCATAAATGCCAAATAAATGTCTCCACGCAGAATATTTCACCATATAAACGATTAGACATCTTTTTCACCTGGTTCTGTACTACAAAACAACACATTACAAAGTGCATTAATATAAATGTCAGAACTGACATTCAAGAAAATCACGCAACATTTTCTGACCAATTGGATTCAAGAATGCAACAGCTCTTAGCAAAAAGCAAGGCAAGGGCTAGAGACCGCACCTTGGAGAACGAAAGCAGCCAAAACACTGCAGGAGGGTCAGCCAAGAGGACACACTGAGTCACGCTAGAAAATGGTTTGTTTAGAGAACGAGACCGGGATAAAGAGCTTCCTCTCCTTCATGTCCTCTCTCCCTGCACTATGAATAAAACAGATAGATAAAGACACTGATAACTGACTTACTGTACACTCTAGGTTTCCTGACTGACCAGGTCCAGGCTAATTGCTTTTGGCGCTTAGATGTCACGAAGTATGTTGTTGGCATTTTAATACAGGATGTGTGCAAAGGTTTGTGGGTCCACATAATCCGCTGAAGACGTAGCGTTGTGAATAGATCTGTAATACCAGTGATGATGTCACTAAAGCGCCGGTGCTCATTACCACCTACTCAACCCTCTTAAAATAACCATGGCAACAGAGTAGCCCCCATGTCCCATAATCAGCGGTGCTTGTTCTAAAGCAGACTGCACACCGACGGCAGGCTAGGATGAGCTCTGAAAGGGTGAATGTATGCGTTCGGATCTTAAAAGGCGCACTTTCTCTAGAATTAAAGCGCCGGAGGAATCCATTCATGTAAGGAAATGAAGATTCGCTCATCAGGCAGCTGCAGGGGGGCCTTATGACACAACCCTATCCTCATGACATTGATGTAACTACTGTACATTATATAATCATAGGCCATGACTATGAATTCTACAACTGCAGTGCTGTATATAATGGAGCGTATTACAAAAACTGGAACAATCGCTCAAAACGAAAGCTCAGTCAGTCAACATTTAGTGATGCACAAAGACAGGAGCAGATAGACTCGTTCCTTATCTCTCTATCTCTTCATCCCCTATTCTTTGTGAGAATGGATTTTATTCTCTGTGATGATTTCTGCACTGGACATGACCGCTTTTGCCTTTGGCTAGATAAAACGGAAAGCTTGGGAACATTCCATAAAGAGTGAGCGGGACCACCGGCTTTAGCTCACTCCACACAAACACACATTCACTCACACACACATTTCTCTTCACTCTCATTCACCAGCATTACGGAAACAGGACAACAAGCCCCAAAAGGCACTCGGGTAATGATCGTAACATTTGCAGACCTCTAATGTGCTCTAATGTGCAAACAAGAGACAAGACTCGAGAGTAGCGCTGATGGAGCAGAGCTTCTAGAAAAGTGCTAGGACTCGTTCTCGCCGCCTTTCAAATACCAGGAACTGCTGCCTCGCTGATTTGAGTTGCAAATAAATGCTGTGTTGCAAATTGATCTGCAGGTCTCTCTCTCATACACACACACACACACACACACACACATACACACACACAAATATCAGCCTCTAACCCTGCCACACCTCCCACACCTTGAATGAACACACACAAACGCTCACAGTTTCAGACTTCCACAGGGATCACAACTAGCTCTGCTAACTATTTTAAGCTAGCAGGATGTTTTTTGAAATTTTACACTGTGAATAAAACATTTATTGCGAGCAGCCATCATTGTTAGCTTCCCAATATTAACCTGTAAAACACTACAAGTCTTTGCAGAGATGGGGGTCTGTTTTAGCGATTGCTTTTGCTAAGCATTGTACATTGCTGAGTCTCACACAAAATAATACATTTTATTTAAATCCATTACACCAATGTCTAAAAATAACTAGAATTTTTTTGTGTTGCATAACTATTCACCCCTTGACATAGTTCTGATAATAGTCTATATTTCCATTTTTTTTTTAAAAGCTTGGTTTTTTTTCTCATCAAGCCGTAGTTGAAACGTGTCCAGAACCATCTATAGCTTTTTCATTTTTTTTATGACACTGTTTGTTTAGATACAGCATGACTTCTATTAGTAACTGATAGCAGAACTAATTCACACGTTCACATACTCAGACAATTACAATGTACTTAATTGGAACAAATTTTGAAAATTATGTATGTTTTTGTTTTTGCTTTAGTTTCGTTATGGGAACTATGGGCTATTTTGTGTATATTCATAACACATAATGCCAATTCAGTCCATTTCACGTCTAGATTTTGACAATTTAAAAATGTGGGAAAGTTCATGGGGGGTGAATATTTATGCAAAGCACTGTAATATCAGATTCCTATGTAATTATACAGTATTTACAAAACTGTAAATAAGAATCTGATAAATTATTATGGTTTTATAGTGTAAAAATGCCTGTACTTGGTGAAGCATAATCAATACCCTCTCATTACACCATATGTATGGGGGCTTTCAAGTCAAACTGGGATTTGTGATAGAATTTCTGGTGAATGACATAAAACCGATTGACATTTACATAAGCCTTCAAGCACAGTACGGTGATGGTGCAAACATTTTAAAGGAGGCCGTACGTCCGTGAATGACGATCCCGGCCGAGGCGGATGGGAGCCCAGTGCAGTCGTTTCCATAAACATTCAGCAAGTGGAACATCAGATCCTTGAAAATCAATGGCTAACCTGTCACCAACTTGCAAAAGAAACACATCTGTCGGTGAGAACCTTACACGCACTCATTCACCTGCACCACATGCACATTACAGGAACTTATCTGGGAGTTGCCACATTCCCCATACAGTCCTGGCCTCATTCCACGCAATTTCCACAAGTTTGATCCATTAAAGGAGTTCCTGGGAGGCCAGGCAATTCAACCATGACTCTGGCATACTGAAAACTTTCTGCCTTGATGGTATGGAAGCACTAATGAAATTGGGGATTATATAGAGAAATAAAGGGGGTATTCTGTTATGCTGCACAATCAAAGTCGCAGTTTGACTTGACTGCTGTTGTATTTTTCAAATAACTACAGTAAATGTTTTAAATCTGTTTTCCTAAAAATGTGTTTGGGTTTTGTTTTTGTTTTTTAATTTGTTGGTATGGCTCAAATAAGACACAGATATAGACATTATTATAAACAAGGTGATTATATATAAGGTATTATAGCAGACCACCTCAGCCTTGAAAATAAATTAAACTTTGTTTTAATAGGAGAAACATAGCAAGGTAAAGGGGAAAAAAAGACAGAAGCAGTCATTAAAACAGCATGTGAAAGTACTTTCCCAAATCCAAGTGTGGCCAAAACAGATAACAGGCAGCCCGAACCCAAGAACTGATTAACACCTACAGTAACTAAATAGGGAAGGCTGATGAATAATTAAATGAATAAATATGTGTGTAAGCGCTGTCTGCTTTCCTCATACAATAGAATTTATTTGAGAGGGAAAACACAAAAGAAAAGCGACGTCAGTTTTTAGTGGGGTAAAAATAAATAAATAAATAAATCCCATAGTGTAGCTGCTCTGACACAAAACTGAGAAAAATAAAACAGCATGAGGACTGAAAAAAAAACAAAGAAGACACACTGGTTCTTCCCAGTGTGTGTACAGTATGTGTGTGTGTGTGTGTGTGTGTGTGTGTGTGGACAGGTCTGAACACATCCCTACAGGCTGTGGGAATCCAGAAACATGCATGACTGGAGGTTCTGGCTTGGTGACATGTGATGTTCTTCTGCAACACACTAAAATAAATTTTAATAGAGGTTTAATCACAATGGGAACGAGAGTCAACACCCTGTTCACTAAAACCAGACGGAATGTTTTCCAGTGCGAACGTCGACCTGAGTGATTGTCCCTCCCTCCCTCGAGGTGTTTGTTAAAGCGGAACAGTAAGAGCGAGCATGAGACTGTGTGTTTAGGTGGGTGTGTGTGTACGTGTGTGAGTGTGTGTATGTGGCAGTTCAGTGATGTAAACATTACAGTATGTTTATATGCTAAGGCTCGGCTCCTTTCCTTTTTTAAGCTCTTAAATATCTTTCAAGCATTTTTATTTGCCTAGGCTTTTTTTTTGCCAAGCTTTTAATAAAAGATATGTTTTCGTTTTTTTATTTCTTCTTTTTTTTTTTTTTCAACCTTATTGCTCAGAGAGAAAAGGGAATGAAACGACAAAAATTAAACACATTGCAGCAAAGGAGATTATTCAGATTGCACTTTGGATGGTGTAATTTGAAGATTATTTTACTTTGTCACACTGTATCAGTATCATCTTGCCTGAATTCTATAACACATGGCATAATAACGTGTTATACAAGTATGTTTTTATGATTATTATTATTATTATTATTATATCATCAAGATCCTCAAAAAAGGGACCTCAAATAAAAGAAAATGGTTAACAAACAAGCTCTTTGAGGTTGCTGTTGAGGCTGTTACATAAACAACCAATCGTATCTTCAGGCACTTTGCAGCGTCTCACAGTAAAACGTTTGTTCTCATTTCTCTAATTGAATTTAACGTACAGTATCAGCCAAAAGTTTGGACGCACATTGTCTACTGTAATTTCATGGTCTTTCCTGATTTTTATTTCTTTCTACATTGTAAAACAATGCTAAAGGCATCCCAAATATGCATTAATCTTCTTTGAACAGTTGATATTGAGATGTATCTGCTACTCATCCTCTGTAAAGCCTTCATAACGCCTCTAATCTGAGGTGCTGTTTGTTAGTTGGTGATTTCTGAGGCTGGTACTGTAACTCTAAATGAACTTCTCCTCTGCAGCAGAGGTGAGTTTTGGTCTTGCTTTCCTGGGAAGGTCTTCATGAGAGCCAGTGTTATCATGGTGCTTGATGGGTTTTGCACATGCACTTGACAATACTGTTATTGCAAGAACTGTTCCAGAACAGCTGACCTCCATGTCTAAAAATAACAACCGAGTGTTGTTGTTGATACTTCATTACCCAATGCCATACTGTATGTTATTTCATAGTTTTGAAAAAAAAATCCAGCATTGTTCTGGAATGTAGAAAAATAAATCCAATATTGTGTCCAAACCTTTGACTGGTAATGTACATCATTCATATACAGTATGCACATACATACACACATTGAAAAAAATGAAAGAAAACAAAAGAAATGCCAAAGTTTAATTTGTTCTCCTGGTCAGCCTTTTTAACAGGAGAATAGAGTGTTATGGAACATTTAACTGTATATAATTTTAAAGCATTTCTACTATATTTGTAGGCCTTAAAACTCAAAGCATTTTAGCCTTTTCGCATTACTATATTTTAAGGAGTATATAGGAGTTAGGATTTTGCCATATAGAGTGACATATCCTTTTTTCAGCACAACCTAGGCAACATGATGAATAAAATTTTACTTCATCTTAACCAAAACTATACAAACATAACTGAGCAAAATGTTACAAATGGGTCACATATACAAAAAATTAACACAGATACATGTGTTGATTGTTTTGCTTTGATCATCAAAAACAATAATAATAGTAATGCAAGCAAGGTGAGTTCTACACTTTTACAATGTCATTCCCATATTCCGGAAGTGGTGACTAACTTTGGTTCTACCTGAAATATCAGAAAACCAGAACGCACAGTTCCAAGGTATTGCAAATTTGCTCATTTGAAGAAGGTGATCGTGTGATCAGTGATGTTCTAAATCGATCAGTATGTTTGATTGATAGCCTTAACAGCTTACGCCTAAAATTGTGTTTCACAAATCACATGATGTTAAAGCCGAGAAATGATGATATTTAATGAAAAAAAAAATCATAGACAAGGTACTTATGGCGCTTTTATATCTTTATTGCTATTGTGGCCAAACAGCTGGACGGAGACGTTTTCCAGCTGGTGAGGGGGGAAAAAAAAAGAATCAATTCTCTGCAGGCTGGGATCTCTGAATAACCTCACATCAGCTTCAGCTACATTCATCTCCAAGAGGTAAGATGAAAGACGGAAAAGATCAAAAAGCGGTGATGAGGTTTTCAGCACCTACTGACCCACAGCCACAGGGTTTGTCCAAACTCATACAGATTATATTAAAAAACATGATTTCTTCCTCCTCACAACACTCCAGTGGTGCTTTTAGGGCAGGATATATTTGAAAATGTCATTTGGACATTATAATGTGACTGGAGCTGACTGCATATCATTCTATGATTGGCTCCTGACAGTCATGTGATCCCAAGCTACGTCCCTGAGTTCATCCCAAGGAAAGTATCAATTTAATAGGATTGGCATAAAACAGAGGCGTTATCCGTATTCACTGTGACTGGTGAGCATAGGAAATTTACCACATGACCTCCTACACACTTTTAAAGCTCGGTGAGAATTCATAATCAGAAAAACGTCAAAGAGATGCAAGAACATCTGTTTATTAATGCTTGATCTGATTAGCCAATCAAATGACAGCATCATAATGCAGGCACATATTGTGCGTTTTTTAATTTGATAATTTTTATCAAATATTATCATAATAGGGATTTTCATACAACATTCTCATAAACTAAAGTTTAAACAGAATAGTGCAAAAAACAAAAGATATCCACTAAGTGGTAGTTCCATCCATCCATTTAGGAACCTCTGTAGTCCAACTAGGGACCGTGGAGGCCAATGGTGACTTCCAAAATGCCTTGCTGATAACAGAGGAAGACATCAAACTGATATGAGCTCACATAAGCAATCTGTACAACCATGATGAGCAGAAAAGCATCTCGGAATACACAACCCTGAGGCTAATAAGCTACAACAGCATTTAATGTAACTCTGTGGTTAAGATGTAACACTACGGATCTATTGATGCATCTAGGACTGCTGATGGGATATGGCTCTCAAGGTCCAGGATTGGCCAGCTCTGTACTTAAAGTTCCTCCCTCATGTTGTCTCATGAAGTTTTTCTTTGTCACTCTCAGGCTTTCTTATTACCAATGACGCTGGATCGAAAAAACAAACAAAGCCAATCAGACGGTTCATGTTTTTTTATTATGTCCACATACGGCTTATTTCAAACCTCCTCCATGTGATATCATTTTTTTTGCTCCAAAAGTCATTTGTGTTTTTTAAGTCCACATGTAAATGAATCTAACCTTCAAAAACAAAGCTAAACAACAACACCACTGCGATCAAAGCTACAGAACGAGCAATCATTTTTCAAACATGCCTTTAGCTTCACTATGAGATGGTGAAATGCAAAGCACCAGAGTTGTCAGCTTTTTTTCAGTTTACTGAACTGAGATTAGTGAATTAAGCAACACCTGTTTCGTTTTGCACCCTTCTGTAATTTCACGACACCCTTATCGCTCCTTATCGCAGTGTACCATGCAGAACAAAAACAAGCTGATAATTGCCTGCGTGCCGAATTGTGCATAAACTTTCTCGAGGCTGGTTTAAATGCAATCAGAGAGGGGAACTTCAAGACTACATCAGAACAGACACTGTTACAGGTGGATTTTGGGGTGTTATTTCACTGAAACCTTGGATTGATCATCTGAAGATATTAAGCATTCCAAAGAGTCAGACTTTCTTGTATTTTAATGTAGACTTGAGGAATAGTTCTCCAGACTTCCTGAAGGACTTTCTGGCTCTCATTTTCAGTCCAGTTTCTGGACCTGAGCAGTTTCAGCTGAATGTTTTTTGTTCGTTAAGCTACAAAGTGACTTCTGAATCATTCTAGTCACGTCCACACATAGCCGGGTATTTTTAAAAACAGAGATTTTTCTCTCTGTCTGAAGGGTCTGTGTCGTCAGCGTTTTGTACAGTATGTAGCAGCAGTGAGCTTAGTAGTACATTCAGGCACCTCTGTTCATTAACATTATGTGTAACTGCGCGTATGTACACGCATGTAAAAAGTCCAGTACATAACATTAACATAGTCACTAGTTTACTGTACGTAAGTCCAATATTGCACAAAATATCCTTATAGACAAAGCTGACGTCAAATCAAGGAGAGTAGCACACAGACAATTACATCATCGGCACAAGGTGACGTTACAACAAGCCAAAATCTCTGTTTCCCTTGTCCACACAACACCACTCACAAAATCTTCACTTTGGACGGAGTTTTCCAAAAGCTCCGTTTTCAATGACCAAAACTGCGTTTGCGTGTGGACGAAAGGCAAAAACCGCAGAGAAAAATCTCTGTTTTTAAAAATACCCGGCTATGTGTGGACATGAGCTTAAGGCATGAAAGAGTGCGGAACAGGTGCAGATGAAGACAGATGATCAAGCCGGTGATTAGTATATTAGTGATGCTGAATTCCGAGTGGTTGGAACAGATGAGAGGGGAAATGAGGTTGCTGCTGAGGTTGTTACATAAATTGAGGTTGTTTTTAAATTGTACCTTTAGCACTTTGCAGCCTGTCACAGTAAATAATTTTCTTCCATATCTTTCATTTAATCGCCATCATTTATCCAGTGTAATTAGTATATTTTTTATAGATTTATATTTTAATTCTCTTTAATTTTGTAACTTTTGTAGATTTGTTATTTTTTTAATTGAAACCTCTATCTTCACGTTAATTATACTTTCCAGTCAATTTGAATTTGATTTTTATTTCATTTAAATTCATCTGAAGAAATAAGAGGGGAAGCTCAAGACTTTTGCACTGTACTATATATATATATATGTATAGCATTAATACATTTTGTCAGCTTCAATTTCAACTCAAAGTTCTTGCATTTTAATACTGGTTGTCTTAATGAAATGCTAAATAAACAACTATGATGTAAATATAAATGATATATACAACTAATGATGATGTCACACTGTTACAACAGTACATTGGGTAACTAATTCAGTCTAAAGTTTGTACACATGTCAATCTTGACTGCAGTAGCAGGAAGTTATTTAGATTTTTCTGACAGATAGACACTGTCAGTACTAACACAACGCAGGGAAATGTGATCTTTATTAATTCTGCTGTAGAAAAGCAAACAAGCTTTTTAGATGTGCGCAGAGTAACAAAAAGACGATAAAGATTATTAGTTAATTCAAAATATATATTTTTTAAAACTTTCCTAAGTTTCCTACATTTTTCTGTCAAAACCTAAAGCCAAAAACAAGCAAAGTAACAACAATAAAGCATAACGATTCCAATCATGGAAGTTAAGTGGAAATAGTAAGAAAAATAAGGTAAAGTTTGTGGTGTCGGGGGGCGTGGCCAAGGGCCGCTCCTCTGTGAAGGGAACGAGAGTCAGGTAAAAGTGAAAGGACATACATGTGAGGTAAATGTGATTAATGAGTGTGTTGTTGTGAACTGAGAAATAATAATGAAAGAGATAGGGTGCATGAGAGAGAGAGAGAGAGAGAGAGAGAGAGAGAGAGAGAGATCTGAAACTGTCATCTGTGTGCACACGTGTGTTCCATGATTCACTTGAAAAAAGAAAGGCTGACTGAGGAGAACAGGAAATAAAGAGAGTCCACAACAAAACACAGACAACAATTAGCCACGTTCACTCTGGTGTGTGACCTTTAACATTTACATGATTCTCGCTCGCATCACAGAGGAGCGGCGCTTGACCACGCCCCACCATCAGCCCTATTTTCAAGATGCTAGTCGTTGTTTTTATCCCAGTTAAGACTGATATGTTCTCACACTTAGAAGGTTTACAGTCGTAAAGGTGTTGTCATCTCGCTATTGAGTCAGCGTGAAAAACACACATCATGATGTCACCAACTCAATATGTGAGCAAGCTTGTTTAGAATTTGGAATGAGCTCTTGGTCAAATCGGTAACGACGATGACGTAGAGAAGGACAATTTTAAGCATCTGTGTTACAAGCAGATCACTGTGCTAGCCTGTTTAATTATTGACACAAAGAATATAAAGGATTTATACATATTACTTGTCTAGTTATTGATTTCTAATGAATTAAAGTCAATAATAAGCATTTTATGATTAAGATTGTTCCAGATCTTTAGAGGTACCAAGCTAGTAGACAATATTATGTACTGTAGAGCAGTGTTTTTCAACCACTGTGCCGCGGTACACTAGTGTGCAGTGAGAGATCGTCAGGTGTGCCGTGGGAAATTATTCAATTTCACCTAATTGGAAAATATGAAATATGAAAGATCAAA
>JAQMYL010000016.1:4916046-4926631 GCA_030014365.1 Clarias pachynema | reverse complement strand
AACAGGACACCGCTGCAGGCCACGCAATAAAGAATATACATTATACAGAGAGAGAGAGAGAGAGAGAGAGAGAGAGAGAGAGAGGGAGAGAGAGAGAATTCATTGCACTCTTCACATGAGTCTCTCACCTCCCCTATAACTGGTGACAGGTGGCCTTGTGCATTCACTAGGAACCTGAAATCCCAGTGGAGTCTCTCTCTCTCTCTGTCTCTCTCTCACACACACACACACACACACACACCTCACACCATGCCCGCTCCGTCTTTCTTTCCAGCAACCTCGATATTCCCGGTAGTGCTACTCCTCCATTTTGGCCTGCGCCGTCTTGTCTCATCTCCATTTTGGATGTAGCAGAGCAAGAAAAGTCTTGGCCAACTGCAGGGCACGGGCACAGAAAAGCCTTTACCAACACACACATTGCTGTCTTTATCCTCAACACACTGAGGCATTGATCATGGTGCCATGTGGCATCGCTGCACAATTCAGCACATTGCTCCACCATGACATTGTTTATTTAAAAAAAAAACAAAAAAAAACACAGTCGTGAATTAAGAGTCATATTTAATATTCATACAGTAGATCGGATTGCACTTAGGTTATTCAAGGTGGCACAGAGTGACTTTTGCCTTAGAAAAACATGCAAAGCACAAAAATATAGAGATTAGAGAAAATCAATGGTAAGGATTGTCTCAGATAACAAATCATGAGAGTGGTTTTGTTTTGTCAGAGTAGGGTTTAATAAATTCTGCTTCTTCTGAGATCAATATATTCTTGCTTTTTAAATCCTAAAATCTTATTATAACTAATGAATTACTGTTACTGTTGCAAATCATTGCAAACTTCTAACATACTTCATGAAACCCTGAGGTTTACACCTTTATCGGTAAGCTTTGTATGTGTAGCGGTTAATAACAGTATGCTAACTACTTATCTAGTTACCTAACTAGTTCCTGCAGGTTTTTCCAGTTCACTGTATCTTTCTTTCATTTGTAAATCATTTGTATAAAAGCATGATCCGTGCAATGTTAGGCTTTGAAAATTATTCAAATATTTGCTGTTTCCTGCAGTCAGAGCAGTGACATTAATCCGCAAACACATATTCTTCTCAACAAAGTCTTCTCCATATGTCCTTATTATCAAAGCCGTAATCTTTGTCCTGTTTCTCTTATTGTTTGTCACGTCATAAAGCCGGATGTAGCAGACACATTGTCACTCGTGCCTCTTCTTCCTCTTCCTCTATCGCTTAATTTACATTTCTCTCAACATAACAACGAGCTCATGTGAGTTTTGTTAAAATTTCATATTCGATTGGTCAAAATATAATGATTAATTTTTATACACCAGCATCTCTGAAATTCAAATCACAGGTTTATATTAACGTGCTCACAGACGACTCACCAGGTAATCTAAGCCTAATAATAAATAGCTTAAAAACAACACAAAAAAACTAAGGAGTCTCCAGTGTCAGCACTTAGCAATTGAATTTGCAGAATAGGATTTAGGAATTGAGTTTCATTACGTTCGCAACAACGTGTTTTCCCTAAGTTTTATTAACATTATTTATTTTCTACTTCACTTGTCCTGTACATGGTCACGGGACATCTAAAGCCTATCCCAGGAGACCTGGGGCACTAGGCAGGGTACACCCTGGGAAATTAGAAGATGGTAGAGTGAAAAGGCTGTTCATTGCTCATATAATTCATTCATTAATTCCATTAATTCATCTTCTGTAATGTTGTCCTGTACAGAGTCTTAGGGACTTAAAGCCTATCCCAGGAGACTTTGGGCACCAGACAGAGTACACCCAGATTCCGGTGCCAATCCATCACAGGGCACACAACTCTCGTTCACACACTCCAGACAATTTAGGAATGTCAATTAGTCTAATATGCACATTTTGTTTTCTTTACATACTTTTTTCTTCTGTGTTTAGTATTTCAGGTGCATTATTTAAGTTGCATTGTAGTGAATGATGGTGGGGAAGAAATGCAATCTCCCTTATCAGTGTTAAATTATACACCAAAGCTGACACCACGTCTCATAAATCTGCATATGATGCAATGCTGTTTACAGTAGTGTTGTGACTTGATAAACAATGCCATCGCCGCACCGTCCCAGCATCCCTCCACAGTGTGACATTCCTACACTGTAATGGCCCTACATCATCCATCAACATGGCTGCTGTTCTTCTGCAGTGCTGTCTATTATCTCCTTCAGAGAGATAAAGCCATGACTGTGACTTCATTGTGCTCTTCTCTATAACACTCCACTTTGAACCAGGCATAAATGGGAATCAATAGACGGCTTGAACGACCAGCATCATTGATCCTATAGCGCAGAGGCTGAATATTGAGCGTGTCCCGGGCATTTAGTGAGGATGTGGGATGAAAAGTGATTCGCACTATCTTGCTATTTAATATTCTGCTGTTGTTTAGTGGCACCTGGAGCACTACAGAAATCCGTTTCTGGTACCGGGTAATGGCTGTTTAATGAGCCACGTGGAGATGGATTGCAGGAAATGTCTCTACTGCCATCTGGTGGTGAGTTAATGCTTTTACACCACATGTCACCTTGGTACAATGAGGTGCAACAGCTGCAGCTACAGCTTGCCTGTTAGATCAAAAAGAAATAATAAATAATAAGCAAGGCACCATACAGAGACTGGTCTTCTTCCAAGGTTTAAAAAAAATCACCATGCTTGTGAAACTGGCATATTCTTTTTTACATTTCATTATGAATTATTTTCCATCCATCTATCTAGTAACCTCTGTTGTCCAACTAGGATCCGTGTAGGCCAATGGTGATTATCTTTGTATTTATTGACATTTTGCGACCATGGTGGGACCTCTGGTCAACATGCAGACATTCATTCACACATGCATTCAAACACTACAGACATCTTGGGAAGGCCTTTTAGCCTAATCTGAATATCCTTTGGGAGGAAACCGGAGCAACCGGAGGAAACCCACCAGGCACTGGTTGAGCATGCAAACTCCATGAGGCGGGAATCAAACCCAGACCATGGAGGTGCGAAGCAACAGTGCTAACCACTACGCCACCATGAATTATTTTAAACTGAAATAATTATCATTTCATTGTTACAATTATGATTAATAGTTTGTTTCCTTTCATAACATTAAGCTACAGTAACCTTAAAAGACAGAATTTTACTTAACAATGTTCTGTGATTCTAACAGTGCTATGAAAAGCCTAAACCTATTATGAGAAATTGACTTTTGAGTAATTTTTTTAGACACTCAGATGTTTCCAGTCTGTGTAAACACTCAAAACATGAAAAAAAAATTCTTGCTGTTTGGTTTTCTTTACCCATTTTTGCATTGGCTGAAGCTTAAACAAGCGAATCAGATTCCACCCTATTGTGATTTTATATAAGCCAACTAAGAGTTGGGCTCAATGCTCAGCCCTGCCCAGCTCTATTCTCTGGACACCATTTTTAAGAGCTATGGTAAATAAGGCTAGGAGGTACCATCTAACTGCTATTCAATAACCTAGCCTTCTTGAGCTCAAGGACTAGGACTATAAGAAGGAGCTGAGTTAGCTGTTAGCAGCTAGTCGCTAATCCCTAGCTATGGCTAAAGACCTTTTTCAGCTCATGTTGTTTAACATTTATATCACTAAATGTTGAGGATTTCACATAAGCTAGTGAGCGCTGTGGCGTAGTGGTTAGCAAAGTGACCCGCCTCAGGTCTGTATGCATAGAGTTTGCATGTTCTCCCCATGCTTGGTGGGCTTCCTCCTGGAACTCTAGTTTCCTCCCACAGTCCAAACACAGGCAGATAAGGCTAATTTGTGTTTCCAAATTGCCCTTACCGAGTGATGGCATGTGCTTGTGTGCTCTGTAATAGATTGGCGCCCCATCCAGTGTGTACCCTGCGTAGTGCCCCAAGTCCGCTGGGATAAGCTCCAGGCCAACCATGACCCTGGGAGGTGTGAAATTCTTCATACGAGGTGGGAAATGCTTGATAAGGTCCTATACATACACATTTCTGTTTACTGTCTTCTGATTGGCTAATAAAATGGATTCGGGGAAACTGATTTACATTACATTTATGGAATTTGGCAGACAATCCAGAGTGACTTGGATTTTTTATTGCATTGTATGTCTGGGCAGTTGAGGGTAGAGATGTCTTAAACACTCAAGGATGTCTTATATATTGAGCTACACCTGCCCCCAGTTAAAGCTACAGACACTGAAACAGCACATTTGGAAAAGGAGTGAAACAGAAAGAAACTCAAGTATTCCAAAATGCAGAATCTGAGTTGTATTTCAGCTGAAAAATTAACAGAGACATTTCAGAGACCTCTGTGGTGTACCTGTATATACTGTGTATTCAAGTAAATCATTGGTGGCTCAGTGGTAGGCCACTGGTGTTGTGTCTGAGCCAATACCCTACACAAAGCCATTGGAGTTGCAGGGCACCCTTAGGGTTGGTCCCAAGCCCAGATAAACATGGGACTTTGCATCAGAAAAGATATCTGGCATAAACCCTGTTCCAAAAATGAGGGGATGATCTACTGTGGCCCACTGTAATTGGAGCGGCCAAAATAAGAATAACAACAATAACACCATGTATATACCTTTAAAAATCCTGAAGACTGCCTCCTTTTGGTGGAATCACAACACTGCTCGTCACACCACCATTAAAGTGAAGCATGGTGGCGAAAGCGTCTAGTTTATACTAATACAATAATGACCTTTACGTTGATTTTACTCGAATTCAACATAATTTTTTTAGACAAAAATTCAATTCACAGTCCATATCATTTCCTGGTTGTAACATTATGAAACACATCAGGAACACTAAGAGCTCTGACTCTAATAAATAAATATACATGGATTATATTTGATGTGAAGTTTGAAAGGGTTGTGTTTAAAAAAATTAAGCTGTGCTGTGGACACGAGTGGATCAGTTTTGATAGAGAAATTAGAACAATTTGAAGTGTATTAATGTTGTCATAACTAAAGATCCGAGTCGTAATCTCTTTACATGAACTCTTGTGTCTTTACCACACCCATTTTTACACTTTTGATTGTTGGAATGTGGCTTTTCTTTTCTTGCGCAATATCAGCTGTTTGTATGTAGTTTGTTTGCACATGTGTTCTAATACCAGGATTTCAACACTACAAATGTCTAATGGCAGGATTTCGAGTGTAGGGAAAAACAAGCCTTTTAATATAGAGTGTTCTGCAAGTGGTTACTTGGTAGGAACAAGAGGGCTTTAACAGAACAATCTCTTGCTGTTGAATTAGCTGCCTTGTTTCACTTCCCTCTTTTACTCAAGCTCGGGAGCTGCTCCTTTCCTGACAAACAGAGAAGCGGAGACAGAGAGCGAAGGTGTTACGGCAACGCTGCAAGGTACAGCATATCTGCAGGCAAACCTTTTTAGTATTATTATTATTATTATTATTATTATATACAGGTTTGAGTCATGAAATTTCTATGTACTGTTATAAATGAATTTTGCTTGTATCTACAGTGAAATTGAACAATTGTGAAATTGTATATATAGGAATTTGCTACATTTAAAGGAAACCACTTAACCACTTGTAATGTATATAAATAAAGTTTGGACTTCGGTAGTGATGCTTTGAAAAGGAAATCATACGTTTTTGATCAATGTTCTAGCAGCCATCATGACAAGGATACAAACAACTCACAGGTCATGCCCATGACTCATTCATAGATTTGTTTAATCAAGTCCGGGCGTAATTTAATTCAGGATATGATCCTAGTCATGTGGGCTCTTAACAGACACACAGCTCTTTCACAATAAATCAAGGCAAATTATTTCAAACATCACTAAAGAAGGACCATATTAAACATCACATGGCATGTGGGAATGATTTGTACAAAAGTCTTGGATGACATCTAATTTTTTCATATTTTGCCTCCAAATAACCAGACTTTCTTCTATGTTCAATCTAGTTCCTGAAGTTTTTTAATTGTATATTTAGACACTTTGCAGCCTGCCGCAGTAAAGTATTCATCTTTAATTTAATCTATATCATTTAATTTTATTTAATATGAGGAAATGGCAGGAGACTCAAGACCTTTGCAAAACACAGTACACATACACAGTCTGTTCAATAATGTAAACGAATAAACTGTAGAACCAAGTTCATTTGTCTGTGAAAAGTTCATTGTTCTCGGAAGTGGCATTGAAATATACAAGGAAGTTCACGAATTTCCTCTTAATCACAGGCTGACATGGATAATGTAACTTTAAAAAATACACTTAAATGTCTTGCTAAATCTGTGATTGATATTGAAGCAATTGTAAGACATAAGCAACCTTTTTTCAACTTTGGTAATTTGTCATTATTCATAATGCTGAATATTTACACTGCCAAATAGCTGAATGATTGAAAGGCTTGTAATTCTGTAAAAAAATCAATTGCAGTAACATTTGCCCAACATTTTGACCTATTTCACTATGCACACACACACACACAGCTGAGGACAAAACAATGAAAGAAATTATCGAATATTTCAAGTTATTAAAATTGGGTCTAAATACCAGCCTGGAATGCAATACAGTATAGTGCTCCTTAAAAGCAATTTTAATATTTGTTTTTATATCATCACAGGATAAAGGAATGCCTGTGTGTGTGTGTGTGTGTGTGTGTGTGTGTGTGTGTGTGTGTGTGTGTGTGTGTGTGTGTGTGTGTTATCAAGCGTGATAAAATTATTGACAGCATGAGACAACGCGATCCTTTGTGAGAGTGTCAGCCTTCCAAAAAAACACAAAAGGTTTAGAGACTTAACAGATTATGTGTTGCGTGTGTGTGTGTCTCAGGTCAGACTGAACATGGTGTCTCTGTGGTGTGTGTTAGCTCTGCTAACCTTTCTCTCTCCGGAGGCTTCAGGAACTAACCCCGGAGTTAAAGTGAGACTAACTGAAAAGGGGCTTGAGTATGGTGAGTACTGCGCTGTAGAGAAATATGAATAGTTCATAAAGCCAACAGAAATACAGTAATATATACACTATATGTATAATAGTCTATATGTGAGAAGCATCAAGATCTTAATAAAATCACTCTAATGGCATTCAGGAATTTTAGGCTGACCTAGTACAGCTGCATTATTATAAATATACAGATGTGATTTCTCACTTCATTTTTGTGCAGTTTTATACAAGAGACGTTCAAGTCAAATCGGGACTTGTGATGAACTTTCTCATGATTAAAGACGTAAAAGCAATTGACATTTACAGAAGGCTTTTACACAGGCAGAACACATTTGAACGGTGGAAACATTTCAAAAAAGGTCGTACATCTGTAAATGACGATCCCAGCCGAGGTGGCTCGGAGCCCACTGCAGTCATTCCAGTGAACATTCAGCAAGTGGAACGCCTGATCCTTAAAAATCGATGGATAACTATTCACCAACTAGTGGAAGAAACACATCTGCTTACATAAACTTGGCTGGGAGTTATTGCCACATCCCCTGTATGGACTATATGACCTCGCTCCAAGCCATTTTCACATGTTTGAGCCATTAAAGGAGTTCCTGGGAGGCCAGTGCTTCAGACATGAACCAGGCAGTATGTTCCCTTTCAAAAGCTACACTCGATGCTGCGTGAAAACGCTATGGGAACATCTTTTCGTGTTGCCGGTTATGAAGCATGTGTGTATCAAACACGCCAAATTTTGGCATATATAACCTCGGTCAGGTGATGTCGTCTGATGAAGCGCACCTGCAGGTTATAAATAGGAGTGAACCGGAAACATTCCTCAGATCTTTTTGTCTTCAGCACGTATTGTGTTTGCGTGTGTGTGTCTAAGCAAAAAATAAAAAGACCAGCATTTACTCACTGATAATATGGCTGAGTTTCGTGCTAGATGTGTACCTCCAAGTGACAGACCTCTTTCGGAGGGCGATCTCCACGAGTATTGCCTCCAATGTTTGGGTGAAAATCACGCTCTCCTTGGGCTTCAAGGAGACTGCGAGCACTGTGACCTACTCCCCATAAAAATGCTTTGCGCACGCCTCGCTTTCTTTAAGAGAAACCACGAGCCACAGCGCATTCCTGGGGCTCACGTGCGGATCTGGAAGAAGCGCATGAGACGGAGTTTCCCCTCCTTTCTCTAGCGCTCTCACCGGATCGGGAAGTTTCTCCGTCCGCCTCGCAAGCGTGACAATGCAGACTTTCATCTGCCTTGCTGGGAAAAGCTTTCCAAGCAGCAGGTCTGCTAAAAGACCTGAGCACTGGCGGCACTGTGGATGATGGGGCGTTTTTGGAACTACGCCGAGCCACAGACCTGTCTCTCCGCGCAACCAAGCAGACGGCCCATGCTATCGGCCGTTCTATGGCCTCTCTGGTTTCCGCGGAGAGGCACCTGTGGCTAAACCTTACGGGCATCAAGGATAAGGATCGTGCGTTCCTCCTTGATGCCCCCATCTCGCCCTCTGGCCTGTTTGGCGACGCTGTTAATTCCATCACCACCAGGTTTAGGGAGGCGAGATTATACGAACAGGCCTTTGGAAAATTTCTTCCCCGCCGTGCTCAAGAATCGGGACTGTCGGCCACCAGGTCCAAGGCGCAAAAAGAAAGTGTGAGCAGCCGCGCACCCCCTCGTAAAGACTGGGGACCGGCTTGCCGCCCTTCACAAACCGCCCCAACAAGGTTGGACCGGCGCACTGTTTTCTTCACAAAGAAGAAGCCCTGAGGCTCCCCCCGGGGAGGGGTGCGTAGAATTCCTTTTATGAACAAAGTGCCCTCCCTGGCACCCTCAGGAGGTCGGTGTTCATGCTCCGCCGCCACTGGTGTTTCGGGCAACACCGGTCTCCAACATGAGGTTAGCTTTTCGGTCAGTCCCTGCTGTAGTCCAGGATGCTCCCCCCGTCTACCCGAAGTGCTAGAACCCGTGCCCCTTTCGGAGAAATTGACAGCGTGGAAGCTACTGCCAGGTATATCTCCTTGGGTATTAAGGACTGTAGAGAAAGGCTACAGGATCCAGTTCGCACATCGCTCTCCGCGTTTCAACTGCGTGGTCTCCACTTCCGTGAAACCGGAAAGGGCGCATTTGCTGACTCTAGAATTGCAGACGTTGCTGAAAAAAGGGGCCATAGAACATGTTCCCCTGCCAGACATAGAGTCAGGCTACTACAATCGTTTTTTCTTGGTTCCCAAGAGAGACGGGGGGCTGCGTCCGATTTTAGATCTTCGCAGGCTGAACCGCTATCTCAAAAAGTACAGGTTCAAAATGTTGACTGTCAAAATCATTGTTTCACAAATCCAACCAAGGGATTAGTTTGTGACAATAGATCTAAAGGACGCATATTTTCACATCAAAATATTGCCACAACACAGGAAGTTCCTGAGGTTCGCTTTCGGGGGCGAAGCTTACCAGTATCGGGTTCTTCCATTTGGTCTAGCTCTCTCACCCCGCACATATACAAAATGCATGGATGCAGTCCTGGCTCCCTTGCGACTCCGGGGCATCCGTATTCTGAATTACATAGACGACTGGCTGATCCTGGCCCAGTCCCACGAGCTAGCGCTTCGACATCGGGATGTCGTCCTAGCTCATCTCCGTTCTTGAGACTCAACGCCACGAAAAGCGTGCTCTTTCCGGCTCAGAGGACATACTTGGGTGTCACATGGGATTCGATCACTATGCAGGCACAGCTGTCTCCCGCTCGTGTCGAATCCATTCTCAACACCCTAAAAGAGATCAAGCTAGACCAGAGAGTGACTGTTCGTCACTTTCAGAGATCTTTAGGCCTCATGGCAGCTGCATCCACGGTGATACCTTTGGGTCTTCTGCACATGAGAGCGTTTCAGTTGTGGCTGAGAGCCAGGGGTTTTCACTCAAGGGCCAATCCCCGAAGGCAAATAAGGGCCAAGGGCTTCGTACCCTTTCTATGTGGTTCAGACCCCGGTTTCTGACCTTGGGTCCCACTCTAGGCCTGTCTTGTCGTCGCAAAATGCTAACGACAGACGCTTCCTTTACGGGCTGGGGTGCGGTTTTAGATGGCCGTCCAGCCCAAGGGAGCTGGAGAGGCCATCTTCTCGCATGACACATCAATTGCCTCGAAATGATGGCACTATTTTTGGCCCTAAAACACTTCCTCCAGCAGTTGAGAGGCTACCATGTCCTAGTGCGGGTGGACCACACAACGGTAGTCTCATACATAAATCGCCAGGGTGGACTGTGCTCGCGCCGCTTGAACAAGTTAGCGCACCAGGTTCTACTCATCCTGCCTAGACTTTTCCCCTGGGCTAGTCAAAGCTATTCTACATCCTCACCTGAACTATCTTCCAAAAGTTCCATTCTCAACCATGCACCTCTCGTTCTCGAAGCATTCTGTCCTCCGCCTTTTACAGCTCCGGAGCAGGAAAGAATTCACTTACTGTATCCAGTACGTGCTCTTCAGATTTACGTCCACCGCACTAGCCAGTGGCGTACGTCAGAGCAGCTTTTTATATGCTATGTGGGCCGCAACCGGGGGGCGGCCGCTACTACACAAACGCTGTCACATTGGGTGAGAGATGCTATTGCTCTAGCCTATGAGGCGCGTGGTCACACTTCGCCTCTAGGTATCAGGGCTCATTCGAC
>JAQMYL010000016.1:4863899-4878544 GCA_030014365.1 Clarias pachynema | reverse complement strand
CTTGCGCTGCAGAATTGTGGGTAATCGTCTCCCCTGCTGGGTCTTAGTGTGCGTCTCTTACTGGTATAATCAACATCCGTGAGAGCGTGTACTGTTTACTGTAACCACGTGTGTGAGAAACATTTTATTTTATTAAGCGCGCGTGTACTGTTTCTTATAACACACGTGTGCGCGCGTGTAAAGCAAAAGAAAGTCTCATTAGAGGTTAAAAATCCATTTTCTCCCTCTCTGTCGTTATGTGTATGCATTATGTGTGTGCGTTATGTGTGTGCGCGCGCATAATTTGACACGGTGTCAAATTACGCGCATGCACACATAACGACAGGCTGACTCTTACTTTAGCCTGCGCGCATAAACAAACACTTATCTGTCGGGATTTATTTTTACTTTTTTTAAAGGTAAAGTGTAAAGGGTAATTGTTTTTATGTATTTATTTTTTTGGGGCTGTGGAACGAATAATTCGAGTTTCCATTATTTCTTATGGGACAATTTACATTGATTCACGACTGTTTTGGAATATGAGCCCGCTTCCGGGAACGAATTATGCTCGTAATCCAAGGTTTCACTGTACATGTATGCAAGGCCAAGACAATAACGGTATCACTCATCATTTCTATGAATATTCTTTTTGTTGTGTGCTTGTATAGTAAATCAATCTTTAAAGTCACATCACTGTCCAAATACTTATGGACCTGACTGTGTAAAGCTACACATTCCGATCTGATAATGTAAGATACTAAAACAAACTGGTGTGTCCACACTTTTGACTGGTAGTGAGTGCCTTTTCTTTTTTTTTTTTAACTGCCAACAAAACAGAAGCACTCCGTTAACACTGAATATGATCATACTTTTAATTCATGGCTACATTTTTATATATCTTAAAGTAGAAAAAAATTAAGAAACTAGTAAAATTAGTTTAAAAAATATGAAGTAAAAAATATACTGTATTATCAGCTTTTTGTCATATTTTAGAACAATTATTGCGATCATTTTATATAAAAATGTATAACACATGTAAATTATTTTTTCTGTAGCTGAAATCCTACCTTACAGAGCAGGTAACAAGCAGCACAACGTCCGCCTGTGAGAGAATTGAAATAAAAAATAAATGAAAAAGGATTTAAACCGAAGCACACTTCACACTTATGAGTAAGTGTTAAAACTACTGCGAGTACCTCTGAGAGCTCGGCTGTCCTCTGGTAGCCTCCTTTCTGGAGAATTGACCATGCAATTTCTGTGTCATTCACGTTCATTTGACAGCCGTATGTTTCAAAATACACTGTGAGGGAAATGAAAAAGACAGAGGGTGTTTAGGAGTGCTACTGATATTTTTGAAGCACATTTAAAGTTGCAGTAGGTAACTTTTCAGCTTGCTGGGATTTGCAAATCAGAAGAGAAAAGAACACTGGGAATCTTTTACTTTGTTGTAAATCATTTAAACAGATTTGAAAAAAAAATCTGTCAAAAGTGTACAGAGTTACATACTGCAGCTTTAAAGTCTACACAGAGCCGCTCTGGCCGCTTTAAAGAGTACGCGGTTTTCTGCAGTAACGCACGCATGCGCATTTGCGCTCTAAACAAGTACACGTGTTTTTACGGTAACGCACGTATGCGCACTATTCTTTCACACCACTTAGTAGGCGAGTGCGGAGGCAGCGCAGTGAACACGCGTGTTACCGAATTAATTCTCTCACCTTTGCGTGGATACTCATCAGCGCAGTGTACTGGGATATACGGCTCTTCATGTTCACAAACTTCAGGAACTTTACTCTTGTGTGAAGCAGAATGTTTAATAAAGTGTGTTAAACCCGGACCGGAACTCAATTTGCTTTTAAACTCGGTTGCGGTAACTGTTGGAGTCGCACGCGCTGAGCAGTAGCCTTGGTGGCAGTCGCGCACTCGTCGATATAAACCTTTAGGAACGCTAAATATAAAGAGTCTCAAACTCCATGCAGAATTCATTTCTGAATTAAATATAGTAATACAATTATACCCTATTTCTATTTTTAATAAATCCGTTTCTGAACCGGAAGTTGCACTGACCCAGTGATGCCTAGCTAGGTACAAGGTTAAACACCTAGCAAAGATGCTAACAAAATTCTGGCGTGTTCCTGAGCTTTAATAAATGGACCCGTCACAAAATTCCAGTCAAACTAGTTACATTTCCAGCTGAGCTATCACAGAGCAACTTATTGTAAAATATATATATTAAAAACGAAAATATATAACCCCGCTATATGCATTGTACAGCCATGCCTAAGCAGGTCTGTTTTTCAAAATAAAAGTTAACACTCGGCTTCATCATCTAAAACGTCTTCACTTATACATTTCGTATTTGCAAAAAAAATGTACTACATATTGCACATGTACATATATAACCAAGTTAGGATAATGTTTCGCTACCTAGCTAATCTGGTATAAACTAAACGCACTTGGGACCTTTATTTTGTAGAAGGGCGCTTTCTCCGAAGGACAAGTTTAGAATAACTCAAACTGCACTATCTAGGGTGACTAAACTTTGTAAGTTTTAAAGCATACCAGCATTTTGGAGTTAGCCATACACAGGTTCGGTTTGGGCTGAGCAAGAACCGTAGCTTGCATTTTTTTTTTTTTTTTTTTTTAAATAATGTTCAATTCATTAATTTAATGGTTGTTTATTGTTTGTTTATTAAGTACTAGTGTATTAGTAGTAAGTATTAGTGAGTTAAGTATTAATAAAGTGAAAATAAATATATATGTGGATTTTTATTAATAACAAGGGTTAAAATGACAAAATTGAAAGAATAAAGTATAACAAGATTCAGGTTTAAAAATGTAATTATACTTATCAAATTAAATGTAATTAATAAACTATTAAACAGAACAAAATATCACTCACCCATTCACTTTCTCATCGTCTATGCCGCTTTATCCTGTATACAGAGTCGGGAGCCTGAAGCCTATCCTAGGAGACTTAGGGCACAAGGCAGGACTTTAAAATGACTCTGATCTGTATCAGGAGAGGGATCTCCTTCTCTGACTTGAATATAAATAGGCTCATATACATTCTTTCTTCATTAATATGATCATGCCCTTTCATTCTTTCTTTTATTGATATTTAAATTTAAGTTGCTGGTGCAGCTTATGTACAGATACTTAAAATCCCATCTGTATATACAGACATCATGTACATATACAAAGAAATAGTATATTCTTATTATTTTACACAATTTCTATCTTATTAATGCACCTTTAATTGTAAACAGTGTAGCAGTTTCTTTCTTTTCTTATTTGTTGTATAATCTATGAACTCTCTGCTGTATCAGTACAATTTCCTTTTGAGGTTAATAAAGAAATCTATCTATCTACCTATCTACGAATTTAGCCATCAGTCACATTAATGATGGATGGATGGATGGATGGATAGATAGATAGATGTTCAAAACTGTGGTGTTTCTATGTTTTTGGGGATTTTTTTCTTTTTTTGTTAAATAAATAATGGCACAGGTGGGGAAACCTGTTACATGTTGTTTGTCTGAGGTTGTATTAGCCATTAAGTTTTTACACACAAAAAACATAGCTTTAAAGGAGGGGGCACTAACTTTTACACATGACATGCAGAAAGAGAGAGAGAGAGAGAGAGAGAGAGAGTAGGTATTCAGTAAGACAGAGATCAAATACAGTACTAATTTTGTACACGGATAAAACAAATGAGAACAAAATGCATACTACATTTGTTCCATTAGTTACTACATTTGTTTCTACATTCTGAACCCCGGCCCCCACAGACACTTGTTTCAAGTGCAACATTATAACATGAAATAAAATTAGAATGAATAATCACACTAATAACTAAGAAGATAAATGAACAAATAAAATTCATATCTAGTAAAGCTATCAAAGGCACTGATAATTTTGTTCATGACTGTGGAACTGGAAAAAAAACTTGTAAGAGCACATGTGAGAGGGATCTCCTTCATCAGAGTCTGACGCTGTAGGAGAGCAGTGAGAGGGAGGGAGAGAGAGCAAATTAAAGCCAGCAATCAAGTGGCCTCTCAGTATAGTAGGTCTTTCTTGAATAGGCGTCACACAGTGGAGTCCCTGGAGCCTGTTGCTGGTGATTCTCCTGCACTCGTCCATTGCTCTTAACATCTGCTGAGAGAAGAGAAGGCAGTGCCGAGGATGACATGCGGTCGTGATCACGAGTAACTCATCTTCCTCACTGCAGCTTCATTTGTTTCCCAACCTGCAGGACTGAGCACTCTTCCACTTATCCTCCAGGTGAACTTCTCATTACATGATACTTACTTTATCTCACTCTGCTTGTATTTCTTAACATTAATCTTAATTTTATCACATGCATCACAGGTCTGCCTGATTTGTGTGCATCACAAGGGTTGCATGTGTTATAATTTTTATTACAGTACAAACAAATGCTAAAATAAATGCTTGTGTGCATGTATGTTCTATTAAACACCACTTTGTGTGTTTGGATTTCACTGTCTACTGCAGTGAATTTTTGGGAAGGCAGAGGATAAAAAACAGTGTCGTCAGCATTCTCTGAAATGAATTGCACTTTTTTTTTTATCGTACAGTGTTTTGCCATTCAGTCAGAATGATGGAGCGAGGCGTCGTCCTGGTGCTGTGCTGGATGCTGATGCTTGGACTCTGCACGCCGCTCTATCCATCACTCCGGTACGTCCATTTGATAACCATTTCCAGTTTATTCTGCTGTTAGTGTGTGTTCTTTGCTTTATAATTTAACAGGACACTTTTTCTCAACATACAGTAGCTTACTTACAATTACAACACCTGTTACTCTCTTTAATGTATTGGCTCCACTTTACCCTGTCCATGAGAAAGACTGGTACTAGTTTAATAACTCTACATTTACTGGGATTTGTTTTTTACTTATTGTTTGGAGTTTTTTTGTTGTTGTTGTTTTTCAAGATGAATTGTAAATGCATGGACCAAGTATGTAATTTATTTTTTTTATTACTTTTTCAAACTTTACTTGTGAATAATCTCATGATTCATATGTGGAATTTGCACTCATGTATATCCCCCCCCTCCCCCCATTCCTTTAATATATATTTTTTTCATACATGAATTTTTTAACATTGATTCCTTTCTTTCCATGTGAGAATGATTCCACAGGTCATTTATTTCTTCTCATTTTTACATTTTTATTTTACATATATTTTTTTTGTTATAGTAATTGCTTTATTTTATCATGGACTTCACACACAGCATTCATTAATTTACACATATGATTCTTTACACTTGATTCATTTATGTACATTTGATGCTACACAATTGATTCCTTTGTATACACATGCTTTTTTTAAACAGCATTATTTTATTTACACATGATTCGTTACACATGATCTGTTTATGTACAGGTGATTCTACACAAACCATTCAGTTATTTGCATGTGATTTTACACTCGATTCATTTATGTGCACATATGATTCTATATGTGTGACTTGTATGTGCATGCAGAATCATGTACAGCATGTATGTGTTTAAATGAGTCCACATGTGGACTTTCTGTAACCAGTGAAAAGACTGAATTGGATTGGGACATGATTGTATTTTCTGTTAGGGTTGAGATTCAGAAGTTTTTTTTGCATATTAATATCAACTGATATTTAGGGTTTCTTTAATCTGTACGGTATTTGGAAAAGAAAATGTAGCATCATACCATGTCTTCTTCTTCATGTTATTTTTATTATTATTATGATCATTTATCATTATTATTATTATAAAACAGTATCTCACAAAAGACTGCAGTTTTCATCTAAGCAAGAAGAACCTCGCCTGCTCTGGGTTTTCACCACAGCCAAACCCTCACACACAGCATTGTGCTTTACTCTTAATTTAGGATTTTGTAGCTCTGACTCACTTTACACACCCATATTTGTTGCGCTCTTACACTCCTCTCACACAAATGAGTGTGAATGAGACAGAAAAAGCAGACAAAAGCTCTGTCCCTCTCACACACGCTCCAGAGAAGCCACAGAGGCCGAGCTCTGATTATTTCTGAGCTGCAGCTCACACAGGTCACGGCACTCGACAAGCCTCGCTGTGCTTTTGTTGCGTTAACTAGCGCTGGGCAGTTTGATTACTTTTTAAATGTATTGCGATTTTTGTCCTTTTTTTCTTCTCTCTGTTCAGGTATGGTATAGGGGTAGAAATACGTAAGGTTGTTGTTGTAGTTTTCTTTTCTTTTTATCCTCCTGAAGGTCAGCATGAACACAATGAAGCCTCATTGTGCGTGTCTGTGAAGGGATGTGTGAAGGGGGAGGGAGGCTTGGGTAGTTCTAGTTGGTTGTTTTTTCAGGAAGTGGTATACAGCATAATGTGGCAGCATTTCCTTGACAAATATAAAAAAATTTGAAAACAAAAAGTAAGGAAAGAACAGAAATTGGTTATTGAAACCTTTTCATCTTTTATGTTTAATTGTTTATTTTTTATGTATAAATATAAAAATTTATTAATAGAAATAATTCATTTATTATTGCGAAATTATTTTTAAGTTAAAGTATTGTGGGAATCAAAATGTGCCAACCCCAGCCACTGGATACAGTGCAGGTCCCAAGCCCGGATTAAATGGGAAGGTCTATCATTTTTGGATGTTGCAAAGCATTTGCTTTAGGGAGGGTTCTTGATACTTTAACTTTAATGTTCTCCAAATATTCTACATACTACTGAAAAAATAATTTCATAATTATTTTTCAAACCCGGGCCTTCCACATGGCAGGTGAGAAACCTACCGCAGAGCCACCAATGAATACGTTCATTTTCCTGCATTAAACCATATTTTTCAGCTATGGAGTTTCAGAGCTTGTTGTCATAGTAATCAAAAGCAGACTAATGGTCTTTCTGACAGAACAGGAAGATAATTAAAGCCAAATATAGGCTGGTAAAATTATTTTGTTACACTGATATGATTTTAGGACACATAAATGATCCTAACAGCAGCATTCTCTACTCTATAAGAAATAAAACTGTGAAGTACGGTATACACCAAGCTGCAATTACCAGTTATCTCAGTATAATGTTTATAGAACTGTTGTATAAAAGCAATATCACACTTAAGGTCATGCTGTTGTGCTGAATATCATCATGGCTGTGGTGCCTACGACTTACGATCGACTTCGAGTGTGATATAGCTTTAAACAAAATTTCCACAAACATAAGTATTTATTTCTCAACAGATTATGATTTGTATGTTCATTTAACCAGTTACTTTGATCCACCAACACATATCCTTCCGTGACTGGCGGAGCTGCCGACTGACAGTTAGCAACTAACAGCTACTGTAATTAACAGGGATGAAAGTAGCTATAAATTCTTACCAGTACTATGTAGCCAAAAGGTGAGGTGAGGAGAATAAACCATGTAGGTGGTGGACGGTCCTGAGGAAATTACTAGATTTCATTTATATTTCCATTTATCCCACCTAAGAATATCAGCTATTGTATGTTAACGTCCGGGATCTGTAGTTAAATCCTAAATAGCCTTACTGTAAATGGAAAGCTAATGCACTAGTGTGTACAGTCGCTTGTTTCACACACAAAGGAGTGATTCGGGGTTAGAGAGGGATTTGGGACTTAGTCTCCTTTTAGAAGCTATTTAGCTTTGTAGCTCACCTTAGCCATAAATAAAACAACACTGAAGCAATTCGGCACAACATAGAAGCAAATATTAAGTAGACAAAGTGCTTTCTCAGCTGACTTCCATGACTGGTTTTGAATGTGGGTTTTGGCAGGTAGCTGCTCTCTCCTCAGTAATGCGGACTGTACAAACTTATTTTAACCCATGCTGCGATTGACAGTTAGTGTAATTAATGATTGTTAGAACCCCTGGGACGCGGAGTGGTACATCTAGTTATCCATCCCAGTTCTGTTACCATCTATTATCATCACTTGTGAAAAACCTCTCGTCCAATCAGATTACTCAGTCAGAACTAATTGTTATATGATCCATACTTTAGATCAAATGATCTAATATGCAATGATTTTATGAAAACTTTTCCCAGGTTTGGGCATAGAGCCACCGCGATATTGATGAGCTCCTCACTGGATGACCCCCTGCAGCCCCCGACAGACTACAGATCCGCTCAGAGTCAGCATGTCGAGTTCAGGTCAGTCTGCACGCGTCCTACTGGTCATCAACCCGCACTCATTCACACTGTTCCCTTTTTGAAGCATCATGAAGAAGGTCTCTGTAAAAGCTACCAGTGTAAACATGTATATAGTGTAGTGGCTTTTAGCTGGCGGTCTGGCTTAAATGAACCCTGAGATAAAATTTAGATATCCGTTTGTCTGTAATTGTTCATGTCGTTTATTTGCATGTTCAGATCTGGGAGACACGCGGACGCCATTTTCACCAACAGCTACCGCAAGGTTCTTGGTCAGATATCTGCTCGAAAATTCCTCCAGACAATTACAGGAAAAGAATCTAGGTAAAGTCATATTTATGGACTATATACAGAATTATTCTATATTATTATATAAGCTACTCACAAATGGTTCTTACTCTTTCATCATTTTATTAGGAACACCCCAAGTTCGGGCAGTTACCCAATCAGCAACACGATGTATAAAATCATGCAGATACACAATGATGTAACGCTCACAGCAAACACCAGAATGAGGAACAAAAAATGAACGAGTTGATCCAGTCCACTGTTATAGCCTATTAGCCTCACAGTTTAAAGTGTTGTGGGTTCTGAGATGCTTTTCTGCTCACCACGGTTGTAAAAAGTGGTTATTTGAGTTAACCACATATTTCCTGAAGCACTTTGTTCTCCTTTGAACCATCTAATCAATGAGGCTTCTGTCTGTGTAAATTTTGCTGACTGGATTTATCTTTCTGAACAAACCCTATACAAATATGAAACAGGCACCATCAACTATCTCCAACCATGTCTAAGAGATGAATATGAAATGTACTCCTGTATCTTCAGAATTGGCTGATTAGATATGCAACAATTTGCAGGTGTGCAAGTGTTCCTAATAAAATGGCTGATGAGTTTATATGTACATTTTTTAATAAGTATATGGTGTTTTCACACAAAAAATTGATGTTAGACCTTATAGAAAATTCAGAATCTCTCTTTGAGCAAAAATGCCTTTAAGCTTCAATTGTGATTGGCTCTCATCTTATGATGCAATAACACAGTAGCAAATTTTTACTTTGATTGCTTAATTGATTGATTCATGATGCCCTTGGCATCATAACTTTTTATATAATGTATACACACCGTGTACTATGTTTATTGTGACTAGATTGCACAAGACTCCTTATTCTCTCTAAAGCCTCATGTGAAAATCACTGTTCGTTCTTATCATTTATTTAGAACCAGGCCAGAATCCGAGCGTTACGTAAAACGGCAGGCGGGAATATTCAAGGACACGTACAAGCAAGACCTAATGTCCATTGAGAGGGAACACAGCTACAGCGAGCAGCAGAGAGCACGTCCAGGCTTTAGGTAACTTTAAGATAACTCAGAAATCAGAAATCACCCAAACTACAATGGGTTCCCTGTTGAGTCTGGTTTCTCTCAAGGTTTCTTTCTATGGCATATCAAGGGAGTTTTTCCTTGCCATCGTCATTTTTCCATTTACATATTGTTTTAAATTCTGTATTCGCTCTTTTTTGACAATAGCACTAAATAAAATTGAATTGAAATCTGAAGTTATACACACACATCAGCCAGTTTTAGGTATTCTAAAATTATTTCTAGTGAGTCAGTTCACCCACAAGAGTTGATTCTTCTGAGCCCTGAAATGACCAAATTAGACAATATGATTGCTCTGCTTTGTTAAATTCACTCACTCACTCATCATCTATATCACGTATTCCTGTATTCAGGGTCATAGGGGGCCTGGAGCCTATCCCAGGAGACTTAGGGCACGAGATGGGGTACATCCTGCACATGGTGCCAATCCATCGCAGGGCACACACACACTCATTCACACAACAGGGACAATTTGCGAACACCAATTAACCTAACCTGCAGGTCTTTGGGCTGTGGTGGGAGTGGTCCGGAGTACGAAGAGGAATCCCACCAAGCACGGGGAGAACAATGCAAACTCCATGCAAACAGAGGTGGGAATCGAACACGGACCCTGGATGTGCGAGGCGACTTGTTACAATGTTTTGTTAAATTATTAGCAGAAAAATGTTCTTGGAAATTAAACCCTACCAAAATCTAACATTCCTTATTACTGGATATTCGTAAATCAAAGGAATTATAAATTACAGTTAGGATTTATGAAGATTTTCAATTTTATATACTCTCACTCATTCGTCGTTGACGTCACATGGGGATTCGATCAGATTTCTGTCTCTTTCTTTACTCTTCATCCTACTGCTTTATTTAATTTTTTTTATTGTCTCCCCTTCCACTTTGTTGATTCAGGCTTCAGTGCGGCAGCTGCGCTTGCAACTGGATGACGAACAGGAAGTGTCCACAGACTCGCCGCCGAAAATAATCACCATCTCGCTTTCTTATGGTTTGTCAGTAAAATGGATTATGCAAATAAACTTTTCTTGGAATAAATCTGAACTGCTGAGCCAACCTGTTTCAGCACTTTATTTCAATCCAATAAATGTTAATTTTTAGCAGTGATGTGCAAAATCATTTGTTGAGAGAGAAAAAAAAAAAAAAAAACAGAACACAAGACTGAAGTCTGTTTTTTTAATTGGTTTTTATTTTGTATTTTTATTCTTTTTTGTATTCAAAACACACGGTTTGGTGTGTTGAGCGGTCAGTGTATGAGCTGTAAAAATCAGCAGACGTGCTATTCAAACTGACGTGTGTAAAAAAAAAAAAAAAAAAAAAAAAAAAAAAAAAAACCCTGGTCAACAAAAACCTCTTACGAAAGAACTTGCAAACAAAAAACAAATTACAACCACAGATGAATCTTTAGCGTTTGCTGTGAGGAGAAAAAAAAACAAACAAACTAAATCCCCATCTGAACAGAACCAGCAACGATCATGTCAAAACCCCAGTGCATTCAGTTGTGTGCGCGAGTAAGTTTCTTTTTGTTTGTTTTCTCCCCCCCACCCCATTTCCATGACCCCACCCTTCACCAAAAAAATGAAAACTTTAAACTGCATATTCAGCTTTTCAGATTTGTTTAAATTTCATCCATACATTTTTTTTTTTTTTTTTAAACAGTCCAATGAGCCGTCACGTCCTGGTCAGTTAGCTTCCACTGAACTGATGCTTTCGTGCCAGATTTCTTCAATTAAATAAAAGACAGGAACAAAACGAAGCTCCAGTCTCCTCATGACTGTTTTCTGTGATCATTTAGCTTCTTGTCTGAAAAAGGAAAGCAAATTAGATTAATATTGTGAAATAAACCATATAAATCAGCTTTCTTTTTTTTTTAAACCATCATGCACTTGTCATTTACAGGCCAAAGACACAATGATCAATGGATTTACAAAAGATGTAGAAGCCCACCTTCTACCACTTAAAACACAAAAACAATTTCTTTACAATCTATGTTAATTAACTAAGCATTGAGCGAGAGAAACTCGAGTATGCCCCTCCCACACGGAATGCATGATCAGTTTTCCCCCTCTTGGCTCGTGACATCACTGTGATCCTGTGAACTCGTAACCTGCCTTTTTTTTTTTTTTTACACTTCTTTTCACATTAATATTGTAAAAGATTTTTTTCCCAAAAATTCCTCCTCGTCTTTAATCAGGCAAATTAAGCTTCATCACGCTTTTGGTTTGTCTCTAATTCAATGCTACTTTTATTTTATTTTTGCAGGTTACTGAAGGTCAGTTCTAAGGATTACACACAGCGCTGCTAAATTCTGATTGGTCGGAAACTGCCAATTAAATTTCTATTAACAGCAGCAGCTCTGACGTTTATTTGAATGCACTATACTAATGTGTTATTTAGCTCATTAAACATTTCTCACAGAGGACTTCACTCAGTGTTAGCACTTTGGTTTAAAGCTGTTCTTTGTAGGGAGGGTCCAATATCGGTTTTGTTTCTCAATAGCAGAAGTAATATGGAGAATTATGTACAAAAACATAAGTTTTAAACAGTTTAAGTAATTGCCTGAACATGGTATAGCTCAGAAATATTTAACAAACACGCCCCTTCACATCCTCTTTAAATAATAATGAGGAAAACTTCTGCATGCTTACTGAGCTGCAATCAAGCTTTTTAGTCCAAGCGATGTATGGGTTGGTAAAGACTGGCCTGACATCACACTGTGCCACCTTCCCACTACATCCGTAAAAAACTGGGTCAACGCAGTAAGAACTTACAAGACTTGGTAGGAATGCAGAAGAAACCGATAAGAACGTAGTACTGTCTTTTGACGTGGAGCAACCCTGTTTTTTTTGTTTTTTTTTGTTTAAAAAAAAAAAAAAAAAAAAAGCCTGCTGAGTGCAGGAAGCAGAAAGAGGACGTAGTAATGATGGTGTTAATCAGTCAAGGGCATAACGAACACCTCTTATGGACTTTATTGAAGTACTACAAGCATGGCGGAGACGGGAAGACATTTTGACTGGGACGTCACTGGATTCATTGGAGTTCTCACATTCATATTTAATGCCTGATTAAAGACGGTCGAGTGTGCTGGGGGGGGAAAAAAAAAAACCTTCAATCCAATATGGATGTGAAAGCAAACACATACCACTCCATCCATCCATTTACCCATCAAACATCCATCTACCCCTCCATCCATCCAGCCTATCCATTCCATTCATCCAACCCAATCATCCATTTGAAACATCTAACCCATCTACTACCCATCCATCCCTCTAACCCAACCATCCATAAACCTCATCCCTCCTGCCTTCTATCCCATGAATCCACAATCCAATCCAACAAACTCATCCCAGCCATATAATTTTGGCTATAATTCAGACTCCGGTGCTGTAATGTCATTAAGCATGTTTTATAATGTGAAAAGAAACTCTAACTATTTGAACGTGGCAAATTAATTGGTTTTAGTAGTATAAATGAGCTTCCTCACTACTACTAGCCAGTGTCTTAAAATTGACTCATAGTATGCCTGTGAAAAACACCATCATTTATGATGAACATGCTGAAGCTGAGGTGAAAACACTTTGATGAACGAACAATGCAGTGCATCTATCACACAGCCATGCATTTCACACAAGCGGTGAAAAGGACACCATGCTGTCCTCTGGATGCAGAGCCTTACTTCAGCCTGGGAGACTGGGCTTTGTTTAAATCACAAGGCTCTCAGCGCAGACTCCTATACTTAGCCAACCTACTACTCTGCTCAGCAGCGATCCTAGATGACGAGGACGAGGAAGGAAAGAAGAAAGAAGAGAAAAGCAGCAAACAGGACAGTTAAAGCACTAACAAGTACCAACTAAAGAATAGACAAGGAGAAGAGGAAATGTTACAGAAGAGATAGCAGTAGGTACACAGTTGTATGCAAAAGTCTGCACATCATTTGGAACAGCGAAAGATAAAACTATATGTTTTGGCACCATATCCGGCAGTAAACTGTGCTTTCATACATTTTTTTGTTAACATTCGCTTTCTTTTCTTGTCACAAGACAGGTCAATTATTTTATTATATTTGCATAACATTTATTACAAAATTGCCAGTATTTTTACTCTTCAGGAATAGCACTCTCATTTTGACTGTATTCAATCATGTGACAACTTTTGATTTTCAGAGACTTTTTTTTTTTTTTTTTTACAAAGTGGAGTGTGTATTCCACGTAAATAATATACCAAATTGTTTAAAAATTGTAATGTAACAAATACAACTGGGTGTGGCACAGCTACAGAAACTTGTATGTAAAAGTCACTAACGTAATCCATTAAAAAAAATAATTTCAATTAAAAAAAAAAAAAAAAAAAAAAGTGTCTAATTACCTAAACTAACAAGAGAAAAAAGAAAGATCGCTCTGTACCTTTTAACTGCTTTCTGTGCCAGCATGCGGTTCCCAGCCAGGAACGTAAGACTTCCAATAATGGCCAGGTACTGAAGTGTCTGGAACATGTTCAGCTGAGTCCAGTACACGTACATTAGGCCCAGCATGGCTGTATCACAATACACATGGAAACAAGAATATATACATGAATACCTGAAAGAAATATTAGCAAGAATTCGCTCAGTGTGAATAGGCATGCTTTCGTCAGGTTGGGAAGATAAGTGAAAAGAGGACAGAAGAAATATCTTCATGTACACATGGTTAAATTATTGCCCATGCAGCACAATAAATCTTTAAAATTGTAACAAAAAGGTGAGTTTACATGGTCCTTAATAATCCACTCATAATGGAAATATTAGCCAAACACTTGATCCGACTGTTTCTCCCTTGTTTGAATAAATGTATTCTTCCTGGATCCTGGAACCACTGACTGGTTAGATGGGAAATAGCAAGGTCAATGTGTTGAATGTGTTGGATTCTTAACCCAGTTCCAGTAATTTTAAACCTGCTTCGTTTCTTTGCTTGAATGGAGCCTTTTTCTTGGCCAGACAGTGAAGCCAAACTCAGCTTAAAAAAACTGTACAGTGGAACCTCGGATTACGAGTAACGCGGTTCACGAGTGTTCCGCGAGATGAGCAAAGATTTTTAATAAATTTTGACTTGAAAAACGAGCATTGTCTTGGTTTACGAGCACCGAGTATCATGT
>JAQMYL010000016.1:4830562-4848046 GCA_030014365.1 Clarias pachynema | reverse complement strand
TCAGGGGCGTCTGTGAGCTCGCGCAGGCGGAGGGAGCGGATAGCGCTGTTCCTCCGAGTGTGTTACGCCGCCCCCAATGTCTGCGGCCCTCCCAACTGAGTGGCAGTAGAAGCTTAATGTGGAAGCCTCCAGCGACTGGGAGGAATTGGACGCGACTAAATTAGGGGAGAAAATCGGAAAAAATTCCGGGGAAAAAAGAGGGGGGAAAAAAAAAAAAAAGACAAATAGATATTGATATCGCCTGATACTTGGGGTTTAGATGCAGTATTAAAAATTTTTTAAGTGGAATCATCAGGGCCTGTCTTCACAACGCTTCTTAGAATTCTCTCAGAGAGCTCCTATCTTTGCTTAAACAAAAACCTTTATCTTAGTGAGGGGGGTGTGGTTGACCCGTTGCTAGGGATGATGCAGCAATTCAAGGACTGTGATTGGTTGATAAAAAAAATCTGTAAATGGCTTAAAATGGACTCTTTGTGAAAATAGAATATATAATAATAACTGGACAGTCGAATCATAATGTCTGTATATTAAAAAAAAATTTAAATCATGACTACAGGCTACTTTAGGCAAAGTTTCTGTTATAGGCTGAATAACTTTCAAAGTTTACATTTGAAGCAACCGATTTCCACACAGTAGTTACTATATTTAAGTTCTGTTAAAGTTATTTAAGTTATTTACCATACTGATTTTATTACTTGTGATCTATTTCAGATTGATGGGAGCAAAATGGCTGACCTTTTACCAGTTTACATGATTACAGGACAGTCTATTTAAGTTGCACTTTTGGATGGTATGTTGCCAACAATCCAAGAGAGATAGAAGGAAGTAAAACATCAAGAAAACCAAATTGGACAGAAGAGCAATGTTTACTTTTAACTTTATGTTTAGTGTTTGGAGAATATTTCTTCTTTCCGCCATTTTGTCCTCTACTATAGAAACTCTTAAGCCTCTTAAAAGTCCTCCTCTCTACTCTTAAAAACTTTTACATTAGGAGCTGTTTTAAGAGCTAAGACGTTTCGTGAATCATTTTTATCTTTACTAAGATTTAGTCCTAAATTTAAGGAAATTCTAAGAATATGTCATAATTCTAAGAATTTTCTTAGAATTTCATCACTAGGAGCAACTTTTAGGCTTAAGAAGCTTTGTGAATATGGGCCCAGATCTTTACTCATATTACTCATATAATTACTAAAAACAGTTTTTATATAGAGACATTTTATGATAGAGTTATGGTTTATGCTAAAATGAATGTGAAGGAAAAAACAAAACCTAGGGAATATTCCCCTTAATAAAAATCAAGCTGATTCATTTCTACAGCAAGGACAAAAAAACAAAGCTAATTTCAGCCGGAATAATATTTAATGTTTAAATATACTCTATCGACTGAACCACTAAGTCATCAATGCATGCTAAGTCTTATTTTGTGCTTTCTGTACAAGGAGAACGCCAAAGGCCAATAACACACATCTTAACCAGTGAATAATCATTAAGCGTGGTCCTGAGCTCACCCCGTCCATCATGTCCATCACCTCCTTCAGCGCAGGTGTTGCCGAGGGTGACAGGAAGCCAGAGCCATCAGCCACCCAGGCAGGGACGCTGGAGCTCGTTGCACTCTCTGCATCACTGGGGGGCGTCGCTGGAGCTTGGGATGGTCTAGGGGACGCTGTGTTGGTGGGAGACGATTTCTGTGGTACCGAACCCACAGATTCCTGGAAGACATTGTTTTATTTTAACAGTTCTAAAGATTCCTACGGAAGTAGAAATTATCTTTTTGCAAACATGCAAATATGTTTTTGTATTGGTTCCTCGTCATGTTTCACTAAGCCACAAGTATTGACACTTCCACTATTATGATGTATGTCCAGTGTCTATCAATAGTCTGTACATTATGAAGGATTCACTAAACGTCAGACAATATGTTATACGCCGGCGGTTTTCCATTTTACATATAAGTCTGAAGACAATCAGTGTGTGACAGTCTGTATTGCTGACTGTCTTCACACAGAAGTCACATGAAATGCACAGACTGGGTTTTTACCTGTGTGACCACCGGGACAGTGATGGCCTCGAGCTCTCCACTGGAGCAGATCTCCTCCTGTGAGGATCATACAGTATATGTCATGACATTACAGATATTACAATACAAGAAGAAATATAGAATATAAAAAAGAACCCTTAAGTCTATGTGAAGTACAGCGATTCTAAAACCCCACCATTGGATCAGTGTCCTGTTGAGCACTGACATCTACTTCCTCAGACTGGTGAATAAAGTGCAGAGTCGTGTCCACACCCCTGTAGTAGCCCAGCTCCACCTTACGCTTAATGGTGGAGTTCCAGTGGTTCTTCACAGCATTGTCCGTCCTGATGCAAGGGGAGGACACAAAGACAGAGACAAACAAACAAAAAAAATTTATTCTCGATTCTGATTGGTCAGATGTTGTTTAACAGCAGCTTTTACAAGTCACAGGTTTATATTACTACGTTTGTTCAAATACAAATGTTTCTTTAGTAAGTTGGAGAAGGGCTTGGATGGTGATGGAAGGTGTCTCCAGTGTTAGCACATGAAAGTATGTTTATTTATATTAACAAGTAATGTCTAGTTTTTGTCTTATTACATTAAATGTGTGGGGAAAAGAGAGACATTTGCACGACATTAAATACAACAAAACATGCTGATGTTGGGAAAAAAAATCATCAATTCGAATAACTCTGTTTCATCACACACACCGCAAGCTATGAAGGGTCTCCTCTTACTATTATTGTTATAAAATTCATATTACGAGGTTAAATGTTAGACATTTTAAAGCATCCACCTTCCAGGCAGCAGCTTGGCAATCTCAGCCCACCGGTTTCCCAGCATGCAGTGGGCTTTGTAGATGATGAGATCCTCTTCTGTGGTCCAGGAGGACTTCTTCACGTCCGGGTTGAGGTGGTTGTGCCAGCGCTCACGGCACTGCTTCCCCAGTCGCCCCTTTAGGTGCTTGGCCACCATGGCCCACTGTTTATTACCGTATTTATTTACCAGCTGGATCACCTGCACGGGGAATAATGCACCGGTGAATCAGAACAAACCCAAATGAACAAAATAATTAAATAAATAAAATTTAAAATGCTGAGGTTAAAAAATTGTCACTTAACTCTGGATTTAATGAAAATAGAAACAATTACATCAAAGTCCTTCTTGCATGTGAAACAGGAATTCATTGAAAATTACAAGAAGTTCCAAATCGGATACAAGAGAATAAATTTGGATTTGTCACTTTACCCATCTTATGTCATTCCTAATTTATATACCCAATTAAAAATGACAAATTCAAAATCGCATACAGTTATAGAAAATGAACCTGCCCCTGTGAAAGGGAGTGTAAACTGAGGTCAGGAGTCTACATACAGGAATGTAAAAAAAAAATAATAATAAAAAAAAAAAATAAATAAATAAAAGACTTGATCCCCCTTCATTTCTTCATATTAAATTAAATTAAATTACGTAGATTAAATGAAAGAAATGGGAACAACCGTGACAGGCTGCAAAATGCCTAAAGATAACATTTAAACTTTTGTTGCTTATATAACGATCAACCAGTCAGCATTCTGCATCAGCAGTATAGTAATAACGAGCCTTATCATCGGTCATCATCTGGACCTGTTTCTCACTGGTTCATTCCATCAGTTAAATGTTTTTTAATGCTTAAATGATCCATACACCGTGTGGCTTAAGGTACAGGGACTGGACTGAAAATAACAGACAAAAACTTCAGGTCCTTCAGCCAGCTTTGAGAACTCTCCCTCAAGACAGGCTTTTTAATTACTCATTTGAACTGGTCTTTTTCTGAAGCAGAATGATTGGTCCACATCTATCTGTAATAGAAGAAATTCCCAAGAATCTGAAAGTTTAATGTTTTTTGATTTTTCTGAAATCAATAATGGATCGACAAGATACACACAGCATATCTAATATTTTGCTGAATGTCCTTTAGCAAGTTGTGTTCAATTAAACTTTAGTTTCCTGGTACAGACTTGTCCAAAGATTTTCAATGGTGTTGAATCTCCAAAGCTTACAATTACAGTAGCATGCTTTATCCATGATGTAAGTTTGCGGTAATCGTCTTTGTTGGAACACACAATTTTACCCAAGATTGATCCACCTAGCTTGTCAGCATCTTTGTCTGCTCTTATCAAAACTCCTCTGTCAAACGGCCTCATTTTTGTTCATGCGGTCAACTGAAAACTGTAGTTTTGTTGATTTTTGAGCAGGAGCTTCTTTTTGGATGTCAGCCTTTCAGTCCATGGGGTTATAACTGTCTACATTTGAGTGTAGACAGTTATAATGGTGTTCCTTCAGCTTTCAGTTCATGGTGGTTCTGTCTTGGTAGTTCCTGACCATCTGAACCACGTCTCTCAGCTGAGTGAGACAGTCTGGCCTTTCTTCCAAACCATGGCGAAGTGGTTTTACTTCCCAATAATAGGAACCTGCTTACAAGTGTTCCTAAATGATCCTGAAATCTTCAGCTGTCTAGAAATGGCTCTGAAAGACATTTCTGACATAATAAATTTTAAATCTACAATCCTCTTTCTCAGATCTGTACTGAGCTCCTTGGACGTTCCCATTCTACTGTATGTTGGTCAATCCAATGAGTGATGTTAAATAACACATTTTATGATAAACAGAGAAGCAACCAGCTGGAGTTTATCACCACTAACAGGAATTTCAGAGATCTTGGGTTGCAATTTAAAGACATCTTGGGACTTTCAGAACCACATAATCGTAATCTAAGTGGTTGTAGGACACGTACGTATAATTTTGACCTTGTATCAAATACAGAAAACATCAAATTAATTCAAATCTTTATTTAAAAAAATAAATAAAAAAATAAATAAAAAGGTTTAAAGGAACCATTGTAAGGCCAATCTTGATGTGAAATTTATGGTCATGAAGAATGTATGTGAACTTCTGAACTTAACTGTTCATAGATACAGCTGGTCATATATACAGAATGTCTGAACTCTCTTTTTAAACCAAATCCTCCAATGCACAAGTCTTACCTTTTCATCTTCTTCTTTAGTCCACGGCCCTTTGACAAGGTCTGGATCCAAAACTTTGTACCAGCGGTGCTGGCACTGATGGTCTGACCGGTTCTAGCAAACAACACACATTGTTAAGACACAACACATGACAGCAAAAGTGCACTGACTTGTAGCCATGAATCTATTTCATGTTATATGTGTACATTTAAAGGAAACCTACTGGTAGAAAACTTGCGATGTATTTCCAGTCGCTCGTTCCTAGATTTTGGACCAGCTTTCGCAAATTATCATCCTGAAAAAACAAGACAACATGGGTTTATCTTACAAGTTTTCATTTGTCACCATACTCGAATACATTTGTAGAGCAGTTAGGGTACAAGAGACAGGGTTGTCAGATGTCTTGAGTCAAAGTTTGACCCTTGATTCAGACCATGACCATTAAAACTGCACAGCTAAGTGAATAAAACCTAACTATTTTTGCGGGGACAAAACCTAATCAAGTACAAAGATCACCTCTTCCTGCGCCCACTTCACTTTAACTTTCCCGCAGTCCTTCGGGTCGGCTGCATCAGAGTCAGTATCTTGACACTCTGCGTCCTCACTGCAAATACACACACACACACACACACACACACACACACAGTGTGTTAACTGGGGAAAAACAAGTCTGTCCAGTCATCAGGAGCTAACAACAAGGCGCTGAATTTACTCACACCAGTTGGCTTGGTGTTGTTGGCCTCTGAGTGTTAACAAATCTGTGAGATGAACACTGTAACCTGGTATTGCGACAATTCTAATCAAGTATTTAACAAATGATTTAAGTGTTGAATGACAAGAAATAATGATTTTTTTTTTTGTGCAGAATAAACCAGAAAGCATTTCTAGGTGGGCCTGAGTCTGTAACCACATGCAATCAGGTTCCTGTTTACATTAAAGACACAGACACGGCTCTTATCACAACTAAAGTAAGTGTTAAAGTTATTAGTGAAGTCAGTTGAAAAAAAAAAAAAAAAAAAACATTAACAATAAAAACCTCAGCATTCTTCCAGCTGTGGCTTCCTAGCTAAAAGCTACAGCTAGCCAGTCACACAAGGACAAACACTATTTTTTCCACTTCGATTTTCAATTAAAGAAGTCAATGAAATACCAAAATGTGAAAACTAATTCGTGGATATAAAGTCATGAAATGATTTATAACGCTATCTGATGGATGTGCATTATTTACTGAGCGCGCGCTGATCTTCCCAACTTAAACTAAAATAATCCGCAAATCAGGTCACAACCCATGCACAGATCAAATAATCCCCGTATCAAATGATTAACACGTATAATTCACTCGCATATCAGGTTAAACGTAAATAAAAACAACCATGCAGTCTGAAATAAACTTACCCGCGCGCCCACCAAGACATCTCCAAGCAACCCCGAGTTGTTCTTTCCCTCCGATTTTCCGCTTAAACTCGATTTCACAACGTGATGTCGCGCGCTAACTATCGACCATCTGTAAATCTCGGGGATTGTTTTGTTTCTTTATTTATTTTGTACGGTTTAATTGTAAATGCTACAAGAAAAACAGCAGCGGCGCGAGCGTTCTATCCGCCTGAACTGTTTCTATCTCGCGCTTCTTTTTCGGAGCCTTTCCCCGGGAGTGACGTCATCAAGCAGCGTCTGCGCGCGCAGGAACCGTCCAGAAGTCAACGAGTAGCCGCACCCCTGGGGGGGAATATTGCATCTGAATAAATTAGAATATCACCGAAAATGTGATTTTTTTTTTCAGTAATTCAATTAAAATAGTGAAACTCGTATTATATAGATTCATTACATACAGCATGATATAGTGTTTATTTATGTGTATTTCTGAAGTGTTTATTTCTTTTTAATTTAGACAAGTATGGCTTACAACAACAACATGGCTTACATCTAATTCAATTCAGGTCAATTACGTTTTATTTGTATAGTGCTTTTAACAATTGTCATTGTCTCAAAGCAGCTTTACACAGTCAAAAGAAAATGAAATACCCAAAATTCAGTACAGTATCTCTGAAAATTAGACCAATAAAAAAAGGATTTTTTAACGTAGAAATGTTGGACGACTGAAAAGTATGAACATGTACAAAACTTGGTCAGGGCTCTCTTTGTATGAATTACTGCAGCAATGCGGCGTGGCATGAAGGCGATTAGTCTGTGGCACTGCTGAGGTGTTGTGGAAGCCCAAGTTGCTCTGATAGCAGCCTTTAGCTCTTCTGTATTCTTGGGTCTGGTGTCTCACATGTTCCACTTCACAATACCCCATAGATTCCACTGTGGTGTTTAGGTCGGGCAAGTTTGTGGCCAATCATCACAAGGATAACATTAAACTTAAACTAGGTATTCATACTTTTGGCAATGTTAGAAGGTGCCAAGTCCTGTTGCAATCTCAATAAAGCTGGTCAGCAGAGTGAAGCATGTAGTGCTCTAAAACTTCCTGGTAGACGGCTGCGTTGACCTTGGACCTGATAAAACTGTAGACCAGTGGACCAACACTAGCAGATGACATGGCTCCCCAGACCACAACTGACTGCGCAAACTTTACACTGGACCTTTAAAAACTTGGATTCTGTACCTCTTCTCTCTTCCTCCACACTCTGCGACCTTGATTTCCAAATAAAATGCAAAATTTACTTGCATCTAAAAGAGCAACAATCCAGTTCTTTTTGTCCTTAGCCCAGGGAAGATGCCGCTGTGCGCGGTGGCTCATGAAGCACTGACTCCAGCTGCAGTCCACTCCTTGTGTATCTCCCCCAAATTCTTGAATGGGCTTAGTTTCACAATCCTCTCAAGGCTGCGATTATCCTTGTTGCCAAAGCACAATACTTCAAACAAAACATGCTTAAGTAAAAGTAAAATTACAGATTTTAAAAACTACTTTAAAAAGTAGAAGTACACAAAAAAAACTACTCAATTACAGTAATGCGAGTAAATGTCATTTGTTACTTTCCACCTCTAGCTAATTTATTGAGATGCACATGTATATAAAATATATATATATTATTTGACTATTCCTGTCATTGAGGCTTAGCGGTTAGCACCCCCAAATGTTGTTGTTGAACTTATAAATGTATTTTAAATAAATTAATTATCAATTCAATTTGACATTTATAATGGTTATAGAGATGAGATGTGCTGTATATTGACTCATCATCTATACTTCTTTATCCTGTATTCAGGGTTGCGGGTGCCCAGATCCTATCCCAGAAAACTTTGGGGACGAGGCAGGGTACACCTTGGACAGGGTGCCAATCCATCACAGGGCACACACACTCTCTCATTCACACACTACAGGCAATTTGGGAACGCCAATTAGCCTAATCTGCATGTCTTTGGACTGAAGGAGAAAACTGGAGTACTTGGAGAAAGTCCACTAAGCACAGGGAGAACATGCAAAATCCACACACACATCCCAATCAAACCCTCGACCCTGGAGTTTCAAGGCCACAGTGCAAACCACTAAGCCGCATAAGAGATGTATAAAATAAAAAAAATGACAGATGTGTTATTTTGATTATTCCTGATGATTCCTGAAAAATTCTTACAAAAGAAATGTATACAATTAAAAGAACAGGAGTTATTGTCCTATAATATTTTATTATACTTATTCATATTATTTTTTGTCTTTTTTTTTTTTTTTTTTAGATCTGATGTATTGATTTGACCTTTACATCGGAAACATATGGGGCATTTTTACATAACGTAAAAACGACTTTTAATATTCAAGAAATTTGTAATATCTTTATTTATTTAAAAATAAAACAGAGATAATGAATGCTTAATTTACGTCAGGAAATGGCCAGTAGGCATGGTAAGTGCTAAAGTTAAATTACTTAACCTAAAAGAATCCTGAGCCATAAAGGAAATTATGGGATGTAACACAGAGCATCACATGGAACACCACATGGCATTTCCCGTTACAGTTTTAGAGTTAAAAGCCCTCTGAGACATACTGTACAGGTCACTGCAATGTTTTCCTAATTTGGTTTATATTAATTTATTCAAAAAATGCAGTCAGGTTAAATATAAAATGGGAGATGTTATTAAATCATTCAAATTGTTAAATGGAATGAAACATTTGTAAAATAAATAAATAGCTAGTGGTGTCACATGTACAACCCAGACACATCAGCATTTTGGAAATAATGTCATGGGTACACAAATTGAGATGGAGCTAAATAAGGAAGTTAGATCGATCTATTTATCTATGAAGAGAGATAGATATACACACACACACACACAATACAAATGCCTTAATTTGAAAAAGGGGTGTGGTCAGTAATTACTTGTTTAAAGAGTGCGGGAAAAGGGCAAATTTCTGACATTTCTTTTCAAACTAAACTTAAACATCCCATAGGCATGACACATTTTAATGCAAGGTAAAACATCACTAATTCCTTTTGTATGTATCAAACAACCTGCATAATCAAGCCTATAAAAACAAGCTGACTCTAATTACCCTGACGAGCCTGCAGCATGATGGAGGGAGACTGCAGCAGATCTGGTAAAATAACATGCCTCAGCACCTTGATATAATGCTCTTTTTGTATTGTATGATGGAGGATGCAAAACTTATTAAAATCTCTTTTTCATTTAGAGTCAGCTAAGAACTATGGGCGTGTCCGTTTATCAGAATTGGATCAGGGTTTCCTCACAGATTGCAGCCTGTCTGCTGTGTCCACTGAAGGATCACTCAAAGCACCTAAAAGCATTGTGATTGAGTATGCAGAACCCAATTTAACCTTTATTGCTTCCTGTAACCGCTCTTCTAGTGTTTTATCTCCTTCAAATCCTCCATCTAAGATGTCCCTCCTGTCCCCAACCATCACAACCCATTCTGCTGGCATGAGCAGTCTCCTGGAGGGTAAGTCCTCCACCCCTTATGAGAGGATGACCTTCCAGAAACCAGTCCTGGCCAACTCTTTAGACCTTTCCTCCATTGACCTGACCACCTCGCACCCTTCATGGGAAGTCTCACTCATCAAACCTAACATGGAGAGCCCCAAGCTGTGTTTGGATTCCAGTAAAGTGGAGTTCATATGGAGTCCAAGTTACCAAGCTACACCTCCAACGCTGGCGGAGATTTCCTCACTGATCTGGTCTGGGACGCCGGAGGGTCCAAGGTCGTGCAGGGAATTTACCTTTCAGGATTCAAACCTGCGACATGCTGTGCTCGAGCTGACTGATGAGCAGCAGAAGAGTTTGTCTAGAAATTTGGCTATGTAGCTGTGCATGCTGCCTGATTCTTGTTTTAGGTAAGATCTACAATCGTACAATGAATAAATATATACTTAATATATAGTTCTATCTTTTAATTTTTCTAACTGTTTACTTGATTTGTTTTTCAGGCTGTATGTGGTGACTCAAGTGAAGAATTATTGTAACACTGTATATATTTTTATAATTTGTACTTGAAATAAAGGTATGGTATTTATAGTAATGACTCAAATCAATGACTCATGCTCATTTAAAAGAATTGTAGAAAATGCTTTATTTAAAATATTTTATAAGCAATTCAATATAGCAAGTTTACAGATAAAACCGTTACAGATGTGCTGCTTATGGGTCTCTAAGGATAGGTGCAAACATCGATATGATCTGAAGGACCTGTGAAAGGAGTAGTGTTATACTAATCTAATCATGTTCACTCCACAGTATTGCTGAATTCTTGTATGAAATTAGTTAGAAGTTTATCCATTTTACGCTGACATTAGTACCAGGTGCTAAATTGAAATCAACAATCAAATATTCAGGGTAGGACAAAACTCTGGATCCAAGGTGGCTTTGAAACTGGGGACTAGGGCCCAATTGTTGAAATGTTAACTTTGGATCAAAATGATGCAGATTTAGAGATCCCATGGTATACTCTCTAGGATCAGGTGATCTGTCTTAATTTTGTGATGGTTGTTTTTGGATGGGATCCAGATACAAACATTTACACAAAAAATATGATTACCAGGGGTCCGTTCTTCGTACGTTGCTAACTCAGTTAGCTGGATTTTATTGTTGTGGATTTATCCTGATCTTGGATTGTTTCGTTCTTCGATGCGCTTCTCGCATTTGCTGTCATAGCAACATGTCCGTAAGCTTGAACCTGCTCGGAAGCAGGTTTATTTCATGTAAACAGGATTTAGGCTGCGCTCCTGGCGGGTTATGATTGGTTGAAATGACGAGGTCACATCTGATTGGTTAAAGAGCACGACTGATGCGGACTGACTCACGTGGGAAAAGAAAAGTATATGCTCGCCTACCATGCCCTACCATCATGAATATGCAAATAAATATTTATATATAATAAAAATATTTTTTATAATGATAAATTGGATGAAACTAATTATAAAAAAAACAATATAAAAGTATACATGTTGTATTTGAAAAAAATATTAATATTTCTATTTTTTCATATACAAAATATTTATTTTCATATTGCTTTTATTTTATTGTCTCATGTAATTTGTAAACCATTAACATATGAATTTATGTTCTAATATAATATTTGATAGCGATTATGTAGGGGGAGCAATCCATGGCAGGGGCCATTTCAGTGCATAATTTGAGCCGCTCTTTTGCCATTTCGTCAACCAATCGAAGGGGTTGTGATCATTTTTCTACTGTCGATGCATATCGTCTTTTAAACCAACGCACGAACGTGCAGTAATCCTAGACAACTCAATCCAGCTATACTAATCATCAACAACAGGTGTGCTCGAAGAACCAACTTAGCCAGATCGTAATTAGCACGATGATCTCATCTTAGATGTATCAGTTCATCTCGGATGCATCAAGCCACGTACGAGGAACGGACCCCTGTGCTCCAAATGGGACAACATATCATAATGCAGACTTGTAAAGATACTATGTAAAAGAAATTAATAACCCGTGTGTTGAATAAGTTAAACGGGACAATAAAACAACAAAAAAAACCCGTGTTGTCTGACCAACAACAAATAAGTTAAGCTCAAATTCAGCCTGCATTATAGTGTTTATGTATATATAGGACATGGTTTAAATCATAATCTAAATGGCAACTTGGACGAAATAAATACCGTTCAAAGTTCACTTTCATTTGTGGAGAGACCAGCTTGTTGAAGCTCTGCTTTTAGGATGTGGATCTCAAGTCTGGTTTTCTTTTTAATTTCTTTTTGTGTTGCAAACCTACTAAAGTTTTAAGCAAGTACTGAAGATTAATCCTGTTTTCTAATCCATTTTTTTTTTTTTTTAACAACGGGGCCTGGAAGATGAGACAAAGTCACCACTCGGCTGTTTTTATGCTCACGTGTTGGGAGCCTATCAAATCTAGCAATCATCTGTGCATGGAACAACAATTATCTTAAGGACAACATCCTTGTAGCCGACGTACACATATGCTCTTAATCTGAGCAACTACTAGAATTTTCAACACATTTTTGGTGTGTGGATCAAGGTTCGGGCCATCCTGTATATTGTTCCTCTAGCAGCAACTCGGAGACATAGTGGATGCTCACACAATTAAAATGATCTAATGACAAAAATATACACACATATATATATATATATATATATATATATATATAGCCGTTTCTTAAAAGTAGTTTTGTGTTTAAAGATGTTTACAGTTTTATCAAAGAACAGTCGTGTCTGCGCTTTAAGATAAATCGTATGTAGTTTTTAGGACAGATCTCCTGTTGAGTAGTGTCATTTTCTTTTTTTCTTATTAAATTATTAGTGTCAAGGGGACACTGAACTTCATTAGCTTCATTATTTATATATTTACAAAACATACATGTTCTTTAATAAACCAAAATCGACAGTCAAACTGCTGTTGTATAAAAGGAATAAAACATAATTACCAACGGTATGGTATTACCTGTGTCTAGACATTTATTACGCATAACAACTTTTTTTTAAATAACTTTCTCATGATTGATGATATATGAAGAAATAAGTGAGAACTAATTATATATAATAATTCTAGGAGTAGTTTGATAAAAAAAAAAAGAAGGTCAAAACAATGCAACGTACTTCATAGCAAAATGAAGAATTAAAGTAGATGAAAATCTTTTTCAGGATTAACATATTCATTACCTGTAAATGTTGCTAATTAGTGCTGAAATATTTCCTTAATAGAGTAGCGGACACTTTATGCTCCGTTAAACATTTAACTACATGATGCTGTTCGACCCTGGACTCTCCATCGCCCTCTAGCTTCCTGCTTCACAATGGAGAAAACCTTGTCTGTGCTGTGTCGACATCATGCTCCTGAAAGATCCAGACCAACATGTTAACTAATTATTGTTTTAAGAAAGTCATTTAAAGTGAAGTGAAACATATTCACCAGTACTGAGCGTACCTGATTCAGCTTTTTGAACTCCACCACCTGAAAGAAGATGTGCTCAAGTATGTGCTTGGCGTCTCGCTTTTCTTTATCCAGCTTTCCTGTGACTCCTAGGATGTCTCCACATTTCCGTACGTAAAACTCGAGGTCGTCGTCGGTGCCTAAGCAAATCACACAACATGTACGTTTATTTATAAATACATTTTTAGGACATTTATGGGTGGTTGTTTTTGAGAAATGTGAACTCTTCTCTCTTAGTAAAGAATAAAACACTTAAGAGCATGCTGTAACCGTAAAAGAATCAACAACGTGGTAGTGTTGAAGCTTAAGTTGTTGTTTGCACCAGAAAAGTAGTTTTAATTTTCTCACAAGAACTTGCTACCAAGTGTTTAATTCCTCTTGCACTGAAGCAATCTGATAACGATTTCAAGTTTTACATGGACATTTTATGGACATTTATCCATTTTAATGTTGTACAACATCCATGGAATGTGTGTATAAAACAAAAAAATTGTTTGCCATGTGACTAAGTTTACTGTGATTATCCAGTGTTGGAAAGCTAAATAACTGTCTGTAAGGAATAAGTTGTAAGACTTTCTTATACCTCGTCTGATTTAATTAAATTCAATTTAAACACTGGACCCAGGTTAAAAAAAAAAAAAAGAAACAAAAAGTATTTTTTCATCCTTCTTACTTTTGAACATTTATGTTCATACCAAATATGACACATGGGCACTTACATTTGTTCGACAGCTGAGCAATTCGTACTTTCTCTGAAGAAAACGTCTCGTCGAGGTCAAAAAGGTCGAGCATCGGTGGGGGCAGGTCTCTAAAGGCCGGCTGGAAAACCTACACAGGATAAAATCACACCTGTCCTGAGAGCTACAAACTGAACTGGACGTGCAAAAAAAGTGTGTGTACATAATGTGACCACTGTCTAAGGAAAATCGCTTACAGCAGGCTGGAGGGGCGGTAGTGGCGTTTCAAACTGTGGTGTAATCAACTGCAGCGGCTCGTGCTTGACGTTCAGCTGTTTGTAGGCCCTAAGAAAGGATCATGCAGGTCAACACCATGGGCTTGTAACATTCCGCTTGTGTGTGAACAAAGCGAGGTGTGTGACCGACCTGATAACGCTCGGGAGAGAGTCTGTGGAGAGCTTGAAGAGAGACATGTCGAAAAGGGAGGTGAAGTCACGTGGAGTCTCGTCGCCTTCCTGTAGACAAACTCGGAGTCTCTCAGATAGGTATCCTGTGTCTGGTAACATGATGTAATCTGTGATCTGTATAAAAAAAAGAATAATTAAAAAAAAGAAACAACCTTTTATTCACCACTTTCTAGTACTGATCAGTGGATAAGTCTATAAGTCACTTTACTTATTAGGGACGCATGAAGCCATTTAACATCTGTAATGCGAGTCCTACAACAACGAATGACATAGAAGTCGTCCAGGGTGAAAAAGTAAAGAAGTATGTTAATACAATTGAAGGTTAATTCTCAATTATTTAAAAAAATGTACCCTAATAAGATGTACAGTTCCTCACACACAATAATCAACAATAGTTCAACACTCTGAAAATAATATTGGCTCAGCTATCTATCTATCTATCTATCTATCTATCCGAGTGAATCCAGTTTTGATTGGATCACCTAATACGGACATCAGGTAAACAGGAATGCTATCCGGATCTCTCTCTCACCTCAGGATCTTCTGCATCTATTTGATTCAGGTGAATGCTGTCAGTGGTCAGCCACTGGAACACGACGTCCTGTACCGTGGGGAAATGTACATGAAACACTTATTCACAAAATCAAGAATCGCATAATAAATTATACAGCTCACTGAAGCTCACCATTATTTTACTGTTCTCTTCCTTGTCCAGATACTGATCGCTGAACATGTGGCAGGAACCCAGCACTGCCAGCTTGCCTGCATTCTTCTTTTACACAAACACACAGATACAGCGGCTTTGTATCAATCAGTTAGGCGAATAAGAATGCTAAAGATTCTAGACAACAGGAGATGCTTGCTAACCTCGCCTTTGGAGAAAGCAAGAACGGGTCTGTTGAGAGGAAAGCACACAGAACCGGTGGACAGAACTGCCACTGCAGGCTTCATAACACTTAGCGTAGCTCCGTATGGGTACACGAAGGTCAGAGCCCTGATTGTAACACAAACAGTCTTTACATTAGACAACAACATCCCGGGTAAACATGACGTCCTTCCCTAATTAAATATAATCAAATCTTAAAAAGTCTGATAGATGATAGAAACATCAGTGTTGTCGCATTAAGTAGACCAAATAATAGAATTTACAAGGATGAGTAAAAAATGATTCATACTCTGGCTGTAAAATTTATTTTAATCAACTATTAGAAGAAACAAAAACAATTTTTTCGACAACTCCTTGCTTTTCACTACACTTTCTGTCCATCTGTCTACTAGCCTTTGTATTCCCTCAATGAAAAATGTTTTAGGCTGAGAGCTGCGAGCCACAAATGCAGTGATGTCTTCACATCTTCATCAAAATGTAATCTTTTGTCCTCGTAGAGCTGCTTTCAGGGTACCAAACAGGTGAAAGTCCGATGGAGTAAGATCAGGACTATAGGAATGTCGATAGTGTAGGCAGAAATATGTGGACGAGCATCATCACGCAAGATCACAACGCCCATGAACAGCAGTCGTCTGCATTTAATCCAAGGCTTCAGCTCAGCAATAACCATCTTACTGTAACAGGCACTGTTGATTGTTCGCCCTTTTCCTGAAAATGTTACAATGACTGCCCTTGAGAATTCAAGAAAATTGTAAGTAACAATTTTTCAGGTGATGGTTGAACTTTTTTTAGTCGGCGATTGAGGATGTTGCTGTTCCATACTCTGCCATTTACAAATGAACTGTTGCAATGCATTCAATGAATAGCAGTGACTGGGAAGACAGTAGCCTTGAATGGAATGCTGATTGGATGCGGCCAACTAAAACTTTAATGTAACCGGAGTGCAGATCATTTTTGACTCACTCTCATATTTGCAATTTGTCATGAACAACATATTTTGTACATATCACACGTGTTGTGTAATATGTGTCTAAAATTACCAAAAGACTTGATGCTCACTCTGTATGTTACACTTGTAGCTCGAAATGTCAGTGTGTGTGTGTGTGTGTACACACTTCCGTATACCTTGTAAAGTTACTTTAGCTGCTTTTAAAACACACATTTAATTTATCTTTAAAACTTTTATTCAAAATGTCACTACATCTGAATGTATACATTTACTTACCTAAAGTCTATAAAACTAGACTGTCTAGTCTAGTCTATAAAACTGCATCACATTTTTTAAAGAAATTATTTAATGAAAACAAGCAGTATGTGAGTAGTGAGTAAGCAAGGACTTACTGTGTATTGTTACCCGGGCTTTCATCATCGATGACCCCTGTTATGACTTTCCCAGCTGCACGGCTTATCTCCCTGCAATAGACGATACATACATTAGCATTCCTTACACCTGATGACTCTGCAGTCAGTGAGTTTCTTTTTAAACAATGAGAAGTAAATGACCTGTTAAGAACACCGTTAGACACGAGCGCTTCTTTCGGATGGAAGTACTTGTGGTAAACGTTTCTCACAACGGCATCTGGAAAAGTGAAACAACAGCAATCACATCGTCACCTCCAAGGACGTGAACGAATAGTGCTGTTGAGTTGTGTGTGCGTTTGCTGTCGCTCACCATTGTTAACCATGACCCCAAACTCCTCCAGGAGGAAGTTGATATTAGTATCGTATTTCACTTCTCCTCCTTCTCCGAGCATCGCGAGAACATTCCCGCCATCTTCCAGGTACTGCTTCAGGACTTGCAGCTGAAAAACGCATATTAAAGGAAAAATTTGTAACATTTACAGCCTGAGGCAAACTGCAGTTACACTTCCAACAGGGAAAAGCTATCTAATCATGACATACCTTTGAGGCAAACGAGGCAGAACCTTTTAATCTTTCCTCGGGTTAAGCTTCAATGTAACATTTCTAGAAGATTTCTAGAGAACAATCTCAATATACACTACCGTTCAAAAGTTTTAGAACACTTTCTAACTCCATGATCGTTCCTGATTTTTATTTCTTTCTACA
>JAQMYL010000016.1:4804402-4830462 GCA_030014365.1 Clarias pachynema | reverse complement strand
ATGTGGAAGCCATATATGGATATTTTAGGGGGTGGAGGTGAAGGACATTTATGAAGAAGAAGGGAAGGAGGGGAAAACCTTGTCTATCTTAACTCATTGTGTTTTTGTATTACTGTGAGAACTATGTTCATTTCTACATTTGAATGTGATGTAGGCAGGTTTGATGTATGGATGGGTGTGTGAATGTGAGGGTGTTCTATATTTGTTTGTATTGTACTATATAAAAAAAAATTTCAATAAAAATATATGGAAAAAAAAAAAAAAAAAAAAGAACTATTACAGAAAGGCTGACCTCTGTGTCTTAAAATAACAACTAACTGTTGTTTGTCTTGTTATTACATAATTACCTAATCCCATATGTGTTATTTTATAGTTTTGAAATCCCCAGTATTGTTGTAAATAATGTAGAAAATAAATCACTAAACAAAAACAAAGAAATTTGTAAGTGTTCTAAAACTTTTGAACGGTAGTGGTTACTGGCTCCAAATATACACTTCAACAGTTGTTATCTATGCCCCTTAAACCTTGAATTGAATTATGGCAGCAATGTGTAGTATTATGTTTTTACTTGTGTGTGTGTATATATATATTTGATATATTTGAAGTTGATTTTCCAATGATCCGTCTTGCTATATTACGCTGTCTGACCTTGTGTGCATTTACATGGCTTTGTAAAACAATACCGCAAGAATTTTGTGTTATATTGATACTGTGACCTTCTACATTAACTGTATAAGGAGCACATTTACAGGCTGATGATATGATCATGAGATCAGGACATGTTTCCATTATTAAAATATATGGAGAAGCATGAATTTATGGGCCACCATGGTGCCGTGGTTGGTCCTGAGCTCCGTGCATCTGCATTGTTTTCTTCTGGGTTCTTTGGGAACATGCCTCTAGGTGTGAATCAGTGTGTGAGTGTGTGTGTGGTGCTCCACATTCATCCAGACTGTAATTGTATGAACTCAATCCAACCTCATGCACAGTTAAAGATCCAGCAACTCATCGGAATATGTGTGTACTGAAAATGAGTGTGTGAGTAAGTAAGATTGGAGAAGTGAGTGCCCTCCAGGGAGCTTAGGAACTTTTACTCCTGCACCATAGAGAGCATCCTGACGGAAAACATCGCAACGTGGCTTGAAAACAGCAGGACAGAAGAGCTCAGAAGAGGGTGATGCGATCAGCTGAGCGCATCATCCGCACCGAGCTCCCTGACCTGTACTCAATCTACAGCAAGCAGTGCAGGATCTAAGCCTGGGCTTAGTGAAGGACCTCAGACACCCCAATAATGGACTGTTTTCTCTGTTGCGGTCAGGTAGGCCAACACAGAGAGACTGAGGAGGAGCTCCTTCTCGCATGCAATACGGTCTCTCAATCAGAACACTACACAGGACTAAACCATTTTTGCACATTGCACATTTGCACACACCCTGGACATTTATGGACATTTATACACACCCTGGACATTTCTATTTCATTTTTACACTTTGCACATTTATGGGCATTGCATCTACACATTCATGCATGGTTGCACACTCCCCGGACATTTCTATTTGAATTCTATTTCAATTTCCACAATTAAGGTTTTCTATATTTTCTATATTTGTACAGCTAAATTTTCCATATTTGTACAGCTAAGTTTTAAATATTTAATTTTTTGTTCTTATCTTCTATAGGTATTTTTTCTATAGCTAAAGTTTTTCTTTATTTTATTTATTTTTTATTCCATAATTTATTTCTTATTGATAATCTTTTTTTTAAGGTCACAGGCTTAAACAGCATAAGTATTTCACTGCATATCGTACTGTGTATGTGACAAATAAAATTTTTATTTGAATTTAAAATGACATGCAGGTAGAACAAAGGGCTGTTTTACCTCAGCTTCTGTGAACTTCTCTCGAGGACCTGCGGTGATCCACAGCTTCACACCGTGCAGTTTCTCGGCTGTAATCTCCTCTTTGATTCTGATGAAGCAACACACAAAGCAAGACTGGCTTTCATCAGTTATCTTACACAGAAGCAGTGTGTATATATGTATGTATGTATGTATGTGAGGGTGTGTGAGTGTATGTAAATAACTTAGAGACACAAAATCATGTCTGTATTGTTTGTAAACAAAAGTGCATGACTTTGTGAAAAGTACTAGTACCCCTGAATCTTCCATTGCGCTCTCAGTCGCTTCTGAAGACTCTTGTATCCAGTGTTTGCAGTAAACACCTCTCTTTTGGAAGAATTAAACACGACAATATTCCGCAGCTCTTTATCCATCTTGGGTTTGAGGGCTGTGACTTTTAATATCTAAATTCTGACCAAAAGAACGTAAAACATACGTAGCAAAATTTATCCTGAGGTAAACACTGCAGTTTGCAAAAATAAAAATAAACAATCCCAAAACGCTGTTATAAGCTACAAGACGTTATGATGTTAAGTGTTAATCATAGCAAGCTAGCTTAACTAGCGTGTTAGCCTCACCGCTAACAACGGGAAAAAATCTCGAAGCAATAATATAAATTAAAAAATGTAAATATAATTCGGATAATATTTACACATACATTTAATGTTCCATCTGTAAAACTGCAAATGTAACTTTTAAACCGATACCTCGGCATTTAGCATGTCTCCGGTGTCATATCCCGTCCCAGTTGCACGTGATGCATTATGGGTAAACAACGGTAACCATAGGGACGCCTACTATAGCAACTACAGCATGATTATCATTATTACCAATAAATATAGGACTATAAATAGATTTAAATACAGATCGCTTATTAAAATAAGGGCTTAAGCATGACTTAAGTTGTAGAGTTTAATTTAAACCAAGTTTTCTTCAGCGGTTTTAAAAAATATTGGCACCCCATATGGTTAATAGTTGCATTGTGCAGTATATATGTGCTCATCTGGTTTGGTGCTGATATTGTATAAAGGAACACAAGAAATGTAATTAAATTCTCATACATTTATAAAATGCTTCCTGACAGATGTGGCCGTCCTTAAGAGCATCTTGCATACAGGGAACAAAACATACATCTTTTAAATATTTCAGGGACCCTCAGGACAATGAAAAATACTGAAGCTGAAAAATCAAGACACGTGGCTAGAGCTTCAGCATACACAGTCACCAGGCCCTGATCAAGGGGTAAGGTGGCTTGTAATCAGATTAAATGGACCTTATATTTAAACTTAATTTTAACCAACACTTCATAACTGATTGAGGGCCATTACCCTCACACATCTTAGCCCACCCCTCTCAATTTACAGCAATTGCAACGTTTAACCCATCTTAAAACATTAAAGTATTATCATTATACTCCAACAAGCATTTAATTCATATACTGCAGAACATACAAGAACATCTTACACAAAAATGGAAAAATCAAAATGTTTATTGAAATAAAATATTGCAGAATACCCAATACACCAGTTTAAAACAAAAACAGTGTGGGACTCTTACATCAACAACAAAAGGCAGGGGGGGAGGGGGGGGGGATCAAAATGAGAATTTCAGTTTCTGTACAGCAATATACAGGCTAGCCCAAAAGTCCAGATCCAGATGTTTACATTTTATATTACACAGAATGCAATTTCAGACCCCAGAGGACTTTGATAATGCCAACACGACATCCTACACAGAACAGTTACTTATTAACCAGACTACTGGGCCAGCCTGTAAACAATTAAATTGCAAGTGACGTAAAGCTAAACTATTTCACAATACTCACATTTAAGCAGGCAAATAAAACCCTAACGTCTCAGAAAAGCATTACACTTTAGACAAGCAAGAATTAAATTATTTTTAATTTTTTTTATCATGGGTGTAAAGGTTCTGCAGTCAGTATGACCACTGATGCAGGAACTGTATTTCCAAGAACGCATTTGAAATATCTGAGCTAACAGCCTTAAAGAAAGGGAAAAGGGAGCGAAGAGGGGGGAGGGGGAAAAAAAGAAAAGAAAAGAAAAAAAAAACCCTACTGAGAATTCATTTACAAATCTGGTACCCATTCAGTATTTACACTTCAGTCCTCAATTTCTCATGCAACGTCAAACATGTATGATCTGACCTAAACATGATGCATGTGCACCTTTATCAAGTGCCAACTTTCAGAGCTACAGGATGGCACAGAATTCATCTTTCAGACTCAGTCCTGTGAGGCAGATCTGGAGCGCGAGCGGGATTTGGACCGAGAAGGAGAGCGAGATGGAGATCGCTTCATGGGTGATTTAGAGCGATTGCGATCCTCGTGTGGAGAAGGAGAACGCGAGGGGGATTTTTTGTCTCCATTCTCCATCGGTGACGCTGAGCGGCTGCGGGATTTCTTGCTCACCGACTTCTCTTTAGAGCGGCTACGAGAGCCGCGCTCAGATCGGGGCTTGGACTGGCTCTTGGAGCGTGACTTACGACTTGCAGAGCGGCTGTGTGACTTGCGGGAGCGAGATCGAGATCGAGAACGGGACTTCTTGGAGCGGGATTTGGATGGAGACTTGGAATGGGACTTTCTCTTGGACCTGGAGTGGGAACGGCGCTTGCTGTGGGATCGGGAGCTGATGGAGAGAAAAAAGGAATTTAGTTGTTTAGTAAATTTCTCATCTATACATCTTACAGTATTAACCTCACTGTTGCACACTGCTTGCTCTTAAACTAAAGCATTTCCTTAAATGCTGATTCCTGAAATGCCTTGTAGAGGAAAAAATGCTTTGTAAAACCCAATCCAAAGTATTTTTCTTCACATCTAGAACTGCACAGCCCGACTCCTAGCAAAGCTTAACACAAAGGGATACATCAACTACTGGATTAAATAAACTACCATAGAACCTTGGCTCATGCATTTGTTCCCAAGTTCTGATCACAACCTGATTTGGTTGTACACAGATTCAGCCCCCGCCACCCCCAAAAAATAGGAATACATGATAGGGACGGATTCATTCTCTTTTCACTCATATGAACTCAAACACAATCAGTGGGTCCACTGTACTTCCATTCTCCCTTTATAATTTAGTTTTGCACCATACAGCATTAGTATCTTTAACCTCGACACAGCTACACATTTTACAGAACTTTTAAGGCATACATTAACTCTTACCGAGAGCGAGACCTTGAGTGGCTTCGTGAACTCCTGCTCCTACGGCTTCTGCTGCGAGAACGGCGTCTGCTGCGAGACCTGATTTAAAAATAAAAAATAATTTCATTGCAATCAGAATTTTTGCTATTTAAAAAAAATAATAATAATAATAAAATCCATCTGTCTTTGTATTAGATGTCTAACCTGGACCTGCTGCCTGAGTATGAGCGACGCCGTTTGGGTTTATCCTCCACCAGACGGATTTTCCTCCCATTGATGTCAGTACCATCCAGCTTGTCCAGGGCCCTCTTCATATCCGAGTGGGTGCGAAACTCGATCACACCTTCGTTTGTCCGTTCCTTGTGTGCGTCGGCGTAAGTGACCTCACCAGCCTGACGCATGAAGTCCTGAACAGTTGAATAGGAAAAAGTATTATACAATTTGCTTTATTTACAAAGCCAAATCTCCAGAGAGCACCTGTTGACTTATGGGTGTAACAAGGGGGGGAGGAGGAGTTCTGTGCAGTGTTTACCTTGAGGTCCTGCCAGCTGCAGCGACTGGACAAGTTCTCCACAATCAGTCGGTATTCTGTGCGGACAGGCGGCCCATATTTGTCTCTGCCTGAGCGGCTCCTGCTGCTATAACCACTACTACCTTTAGACACAAAGTGAAGGAAAGAACAGTCAGAAGGTGGAGAATAATCAACTGAATTTAGGGCAAAATCACTCACTAAACTCAAATTCAACAAGTCTGAGCTTTCTGCTTTCTTTCCAATTTGTTGGACACCTTGACGCAGTTTACCTCAGCCCCAGATATTCTGAAGGGACTGTTATAAATAAATAAATAAGGAAGAAAAACAAAGAAAATGTTGGCAGAGATTAAGAGACCAAATTACTATTTAATTATTAAAAGCAACAAACTATGTGATTCTCTGATGTGGAACCCACGAGATGACCTACAAGACTCCAGTGTTTGAAGAACATGATCTGAGATAGCATGACTATTATATACTGAAATGATCATTAATCAAATCAAGGCACTGTTAAGACTTGGTTATAATTTAGCTCTGACATTGTGAAACAGTTAGGCCTGAGGTATCCTCCTGGGTTCCAGCTCCCCTTATTTAAAAGCCATGTAATCTACACTCTTGAAAGAGAAAGAAAAATGGAAAATAAATAAATAAATAACCAGGACTAAGACGAGCAATACCTCTCCTATTGACCGCACAGAGCAACGGAAGCCCACTGCTTCTTTTTTTTTTTTTTTTTGCTTAAGACTAGATGACTGCTACATTTTTACCCATAAAAACCTCTCCAATATTTCGTCATACATAAAAACCAATGGGTTTCCTCACCATCACCCTGGTCTATTGGCAAAAGGCTGCTGTCATCATGGCTTCCGGTTAGGTCAGCCAAGGGTCAAAGGGCAAAGGTCACACACACATTGTAAGGTGAAAGCCAAGGCCAAACGGGACAGGCAGTCATCTTAGCCTCAATGGACTCGGACTCAGCCCGCACTGGACTCTTTCAAATTGAAACATCAAGGACTTGTTAATGTTGATTTCAAACGCACACACACAGCATGATCACACGTCACAACATCTGTTTACATGTCAGCGAGGCGGTGGTTCTTTATTTTTCCCCCCTCTTTCCTTGCAGATGCATATGAAAAATTCGAGACTTTCAAAAGACCCCGCCCATCGTCTGACATGTAAACACTGTTGCGATGCCAAATCTAATTTAAAACTAGCTTTTGTTTTGTGAAAGACTTTAATAAAAAAAATAATTAAATAAAAATCTAAAAAAAAAAAGTCTTCTCCTTTCCTAGGTAAGGCCAACTGCACAATTAAACAAATTACACATTTAAACTGAACTGGCCAATTTTTGATAAACCAAAAAAATCCCGCTGTCATCATCATCTCTGGCCTGGTTTTGCTGTGTGCGCCAGTAAGAAAACTTCAGCAGCACAAATCCTCTCCAAGACTCCCAACAGCTGGACAACTACCGAGACTGAGGGAAGCGAGGGGCTGCATTTCGTCATCCCTTCCACGAGACACCTGGGAATAAACATGTTTCATGATATCATCTTTAAGAGACTGGACTTACTGCGCCCAGAACCCCAATGACCCCCACCATATCCATCCCGATCTCGACGGGGGCCCCTGGCATGCTCGACCACCACACGCTCGCCGCATAGCTCCTTCCCATTCAGCTCATACACAGCGTCATCAGCATCACGGGTATCCTCAAACTCCACAAAACCATACCTGGAACAAAACAAAAAAAAGCATTAAACAGTTGAAAATGTTTTTTTTATAATGCATGCTTATGTTTATAATGCATGTTCCTCCTTCCACATAACTACCACCAATGCATTTGAACAAAAACCCCACAGCATTACTGCTAGAATAGTCTAACTTGGTCATAATCTAAGGCTGAATGATTATAAGCAAAATCTTTTACACCATTAATTATAAACCATTACTGTTTATAATCCCATCTGTCTGACAAAACCTGTTCCTTCTCAAGGTTTTGCCTCGATTCATAACAATGGAAGCACAGGTGTAAACTCGCATGCGCGAAAGTAGTAGGAGAGCCCTCAAATCTCGCGATAACTCGTGCAGCCCGTTACTCGCACATTACCTCACAGTTAGTAAGACACGAGCCATGTTTACACAAAGCGATTTCAGACAACAAAAAAGACGATTTTACGATAACTCGCTGAAGGGCTTTAATTTAAACAATAATGACGTTCAGAAATGCCCAAAACTCAGTATGGATTTACTTACTTACTTAAATGCTAAATTCGGGCCTAAGAGCTCGCGAGCGTGCAGCCAACCCAACACTCGCGTGTATAATGCAGCGGAGTTATATTTACATTATATTAACATACTATGGTAATACATTTGTGTTCCATTTATATATAACAATTAGTTAGCAAAGCCACGAATATGCTAAGGCAACTCAGTTAACATGCTGGACGGTATTGTTTTCCAGCGACTCCGCCATTTTGTCCACGCGGCACGACCTAGACAAATCCAACCGTAATATCTTCTCGAATATTCGATGAGCGACTCTCCGCACTCGTTAACTATTCACCACGGTTTACTCATGGTACAGTATTATTCTAAGTAAACACGTTTATCGTGGACACAACGAATAAAAATGGCGCCTTGCTCCTGCTCACCCGTTTTTCAGGTCGATTTCCAGCAGTTTGCCGTAGCCGCTGAAGAACCTCTGGATGTCCTTTTCGCGGACATGATAGCTCAGCCTGCCTACGTATACACGAGGCATTCTTAAACTTTCCCTAAAGAGTCAAATTAATAAACCTTATAAGAATGTGTAATATTTCCCTCGCTTGCCTTCCCCCTTCACAACAGTTTTCCAACGCCTCCGTGAGGATATCGCGGGCTCCCTCCATGCGCTATTTATACCAGCAGTGGTGTCACGAGCAGCGATGACGACATTTCCGGTTGCCCAAGGACCGCTTGTAGAATTAATTTTTGTTTTTACAGTAATGTGTGAATTATTTGTGTAATATATATTATACATCATACCATTTTTTTTCATTCCACCAAAGTCTAGATTTTATTATATAATTATACAGTCCAGGCAACATGTACAGTATACTGTACTTTAGATTCACCAAACATGCCTGTGTGCGCGCGCACATTTTTTAAAAATATATAATTTTGACCTTTAATTGACCAAATCTTTGTGAATATATGACTATCACATCCAAACAAAGTTAGAAGCACAGCAGTCTATAGAACGTCTCTATATAATGAAGCATTTTAAATCCCATTCATTACAACTAATAGGCATAAATCTGTTCCAGCATGACAACACTCAAATGCACAAAGCAAGCTGTGTTTTAAGGTTGGACCAGAAGAACTCATGGGTCCTATACAGTCCACAAGCTGAAACTCTAGTGCAAACACAAAACTCACATTTTATCCGGGCTTGGGACGGCACTGTATCCAGTGGCTGGGGTTTGGGTGGGAATTGAACCTGGGCCTTCATGGTGGGAGAGAAACCTCAGAAGCGGGAGGTCACCAACACCCCATCTCAGAAGAATAGTGCTTAGTGTAAATACAAAATCATCAAACTCAATCTAGAATCTACATGTGGACATGACATAAGAACGTACGATGATGATGATGATGATGGGTTGGTGTCCATAAGAACAAACAGTCTGGGAATCTAGTATGAAAAACCTTTTAAAGCAAAGCTTGACACTAGAGATCAGAGATACTCTGTTCAGAAAATTAAACATTTTATTCATCGTGCAAACATTCTCCATTCATTCATACAATTTTTTAAAATAATATTCTCATATTACATGTGTACATGGATTTATACACATTAAAAGTTACATTTATATACATTGGTTTAAAGGAATACTGTGCATGTTAAATTATGTCAGATCCATAATCAGCTCAGCAATTAACCCAAGGTGGGTAAAGTACACAAGGAAAAATTTGCCAAGTGTGTCATTTTTAGGAAATTAAGCAACGATGCGCATCCTAAAGTGCTCTATTTTCCTTCTTCCACAGAGCAACATTGCCAGTTTTTTTGTTTATTATATAACATCATACTTTTTATTCATTTGGATCAGTGTTGCCAACTTAGCAATTTTGTTGCTAGATTTAGCAACTTTTTTTTCAAAAAGCACCTAGCAACAAATTTAGCAATTTTTAACATTCATTTGGCTACTTTTAGCAATTTTTAAAAAGTGACTCAAAAGAGCAGTGGCTGCAGGCTTCACTCACTTCATGAGTAGTAGAGTGCGGGGTGGGGCTACATAAGGTCTAAATAGCCAGGCACAGCAAAGAGTAAGTACACAAGCTGTGATTGTTCATTATCAGTGTTATATTTAAAAATAAAAAATTCTTATCAAAAAGTGTTTGTATTACTTCTACAAATAGTCAACTATATTTTTCATACAAATCTAAATGGACATATTTCAAATAATTTTTTTGCTGAGATGGCCAGTCAATTTGAGAAAACATGAATTATTTTGTATACTACATAAAGATGTAGTTTTGAGTTGCGATTACACAAGGAAGTCATCACGCAAAGTAATATGTTAATAAAAACCTATTTATTGTGCATTTGGATGGAACGTTTTAATATAATATAATACACAGCGCCTCAGAGAGTAGAGACATGACGGGCTTACGCTTGTCAGATACTACGTGATGACGTTACTGACATGCAAATTAGTGTGTGACGTCATCTGGCAACATTTAGCTACTTTTCGGGCAGGCTTTAGCTACTTTTCATTGGAAATAGTTGGCAACACTGATTTGGATTTTTGTTTACTGTTGTGGGTGTCAACAAAAAAATTAAGGCCGGTCATCATTTGTGCTCTAGTCATTCACTTAGTGTCAAAATTTTCTTCATCCTGACACAATACTGAAAATCAGTAAACTCTTACAGCTTTCCCTTTAGTGTTACAAGGCTCTGACATTGAAGACTCCTTCTAGAAATGTTAACTGTCTCCTCACAGAAAAACTGACCCATTTTGATAATTATTGAAATCGTAAGCTATTACTATAGAAATGTGAATGAAGGACCAAGCACGATCCTGTAAATTTGTGATATGAATCTGGAAATAGACAATTATTCAGTATTCTGAATAATTAGACTAAAATAATCAACAATGCTCAAGAGTAAACCTAACTAATTACAAATTCGCTTATTAACACTTGAACACAAATAAATTAAAACAAACTAAAACCTTCATCCATTCCAGGTCGCGACTTACCAGACATGTAATCTTTTGATAGACAGTCAAAGGTCATTGCTCAAACAATGCCGCCATTACAAAAGACACCACTCCCATTTCCATTCAACAAACTGATAACACAAAACCTCAATGTTCTCAGCCAGCATCCTGCGAACAGTCTGCCGTGAGCCATCCTTACAGCTCATTGTGATTGTGTAAATCTATGTTAATTACCATTAATCACTGCAAGCACGTGATCAGTCTGGACAGATTTACATTTAGGCACTTGGCAGACGCTCTTATCCAGAGCGACTTACAAAAAGTGCTTAGAAGTTTCCGTCATTGGGTAGATACTTACACTGGGTTACGAGGTTACTAACCAACAGTTGGGAAAGGATTTATTTTTACTAGGGGAGGATTAGTCCAAGTACTAAAGATGCATTTAAAGAGCTTGAAGAATTACTAGTGCTGCACAAAAAATTGATCTACAGGTTACTCCGTGTCATATCTTTCACTCGCAAGACTCCTTCTTGTGCACAGGAAGCTGCCAGGAGTCCATCTTGTCTCCACAAGCGGCCTTGCACCAAGCCTCTGCTTCCTCCTGGAGAAAAAGAAAATGAAGAAAATGTTCATCAAAAAACATACAGATAAACATTATAGCACTCGCAGTCTGCATGACAGTGCTGTTGCTTTCTATGCAATATTAATTTTCACTTAAAAAGAGAATAATTTTTTGCTTAATAAAAGACTGTCTTAAGAGTATTTAAATAACATTTCTTAATATTTAATGAAACTGAAGATCGTTAAGTATCGAAAGCTGACAGAAAAAAGAAAATATATGGTTCATATATTCTGGTAATGAACCCAAAACTATGAATGAAAGAAACTATCAATAACACGTCAACAACTACTCTCATTCCATGCTAAAGTACTGTGAAAAAGTATTTGCCCTTCCTGGTTTCTATTTATAATTTTTTTTATATATTAATGTGACAAATATGCCAAAAAATATATCCAGGAAGCGGACAAATACCTTTTCTAAGCCCTGTATTTAGTCTAAATTAGTAGACTAAAGATTTTTTATTCCACGGTTAATGTAACATTAATTTTCTGTTTGGATTATTAATCCTTTTATTAACTTGCCACTAAAAATTACTCAACTTGTTCAAAATAATAAAATTTCAAGAATGAATAAGTCTATCGGCCATGTGGGAAATGCGTACAGTGCCAGAATTTGGACTAAACTCACTCTGATTCACAGTTAGGGTGCTGTCTCGTCATTTTGAGGTCAGAGAGAAACTTGTGTTGTGTGTGTGTGTGTGCGCGTGAGCTGTGGTGAATCATTTCACTTTAACACCACTCTTTATATAGTTTCTTTAAACAATAATCACAAGTCAGATGAGCAGGTTCGGATTTCTGAAGATAAAGTCCAATATTCCACCATTGTTCATTGAAGGAGCTGCTGTTCTTTGTTGTTTTAGTCATTTCTATAATCTAAATATTAACATACACATTACTACAGACCTGCCCATGGACTTTCACATTCATACAGCATCCACTGATCTGCTCGGAATTTGTTGTGGAACCACATGGTGTGATCGAGAGAGGCAACGAACTGAGTTCTGTACTTGGGGTACGGCAGCATCGTGGTGCCGAGGAATGCATAGTCAGACACGTACGCGGCGACGCAGCAGTGCAGTTTCATGTCAGCCTCACCTGGAATTAAAAAAATAAAATTTAGACACATTCAGTATTAGCCAAATACAACTCCAGACAAACATCATCATAGAACACTTTTTTTTTTTTTTTACCGCGGCAAAAAAATTTAAGAAACATGTGGGCAATACCGAGTACCCATCCATCAGTCATATGTTTCCTGCATTACTTTATCAGTTTCTCACATTGTTGTGATAAATTTTTGGCCCAGTATTCTTTACAACATGGCTTCAGTTCATTTAAGTTTTTTTTTGCCATTAACTTATGCACAGGTCCGTGAACCTCAGTCATGCTTCCATGATCACCCTTCTTAACAAATTGTACTCAATCTTCTTTTAATTGAGCTGCCATGGACTTTAACATTGAGACTTGTAGGGTCTGAGGTGTACCTCTTGAGTGTTTTTGCATTTCTTTGAATTATGCGAATTATGTTCGCAATCCAAGGTTCCACTGTAATTAACACGGTACATTTAGTATTGGACTTACCTATATGTCCTTTCGATCTTACCCAGAAGAGTTTCTTTGGTTCCATGGGAAGACGTCCATAAAAATCAGATGGATTCACTGGCTTTACCTCGATGGGAACCTCATCAGCCAGGATCTTATTCAGCCCCTGCTTGGTGTTATCAGCTAGATTCGGGTTGCTGTGAAACCAGGCAGATAAAAAGTTTATTGCTGCATGATTTAATCAGGGAATGGGTAACGCGTATCTCTTTGTAATTCCTACCTGAGGTACTGCTGGATGAGTTCCTCAATGGTGAGCAGGGTGTCAGGTGGGGGAACACTGGGCATGGTGTACTGATGCTCTAAAGGACTGGGCTGCAGCTTGTGAAAGGACGCCTGGCATATCAGTATGGGCTGACCATGCTGAATGGCTTTCACCAGTCTCACACAGAAACTTTGACCATCTCGAGTCCGTTCCACCTGGTAAAGCACTGGAACCTTGGGGTCTCCTATAGCACAGGGTAAAGAACAGGCTGATAAAAAGCTATGCAGCACTTTTTATTTATGTATGGTTTTGACCCGAGTTTGTTTACACTCAAGAACAACCTAGAAACCACCAACCCTATTACTCACAATCCTTTAGCATTTGGGAAGAATCTAAACTCTTAAAACCTTTCCTGGAACTGAAAGAGATTTTATTAAATGCTAGGTTATTAACATAAATTATTGGTTTAAATAGTCACCAAAATAATAATAAGTCATCAAATTTACCAATAAACCCATTCTGTGGGCTGATTTAAAATAGTTTTAACCTTGACCCAAAGTTCCACTACGTTTGGCGTAAACTGAACAGTTCTCTTTACATTGAGGAGACCATCCAAGGATGAAGTATGGTGATGGTAGTGTCATGATGCAAATTGTATAAGAAAAATTATAAGGAAAAAACAAACAAAAAAAACAGGGCCTATACTTACTAAGCGTCTCAGAGTAGGAAGTGGCCAAAAAATTGGTTTTAGAAGTAGGAGTAAGAGCAATTTATCAACATTCTTGAAATAGGAAACCACTCCTACCCAAACCCAAAATTTGGAGAGGTCTGGAGGTGTCCTAACTTGTTAGGAGTAACAAGGAAATGATGTACTGACCGATGCGCACACAGAGGAGAGACTTATTGGTAACACTGAGAGACACTGGGCTTATAAAACATACATTTGGACAAAAGTCACGTGAGAGCGCGTGCAATTAGCTCATCAGAAACTAAGGTGATTGTTACTTTATGTTTTTTTTTTTTTTTTTTGGTAACAGTGATGATTTGGGTTAGATTTTTTTTTTTTAGCTGTGGCGACTCCTCGAAGGGAGCAGCCAAAAGCCCATGATTTCTAGGAGTGATGCCAAGCCCATAAATACAGGCCCTGAATGTAACCCTAAGCAGTTTTTTGTGGTATAGCTACTGTACGAAAAGACCTACATGACCGATAAGACTGATGAAGTCAATTCAGTGTATAATTTCATGTTCTTACCTGCCCGAACAAAGTAACAGTGGAGTGAATGAGCATACAGATCATCGTGGACGGATTTGGCAGCAGCCACCAGAGCCTGACCCACAATCTGACCACCGAACAGGCGTTGAGTTCGAGGAACCCAGTGGTGCTTCCCACTGTCACAAACATGCAACACAATTAAGAATAATTACAAATAAAGCATCTGAGAGATTCAAGAGCTTCACATATGAGACAAGTTCTCAACCCTGGTCTTGAAGTATCTCCTGTCGTCCTGTACATCACTGCACTACACCTGTGCATTAAAGTCGACAGGACCAGGGCACTGAACCTGACACAGGAAGTTATTTTACTACCTTGTCCAACTACAGTCACGTTTTTGTGTGTGTGTGTTTTTACCGGTAAAGGTCGATGTCGAGCTTCTCTAAATTCAGAACGCTGGTCACCAGGACGCTTCTGAGATCCGGAGACTGGGTATAACTCGAAGAAACCTCCTCTCCTAGCACATTCTGTGACCCTGCACCGGTTTCCGCCATTTTGCATTGAGATACGGAAGAGATGCGGAAAGAGTGAAGCCTTCCAGGCTCACGTGACTGATTAAACCTTTGTTCCAATTGGCTCCCATTGGAAAACGCGCGTTGTCATAGCGACGCCGCACGAGGGCAGCGCAGCTCTGTGAAAACAAAAATGGAGACTCGTGCCCGGAGTCGCTGATAAACAGACTGTGTGTGTGTGTGTGTGTGTGTGTGTGTGAGAGAGACACAGACTGGTTGACTGTTCAACATGTGCATGTGGCTTAAGTAATGGGAATACATGTTCACTGATCTAGGGTGATACCGGCTTTCTCAGAAAAATACACACAGTCAATGCAGATAATATTTACTGAGATATATACTGTAGATAGATAGATAGATAGATAGATAGATAGATAGATAGATAGATAGATAGATAGAACTTTATAGACAGAAGTGTTTTGTACAGTGCAGGTTTTCAACAATGAAATATAGCTTGGCATCTACAAGAAGGTCCAATAATATTGCACTGTATATACTGTACATGTCATTGTAATCATGGTAATACAATCACTGCTACATGGTAATATTGTGGCAATATAGTTGTAATATATTAACAAGATATTATATTTTATATAATAAGGTATAGTGGTTAGCACTGTGGCCTTGCACATCCAGGGTCGAGGGTTTGATTCACGCCTCACAGATCTGTGTGTGTAGAGTTTGCATGTTCTCCCAGTGCTTGGTGGATTTCCGGGTCCAGTCCAAAGACATGCAGATTAGGCTAATTGCATAGACTGTCCTTTACTAAATTGCATGTACTGTATGTGTGTTAAATTATTATTATTATTATTATTATTATTATTATTATTATTATTATTAGATATTATGTGTTTATTATATGTTTAAATATTAAATCAAAGCTGCTGCAAAAAAGAAGAATGAACGAAAGAAAGAAGGGAGTGAGGAAAGAAGGAAGAAAGGCAGAAAGAAAGGAGAGGAGGGAGGAAGAAGAAAGGGCAAACAGACACACACAAACAAACAAACAAACAAACATTACAAATATTAGACATAATTATTTAATGCAGATAATGAAAGCAATTAACCATCGGTAACCAAAATAAAATCGATACATTTGGATTATAGGTTAGATACTGAAAGAAAAAAAGAAAGAAAGGGAGAAAGAAACCTGTCATATTCCTCTCATGCTGTCGGGGCATTCGGTCCTCACCAAGATATAAAAGCGTGTACACACACTCTCTCTCTAACACACACACACACACACACACTCGGCTGTCGAGCTGCATTAACGTCCGTTGCTGCTATTGGATGCTTGGACCCGCGCCCTGCTCCACTTGTATCTCTCCGTCACGGGTTTTCTTCTCTCTCGGTATTTTATTATTTTATCTTCTTTACTTCCTCCATCCTCGTGTCTCCATGGCTACACCAGACGGCGCGGAGGAGCGCGTGCCGCAGCGGGGCCGATCTCAGAGCGACCCGAGCGTCCTGACCGAGGCTCGTGCCGAGCTCGCGCACCGCGCAGGTGAGAGGAGACGACGCTGCTGCTGCTGCTGCTGATGGTGATGCTTTGGTTCTGGGTATCACGGACAGACCTGTTATTGCCCTGAGATGACGTGCAGTCAGACGGATTAGAGTGTGAGCAGTGGTGCATTTACTGTATCGAAGTGTTCTTCACGTATTCCTCACGTCCTGCAGCCTTTTTACGAATTTTTTTATTTTTTGTGCAGGATGTATGCACGTTGCATGGTCTATAGTGCATGAATGAGACTGGTAGCAAAAATCAGTAGTATGGCGTTGTTTAGGATCTGTGATGGTTTCTGGTGCTGGAAATGTCACTGCATGCGTGGAAGGGTTAAAGCGAGGAGAGAGAGAGACCAGGCGAGCTCAGCTCTGCTGCTGTGATTAAAAATTCTAAATGTTTGGCTGTTTGGGATTCAATTTGGATTTTTCCACAAACTCAGAATAAGACTGAATTTATTCTACTTGTTACATTGAATTTACCGTTAGTAATTATCTTTCACTGCACAGGTGGCTATAGAAAAGATTTAAGATACTGTACATGTTTAAGAGTAAAGCTTTAAAGGGACACTATATGGGAATAAAAGCAACAGGATATTATCCTGTTTCATTTCTGAGTTTGATGGCTTAGTGGTTATCACTGCTGACTTGCACCTCCAGGGCTGTGGGTTAAAATCCTGACTCCGGTTTGTGTATGTGTGGAGTTTTTGTGTTCCCCCTGTGCTTGGTGGGTTTCCTCCTGATACTCCAGTTTCCTATCACAGTCCAAACACATGCACTATAGACTGTTTGGCCTGTCTAAATCAATTTGACTGAGCGAGTGGGTGTGATTGTGCCCTGTGATGGGTTCTCACCCCACCTTGTGTCCTAAGTTCCATGGGATAGTCTCTAGGTCCCATGTGAGCCTACTCACAACATAACATTAGTGATATAGATAATGGATGGGAAATATATATATATATTTAACGCGGTTGTTTTAAAGGATTCAGTGGTTGGCACTGTTACTTCACACCTCCGTGGTTGGGGGTTCAAATCTCGCCTCCAGTCTGCGTGCATGGAGTTTTCATGGTCTCTCTGTGATTGTTAAGTTTGGTGTTTCCAAATCCCCATAGTGTTTAATTGTGTGGATGGTATCAGATGGTGATTGGTATTTTTGAAACTCAAGGTGTTAGTATTGATATCAAACAAATAAAAGTATTTTCATTCACTGTGCCTTTGATCCATGTTACTAACACCTAATACTTATCTCTTTAAGAAGAAGAAGTCTTTATTTGCTGCAAAAACATTGCATCACAATGAAATCCCAGCTTGTTAGGATGTTAGGAAGAGTCAGAATACAGCATCACTGTACAGGAATTGTTAGGGGCCTTGCTCAAGGGCCCAACAGTGGCAACTTAGTGGTGCAGCGGCTGGAACCCCCATCTTTCTGATCAGAACCCAGAGCAATCAGTATCCCTGAATGGTAGAATGTAGAAGATAGACAATAAAGGTGCGAAAGGTGTATGTATACTAAAACTGGTACAGTATAGTACCCTCTATACAGAGAGTGTAAACTGATTTGATACATTGGCCCCAGAGTGGCGTAGGGGTAGCCTCCTGCAGCCTAGAGAGATCTGATTGGCCGAGCTCTCTCAGCGGGGTGGGATGAGAGCCACTTAGTGCTCTCACATGAGTCACGGGCCAATCATGGGAGTCTGTGATCTCATGCAAGCGGAAGGAGTGGATTGCACTGTCCTCCGAGGGTGTCTCCAACAGTTCGAAAAAGATTCAGTCGGCTGGCGTCAAGTGATTCAGAGAAAACACGTGATAGTCTTTGGCCCTCCCTGACTTCCCCTATTGACAGGGAAATTAGTGTAGCAACTATAGAATTTTAATTTCAAGTTTTGACTTTTTTTTTTTGTCATGTACACAACCATCCGCAGTATGATATGTAGTGAATGACCTAAAATGGGAAAAAATAATAGAATAGAGAGATAGAAAGATTTACTACAATAAAAGGAAAATTGCACCAGAAAAGCTACAATTAAACTAAAGGTAGAATTTCCAATAAGAAATAAAAAATATAAAAAAATTTTAATAAATAAAATTTTGATAAAACAATAAAATATAATTAAAATAGAAATATCTAAAATATAGAAATTACTCAGAATGTGTATCTTATAATTTTGCACCTTTTATATCCTTTTTTTTAGTCGATAATGTGGATAATGTAGTATACCTTCAAAAAATTATGTAATTTGCACTAAATTAGCTTTCTGTGCAAGCACCTTTCTAGGTAAAAGACTCCAAACACTAACTAAAAGTACATAAAATACCCTCTTGTAATCATTGAGAGTGTAAGTAAAGTGAGTTGGTACATCCAATGCCAATTCAATGATTGGGATTAAATTTGTAATTGGATGTAAATTTGTTAGGATTTCAGATATCAGATTTCACATGGAAACAATGCCTGTATTTTATTATATGTACATTACATGTTGTTATAGTATCATAGTTTGCTATTTAATAAAGTGATATACTGTAGATATAAAACTAGATTTTGATACCTGATACTACTGATGCTTTTAAATCTAGGCAAAAATAAGCAGAAATGATGAGAGGGAAAATTCCTTTCTTCAGATATGGTGGTGGATCCGGCGTAGTTTTGTGTAACCAGTCTACATCCTGACATGTTTTTTAGGAAATAGAAAGAAACCAGAGAACCCTGAAGAAATCCATATAGACACAGTGAGCAATAAGCTCAGGACCGAAGTCAGTGCTGTCCATGAGGCAATATACAGTATTTTAGGATAAAAGGGTACTGTATGTTTTACGAATGGATGGAAGCTAGAATGTTATGATTCCAAGGTCACAATTTCTCTCGAAAGCAGTGTGAAAGTGCATTTCATCATCACTTGTTTTATTAACACCAGGAGAGTTGTACTAAGGCAGTATAATTTAATGATCATAGCATCGTCGTTATGGTGATAATTATGATGTTGTAATAAAGCTTTAAAAAAGTTATAACATTGGTTCATACAGTTTAAAAAAGGCTTTTATTTAAAAAAAACAAAAACAAAATAGAAATGTTATTTCAGTCAAGACTACATACATTTATAGGTTTTATGCTACCTACATTTGGATTTATGGTGTTTGTATTATATTTTTCAACACATTTAGCCTGTCACTAATGGATTGGCGTATGCACTGAATGGATGATTTGTTATGATCCTGGCCTGCTAGTAAATCAAATCCTATCATATCATTTGATAGAAGCTTCGGTGATGTCTAATCTTATGAATAGAAATCCTGTCATATAGTGTTGTATCAGAAAAGATTCAGCGATATCATCAGACCTGTAATCGAATTGTATTGTATTGTCATAGTGATATTATTAAATATCAACTTGTTGACGTATAAATCAAAATCGTATTAAGAAAGATTCAGTGGTCTTGTTAAGAATTCTCAAAAATTGAGATTGTACAATATTGTACCAGTTCATTGGTATCATAAACTATCTTTGACTTGTTCATTGAAACAAAATCGTATTGTAGAAGATCCCCTTAAATCATCAAATATTGTTGTCTTACGAAATAAAATCATTCATGCTTGGATAAAATTCGGATTGTATCAGATTCTGCATCTGATTGTCAAATGTTGATTTTTTTTTTCTGTAGAATTGAAATCATATGAATCAAATGCATAGAGAAATCATCAAATATTGAACAGTATTCAAATTGTGTTGTCTGGAAACTAAATGCTTGCCCCTACATGACATCAGTATTATTATTATAAGATCACAATGCATAATAAAAAACACCTAAATTGTATGTACACTACAATTCCACTTTCTAAATGAGAAATCCTAAAACCACACCGCTGCAACGCTGACCTATATGGATGTGTTATATTTTATGTGCATGAATTAATAACAAGTTGTGCGTGCATATAAAGTGGCGATGTTGTGACGCATCGGGCTTTCCTTGTCTGTGACTAATGCAAGCACGGGGCTGCACATTTAGAAACGAGCGTCTGTGTTGCTATTGCTGTCAGCATTTATAAGGTCTAACTCGTGATTTGTGAAGCATGCGTTATAAAATGGACATTTCACGATGATGTTCTGTGCAATTATCTCACCAGGTATAAATTACAGATGTGGACGTTTTTACATTATGTAACCAGCGACACTGTGTCCTTCGTGTCTTACATACAGTAAATGAACCCAAAGAAACATGATCTGGCATCAGTGCTTGTAGAAGAATTCGGGATTTTCATCCATCTTTGAGGAAAATGTGTTCTATAGTGCACCGTTGACTGAGGTCCATGTGTAATGAGCTGTTGCTATGGAGATGAAAAAAGGATGCAGGTGGAATGGATCACCCCTAAGAGACATGCATTTGCCTATATATAGCGTTTCAACAGGCGTGGAGTTCCTGCTGCGAGAACAAATCGAGAACACTGCCGCACGCTTTGTGGTCGTCACAGAGTACACAGCATGTTTATATTGCAAGCGCATTTACATACACAATCAATCTTAGGATCAGTTTATTCATAAGTATATGCAACAGGTACAGGAATTTGACTTGCCATGGTCAGATGCTACTAACAGACACAAGGTAATATTGAGGAAAGCATTCGTTGGGTATACAAAATATGATTCAGTGTATATAATGTGTGATATGTTATATGTTTTAAACTAGTATAATAAGTGCAGTCACAAAATTAGGCTTTACTAATTATTGCTAATTAATATTTGTATTTTCTACCGTTGTTGAATTCTCCATTCTGAATGGTCAAAAGGTGTCATCGCTGACATGGTGAAGTTTTTCGGTAAACTGTAATGTTTTTCTCTACAGGAAAGTCTTCATGACTGACGTTCAAAATTTCCATATAAACAATTGGGGAAATTAATTACCTTTCCTTGAACACACACAGGCACACGCACGTGCCCAGAAATGCAAAAGAACATTTTAACACTGCCGTTTTCTCTTAAAAACCTGTCAAAAATTAAAAACTTACAAAAAAAAATAGCTATTACTGATTTAAAATGTTATCCTTAATATTGTGCTATTAAAATGAACATGTTTAAGCTCATAGTGTTACCAGACACTTCACTGGGTACACCTTGTTAGTACGAGTTTGGTTTTGCCCTGAGAATTGCCTTAATTCCTTATGACATCAGAATCAATAGAAACATTCTTTAGAGATTTTAGTCCATTTACTATGACCACAGACCACAGGTTGCTGCAGATCCATAATGCAAATCTCCCACATTCCAAAGGTCCTCTACTGAATTGAGATCTGGTGACTGTGGAGGCCATTGTCATGTTCAAGCACTTTACCCTGTGGTCAAAAAGGGATCAACATGGTCCATAATAATACTCAGGTAGGCTGTGGCATTTAAACCATGCTCAACTGATACTAAGAGGCCCAAAGTGTGACAAGAAAGTCTCCATTACAGCACCACCACCAGCCTGTAATGTTGATACAAGGCAAGATGAATCCATGCTTTCATGTTGTTTATGCCAAATTCTGACCCTACAAACTCAATGTTGAACAGAAATCGAGAATCATCAGACCAGGCGGTGTTTTTCCAATCTCGTGTTGTCCAATTTTGATGAGCCCATTTGAATTGCGGTCTCAGTTTTCTGTGCTTAGGTGACAGGAGTGGCACCCTCTTTTTTGATGGTTTTCTGCCGCTGCAGCTCATCTGTTTTAGGGTTCAACATGTTCAGAGATGCTCTTCGGCATGCCTCAGTTGTAACAAGATGTTTTTTGAGATACTGTTGCCTTTCTATCAGCTCAAACCAGTCTGTCCATTCTCCTCTGACCTCTGGCATCAACAAGGCATTTTCGCCCTGAGAACTGCTGGTCACTGGACATTTTTCTCTTTTTCAGACCGTTCTGTGTAAACCCTAGAGACAGTTATGTGAGAAAATCCCAGTAGATCAGCAGTTTCGGAAATACTCAGACCAGCTCATCTGGCACTGACAACCATACCACTTTCAAAGTCACCTACAGTAAATCACCTTTCGTCCTAATGCTAATGCTCGTTTGAACTTGAGCAGATTGTTTTGACCATGTCTTTATGCCGAAATGAATTGAGCTGCTGCCATGTGATTGGCTGATTATATATTTGTGTTAAAGGGAAGTTGAACAGGTGTACCTAATGAAGTGGCCAGTGAGTGTGAATACAGTATATAAATGCTAAAGGAGGCTAAGGTTGTAACAAAATAAGATAAGAAGCACAAGAATATAACTATTAAAATACAGCTATTAAAAGTTGACAATGGGTAGAAACACAAAATAAAAGCTAAAGTAATAATAACATAAAAATAATAAAATAATATAAACAGTAAAATAATATAAAAAAATACTAATTTAACAATATAACAAAAGAAAAAATATATTTGTATGCTGCCCAATAAATCCTGATTTGCTTTCAAGCATACTGGTGTGAGTTACATAATATATAATAAAAAATAGTGTGGATGTAAAAATGTGCGTGCAAACGATATTCACGTCTGAGTTCTTCTATGTCATGCATGTGGTTCTGGAAACTGTATGTGGACGTAGTGATTAAACCGTGTTAAAAGCTCTGTGTTTGTACAGCTGGGGAAATTTTGTGCCGTTTGTCCAGCTAATCACTTAACACTGTCCCAATATTACCAGTTACATGCATTGACATTGTCAGCTACACAGGCCTTCAATAACACTCCATTTACACTCAGCACGCTTTTTTTTAAAGCTGGATTTCCATGTTAGCGTATCCCGACTGCTAAAATGTGCTTGTGTGTGTTTTTCTTTACACATAGGCATGTCATTATTGGAGGCCCTCAGGTTTATAATGTAATGACTGCAAATGTAACTCTGTGGCTTTGTGGAAAAAATAAAGCTGAGCTGTCTTGCATTATGGCTGAACTCGCATGCTATGAATGGATAGACATGTTTTATTAGGTGATTAACTGATCCACAAGAGGGAATTTGGGAACGAAGGACTTTGTGGTAGTCCGTAAGTGTGAGACTTATTAACAAACCAAAAGCGCAATGGGGCAGGTCTTTACTGACCGTATCATGATTGACTTTTTCAGAAATTTTCATTACTTCAGCATAGGGCTACTGAGTAGAAAGTCTTTGGTTAAAATCCCAGCACTGTCGGGTTCTTGACCATGAACCTTAGCCCCCACTGCTTAGTTCTATAGTTCTATGTGAGTTGATAAAACCATCACCCAAAGTAGATGAATGTAAAATGTAATGTGAATGTAACAATATAAATGAGAAAATAATATTTTTATGCTGAATAACCCTGGCTTCTTTTAGTGTTCACATTCTTGTCTGACAGCATGTCTAAAATGACAGTATATAAATGTAATGAGTATAAACATTAGTAGAAGCATTGATAAATGAATTTCGATATCTAGATTTGTAATTTTTTTGCTGCCCGCCTTGGGTCTGTGTGTGTGGAATTTAGATGTTCTCCCTGTGCGTGATGGGTTCCCTCTGTGTACTTTACAGTCCAAAGACATGCAGATTAGCCTAACTGTCATTTCCAAATTCCAAGTGAGTGCCCTGTGATGGATTGCGACCCTGTTCAGGGAGTATCCCTTCTTGTGGCCCGAGTCTCCTGGAATAGGCTCCAGACCCCCACAACCCTGTACAGGATAAGTGGTACAAAGAATGAGTGAGTTGAGTGAGTGAGAAATTATCAATAATGATTCCACGGGAGTAATGGAATAGTGCTTAACATGATTCTACCACCACCATGCTTTACTGATGCTCTTAGTCTAAAGAGCAGAGAACATATTTTTCTAGATGTTTCCATGCTTCCTGAGTATCTAGCATTTCATTATGGCGAATTTGGGGGATATAATTTGGGGTTCACACCAATTACTTGTTAATACTTATGCAATCACAACTTCTCCCCGTGCTTGATGAGTTTCCTCTGGGGGACTTTGGTTTCCTCCCAAAGGCCAAAGACATGCAGATTAGGATAAATGGTATAAGTGTGTGAATGCTTGTGCCCTATAATAAATTGGCACCACGTGAGTTTTTAGATTTATTGTTAAACTTTGCATTTGCTGTTGCAGTTTTGCATTTACTGTGGTGCTTTTGGTTTTGTTGTTGAGGTTTTTGGTTGTTCATTGTTAGAATTATTGTTGTTGTTTTTGCTGTAGCATTTCTCATCTGTTGTGATGTTGATGTTTTTGTCTTTGTTGTGTTTTTGTTTTTTTCATTTCTTAATGGATTTTGCACTCACGTTCCATCGTACCCGAGTGGTCGACTTGCTGCGCCAAATTCACATCAGCATTAAAATACAGGTCGATACCTTTCAAACCTGGGCAGCCGTTTTTTTTGTCTCTTTCTGCATCATTTTTCTTGTTTACAGCACAGCACAGCATAAGGAGATCGGACGTGTACTGGCCCTCTGCTCCAAATGAAACCTTTCATCCTTGCAGCACACACACTCCCGCTTTGATCTCGCCTCTTCAACATGCACTCGAGGACCAGAGCGGAAGCCCTCGTTCTCAAAAGTAGGGGGGAAGCAGAGAGATGACTGTAGAAGGCGTGGGAGAGAGGGATGAAGGCTAGGCGCGTAAAGCTCAGGCTCACTGATCAAAACTCGAGCATCACTGTAAAGAACACACAAACCTCAGTAAGCATTATATGTGAACTGCAGTCTAATCAGAGAGGACATTTCATCACAAGATGCGCAAATAACAGAAGTAGAAACATATTATGAAGCTTATGGGGAATTTTACATCATTTAATTTCATGTGAACCATTACACACAGGGAAAGAAACTAACAAACATTACAGCAACATTTAGTGTGTTACAAGGCTTGTGCAGTTACGTAACAGTCTCTCAATCAAAAACATCAGCAGAAATACATGAACATAATCAGACATGATCCATGTTGAAGATTAAATAGTTTAAGTCAGTTATTTTAGCATGAATCTCAATTCAAGCTTCCTGGCAAGATTTCAAAACTCATCCTGCTTGTCCAAAATGGCCGCCTCCTTAATGCCAAAGTCAGGGTTTTGACTAGAGAGTGAGGATGCCGACGTACTTTTGGCTAGAAAATTTAGGAAAATCATCCACGTTGTAAATCAGACATAATTACCTTGGAGTTTCCTTACGATTAATCTCTGTATGTGATATCCATCCATTTAATAAGATCTGTAGTACAACAAGGGACTGTGAAGGCCAATGGTGACCATTGTATTTATTCCCATTTTTAGGACCTCCAGTCAACATTCACACTCGGCAATTTGGGAAAACCAGTTAGCCTAATCTGCGTCTTTGGACTGTGGGAGGAAACCGCAGCACCCGGAGGAAACTCACCAAACATGGAGAGAACATTCTCCATGCACACAGTCCCAAGGTGTGAATCAAGCCTGCCCATAGCAAAATTTTGTTGCTCAGAATGAGCGTTTTCTTGTCTCATGAGACTGAATTGAGCTGTCTCATTACAAGCTCAACTTTGTCTTTTCTATTTCTCCTAAACTCCACTTAGGAGAAACAAAGAGACATAACTGAGACACAAAGCGAGACATACTTTTGAGAAACATTTGAGAAATCTGAG
>JAQMYL010000016.1:4756187-4770591 GCA_030014365.1 Clarias pachynema | reverse complement strand
GAAAGCAAGACCTCGCGCTTACAGGACAGTACTGGCGACATTTGGAAAGTTGCTAAGGTTTGTCCAAAAGTCGCTAGGCGCTTTTTAAAAAAAAAAGTCAAGGGGGTCTGAAAAGTCGCTAAGTTGGCAACACTGCATGCAGCTCTGTACACTTTAAACTTTTTTCTTTCTTTTTTTTTTTATTAAAGGAGTATATACAAAATCTCCTAAGTTGCTATGAATTGTAAAGACATGCGAAGACAAATAAGTATAAAAGGCAAACCATATCCAAATCCAATGTTCAGTCAGCTCACCTATTAACACCCATCTGGATCCCCACTTTTTTTAACATCCTTCTTATTAACATTTAAATCCAGATGATGCAAAATTTTATGTTTATTGTTGGTGCAATTAAAAAATTAATTGGCGGGGAAAACAAACGCGCTAAGCTCACAAGAATGATGGAGACGGACAACAGATGCCAGTAATGCAGACCCAGCTGAAAGCGAAATACCATCAAATTCTTAATTCTTCAAATTCTTATGAAGCAAAACCCTGGCCATATTTAATCAACCACTTTGATTTCAAGCGCAAGAAAGGCAACAGTTTTTATTGCAAAGGTGTTCCTTTAATTAAAAACTAGTTTTATAACCCCTTGTCGTTTTTGAACTACACTAGAATCACCCATTCCACCCCTGCTGTTAAAAAAAGTAACTTTTACTCTGAGTAAATTTTTAATGAGCTACTTTTCACTTTTACTTGAGTAGATTTTTATAATGGTAACTTTACTTGTACTTCAGTAAAATTTCATTGAAATAACAGTAATATTACTTGAGTACAAAATTTTATTACTCTTTCCACCTCTGTTAAATTTAGAGTGAATTTGTATGAAGTAGTTCATGTAGGAAAGGCTGCAACTCAAACATTTCCCCCCTGATTTTATCCCTAATTTATTCACAGCCACACAGTCTCGCTGTTAGTTCACTATCCAACTACCTGTGTTTGGGGGCGAATATACGGTACATGGCATGTTCCCTCTAAAACATGTGACGCAAGTCAATGATATATATTTAAACTGCTGCTCACGCAACATTGCAGAACTTCCTAACACACTTGACGGAAAGCCCTAACCGTCCCCTCCGGCTGCATGAGCTCACAGATGCCCATGATTGACTAGAGTTGCTATGATTGAAGTGGGAGTGCGGGTATGCTCCCCCAAGTGTGCTCCAATCTGCTCTTCTACTCTTGTCACTTCTCTTAGCTTTGGCTCTGCTTTTCATGGAATCAAACTCGCAGTCTACAGATGACAGGGCGAAACTCTTTTGGTGCACCAATTGGACTTTTTAAGGAAAGATTTTATGGATGTTGTCTTCTATAATATCTAGTTTCCTTTAGGCCAAATCTTGGTCTTCCAGGCAACATAAAGAACAGAATTAAAAGTAAGTTCACATTCATAAAAAAAATCTGTTGAAATAAAAAGTCTGGAAAGACTGGGAAATTAGGTATAAATAATCTATTATTAAAATTCCGTACACAAAAATGCTACCTGTAAAGACTTCAGCTTCAGGTAGCTTCAGTCCCACTAGGTGGTGACAAAGATCACAGAATCCTGAAATCCATTTTTGTTTCTGTTAACAGGACCAGATGCCACAGAATACACTGAGACTGCAGAAGAAAACAGCCACAATGAAGAAGAGGAGGAGGATGAGGAGGAAGATGACGAGGTTTCAGTGCCTGAACTATCCATCAACAACAGAATTCCTCTTGTCGAGGTTTTCCGCAACGTGGAGGAGTTGAAAGCAGTGCCAGCGCTAAGACAAGTGCGGACGCCTCCTCCCAGAGTCCCAGCAAAGCTCCTTTCCAGGCTGGGGAGTCTGGACAGTCAGTACCAAAGAACTATATATAAAAAAACATAAACTTATAATGTGATTGTTTAGTGTTTTGATTTTAAAGGTTAACCTGGTAAAAAGGTCAGACAGTAAACTAGTACCAGAGGATTCAACTGATATAAGGCAAAGGAATGTACAATATGGAGATAAATATAAAGTTTCCTCATCACACAGGTTCACACCCGACACACCAAACACGCCCGGCTCCAGCCACTCTTCCCAGGAACTTCACTCTTCCCAAAGACACGCTGAGGGGCCGAATCTCTACCCCTACAGGCTCACCACACCTGGGCAACATGCATCCGCTGCTACCCCCTACCTGCATCATCGAGGAACTGCACCGAGCTCTAGCCACCAAACACCGGCAGGACAGGTGAGGGTTAAAGAAAGTGAACAAAACATGAACTGAAAAGTGTACATGATTTTAACAGAGATTGAATCCAAGAATCTTGAATATGGTTGGAATAAATTATGGTTTATGACCCGGGTAATCAGATTTCAGCTAAATCTGAAATCTGATAAAATTTTTGGACAAAAAAAAGTTGCAGGTTGTGGTGATTGCATTATCCAAACACACCCTGCAAATTGTACTAGACATTGATTTATGAATATATAACGTGCATGTTCATTTATTTTTGTCTATTTGTTCTGTTTACACCCAGTTTCAATAGTAAAGAGGTACGCTGTTCGCCGAAGCGCCGCTCAGATAGTCACGTGTCTCGTACCTTCAGCACGGAGAGTGAGCAGCAAGGAGAGGTGGAGAACAAGAAGGTGGCGGAGGAGAATAAAGAGAACATGGGTCTGGATGAATACTACAGCGATCAGGACAGCTGGAACGAATCCGTGATCTCTGGTATGTACTTTACCACCAGTAGTGGTTTCACTGGTTTCACTGGTTTCCTGAGTGAAAACTTTTCCCCCAAATGAGCAGTTAATGATGTCATTCCTGAAAGCAGTGTATATCTGACTGGTTTCCAAAAAAAAGAATAAACCATAAGTCACGGTTTTCAAAGTATGGCAAAAATATCCCAGCGCTTAAAAAAAGAATGGGAACATTTATACCTTAAGTTGTACCTCAGTGCTGTCGAATTCTCTATAGACTAAATAAAATAAATTCAATTGTCTAAATTTAATGCTTGATTTTTTCAAATCAGTCTATTGCCACTGCTGAAGAGGTTTTAAATTACACTTGAATATGTAGAGTTCTAATATATTAAAAAAAAATTTTTGATTCATTGATTCCTATGGACAGTTGTTTCACTTTACATTACATTTATTTCTTATAGCTCATGTAGAAATTAATACACAAATATTTAGCACTAACATCTCTTTTAAACATCTCTTTAAAAAATGTCTAAAATTATATTATATAATAATATAATAATTATCTTATTGTAATTTAAGATGAGATCTAAAGCTTCCATTGAGTTCCATATATTTTTTCTTTATATATACAGAATATACAGTTTTATATAAAACAGATCACGATATACATGTTATCTAATATAACTTGGTTCAATATCATTTAGCCCTGAGATATCTGCAATATCACTGTCAAGTCATCCCTTAATTAAGAGAAATTAATTATAATTTCTGTGCATGTGTAATTTATGCCTAAGGTCTCAGGCCTTCATGCTGTGTGTTTATAATGGGTTTTAAAAAAGAGCGGATTTGCACATTTGAAGGGCAGTGATATTCTATATCTATTTAACATAGGTCTGTGTATGTGTGTGTGTGTGTTTTGCAGGGACGCTACCACGGCGGATAAGGAAAGAGCTGCTGGCGGTAAAGCTGCGTAACCGGCCCAGCAAACAGGAGCTGGAGGACAGAAACATCTTCCCGGTGCGCAGTGACCAGGAACGTCAGGAGATCCGGCAGCAGATAGAAATGAAACTGGCCAAGTGAGTGAGCCATCCTCTCTCTCTCTCTCGCTCTCTCTCTCTGTATCCCTCTTTTACCTTCTCTGTTTCTCTCTCTGATTCTCTCTTACCATCTTCCCCTCTCTCTCCCTCTTTCCTACTTTCAGTCTGTATACTTTTAGTCTTTTATTTATACTTTTCTTCCTCTCTCTCTATACTCTCTCTCTTTCTCTCTCTTGCTCCTGTCTCTCTATCCCTATCACTCTCTTTCTCTGTAACTCTCTCCCTCTAAACCCTCTTGTGTGCTCTTTCTATTTCCTACATTTTCTCTCGTTCTCTCTTTCTATTCTCTCTCTGTAAAGCTCTCTACTGTCTCCATCTCCCTTTCTCTCTCTCTGTATCTCTCTCTTACCTTCCCTGTCTGTCTATCTCCATCTCTCTCTCTATCTTTCTTTTTCTGTAACTCTCTATCACTCTTGTGCTCTATCTCTCTCTTTTACTATTTTCTCTCCCTCACACTCTGACCTTCCCTCTCTCCATCTCTCTCTCTCTCTCACTCTCACATTCTCTCTCTCTCTCTCTCTCTCTCTCTCTCTCTCTCTCTCTCCCTCTCTCTCTCTCTCTCTCCTTTCTCTCTGTCTCTCCCACTCCCCGCAGTGTCACTGGGTTTGTTATTTCATTTCCATTTCTGCTGCTCTCTGATTGACCGTCATTTCTGAAGAGCCTGTGAGTATGTGTGTGTGGGTGTGACAGATGATTTGGCGTCGTCAGCTACAACATTGTATCCGAGCTTTCAGCACATGTGAGAATAGCGACACGTGCTGCTCTGCCGTGACACGAGCGCAACTTACTGGTGTCAAATCTGAGTACACTGTACAAGTTTGTTTAGATTTCTAAAATAAATGAATAAATAAATAAATACCAGACTGTAAGTGTTATGCAACACAGTAATGTTTATTTAATTGTTTCGTTGCTTTATATACGTGATTATTTTCTCATCAATACTGGGCTATAAATATTATTTCGAAATTTTAATTATAATTTATAGTTGTACTTTGCTTAGTCTGATAAAGTTGGGTCTTGACCTTATGAGTCGCAGGCTGTCTTCTATCCAGTAGGTGGAGCTGTAGTCTTATAACCTATTTCTAACCCAGCGAATATGGCATTAACTTCCATGAAACGTTTATATATTTCATTACGTTACAACATCAAATTTGAAATTAACTTAATTTATATGTCATGAATTTATACAAAATACTGCTGTATAAATTATTTAATAGATTTTTTTGTCTCACTCACTCATTTCTTATACTGCTTATCCTGTACAGGGTCGAAGGAGGCCTTTAACCTATCCCAGTGGACTCGGGGCACTGCCAGTCCATCACAGGGCACAAGCTCACACACACACTTACTCACAAACCACTGGCGATTTGGAAATGTCTATTAACCTAATCTGCATGTCTTTGTACTGTGGGAGGAAACTCGAGTACCCAGCGGAAACCCACCAAGCACATGCAAACTCCACACACACCGTGCCACCACTTATCATTTATGATTTCCTCAAATAAAACAGCTTAATGTAACAAAATGTATCAAAACAGACAATCTTGCAACATTGTATTATTCCTAATAAATCAAGCCTCCTAACACCTAGCAAGATATTACGATAGCACCGTTTCTTTCCTGTAATACTGAGTGTAAATTTTAGGACATCTGTGTTTGTATGCGATTAATATTCATCCTGCCCACGTCCTTTCACACCTTTTCAGTTGGTTTCATTTCAGACAGCACACTCTAGCTTTGTATTTAAATAAATGACGCCCACAGTGAGAACATCCACGAGTGCCGTCCTGGACGTCCTGTGTTGTGTTGTTGAAGTTAATTGAAAAGCAGTGGTAACGTTCAGTCACGTTTCAGAGGCCAGTGAGTCATTAATTAATCTCTGTATAGGCTTTTGTTTAACAGTGGATTTAGTGTTCATCTTCGTTCACTTGATAAAGTTGGATGGTACATAAAAGGCAGTAGAAATCAGAGTCATGTTTAATAGTGAAAGTAAGAGCATTTACATACACACACAATGTGGTGAGAACTCACAGGATTGGGACTGAACAGCTGTGTGTCCATAAGAAAACCACTTGTTAGTGTTTTGTGGATTGTGGACTCAGGATCAACATGTTAATGAGAAAACTTTCTACTTTGATGGTATCCAAGCACTAGTGGAGCGCCGGGATAAGTGCATTAGTGTAGCAAAGGATTATATAGAGAAATAAAGGGAGTTTATACTCTCATAACTGTGTTCTGTTGTTCTGCACAATAAAAAGTCCTGGTTTGACCTGAATGTGAAATAGTTGATCAAACTCATGATATAAAACATAATTTCACTACAGCTCCTTTTTATTGTATCAAGTGTACATTCCCAAATATACATATATCATATAGAACACCTTCCCTAATGAGCCAGTGAACAACCCTGCATCATCCCCACTGTATTTTCCCATTTTCATAATTGCATGAATGCAGTAATAAACATTTGCACTGTCAGTATCGCCCCAGGCTAAAAATAACCCGAGACAACCAAATTTTGGTCAGCAAGAGTAAAAAATGCAGAGCTAAACAGAACAGAGGGCTTTATGAGAAATGTACTGCGCTCACCTCGTCTGTGTTTTATGGAGTCAGCATAACCTTTATGGCTCGTTCCTGATATGAAGTGTCAGCTATATAAGTACAGTATAACCATCTAGCCGTATCATGTACACTAAGCTCTAAGCTCTGTGAAGGAACGATTGTCCATAGTAATAACAGAAACTTGTTTTGAACATGGTACAACATAAAATTTTAATGTAAGTGGGTAAAATATACAGTACATTCTTCTTTCTTTATAATGGAAATAAAACCCTTTAGGATGTGCTGTTAAATAAAAATAATCAACCAAATATAGTATTAGGTATAGTATAGTATATAGTAATATCCAGAAATATTGGCTCCCTTGATTTCTAAATGGAGCAAAAATGGATTGTGTAAAATCTATAAAATAGGCCTTACATTAGAAAGCAATATATATGTTAATATTTATTTAAATTATTTATTAATTTATCTTTATTTTTATGGATTTCTGTAAAAGTACTTTTTTTTTTAAAGTAACTCCGACCTTATTGAGCAAGAATTTTTTTTATTTAAAAAAATGTGTTTTTAAAGTTTTTTCATTGTTTGAATGTAAAATATCAGTTATTGAATGGGAATAATCACTTACTCACTCATTGTCTATACTGCTTAATCCTGTATACAGGGTAGCGGGGGAGCCTAGAGCCTATCCCAGAAGACTTAGGGCATGAGGCAGTCCATCGCAGGGCACACACACACTGCATGGAAATAATTTTGTAAAAAAAAAAAAAAAAAAAAGCAGCTTCTGGATCTCGATCTACAGTATTTCTACAGGAATATGTAGAAAACCAGGATGTCTCACCTGAGCAGGGGGCTAATTAAATCTTGTACATTTGATCACTTTAACACGCCTCACATAAGGCCCACTTGCAGTTTAACATCTTTCAATTGCAAATGCCTTGAGGGAGAGATTTCCTGGATCCACACCCCGAGCATTTCACACCTTCATTACTAATAAAGAACGGCACAGTGTTTCCATTCCTGTCCTGTAAGCGTTTAGCATACTACCTTAACAGAAAGACTGAATAAGCATGCACTTCTAGGAATAGGTGTAAACGTTTCTAAGCATTCAGGCTGACACCTTTGTGTTTTTCTCGTCATGCTCGCAATATTAATTAACAGTAGCGGTAATGCAGAACTGTAGGCTAACGGGCTAATAATAGATTACGCGTAGCCAGGAATTTGCCAAGTGCTGGAAAATTAGCAGTCTGTAATTGGAATAGAAAGTGTGTGTGCTTGTGGTTTAAATTTTAAATCAAGCTGAAGCTTTTCTGTTTATCTGTTGGAGGTAACTTTTTAAAAGGATATTCAGTTAGAATATTGAAAAAGTCGTGAAAATAAGTAAGTAATAAAACCAAACAGAGCATCCTGAATTGTTTTATTGCCTTTCTCCATCAGCAGTTTGCCAGTAATTAAATGTTTTTATTCATTAGTCATTGTACTTTTTATCCATTTAAAATTGTTCTATCAATATTGTTAACTGCAAAACAAATTTGCTCCTGTTAGTCTTTTTTTCACTAGCTTCTCTGCCTCAAAATACGTAAGATTTAAAATTATACTTTCTCGTTTTAAAATACTGTACATAGTTATTTAAAAAAGCATGCATTAGTCAGAATACATCTGGATGTTTTCATAATATTTCATTACAGAAAACTTCATCATCTCAATGATTACACACAGGTTTCTAATCTGAAGTCCCTGTGAATGAGTCAATACGAATGATATGTCTATCTGAAATCTGATCAAAACTTTGATATTTGATCTTTGATTTTGATAACCCGTGATATCAGGTCAGGTATTACGTCGTATTACACCTGAGTAGTATTATGCTATGGCCAATTGCGTGCAGTGGGTGAAATATTTCAAATCTTAAATTTCTGCAAATATTGGTTGATAGTTGATATCTTCCTGATCCTTTAACAGAATTGAGAATGGTTTAATCCTTGTTTTTAACATTGTTTTAAAACATTTTAATGAACACTATCCAAGCTGGTTACTAGAGTTGTGTGTAAAATCATGCATTTTTTCACTGTGAAGCCACACTGCTGGTGAATTTCTTTTTATGGCTAACAGTGAAATCCTGTTGTCATGATGAGGCTGAGGAGTCCCTCTTTCTTACATCACCAAATCCTCATTTAAATATTGCAGAAAATAGTATTTCGAATTTTTACAGGCTCTCCTTGTAAACACACTTATATCTCAGCAACAGGATACAATACAGTAATAAACTTGGTATAAAAATAGAATCAAAACAGAAATCTGAAAGTATCAGAAATATAAGAAATATCAGAAATATCACTCAAAATGCGACTTAATACCTGATTAGATGTGACGGATCACATATCTAAACCAATGTGTAATCCAATGGGCACACTTAAGGACAGAGCAGCACCAACCAGCACAAAACAATATATTGCAAAATAGACTAGCCAAAACAAAAAGTCACAGGCTCTGAGATTCTATTCAGTAACCTTTGGCTTTGATTGCAACACACAATGCATGTGTGAAAATGATTAATGATTCCTCATATGTTGCAGATTAATGATTCCTCATATGTTAGACCTGACCAACTGAAGCAACCCGGATCATAACACTTCCACCATAGGCTTATACAGTGGCCACTATAAATGATGGATGGATCACTTCATGCGCTTCCCTTTTTGCCCTAATGCATCCTAATGCCCTAATAGAATATGGTCAATCAGAAGTCATCAGACCACCTGACCCTTTTTCATTGCCCCAAGTCCAGTCTTTATGCTCTCTAGCAAACTTTTTCTGATGTGTCTCACTAATAAGTGGTTTTCTTATGGCTACACAGTTGTCCCAATCCTGTGAGTTCTCATCACATTGTGTGTATGGAAATGCTCTTACTTCACTACTAAACATAGCTATATATTTTTACTGGGTTTTTTTACCCAATCAACTTGACCAATTGATTAAGTGACTCTTCTAAATAATGACTTTTTTGGCCGGGCAGCGTATCTATATAATTAATGATAATAATGGTTTTGTCTGTACTTTAGTAAGAACTCACTCTTTCAATTTTATCTTTATGTTTCATACATTAGAGGACCTGAAACCAGTCTCGGAACATTTTTTGTCTGTATGTCTGTATGTCTAGCTAGATTTTGTTACAGAATCACGCAAAACTGACTGGACAGAATTTTAATAGTACTTAGATATTTGCCTGAAGTTAAAACTGCATCATAAATGAAATCAAAATGTTGAGTAAAAGCTATGTTATGAATAGCTATGTGGCAGATTTAATAATCTTTAAAATGAGCTACTAATAAGCTACTTGCTCGATGTAAACAAACACCTGTACCAATAGATATTAATTAAAAATGCTTATTTTTACTTGGATTAGGTCATATGTTCATGTAAAAATAACAATGCTCAAGTGAATTTTAACGCTCTGTAGTCGTTTTAAGACAAAATAATAATATCACTGATTACATTAAAGCTGATCAGCTTATTTTTAGGTTTAACCTTTTAACTATTTTTAACTATTATAAACCTTTTTCGTCAACGATGTGCACTTATATCTTATGCATTGGTGTAAACATGGCATGCTGTCTGGCAGATGTACATGATTTTTGGTGGAGTTAAAATAAACAGTATTTATAGACTTAATGATATTTTATCTGTAGCATAATAGTCTGTTGATGAAAAATATCAAATAAAATTGATTAAGATTAAGATTCTTGTTAGGACACTTGTTAGTTTCTTGTTTTCCTGTGTAAAGTCTGACAGGAAAAATTTTTACTTTTTTTTCACATAGTAACAGCTTGTAAATGTAAATATTCACAAATATTTACACTTCTTAGTTTTGTCAATGTTATTGGATTCTGCCACTTTTTTAGTACCATTGGCGCTACAGGAAAGCTTTTGCTTTATCATCCAGAGATTGCAATTATGAATCCTGACAATGCGGCAGACATCTGTGTTTGGAAACTTAGGAGAGCAAAATTTACAGTTATATACTCTTCCTGCGCTGTCAGTCACAAATTAATCTTAAGCCAAGTCGAAAGTCGAAAGGCAGGGAAGAAACAGCATGCAGTTGTTATAGCCAAACCTGGAACTTAAATATACTGGGTATGTAAAAAGATGTTTTCCTCTAAACTAAAAGCGCTACATGATGTCTGATTTAGGGTGTGCAGGTTACTCTGTGTCATGTTATCACAGGTGCAACTGGAGCTCAGGCCCTGTAGAGGCTCACCACAGGCCCACTGCGATCCACACCAACCCCCTTCCCCCCATTTCTCGATCTCTCTCTTCTTCGGCTTACACAACCAATAGTTCAGCAATCTATTCAGAACAGAGCGGCTCGGACGAGTTTTTTTCCTCCAGGAGCGGGGTGTTGTGAGGATAAAGCACTTCTTGTCTCAGCCGGTCTGAACCAGGAACACACATCGTGACAGCAAAATGGCATCATGAAACTACGTCACAGGTCTCATGTCTTGGAACACCGGAGCACAAATATAGCATACAGAGTTAAACAGTCTCAGAATAGTAACACATGATAGTGTCTGAGACACAGAGGGGGGTTGATGGCTGAGGAGAGGGGTAACGGTGAAGGAAAAAGTGAGGGAGGGAGGAAGAAAACAATACAGATCTATGCATATTGTGTCTGAAGAGTGACCTGGAAAAAATAGCCAGATTACCTATTTACTCCTAACAACAGGAAGATTGAATTGAATTAATTGAAACCCATTAATTTGTAAATTATGTGATTTATATATCCAAAGCAGAAATTACTCTAAAAGTTTTATCCAATTTTCCGGTAACAAACAAAAAAATTGTTCATCACTGAGTTGGTACATGGATACTCGCTCAGAGTGGGCATGTCTTAGTAAGTCCATGTATGGATGGAGGGATTTATGCGTGCATGGGGTTTGCATGTTTTCCACGTGCTCGTTGGGTTTCCACTGGGTTCTCCGGTTTCCTCCCACGGTCCAAAGACATGCAGATTAGGTTAATTGGTGTCTCCAAACATTTTCTGTAGTGTGTGAGTGAGAGTGTGAATGAGTGTACTTGTGTGCCCTTTCATGGATTGACACCCAAGAGTTCCCTGGGATAGGTTCCAAGCCCCCCTTACGACCCTGTACAGGATAAGCTTCTATAGAAGGTCAATGAATTAATGAAAAAAAAAAACACAATAGCACACAATCAGTCATGAGTGGGTGTGTGGTCAGCTTTGGGACAGTATTTTTTTGGAAATCATTATTTGTCCAAGAAAATGGCATCACATTTCCTATTTATTTATTATAGAAATCTTATTAACATTGTTTCTTTGTTGATGAATTTCCACAGAAAACTTGTATGAGTGCTTTTATAAAACATTGTGTCTTTTGGGGAGGCAGGTGGGTGTGTCTTGGAGCCGAGTTTGTGCGAGCGCTCATTCATTTCAAACAATGGAAGCTATCTTAACAAAAACATGCTTGGAGTTTTTTCCTTAAGGAAAGCGAGCAGTTAGTCGGGTGTATTTGTTGAGGTCCAGAAGAAGGAAGAAAGTCAGGCTTCTAACTTTAGCTGTTTTTGCAGATGTTGTTAGCGCTACTATGAAATCTCAGTGCTGCTGGTGTTGCCTGATGACGTCAGCAAGCGACCTACTCATGAGCAGAGCCAAAAAGTCACACAAATTCTCATCTGCCTGTTCTCATTTAAGTCACATGACCACTTATTGAATATATATATGATCTAGGACCTCATACCTCAGTCAGATCCGTGTGCTTTAAGACACACTGGTCTGCCATCAGGCCATCAAAGAAAAAAACATGGTCTACTGTAAATGCAATACAAATATATATTTTGCATAATTACTGTATGTACTTATAGAGTTAACCTAATGTTATAAATGTTTTTCTGATTTTGTCAATATGAAATATGGTGATATTCCATTCCAGATCTAAAAGATAAATTATTATTTTTTTTTTAAACAGACTGTTCCTTTAAAAATGCAAAAATGGTGATGATTTGGGCATTGATATGAGTGGACGGCTAAAATCGATGCTGAAAGTGTGTCATGCTCGGTGTGGGTTATCAGGCAGAGGCAGAGGAATGGGGAAAGACCCTAAACTGAGTCATCGAGCTCAGATCTGCTGTGTAAGTGAAACCAAGCATATCCTGCAAGTGTGTGTGTGTGTGTGTGTGTGTGTGTGTGTGTGTGTGTGTGTGCATGCTACATGCAGTGGATAAACACAGGTGCTGTTCAAGTGGGTCTAAAAACAGCATGAGGTTGGATACAAGTTGTCTTGGAATTGTTTTTAAGTTATTAGTCACGTAGTCACATAAATCGCATGGTTATATAATCAAGCCAAAAATGTACATACAGTATATACATTATATATATAATTCTAGCATAAGGGAATGTTTATAGCATAATGTAAAACCATGAGATGTTTTGTGCACATAGACATGAGGTTCAATAATTTATTTTTCCTGAGTGCTTTTTAGCCGTTCTTTCTGAATTATAAAGGTGACATGGCCTTGCACGCTGCCTGATTTTTTCAAAGAAAAATATAGAACAGTGTGATCTGTTGCCTTTTGAAAAGGACTGGAACATGCAGTGCAGTCTGGCTTCAATCTGTTTAGTTTATGCAGTAAGCGTCTGGGAAGAAGCTCACGGTGTTGTGTAACATAAGCTGGTGGACACCTCCAGAAACTGAGAAGCGTGATCTTGTTACATAGTTCTGTACAGTGGAGCTATTGGCAATATGGATTGTAGGAAAAATATAGGTGTTGGAGGCCCTGCTAGATCCAAATCCTTCTTGATGAAAACAACAACAACAAGAACACGAAATGTATCTGAATCACATTTAGTTTTTGAAAAGATGTAGTCTATGATGAGAAGCTACAGTAGGCATTCATTAGTAAACTCACCAACGTTCACATTACAAACAACATTGTTAAGTTCTGATTTTTTGGTCAGATTGCATTTGCACGTCATGACGGTTTACATTCATAATCACAAGTGACATGTTAATGCACGTCATATTTGTGCAACCGATTCAATCAATGGTTGCGATTTTAGCTCAAAATCTGCTTAGGGTTTTGCAGCGAGCAGCTAGTTGACTGTATTTGTTGAGGTCCAAAAGAAGGAAGAAAGCCAGGCACCTTGCTTTAGCTGTTTTATCAGCTATTGCTAGCACTGCTATGAAATCCCTGCGCTGCTGTTGCTGATAACGTGAGCGAGAACCGTACACATGTGCAGAGGCGAAGAGTTACACGAGTTCCAATCTGCATGTTGTCATTAAAGTCTCATGACTACATAATCTAAGACCGGATATGAAAGTGACTTAGATAGGATTTGAATTTGACAGAATTCAGTCACTTTAGACTGTGACGTAAATATGGCCTCAGGAATGCTTTTTAAGTATACAAGAATCAAGATCAAATTCAGGTCAAATCCCAGGCAGTGCAAACTAAGGAATCATTGCTTGCCTTTATCAGACAGGTTCTATCTATACAGTAAGTGATGTTTTTGATTCAACAGGTCTGGCAGTAATCAGGCCTGGGTGTGGCAAGTGAAATTTAACTCAGCTCCCCATAAAAAGCTTGAAAAGCTAAACAGCTTTTTTACCCTAATAAATTAAATCAGGGGGCAAATATTTTTTCACAGCACTATATTTGCTGCGATGTTCCATAATGGAAAAAAATATCTTTTAAGACTGTTAAATTTTACCTTGCAGCCCCCAAAAAAAGCATTACGTATATGTGATGCATGTTTAACCAGTGATCCAGGGGCCCTACATTTGTAACATTTGTAGTGGTTTCCTGGTTGCCTCTGCCAGGAGGTGGTTGTGGTGCACAAAAATAGTCTATTACAGCAGAATGCTCAGGACGGTATAGCAGAACGCTCAGGTGAAAGCAAGTACAGTGGAACCTCGGATTACGAGCATAATTCGTTCCGGAAGCGGGCTCGTATTGCAAAACACTTGTAAACCAAATTTAATTTTCCCATAAGAAATAATGGAAACTTAAATTATTCGTTCCACAGCCCAAAAAAATAAATAC
>JAQMYL010000016.1:4745751-4756087 GCA_030014365.1 Clarias pachynema | reverse complement strand
CAATTCGCAGCGCAAGAGAGAGAAAAACCGTTGGCTCAGTTGTGATCACGTGACACTCGGCATCAAAACAAGAAGCGTATGCGTGATACATGATACTCGGTGCTCGTCTTGTGGAACACTCGTAAACCGCGTTACTCGTAATCCGAGGTTTCACTGTAGTATGATTTGATAAAGATGTAAGAAGATATGTGCAACACTCATACAAGAACTATTGAACGAGTAAAATAAAAGAACTATTTTAAACAGAACATAATTCCTGAATTGTATATTTAAATACACTGTATACAGTATTATGTATGTACAGCATGATATGCGTTCTTATAATCTCAAACAATGCCAATAAATCTTCAATTAATCTGTATCAATTTTATGGTTTGATTCTGCTATTTCTATCTTGGCTTATTATCTACTAGTGTCCCTTTGTACTGCTGATGCACTGCACAGTGTGCTTTTCTCTGCTTCTGAAATAGCAACAGTATGTCTATTTAAAGCTTAATCAATATCCTTTTCCACCAGCCCTGCTTTTTTGTTCTGCGCATCGTATGGATGGGTTCTCTCAAACACATTTCGCTGATCAGCAGTTTAATTGTGGCACACTGCGCCAGAGTGTGGGATGGGCCAGGGAAAGAGGGGGGATCCCTCTCTGTGTCTATATTTAGCACGCTGCATCGCCTGGAGAGGGGGAAAAAACCTGCAACAGGAAGACTGATCAATTCTCTACGTCACAGACGCTGTTGCTACCCAAGCCAGGCAAAAAACCGACATCCCTCCTACTCAACCAGGCTCTTTCGCCAATCCTGCTTTACTCTGATGAAACACAACCAATCTTAACATGGCTCTCCGGCAGGTCCTTGAGCTCCTCCTGGGGTGACCTTCTGTCAGCAACTGATCTGGGGCTTCTCCATCTTTTTTTCAATTTGAGCTAAATATAACTTGATGTATTGTATACAACCATGCTCAATATAGCAAAGATTCTACAAGGAGTAAGAAGGAGGAGGAGCTTTGGATGGAGAAAACCTTTACAGAAACAAAAGCAGTTGGATATTTGCAAGTGCTGGAAATAAGGAAGGCACTGAGATATCATGGCACCCACACACAACTGTTCTTAAATGTGACACAATGAGACAATTTGGCTTTATACGATTTGGACCAGCCTGGGATTAGTAATTAATATCTAAAATTAGATTAGGCAGAATATAAAATGTTCTATATCTGTAGCTGTATAGTATAATTATGTGTAATTACATGCAATTACATGCTATACTTTAGTGGAGACAATGAAGTGCTATGACTGTACATGTATAGGACTCATACACAACTTAATTATAATCATCATGATATTAACAGTTAATATTAAAATAGAACAGTTTTTCAGGTGAAAATAGTTTTAAATTCTTACCGGTACTATGTAGTCAAAAGTTGAGGAGAATAAACCACAGAGATGGTGGACAGTCTTGAGAAAGCTACAAGATTTCCTTTGTATTTCCACTTATTCCACTTTAAAATATAAGCTAATTTCCAGGTTTCACAATCCCTTGTTCCACACACCAAATAGTGCCCTTGATCAGGGGTTAGAGAGTGATTTGGGCTCGTGTTAGAAGCTAGTTAGCTTTGTAGCTCATATTAGCTGTGAACAGAACAACACAAACGGTTCAGAGGCAATTCGGAACTTAGAAGCAATTATTAAGGAGACAAAATGTTGGTTAACATGATGTTGTTTTCTTGCTGAAAGTTCTATTATCACTGGTTTGGATTGTGGGTTTTGGCAGGCAGCTGCTCTCTTCTCTTTCTAGTACTGTGGACAATAACAAGCTATTTTCACCAATGCTGTCGACCAACAGTTAGTGTTATTAACGATTGTTATGACACCTGTGAGGCAGAGTGATACATTTAGTTAAATATCCCAGTGCTGTTGGGCTCTATTATCGTCACTTGTGGAATATCTCTTGCACAATCAGATTACTTTGTCAGTACTAACTGTTATATAATTTTAATTGTTAAGTGTAAAAAATAGCATTCAGTTTTCTTCAATTATGACGAAACACTTAACTTAAGATAATATTAAACCAAGTAAACTAAGGATGAGGGTAATATGTTGGGAAAAACGTATCACACTGTTCAGTTGCATGAGTGCCCATGGTACCCCCAGATTCATGTTTTTGGCCAACAGGAGTGGGACTCAATGTGTTTTCCTGTCCACCCATCTCAAATCTGCCCTCCATCTGCTGATTGACTTGCCCAGAATAAATCCTTCCAGGTTTTTTCCTGCCTGTTAATGTCCTTGTTGTGGTGGCACTGTGTTCTGGGTTGTTGTCTCACTGCACGATAAAGATCCTCCTGATTACACTGGATACTTTTCTTTGGTACTGTAAATCGGCAGATAGAATGTTTTTTAGACTTTTGAATTTTTTCTGCAACTCTATCATGAGTTACATTGATCAATAATGATTACTGAGCCCATTCACAAGCCTAAGCCATGATACTACCTCCAACATGCTTCATCCATGTGCTTGTGTATTCTGGATTATGAGCAGATACTTTCTTTCTCCACACTTTGGGCTCCATCACTTGGTACAGTAGAAGTTCATTTTGTAAGACCTCCTGATCCTTCCGTGCTCTCATGCTCTTTTTCAAGTCTTCTTCAAATGTTGGATTAGGATACATTGACTACGTTTTTTTTCTGGGGTTTTCTTTATCATGTTTTTGGCTTTCGCAAAGTTTCTGTCATCAACTGCCTCATTCTTGGTCAACCTGTTCGATGTCTAGTTGTTAATTAATTGGTCGTTGGTTTATTCTTTTAAACAAAAAATGCAGTCTTCATAAGGCAAATCCAGGGCTCAAAACAAGACATCCATGGCTGTTAATCTAACAGGACACCCCTGGTGACACCTGTCAGTTGTCTGTTCCAATATTTTCTTTTCAGGAATGAAAGATAAGATGGATCTATTGTTTCGTACTTGTACCTTGATTTCACACCCAAATGTCTTCAGTGTGTAGCAAAAGTAAAAGAACTGTCCTTGGTGTACCATTACTTTCAGAGGGTGATGTGCATGTGTTTATTATTTTACAGTTGATGTAAAAATAATTGTAATATGCAGTAAGGGTAAAAATGGAATCTGTAATTGTGATATCTTAGAAAAGTGAATTGCAGGTGTAGTGTAATTTGTCACAGTATTACAAGATTGGTTAGCATTTTGTCTTCAAGCCCTCAAATCTCAAATAATTAAACAGAAGAACAAACAGAAGAACAAGAACATTTCATGGTAATTGATACAAATTAATGCAGCACATGAGCAGCAGGTCAGTGGTTTTGTGTGTTAAATGATGTACTTGTACTATTATCCTTTTTTTTTTTATTATTGCTGCACTTTGTGGTACTGCAAAAGCCAGTGATTTCAAAGGTGGCATCTTTGCTATAATTATCCTCAAACAGAAGTCCCAAGGCCTCCTTGTGTTACTAAAAAAAGCTCAGTGCGGCTTCTGTTCCCCCCCATCAAACCCCCCCCCCCCCCACACACACACACTCACGACTCGCATCCCCTCTAGGATCATCAGCATCTCTGCCATATTCTCTAGCAACTGGAGTTGCTAAGCAACAGAGTCAGGTCAGTAATGGGGTAGTCATGTTCTCTCTCACTACTCTCTTTCTCTCTTCTTTCATTTCCCTTTTTTTCATTTGGCGATGCAGTCAACGCCTCTCCATTTCAGGTCGCTGAAATATTCATGAAGGATTTACTGAGCAACATCTTCTGTCCAAAGTGTCCTATACTATGGTGCAATCACGTGCTGAACACCTCTGAAAATATTCTCTGGGAATGTGGACCTAATGTCCACGAATGTCGTGTTCACTCAGATCATGATGGATCTGTACTTTTCTGTTCGACATAATTTTTTTCTCCACCGTACACCTGACTTTCATAAAGGAGTGTGCTCTGAGAGCATCTTAATGCACCTGACAGACTCTTTGTTCTTTGTGTGGAACACTTAGAGTTTCTGAAGCAATTATTTTTCCTTAAGTTTTGACGTTTTATTCTGCCTTGTTTAAGGATGTGTCACGAATCCAGCACCATGGCTCATTGCTTTTTAATGCGTCTTGTCCTACAGCCTGTCCAATACCCAGGGGACTCATTTATTTTTTAACAACCAAACCACAAAACCTGGCTCTCATCACTTTTTCATGGCCATTCTCCCGTTCAAAAGTCACGCCCGTGGCTCTGATCTGACCTAAGGGCTGGTCTGGATCTCAAATTTATGTCCTTTAGCCCTGTTTTTGTTTTAATAAGCACACCCTATCCCTATCCTTCTCACTCACTTGCCTGTCTTGTACTTACGCTGGCTTGGACCGGCTGAACGGCAACACTATCGCTCTATCAGCTGGTGTGCCCCTGGCTTGTACTCTCCGGCTAAATAAAGCGCCGCCTCGTAACCAGGCAGGCAGCCCAACACAAGTCGAGCCTAATACCCTGTAAAGCACTGGCGCCATGTGTAGTATCGGTAGTGACGCCAGCGCCGGATGAAAAAAAAATAACAAAAAGCCCAAATTCTGGAATTGCACGTTGTCAGTGTGCCATTTTGTCAGCCCACATTGACTGTACTATATTTGCATTTGAAAGCGGTTGCTAATTATTAGATGCCATAATGTTGGTACTGTTCGTTTTGCGTATTTTGATTGCATCACAGACCTGCGCAGGAGAATTATTTTCCTCGCAAGCAAACATTTAGATTTCCTGTTGATATTAAAGTATATGAAAAATAGTCACCTTTATTAACATTTAGATTTTTTTTTGTTTATTCAAAGCAGTATATGATAGACACATAGGCCTCAGTTATCAAACTATAAACAATATTTGAACTAAATTATTTGCCAATTATTTACACATTCACAAAATAATATAATATTTTCTAAAAGAAATCCAGTTGACATTTTTTTTCAATACTTCATTCCTGCCTCGAACCTCGTCACATAACAGGCATTGAGTTACCGTATCTGTAAATATTGAATTGATTAAATTAGAATCGTTAGTACAGTACAGTGAGATTGAATATGCGACTCCCCTTCATCAACACCATATTTACCAAATAAAAGCAATTATGATATACAGTAGGCAATGAAAATATATACAGTGGGGGAAATAAGTATTTGATCCCCTGCAGATTTTTTGCCCGCTTACAAAGAAATGAAGGGTTTATAATTTTTACTTACTTATGATAAAAATTATAAACCCTTCATTTCTTTGTAAGTGGGCAAACTTACAGAAAATCTGCAGGGGATCAAATACTTATTTCCCCCACTGTAATATAAAAAAACAAAAGTAAAATAGATGTACATATAAAATGGATTATCTTGTCATGTTGAAATCACATATATTTTTTTTAATAACAACTAAATTTGAAGGAAAAAAATTGCCATTTCATATTAATGGCTTAAAAGAAATGACATTTCATCGTGACATTTTATCGTTTTCAGCTCTTTATCTTTTGTAGGAGTTTTGTGAGCATCATTAAACATAAATCAGCGCTGCCATGAACTCAGTTTGTAATCAACTATCAATCTTAAAGAACTTTGTTCATCTGGCGGGAATTTATTTTAGTTCCTTTTAGTTTAGCAACGTGACTCCCGGTTTGGATGCGTTTGAACCCGGACTCATGTCGTCTCCATTTCTCAGGAACACAAAGAGAGACTGAGGCTCAACGGCCTTGATCTCTCTCATGTCGCTGCTCAGTAAAGGGCAGTCCTGAGGTCACACAGAAGATTTGATGAATTATTGAGCTCTAGCTTAGAATAGTTGGGCTCTCATGGTGCTGGCTTTTGAAATGTTTCGACTGTCCTGCTGGTTCAGGACCTCTTTGGTGTATGGAGGTGATGGTGAAAGAGACGGAAAGCCTTACATGTAGTTAGTAGAGATGCTATTTCGTTCAAATAAAAGTCTGAACTCAAGCTATCTCTATCAAGGACGTTACCCTGGAATTCTTTCGTGAGCTTTGTGAAATGGTGCAAGGAAGTATAAAAGACTAAAATCTAAATGAATTGCTGCCACGATACCTCCTTGGCGTGCTTTAACAAAAACACACCGCTAAGACGTTACACAAAAGATGAGTGCCTAATGTTCTTGTCAGTTTAAGTGTTTAAGTGTCCTTGGCACATTCAACCCTCCAGGCATCCTAAGACCATGAGCACACACATTCCCCAGTGCAGTCGTTCTCTTTGACTTCCTGTGTGTCTGGGCCAGGGCATTAAGACATGGTTGACTGCGTAGTGGGGTCCCTGTCTTGCAGCTATGCTCCGATGTTCCCTTCAGATCGCTCAGCCTTCTCATCGCTCTGACATGTGAATATATCAGGGTTAATGCTTTAAAGTAAAGAACATCAAGGGTGATGTATGTATGTGTAGGGTGTAAAGGAGCAGGGAAGGATGCTGGCAGTCAGGGAAGCAAGAAACTGTAGAAGCTTCACCATTTTGAATCTGAAGTTACTGGCTTTTGAGGAAATGAAGCACTCTTTGTCATGATTGTATAGGAAAACAATCAGTGACAGGATGATGTGATTAAGCACAGCTACTGTTTCATTCTGAAATTGATTACTTTACTTGTTGCATCACAAATTATATCTAGAACCCTTAAAATAAGAAGTTATGAAGAAGAACACTTACAAGTTCCACATAAAACATTGCAGTTCATTTTACAAGAGTTAATAATAGAATGCTTTAGATTAATGCAAGAAACCGGTGGAGAACATTTGAATGGCTGTTTTTATCCAAGACATTATTTAGTCTTAGGCACCGTTTAAACGGTCCCGCTGTGGTTTTCCTTGTGTTTATTTTTAATAATAGTGTTTGTAAAAAGGTTTCACATTTACCAATTTTTTAACAAAATCCTGTCCTAGAAGATTCTTATGGGTTAATCTTATTTCCTGATCAATTCAGTTGCCATATCATTTGTATTTATGGAAAATCTTGTTGGTTAACTAGGTTAAAAATATATATAGTGCACTGTTACCTAAATACAGTCAGGAATCAAGCTTCTGTTACAAGCCACAGCTGAGACGTCACCTGCATGGTCCTGCTTTTTTTTTTGCACTAATCTTCCAGGTGTCCCATCATGCACCTAGTATGTTCCAGGACCTGAGCCAGTCAGCAGTCTAAAAATAGCCTCCATTTCTTAATTTATTTTATTGGTAGTGGGCAGTTTTTCACCTTGGCTTGTGCAAGCTGTCTTTGTGTACAGTATAAACCATGGCCATCATATGCTTGTCATTGGTTTAGAATCATTTATCAATTGAAGAAGAGAACAAAATGTTCAATGGAGCGCTGATGACTGGCGCTAGATGCGTACGTCAATTATCGTTATGTCACTGGGGATTAGGAGCATGAAAACAGCTGTGGGATGAAATGTCTGTTCTGGAACAAAGTTATTTTTGTTAAATGCAATCGATTAAGTAGACTTGGTGATGTGATGCTGGATAAATGTATTAGAAGTAGAATCCTGAAGTAGAAAATTGACTCATGTTTAATAGTTTAATGAAGTTGATAGGAATATTAACTGAATGTACAATTTTTTTTTTAAATTACTGATCCAAATGGAGGAGGATGAGATTAGAGTCAGTGACACAACAGTTTTAAAACAGGATGCTCTCACAAAATGTACACCAAACAACCAGCTCAATATAAATGTTCATATTTTGCATTTTGTGGGTAATATACTGATTTCATAAAATAAAGAACAAATCATATATTCTGCAAATGCTTCAACAACCTTCTGCTATCCATCCTGTGTTTTTTATACTGTGCATGGTCTATGAGCAGATTTTACAAGGTTCCTTGTTTGGATTTGTCCATATTTCAGTATTTCTTGGCCATTCTGTATGTCTTGACCACTGCAGACCGGGAACATCCCACAAGAGTTGAAGTTTTGGAATTCTCTTCCAGTCATCTAGCCATCACAGTTTGGCCCTTGTCAAAGTCGATCATGCTTTCCATTTCCAATGTCCTCGCTTCCAATGCATCAACTTTAGGGACAAATTGTACACTTTCTGCCGAATATATCCCACCCACTTCCAAGCGCCATTTTAACAAGATATTGTAACTGTAGATGCTGTAATAAGGGCCAAATTGTGGTGGGTGATGTAATGGGACAGAGCAACTCCAAAACTGCAGCTCTTCTGAGATGTCACAGGAATGCAGCGGTCCAAGGAAGGAAAACTGGTGAAACAGTAACAGGGACATGGGTGGGACAAGGCTCACTGATGCACATGGGGAGTGAAAGCTAGTCTATGTATTCTAGTAATGTAGTCAAAATTCTAGTCTAGTAATGTACTATGTATTGTAGTCTAGGATCCAATATAAGAGCTATGGTAGCTCAACTGCTGAAAAGGTTTCAATAGAAAGGTGTCAGAACGCACCACTGTTTTCGCGGCAAAAGAGGGTGCCTACTCAAAATTAGGCGATTGGTCATAATGTTATGGCTGATTGGTGTGTGTGTGTGTGTGTGTGTGTGTGTGTGTGTGTGTGTGTGTATTTCAATGAGGCTTTCAGATCTTTCTCAGGTTGCTCTTATTCTGCTTTGCTGGTCTCTGGAGATCAGACAGCCACGCCCTTGTGAGCTCTTTCCCACTTTTTTTGGGATACGCTTTCAGAAAAAAAAGAGGATTTTAGAAATGCTTAGACTTATATGCTTCAGTGTTGTGACATCCAACCAATTTGGATTCCATTGTTTTCCAAAATACAATGAAATGAAATGAAATTTCATTTCTTCAGGACCACATAATGAAGCAGCACAGTACAGCACAGGACTGTAAGACAAACATGTCAGTGACCTGAGTGCAAAATATATAATAACTGCAGAGGCGTATAAATACACACGACAGCACTGTATTGAAAAAAAGAAAAAAACAAAACAACGACAGTGCAACAGTTGTCTGTAAACTGTTGCCGTTATTGCATATGAATTCATGAGAAGTACGTGAGAAACATGCTTCTCAAATTATTTTCCAAATGTAAGGAGAAATATTTGGACACTCCATTGTCCATTTGGACAACCCGTAGTGTAAGCAGGAATGTTGATCATGTAGTGTGGTAGTAGAAGGAGATGGAGAGAGAGCGCGAGAGAGAGCGCGAGAGGGATGCGCTTCCCTTTACTGCAGCAATACCTCGAGCACGCCTGGGAATTTCTCAAGCCCCGCCCCCTTATTAAAAATGCGCAGAGAATAAAAGAAGCCGCTCCGGCAGCTCCGCCCCACTATCACTACAGCACGATGCGCAGCGCTTAGGGTTAGAGCGCGGATCCTTTCTGTGTTTTTATACGCTTTCTAACGCGTTTTTTTCACCTTTTTAAGCATTTGTATGCCGTTTAGTATTTTTGTAGCCCGCACTGAGCATGATCTGTGTAACAAAACCAGGGAGATAATACACGCCGAACTGTCTTTACCCCAGCATGGATGGAAATACCCAGGACGCGTAGAGGTTTCGGGATGCGCAGAGCGCCGGGGATTCCCGACTCGAGCACGATCTGATCGGATCAGAGACATTGTTGAGAGTGAGAGAAGAGTGTGAAGATGGTACAGAACGTGATTCTGGTCTTCTTCCGCAGGAGACTGAGCCAGAGACCGGCGGTGGAGGAGCTGGAGAGCAGGAACATCCTGAAGCGTAAGTCCTGAGCGCAACAAGAGACAGAGCCATGAGTGACACGGGCATCTCCATTCCACTCCCATCTAAAAACAATCAACAAACAGATCGTTAAAGCTTTGTAAAGTAACTCTAGTTTAAAAGTCTAGTTATTACTGATGTCTTTATAAGCTAGAAATACGCAATTGATTCTTTTAATATTTAATCATAGGAAACGCCATTCTGCCTATAATAATGGCATCCAAGCCAAAGGGTCACTTACTATTATTTTTTAATAAAAAATGTTCTAAAATTAAATGTTCTAATTATCTACCTTTATTTATTTATTAAATGTAAGCTCCAGTGAAAATGCATAAAACAAATGTATACTTATACTTACAAATGTATTTTTAAAGTACAATTGTATGTTTAAAGTACCCTTACCACACCAGCTACAAAGACAAGTGCTTTATTACAGAGTGTACAAGTGTATGACTGAGATGAAAACAATGTTTCCAATAGGAGGCTGCGAGTAGAGTGTCAGCTTACAGTAATACAAAATAAATATAAAATAGATAGAAAATATAGTGTGAAAAAATATATGGAGCATATTGAAAAAAAGTGGATAAAATTTAAGGAAAAAAGTGGGAAGTTATTTTTTGTATAGTTTTTTGAAGTTATTTATTATTTGTAGTATTATTAGTAGTATCAGTACTAGTCGTAGTAGACTAACATGAT
>JAQMYL010000016.1:4722325-4739556 GCA_030014365.1 Clarias pachynema | reverse complement strand
ATATACTTAAATGATTGAGATAACAGTAAACAAATATAACATAAGTAAATACAAAATGCTGTTTTTAAATGATGATTTCATGTATTAGGGGACAAAAGCTGTGATGGCCTTATGTGACAAAGTGTCCACATAGGGCCAGCACTTAAATAGAACCTGTCTAAAGTGAAATATAAAAATTTGTTTGATGATCTAAATCATTTAATTATGACAAATATAATAATAATAATAATAATAATAATAATAATAAATAAATAAAATCAGGAAGGGGAAAATACTTTATCAAAACACTGTATATACAGTGCTCTTTTAACGTCAAGACAATTTTTTTATGATGTCAGTTTGATGCAGATCTTCAGCCTAATTCCCATCAAATCTGTATTTCTAAGATTAGATTTTCTGAGATTTTCGTAAAAAATTTCTAGATTTTCAAATAATGTTTTAGAGATTGAATCTCACCCCTTGCAATGACAAAACATTGAAAAACAAAGTAATTTCATAAAATACATGACTAAAATAATTGTTCTGGATCTCTTTGGAGTTTAAATGATTAAAATATTACAAGGTGGAGAAAATTCCTGGCATGTTTGTTTTATTGGTTGTTTTTTAATCCCATGCTTCAGCAGGGAGTCCTCTTTTAAGAACATGCATATCGACTTCTTATGTAACACCGAGCTGCAAAGCCCAAAAATGTCAATGTGACCACTTCCGATTGAATATCCACCACGCTCGATTCTCCCTGAAGGGAAGCTAATGGAGTTTTTCTTTTTCATGAAGTGGAAAAGAATGCCTACACACTCCTTCTCTTTCTCTCTCTAACACACTGAGAAACTCCTGGAAATGCGGAGTGCACAAACACGCTTACAAAATGACTCATCGTAAGGTGTTTGTGTAACAGAGCACACTCTAACTCGTAATACATGTTACATAAACCTCATCCGTGTCTGATGTACTGTTTATGTCTCAGTCTAGTGAAAGCAGATCGATTTCTATGCGTGTCTCAGTGGTAGTTATATAAAAGCAACAAGAGACACATTTACAGCGACAAATCAGAATGTCCTGAAAATCATGGCACTGACTCAAAATAAAAAAACAATCCCTGTCTGGCTGTGTTTTACAAAAAAAAAAAAATTTGTCCAATGACAGGTGTGTGATATTAGATGTGAACATCTAATCTATATCAAAACCCTACCTTCTGTTAATCACAGAAACACTGCCTTACTTACACTTTCCATTTGTTTGTCTTAGACTGTGTTAAAGGAACTTGATTAGATTTTATTTAAGTTTTTGATCTAAAACGAAATCTTATCATCTCAAATAGAGATCAAACCAAGGGGTGTGTTACCTCATGTAATCACTTTACAGGAGTATACCTGATACAGTAGATCATGTGACTCTATGGTCTGGTCTAGTAAGAAACTATTCTATGTATTTTTCTTGTGATTGGTGGAGCTGGTGGTTCTGCTGTGTTCGGTTCTGCAAAAATCCAAAAGAATCCACTTTTGCTTTAATGTGGTGGCCAAAAAGCTGAAAGAAAAAACAGCAACTAGATCATTCACTCTCACTAATCTATACCATTTAATCCTGTATACAGAGTTGTGGGAGACCTGGAGCCTATCCCAGGAGACTTAGGGCAGGGTGCCAATCCATCACAGGGCCCACACACACTATGAGAAATATGCCAGAATAAAATCAGAATACCCAGATGAAAACCACCAAGCACTGGGAGAACATGCAAACTCCATGCACACAGAGGGAGGGGTATTGGGAATCTAATACTTGTCTCAAATAACCTAAAACAAATCTTACCCTGAATAAAGAGTCCACAAAACATCCATCTTCCCCTCTTTAGTGCAGTTCCATGGTGTCAGTCTGGGAGTGGTGGGGTGGTGGGGGGGTTTGATTCAGGGGTGATGTGTTTGATTGCATCTCAGTCAAGCTAAATTGCTGTCTCAACTTTTTTTTAGTTTATTCAGTCTGTGTCTTCAAAGTTTTCAAGAACACACTGTCCTGTTGTCTTAGCAAATATATACAATATTTAATATTTATTCACAATAATCACAATACACAATACAATAATCCATAGATTTATCTAGTTCATTTTTTACAGTGTAAGTTAGTAAGTAAATGGATAAACAAGTAAGTAAGTGAGTGAATAAGTTAGTATATAAATAAGTATGTAAGTAAAAGCAGGTAAGTATGTAAGTAAGTAAGTAAATACAGTAAGTAGGCACGTAGGTAAATAAGTAAGTAAAAACAAAAAATAGTAGGTAAGTAAGTAATAAGTATATATATATATACTTTAAATAAGTAAAAAAAAAAAGCTAGTACATAAGTGAGTTATTACAGTAAGTAAATAAGTAAGTATGTAAGTAAAAACGAGTAAATAAGTAAGTAAGTAAGTAGAGTAAGTAAGTAAAGGCAAGCATGTAAGTAAGAAGAAAAATAAGTAAAAGTCAGTAAGAGAATAGGCGTATGAGTGGATAATGAGTAAGTAGGTATGAGTGAGTCAGTGAGTCGTTAAGTAAGTGAATGGGAAAGTAAGTGAAAGGAAGTGAGCAAGTAAGTATAAACAGTATGTAGGTAAGTAAGTAAGTATAAGCAATTAAGTAAGTAAGTTAGTAAAATAGCATATAAGTAAAGAAGTGTTGGTAAATAAGTAAGTAAGTAAGTAGCAAAAATATGTATTAGATGTGAAATTTATAATGGCTATATCCTCCACAAATATTTTTATTATAAGAGATTACATACAAATTTAGACCATTAAAGCCACTTCTAGACATTTTTCAAATTCAAGCTTGAAGTCATTGTACTCAGTGGGCGGATAATCTTGCAAAATAAGCTAAACTATCTCTAAATGTTCTATACAATTCAGGATTAAATATAGTTACATACCCAACACCACCTTCCATATTTTTCTGCACTTAGGTCACTGTTGATCTGTAAGAAAAAATGTTGTCATTTCATTTTTGCAGATTTACAAGCTGTAACAATCATACATATTTAATTGACCTGTAGACGCTAAATAAAAAAGACGCTTGTACACTTATTACTACTGTTTCTGTTTTCCTCCTCATGTAACTTGGTCCAACATTAGTGGTTCTTCTAATCTGTTTTGTTAGACAAGGCCAAGCTTCGGCATGGCTTCTGCCTTTATTTTTAGTTAACGGTGAAGGTGTGCATCCCACACTGCGGTCAAAAAAAGGTGATGTTTAAGTCCGAGTCCAAATTATATGATGTAGACAAATGTTTTTTAGGGTTCATGTGTTTGCATTTGTGTATTGTCATTGTGCAGTTCATGTGTCTCAAGTATCTAATTTACAAACCTTTCATTACACAAAGGAGGCTGGACAACATGCCATAGACATGCTGTTTATTGCTTATGTTTTTTTTTTTGATAGCTTTGACATTTAGGCTTTTGTCTTCTCATTTGTCATAACACTATCAAGAAACACGTAGCCAGATACATCTAAGGAATCACAGTTGATTAACATTTATACCTCGGTATAAAGCTAATGAATGAGACTCACATCCTTTCTTTGTAATTTTAACCGTGTCAATTGACTTTTAATGTGGGTACGTGTGCCCACGATCACGTGGAGAGAAACTGACCCAAATATCTTTCTGATGCTGAGTCATTACATCTGGAAATTTGTCATTTCAGTCAACAATGACTACAAGAACTGATTATATTCCTTCTACATGTTTTATTTGAAACAAACAGTTTGTCATGACATAACATATATTATCTATTTTAATCTAGATTAAAATAGATTTAATATCTATTAAATAATATTAATAGATATCATTTTGTCATTTACCAACTGACAAAATTAACTGCTTTAATTATTATATTAATAGATAGATATAAGGTACACTGTCAGTACATTTAGTAAAATGGGTTTGCTGTGCAGAAATCAGAATCAAAACGAGCACAAACAACACAAGTATATGCAATAGGTCATAATCCAAAGAGAAGTTGAAATATCAGATTACATTCTACGTACTTTCAATAAACTGAAAACCATACATGTTAATGCAATTGAAGTAATTTGAGTGCTTTGTGGGAATTAAAACAAAGTAATCCTAATGCATTCAAAAACCCCAAAACACATGTATCACAGTTATTGACACCGGTAGATTAACCGGTAGGTTAATTTTCTATTAATACCTGAACCTATGTAATATAATATTGTTGGGGAAGGCTTTGAAATCAGATTAATTTTTAGCAACTTTTAAGAAGGAAATGTGCAAAAACAACATAAAATTTTAAACATACTAAAGTCAAAATGAGACTTTTGCTACTACACTAAGGCACTTATCCAGCATTTCAGTAGTGCTTGGATACCATCAAGGTAGAAAGTTTTCTCATTGTGCTGGAGCCATGATCAGACTGCCTGCTTCACGTCTGAAACGCTGGCTTCAAAGGAACGCTGGCTTCCTTTAATGGACCAAACATGTGGAAATGGCTTGGACAACATCAGGACTGTGAGGGGGATGTTGCAATAACTCCTAGCTGATTTCTTGTAATGTGCAAGTGGTGTTGGTCAATGATTGTGTGTACAGTTCCCTCAGACAGAAGTTGGCAACAAGTTATTCAAGGATCAAATGATCTACTTGCTGGATGTTCAGGGAATGACTGCAGTGGGCTCTGAGCTACCTCGGCCAGGATCATCGTTCACGGACATATAGCCTTCCTTAAAAAGTTTACACCATTTAAATGTTTTAGTGCAGCTAACAGTCTGTTCACTGTACAGTGATTAAAGTCTTCTGTAAATGTCAATCATTTTTCTACCTTCATTCATGAGAAATTTCATCACAAGTCCAAGTTGACTTGAAGTGCCTCGTATAAAATTTTTGTTGGAAGTTTGTCACTTGTGTGTCTAAAAGACCAAGGAAATATTATATATTTTAGATGTTAGATACATTTAACATGGTTTATTTCAATACATAGGGTAGGACAAATTATATCAAGGCAAAATACAGCCTATTAACGTAAATAATGCAAACTTCCATTTTCACTTTTGACAGGTTTTCTAAAACTGAGGATCTGAAAAAGAGGAACTGATGAAAGACATGAAACTTTCACACTGGGTTGAGAATAATAGAATTATGAAAAATGAGACCTGAAACAAATGAGACATTACACAGATGTTTGGAAAAGAAAAGGTGCAGATTGGCTAGGGTTGCCCAAATTAACTTAATGTATTGTACACTGGTGGATGTCAAATAAAAATCTCATATTCGTTAGAGATAATAATGTCATAATAAATCACATTCCATAAAATGTATATTAATTAAAACATGTTCACTTACTAATATAATTTGTCTTCTGTAAATGGTGCATGATTTTTCCCCCTGAGCCTATCAAGCCCATAAAAGTGTTTATTTCTTTAAATACTCTACTGTATATGCAGCATGACAAAATATATCATGGCATAATTAATAGAAACTCTCCCTTTGGTGCACAGATGGATGAGAAGTAAGAAAAGAATTTCTGTTATGCTCCGGGGACATTAAGTATTTATTTTGCTTGCATGGTTTGGTTTAATCTTTGTCCCTTTATAGTGTTCCTTACAAATCAATCATGACATTTGTCTTTATCTCCTGATGAAGCACTTCTATCCTGATGGGCGTGCTCTCTTCTAAGATAACTCCATGCCCACACACAGGGCACTGACTCATTGGACGGTTTGTTGGGGATGAAAATGATGTAAATCCAACACTGTGGTCTTCACTCTCACCACGGAACACAAACTCTATTGTCTCAGCTATCTTTTGCTTCTAATTTAACATGGGACCAAGTGCAAGTGCTATTTTTAATCCGGCTGACCTCACCTGGATAACTGAGAAAAGATTTTAACTCCGGGTCAGGTCAACAGGATTAAAAGCACAAGTTTGATTGGGGAAACACCATCAACATCAAGACTCATGACTCACTCGAGAACGAAAATTGAGTCACTGCTTGAAATTGCAGGTGGTCAAATGGAGGTCAGACTGTAACAATCTAATGTCAGTATACTCTGGGTCATAATGTCTGTATCACAGGCATAAGAAAGATTCAATTAGCAAAAGGTTAAAATGCTATGTAGAACATGCTAAATTAATTATCCTATTATGCCTATACACTGCAGGTTAATCAGATCAATGTGGATATTTAATAAAAGGGAAAAAAACTGTAGGTGCTGTGTTTATTTCTGATGTAATTAAAAAATCTTTTCAGGCCACTGCTATTAAATTATAGCTAGAATAATAGTTTTTTTTTTAAATCTCTACAAATGATTTTTTTAAATGCATATAAATGTGACATGAACAAAACATTTAGGAACAACAGAGAGGAACATCTTGTTTAATGACATTATATTACGGATCATAAATATATTATTATTATATTATCCAGCTGAAGAGTCTGCTTCCTGTATCATGGGTATTTCACCCTAAACACATTTTGTGTATCTGAATTATACCCGGATAGAGATTATGTAAGGAATTAGACCCTTGTGGTTGTGCTATTATAGGAAACAAGTCGACCATGGGGTGGTGTCATGAACAGTACTGTGCAAATGTATTGCATCAACTTAATTTCTCATATTAAATTAAATTAACTGATTTAAAATTATGAATGAACAAAATTAAAGGAATATTTTACTGTGACAAGATGTAGGGTGCCTAATACAACTTGTCTTTTTATATGACAAACTCAGCAGCAACCTTATTTCCCCTACTCAGAATTCATTATCACCAGCATACTAATTCAGCCTGATCATCTGTCATCAACTGCACTGGTCATGCCTTAATTCTTGAATTATTCACAACAAACAAAAACATTCCTCTGGATCTGCTCAGGTACAGGGACTGGACTAAAAATGAGGGACAAAAAAGTCCTTCAGGAAGCCTGGAGAACTATACCTCAAAAATACAAGAAAATCATGCTCTGTGGAATCCAAATATGAAGAAAATGTCCACTTTTTCATTTCCTCCAGCAATCATCCATTTATTTTTTATCCTTAGCGCAGGCAAGACCCTTCTGATGTTGTCTTGATACACTGACTCCAGCCTCACTCCACTCCTTGTGAAGCTCTCACAAGTTCTTTAATTAGCATTTCTTGACAATCTTGGCTGCAGTCATCCCTGTTGCTTGTGCAGATTTTCCTTCCATACTTCCAGTCAACTTTCCATGAATGTGCTTTGATATAGCCTGAACAGCCAACCCTTTCAGCAATAAAAAAAACAACAACATAAATTCAAATTTTATTGGTCCCATACACAACCATACACAGTATAATATGCAGTGAAATGTGTATATAACCGCCCATGACATAAAAAGAATGAATTGCACTAGTGAGTACAATTTATGAAAAAAAAAATAAAAAATAGAATATTTAACTTGAGAAATAAGAATAAGAAATATTATGAAATAAAAGAAAATTATACAAATATAGAAAACTTTAAGATGGAAAATTTACAATATGTATATTGTTGCTAATAAAATAGAATTGAAATAGAAGTGTATGAGGTGTTAAATATATGTCATATAGAATAAATTACAGCTGATTGCAGTTAGTTCTTATTTGTGTGAAAAATGAGCAATGTACAGACATGAGGAGAACAATGTGCAAAGTCAAAGTGCAACATGTATGTGACATGTAAACATTATCCTTACCCTTCCTATGGAAGTCTTCTCGACGACTGTCAAGTCAGCAGGCTTCCCCATGATTGTGGTTGCATGTAGTTGTGAAATTCAAACAAACAAACAAACAAACAAACAAACAAACAAACAAACAAACAAACAAACAAACACTTCATGAAATTAATATAGAAGATAAGGTTATGCTATACATGAATATTTGTTTTATCCCTCTAAAATTATAGTTCTCTTTAGAGATAAATAACTTTTGAAAGAACTAATACCCAAAAGTTCTAAGTAGATTCCAAAATTAATTACATTTTAACAGGTTCTTGATAAATTCTTAAAAGATAAAATATTCTTCGTGGGTTACTGGACTGGCTAGCAGTTCTAGCTTTCTGAATGTTCTATGGCTCTGTAGAAAACAATTTCCACATTTCAACAACTAATGGAAACTTTTTTGTTAAGAATGTGTCATTGTTGAGATTAATTACTTTTTTAAATTAATTGATAAAATATATTTACTTAGAAAAGGTCAGCTGAAGGATCTAGGAAAAACTTCAGAAAGGTCACTTTGTTTGTAAGAAAGATCAAAGTATACTTACTTCAGACAGAATTTGATGTTAAACAATGAAGTATTACTGATGCAACAAAGTATATGCTATAAAGCCTGTTGGACAACAATATAGATGTAAAAATATGACTTAATGATTTTTTTTTTTTTTCAAATGTTTAACAGATCTGGAATTCTAAATGGGATCTACATAGATGAACATTTTATAACATTCTATGTTTTCTGTAAACCTTTTATTAAGATTTCACCTGAGCAACAAGCTGAAATGGATGTGAATCATTTACATGACAGTGTTCTCAACATACACAGCAGCGCCACCTTGTGGTGGAAAGACATCAATACAGAGGTTCATAAAGGATTATATGATATGATATGATATGATATGATATGATATGATATGATATGATATGATATGATATGATATTATATAAACAAAAGCATTGTGGATAAATTTCAGTAGTTAAGGTATCTAAAAAGGGTTCAGTTTGGTGTTATTTTTATAGGCTCCCTCTCTATACTATCGGGCAGCTGTAGGTCAGAGGTTAAGGAGCTGGACTGCTGGTCAGAAGGGCCCAAGTTTGGCCACTGTTGCCGTGAACTGTGTGGATACAACCTGGAGTCAAGCTGGCAACCCGACCCCGCAAGAATACCATTGAAACGACAGACTCTCTAGGGTGAGAAGTATTTGTCGCTTAGGGCGTGTGGATGGTCCCTTACCTCACCCAAGTATGGTTTTACGTACTACCTTTTTTTTTATTCCACCCTAATTTTTTGACTTACCATTTCCCACTCACTACTTGGATTTACCCTATGATATATCAGCTACAACATCAAATTATATTGGAAGTACACATACTATATTTTAAATTGAAAAACTTGCTGCAATACATAAAAAAAACCTTTGGCTACTCAGAAGTACATTTGATTTTTCATAGCAGTCCTCAAGGTCCTGAAGCTGGGTCAACATCAACACACCATTGAGAAACGGATGATTAAATTCCTGAAGCGTGCTTGCAAGCGAAGCTAACTCGAATTCTTCCTGAGTGAAGTCACAGAGAGGAAATGATAACTAATACATGTACACAACAGCTGCAGTTATTTAAAAAAGTGGACAATGAGCTTGAAACGACACACATGAAAAAATCTCTTAAAATGTAGAACCTAAAAATGTCACGAGGCAGGATTAAATCATGAAATTCAAATTCAAGTTGAGTATGTTAACACAGGATCAGATTCAATATCTCACTCAATAAAACTGTGCAGTCTGAGAATGACTTTAGGTGAAGTGCACCATGCTGTCTTCACACTCCTTAGGAACGATCAGCTTATAAGTCTGGCAGGCAAGTTTGTAGTTACGTCCATCATTGTTGTCCCAGTGTTCGGTCCCAAGGACACGGTAACAGATGGCAAACTCCAGACTGGCTCCGGGTTTCAGAATGAACGGTGGCACAGGTAAACGGAAGCGAAACACGTCTGATTGCACTTGATCTCTGTGCACAGTAGAAACCCAACACGCTTTACACTCAGCGCTGCTTTTCCAGTCTGTGAATGAGTACCGGACAATGACCTGTTTCTCAAATGCCAGGTTAAGAACTTGCGCTGTTCCAGTGATGCCCAGTTCAGAGCAGTGGACTTGTTCGAGGCAAACACGCCGATGACACAGACGCTCCAGGAAATCAGGTTCACTGCTGATATCCTCAGGAAAAAATGGCTGAAAAAAGGGCAGCGAGAGCTCTAAATGCTTCCCGGATGCAAGCTCAGAGCTGGCAAGTAACCTGTTTATAACATGATCTGGAACTTTGGGGTCTTCCCCGACCCTGAAAAACTTGACATGTTCCAGCTCGAGGCCCAAACAATCGATGAACCGGACTTGCGAGCCCCTGCGAGTCATCGTTTCTTCTGAGGAAGGGAGAGAACGAGCTCTTTTTCTCATAATGGTACTCGGCTCAGGATCGCAGGAGAAACTCCGGTGGGAGACACTCTCTGTTGGAGCTGATGGCTGTGGGTGAGGATGAGGACGAGGACTAGGGGGTCTAATTGGCACCGGTTTCTTTTGAGGTGGAGGCTGAGGGTTGTAGATGTCACGCAGGCGGATGGTTCTCGCAGGTCGTGCCTCTGATTCTCCAGGAAACAAGTTACTGCTAGACACTGACATCTTTGCTGCAGCTTTAAGATATAATAAAGACATAACAGGCATCATTAGAGTAAGATGTTTTATAGTTTATTATTAATTTTCTCTTTCTTTAGATTATCACTCTACAATCAATTAATAAAACAGAAAATATTTAGCAGATTTCCTTCAAAATATTAGTTTAAATACAGGCAACCCTATAATTAAAACATAAGAAGTTTAGTTTTCTTTAAAGGATTCATAACAAAACTGTCTAACCATTTCAGTCTTAACCTCCTGGCAGAAGCACCCAGATTTTGGAAAAAAAAAATCATGATGCTGTCAGTTATGCTCTTACAAATGCTTTGAAACTCTCTTTAACATGATTGCAAATGTTTTACTTGGTATTGTGAAATTGTTATTAATTTTACATCAGGAAAAGTTTAAATTAATATAAACTATAAACATAACATTTTTTTGTTGGAGACTATTGAGCAACTGCAGTCCCATCACAGAAAAAAGGCCTCCATCAGTTGAGTCCAAGACCATATTCATGGTCATCAAGTAGAACCATCCCAAGGCACCACATGCAGCTCATACTGTGTTTGAATTTGCATATTTTTTCCCCTTACACCCATATCTCCTGGGATAGGCTCAGAGTCCCTGGTGACCATGAGCAGTTCATGTGGTTGATGTGGTTGCACTGAAGATGAACGAATACATGGTGCTTTGTAGAAATTACAATGCCTCAAATTTGTTGCAATTTATAAAATCTACTTTGTATAACCTTAATTGATTTTCAGTGTTAGTATGAACAAACATTATATTGCCAAAAGTAGTCGCTCGCTTGCCTTCACATGCATATGAACTTGAGTAAAATCCAATTCTTAATCCATAGGGTTTAATATGAGTTTGACCCACCCTTCTATCAGGTACCAGTCAAGGTCTTCCACACCAAACTTGCTCATCCATGCCTTTATGGACCTTGCTTTGTGCAGTATGCAGTCAAGTTGGAAAGGGAAAGCGGCCATCCCTAAACAGTACCCACAAAGTTGGGAGCATGAAATTATCCAAAATATCTTGGTATGCTACAGCATTAAGAGTTCTTTTCACTGAAAGTAAGGGGCTGAACCCACCTCCTGAAAAACAACCCCCTACACCTGTTTCAATGTGACTGCGCACCAGTGGAGTTACTTGCGGAAGAACTTGACTGGTCAGTTCCTGACCTCGCAAATGTGCTTCTGGAAGAATAATCAAAAATTGCCATGAACACACTTCTAAACCATGTGTAAAGCCTTTCTAGAAGAGTTGAAGCTGTTCTAGCTGCAAAGGGTGGGCCAACCCCATATTAAACCCTATGGATTAAGTATTGGATGTCACTCAAATTTATACGCATGTGAAGGAAGGCAAGCAAATACGTTTGGCAACATATTGTATGTTGTCTTGTTTTTTTTTCCGACTGAGTTTTCCGGTGCATTCTCAGTGATTTCTGTGGTGAAAGACTAAATTATTAGTCTTAATTATAATTCCTGTCCCAGATAAAACCTGATTGCATTCACTCCAAAAACCACACACACACACACACACACACACACACAAAACTTTAGGAGCAAAAATGATTTTGCTGGACACATATTAAACACCATCTAGCAGACTATCGGATGAATGTTGTCGATAAGAATAAGAAAGGTTTGAGTGAGTAGTTTCTCCATGTCTACCTACAACACATATCATCTCTTGAAAGATGCCGATATTTGTGATGCTGACTTTTTTCATAGCGCAGAACAAGATATTAAGCAGTGCAGTATCTGATGCATCCCTCTGTCCAGCTGCAGCTGTCAGGTCATTCATTACACTCAAGCGTTCATGCATGTTGTCTAACTACAGTATACACCATCAGCACGCAGATTGCTATTGATCATAAAAACCCACCTCGTAAAAGACGCAAGCGTCGTTTAAACTGGTGTTTGCACGTCGTACAGCGGTGATTTTGATCCGGCTACACGTCGACTCCTCCACCTCTGACATTTAGAAGCAGATCTCACCGGGAGGTGTAGTTCTAACCCTGTAGTGGTGGGGATTATTATTAGAATCAGGCGCTGGAGGAGAGAGACAGAGAGAGAGAGAGAGAGAGAGAGAGAGAGAGACTGCATTCAGTGCTATAAATAATCCATGAGCTACTGTGTGACGGAAAATTTTTTATTGACAGTCAGGAGTGTATCTATATGAGATTGCATATCATAGTGAGACTTACCGGCTGGTCACGTGATGTGAACTACACGCACCAGAATGCAGCGCGCGGCACACGATCTGAACATTCTCACCCAACATCTGGATTACGATCTGTCCTGGACATCATGTCGCTCACATCATTTGATCAGCGGCCATCCGGTGCGACTCACTAAAATATGCAATCTCAAGCTGGAGTGTCTCATTACGGATAGGTGATCTGGTCAGGGCTGAATTATTCACTGCAGGTAAACAAGCTCCGATCTACATCAGAGTGATGACAGGCAGTGGTGATTAATGTTAGGGAGTTGTAGACAAACAGCACCCCCCTACTCCCCTACCCCCTGCGAACCCCCCAACCTCCATCTCCCCAGCGGTCGGTCGGTCGGTATCTAAGCACTTGCTCAACAGATCGTCTGTGATTATGATGTGAACCGGATCACACATCAGAAGAGACATCAGTAATGGGGAGCGTGCTGCAGGAGAGGACACGACACAGAGACCACCCGTCTCATCCCCCGACATGCAATAACCGAGCCAAGAGGAAAGCGCCAGGGTCCGCCTCGAGGTACAGTAAGAACCAGCCGTTTTTCCTTCTCGTATTTCTGCAGGTACAACCAGATTCCGCTCGACTCTGTTTCAGTCTGAGTTCTGTTTATTATTAGTCAAGTCACATCTTTTAAATTGTTCTCCATAGCTAATATACAAAGGAACGAAATGTTTCTTCAGGAGCATACAGTACATAACAAAATGATACAGCGGCATTGATACATGACAGTATGAAATGAGTGCAAATTATAGAAGAAATACTCCATAAAAAAGATCAAATCACGATAAATACTCAAAATTTTGGGCGATCGGTCGATTAATACACAGGATGACAAATTTTCAGGACCACAAATATGCAGAATAATACAAACTAATAATAATTACCAAGGACACAAAATACTCATAAATACTCAAAAATAAGTACTTAATATAGGCTATAAATATTCAGGAGGGGGAAAAAAACCCATAGGATAGTAAATACTTACGATAAATACTCAAAATGATACTCAGGACATTAACTTTGTAAAACAGTAAATACTGGGGACAGTAAATACTCAGGATAATAAATATTCAGCTGGATACTAATACTCAGGGTGATAAATACCCAGGACACTGAATACTTAGAATGATAAATACGTAGGACAATAAATACTCAAGATGATAACTAATCAAAATGCTAAATACATAAGACAATACATACTCATAACACAAATTACTAAGGACAATAAATACTTAGAATACTAAATAAGTAGGACAATAAACAATCTTGACAATAAATACTAAGGATACTAATACACAAGATAATAAATACTCAGGACACAAAATACTTAGCCTAATAATAATAGTTAGGACAATAAATACTCAAGATGATAAATTATCAAGGCACTAAATAAGTAGAACGATAATTACTCAGGATAATAAAGACCCATGACACTAAATACATAGGATAGTAAATGCCCAGGATGACGAATAGGTCAATTAATACTCAGAAAAATAAACACTCAAGATGTAAATACTCAGGATGATAAACATTGAGGTTGACAAATGCTTAAGATAATAAATACTCTGGATGATAAATGCCCAAGATAATTAATATCAAAGACAATAAATACTGAGTATGAAAGGTACTTACAGTGATAAATACTCTGGACAATAAAATCTGAAGCCAATTTATTATTATATTAAAGGGAAATATATAGATATTAATATATTGCAATACTGTATATTGTTTTTATACTGTATACTGTGCATTTTATTTTATTTACAGTCGGAGGAACACTAACTCTGATGTGGCCCAAAAAGACGCAGAAAAAGACTCAGTAAAAGACACTTTAAATGTAAGTAGCCCCACTATATAGGGCTAAACCCAAGGAAAAATATATAAAATGTAGAATTAAATATATAAATATGGTGAATTAAAAATATTTGGAATAGTCTTTTTGAAATAAATATGTTGAATGTGAACAGGTGAAAAGGAAGAATGTTTAATATTTTAATAACACAGGTGATTTTGGACTGTACAAGCAGTCTCTGTAATGGAATGCTATCTCACCTCATGTTACTAAAGATGAATAAAACATTACCATAACATGATTGACGGATTAGATCACAGGAAACAGTTAATTGTTTAATATGAATTATTAATATGATATATAATCTAAGGAAATGGTTGTACGTGGAAAATACTGTACATAACATTGATTTTAGAAAGTAAGCTTCTTTACTATGTATGATTGAATATTCAGTAATATAAAAACACCTTTATAAAACCTTTATCTGAAAAATGTATTGTAAAAAATACAGCAAAAAAAGGGAAAGATTCATTATTTGGCATTCCTGCATGACCTTGTCTAAATTACCTTTCCTATACAAAGTCATCAATTTATGAAATTTTCCTGTTTTAGAAGATACATGCAAGAGAGATGAGGACGATATCTACAGCTGTGGTTATGTGAGCTCTTTAATTATGTTAAATGAATGTTTATTCATTTCTGTGTCCAATGGCATAATGTTTGAATATTATTGCAATCTTATGTCCTTCAGTCATCCAAGAGAGATCCTGAGAAATCCAAAGAACAAGGTGTCCTCCATATCTAATCACTTCATGGAAAGACGCTGTAGACTGAATGCACGGCAGATTAGCGAAAAAGACACAGTGCCATCTCTTCTGCCTCCTGTTCCTACACCCAGACACGAGTCGACTGAACGAATGACGCATGAGGACATGGACAGTGGCAGCGACCTTTCAGACACTGAGAGGATCCCACAGCCTGCCTTCACTGCTGAACCCCCACTGCTTTGCCTACGAGAAGAAGTCATTGAGTCCTCCGACTTCCAACCTTCACATGCTCCATCTAGGTCACGCAGCACCTCTCGTAACAGCTACCCTGATTTCCTACCTCCGCCTTTTAACTCCTGGAGCCTCCGAGACCTGGCAGTGTACTTAAACACTGATGGTAAAAACATCCCACGCTCTAGACCTGTTAACCAGTTTGAGAGATACTTGGACCGACTTCTGCAGCTAGAATGGCGGCAAATCTTGACACTCCACGAAGAGAGCAGCAAGTCCACATGGATTGTACGGCGTAGATCCCATTCCAACCTTAGTGCCCCAAAAAGCATCCTGCAGTGCCAGCGTGCCTTTCCCTTCACCTTAATGTCTTCTGTCCATCTACAAACCTGCAACCGTTACTCTTTCTCTGTATGTACGTACCCTCACAACTCGTACCCGTTGACAGAAAAAAGTAGACTCCCTAGAAGGAGCAGTAGTGAGACTCGGGCTCAACGTCTCAACAGACTCAGCGATTCTTCTTTGGACCATCTGAAACGCATGCAGGCCATCGGGAACATCCGTAACCCGTCAGCACACAGTCCTCACGTGAACATTTCTATGGGAGTAGATCCTCTGAAGAGAAAGAGCTCAGGGAGAAGGAGCCGCTCCTGTGAGGACGAGAGCAAAGACGGTTATGGAACAATGCAATCTGAGAGAAGAACAGGAGCTCCCCATGTTACAGAATCAAATTCTTCAGGTTCTACCATTTCTGAGAAAGAACAAGTCATTGAAAGGACAGCTGTGAAACACAAGCATGTCGAGTTTGTTTTTCAAGAGCAGCAAATGACATAAATGTTCTTACCCGAACACTGTTTGGATAGTTCTTTGCTTCCTAAAAAGGTTCTAGGAATACATCTTTGGTGAACATTATGTTTTAGATCAGACATTCCCGAACTTATGAAGGCTGCGGCCCAATTTGAAATATGAAAATCTCCTGTGGCCCACCCAAACTTATAGTCACAACTCTAATCAATACATGAGACTAAGGTAAATGAAGTTGTTTAAATGCCATGGTTTTGCTTTATTAGATCTGGTTGCTTTTTTTTTTTTCAAATTACGAAATTGAAAACTTTTTATTTATTCGATATAAATGATCTCTAATGGCCTACATGCAGTACACCAGTTTAATATGGGGATAAACCTAGAAAAGGGTTTCTTGGTTAGCACTTTTGCCTTGTACCTCCAGGGTCTGGGCTCTATTCTTGCGTTGGGTCTGTGAGCATGGAGTTTGCATGCCTCCCCATGCTTGGTGGGTTTTCTCTGGGTACTCTGGTTTCCTTCTAAAGAAATGCAGATTATACTATTTTGTGTTCTCAAATTGCCCATAGTGTGTGAAAGTGTGTGTAAATGTTGACTGGAGGTCCAACCACGGTCGTAAAAGATGGGAATAAATAGAAAGGTAATCACCATTGGCCTCCACGGTCCCTTTTTGGACTACAGATGGAGAACCCTTTAAAGAAGCTAAAAACCTCCATCTATAAGAAGAACCTCATAACAAACCCTTAGAGGAAACATTTGCTTTTACAATATAGGATTAAAAAATGTAAAATATTGTATTTCTTTCTATATGTCAGATATGATTTGAAATGGTAATTGTCTTCTCACATATTAAACAAAGATTCTGTGATTGGTTAAGAATTATTTTCTTCATAAACAGGTTGTAGAACATGTTACCTGAAAAATCTACTTTGCTGAAATTATTAACATTCAATCTACTTTTAAAGGTTTGGCCTAGAGCAGGGGTACTCAAATATAAATTTGAAAGGTCCACTTACCAAATTTCTATTCAGTCCGAGGTCCGGAAAAATGACAG
>JAQMYL010000016.1:4698179-4721071 GCA_030014365.1 Clarias pachynema | reverse complement strand
TCACATTCCATACAAACTTAAATAATTCTTTTGATTGTGTAAAGCTGCTTTGCGACAATGACAATTGTTAAAAGCACAAATCGGGGGAAAAAAAGAAGAAAGAGATGCATCTGTCTGTGGGAACTGTACATACAATCATTCACCAACACCACTTGCACATAACAGGAACTCAGCTCAGTTATTGCCACATCTCCCATATAGTCTGACCTCGCTTCAAGGCGTTTCTAAATGTTTAGGCCATTAAAGGAGTTCCTGGGAGGCCAGGGTTTCAGACATTAAAACGTTCTACCTTGATGGTATCCAAGACAAGTGGAAAGCTAGGATAAGTGTACAGTATTATTGTAACAGGGATATAAATTAAATTATATTTTATATATTAAATTATATTTAAAAAAATAAAGGGAGTTTTTACACTCCCAACTGTGTTCTGCACAATCAAAAGTCATGGTTTGATTTGATCATTCTATGTACATAATATTTATTATGAGAATTCTAAAGAAAATAAATACCTTAATTCATGAACAAACATTAAAAACATTGACTAATATGCTATCATATTGGCTATCATGTTTTAAATTTGTAATAAAATTATCCATATTATGATGTCATTAGAAAATAATTAATTAACATGAGTTTTTTTCAGCCTATAGTTGATTTTTTCCCCCATGACAGGATTTTTCTATTTATTAAACAATTTTGTATCACACATTTTCTGGATCATAGCCACATTTAATGTTGTGAGGAAAACAAGTTGTTGTTCACACTTACATTATAGCCGGTATTATTTCTCTTTCTTGCATTTAATAAGGCTAATATGTGAACTTGAACATGACAAAAGGAAAGCTATGAGTCTGGGATGGGCTATTTCCTATTGTTGTGCTGTTTCTGTTGAGGTATTATTATTATTAGTAGTAATAGTAGTAATAGTAGTAGTATTATTATGGGAAATTGCACTAAATAGTGTGGATTTAAAAAACATTTTTTAAATAAATGTTGATTTAATAATAGTGTATCCTTCTTTCTTCCATTCAAAATGACATTATGATATACTTAGAAAGTATTAGGTTAAATTGTTAGAATTTTACATTTGTGTCAGTCATATGGAATAGATTTTTATTTTCTAATTATATAAATCTACTGTTCCTTTTATCCTCCCTGAGTATCTTGTTTGGATTGTGTGTTAGTTTTCAGAAGAAGAAAAAATAGCACAGCAACAGTGCCCTCTAATGTCGGATCCTGATACTGCGGCCAGGTTTAGATTATCAACGGGAAACGTAATCTACAGTTTCAAAAACAGTGCACCTCAGAATGTGTTCTAAAAAAATGGGTTGTGTGTTTTTACACCATATAGTGTATGTCCACCATAAAAACAAAAGTTTATTTACAAGACTTGCTTAATCAGTACACATTCCTATGAAATCGAATTGAATACTATTATGGATTCGTTTTTTCTGGCTCAAATACATTATGGTCTGAATAAAAAAGCTATTTAAAATCTAAGGTCATCCCATGTTCCTGGACTTATGAGACACAATGCTTTGTCCTTTTTTTTTTTTTTCAAAAGCTGTAATTTAATAAACAGACTGCGCGTTAGGCGGAACCCATTTGAACGAAGTCGTTGTTTCCCTGCACGAGCGGGACTTATTTAGCAGGCTGCACACAGGAGCGGGATGGAGTGTGAGAGAGCGCTGGAGCTCCTGATGGAGGTGGAAGTCGCTGCTGAAGATGTGCTCAGTGATAAACAGCAGGTCTGAGACATGGACATTAATGCTACATTATTAAAGATGATTTTGTATCTAAACTAGTTATTATCCCCTGACTGTAGATTGTTGAACTCGATGCGAGAAGAAACAGAAACCGAGAAGCGATGAATGCTCTAAAGACCAGCAGCGAGGATGAGGGTACATTTATGATTTTAAACACCTGATTAAGTTTTATTTTAAAACTCAGGACATGGCAGTAGTTTTTATTGTTTTCCCCCTTTGTCCTAACCTAAAATGGCATAACACAATATGTAACAGTTTTCAGCATTTCAGGTTGTTAGGTTCTGGTTTCAATTTAAAAAATAAAAATGTATAGTGATGAATCATTGTCTCGTCACCAGTACATAGTTCTCTTTACCAAACTTTCATCTTGTGCTATGTGAGGAATTAAACACCAGGTGGCGTATTGTTACAGAAAAAACATTAATTGTATTTAATGTTGTGGAATGGTTGTGAAACAAGTTCGTGTTTACATTTATTCATGTTTCAACAGTTCCTTGTCATTTTCTTGCAGCAAAATAAGACATAGGGACAAGAATTACCAGTCACCTCCCGATACGATATTATCACATACCTCTGTGCCGATTCGATAAAAAAAAAATTGCGATTCTATCATGATTTTATACATATAAAGATTTGATATTAGATTTTTCCCAGATTTTGTTATAATTTTTAACCTTTTAAAAAAAAGTTAGAAATTGAAGTAGCCTTTTCTATATAGCATTAGTTTTCTCACTTAAACACCATGGGCAGCATTTAAAAAACACGAGAGTTTAACATTTAACTTAAAATTAGCTCAAAGCTACATTGTTACTGAGCAACATGTACAGTATCCCTGCCCTCCACCATAATTATTTATTATTCCTAAACTTAGCAAATAAGTTTACTCCTAACCCCTAAGATGAAAATGTGTAAATAATTCAGATTGCACCACCTGTAGAATTGTAAAGAAACAGCTACGTTTTACCTCCTCAAACGCCTACCAAAAAGTCTCAAAACTCAACCTGTATCGTGAGTGTTGATTGAGCGGCTGCCAGCATGCAGGGCTTGTGACACAGATCATTTTTAACTGATAAGCACTTGTGGTGTTTTGGGACCGTTGTAAGCATGTGTAATGAGTGGGTTTTGAGTCTAATTCACTTACCTGTCTGGAGAAAAAAAGGCAGTCAACAAGCTTTTGTATTCCCTCATTAAAAAATATTTTAGGTTGAGCTGCGAGCCACAAATGCGCCGCTATCTTCTTCATCAGAAGTGAATCTTTAATTTCGTAGGCCTGTTTTCAGGAGACCAAACAGGTGAAAGTCGTATGGAACAAGATCAGGATTATGGGGAGGATTCTTTAACACCTCAAAATGAAGTCTGCGGACGTGTAATCATCATGCAAGGTCACAATGCCCTTGGATAGCGTTTCTTTGCGTTTATTCTGAAGTTTAGGCTTCTTCAATAAGCATCTCACTATAATAAGCACTGTTGATTGTTGGTAATGTTCCAATACTGACCACTGAGAATCCCAGAAAACTGTAAGCATCAATTTTCCACCTGATGGTTGATTTTTGAACTTTTTCTTGGTGTGTGATTGAGGATGTTTCCGTTCCATACTCTGCTGTTTACTCTCCTTGTCTTGTCACCAGTTCTCTTTACCAAACTTTCACCTTCCGTCCAAATTTTGTTTGCAGATATCCTCCACTTATGTTCATGCTCTTCTGTGAGTTGATATAACTATATATAAAACTCCTCCTGATCAATCAGACACAAGAATTGAGCAGCGCTGAAAATGTGTGTAAAAAAATGTGTAAATGCTCTGTTTGCTATTTCAGCACTCTCGTTCATATTTGTTACAGACAAAGTGAAGGTTTGCTTTGGGAACATGTTCATTAAATTCCCCAAGGAGAGCACCAAATCCATGATTCAGAAAGGTAAACCTAAACTCACTGTTTTTACATCACATCTTGTTCTGTTTTACTAAATGCTTCATCATGTTCATCAATTTTACTGAAACCTTCTTCTCAACAGATCAGGAGCAGCTCGATCAGGAGATAAACGACCTCCGGAAAGGTCTCAAAGCAAAAGTAAATCGGCTTAATGATTTACAAGGTAATCTGGTCTTACTGTACATTAATTGTTTAAGGAATGTGCAGTAATATAGCGCACACACATGCACAGCAACATACCTTTTCATTCACAATCAACTCCAGAATTATTGCCATCCGTAAGGCCTCCTGACACACAGATTGACTGCACATCAATCCCTGCTATCTGTTTTCACCCAAATGAGAGTGGGTTTCCTGCTGAGTCTGGTTCATTTCAAGGTTTCTTTCTACTGCCATCTCAGGGAGTTTTCCTTGCCACCCTCGACTTACTCATCAGGGACAACACTATCATTTAGAATTTCTGCATATTTTCTCACAATTTTCAAACTAATTTTTGTAAAGCTGCTTTGCAATTATTACAGGAGCGATTGTTAAAATCACTATATTTAAGGTCATCAGCAGTCGTGTAAGCATTTTACTTCATATCGTACTGTGTATGACTGATGTGACGAACATAAATAAAACTGAATTGAATTTTATTAATCGTTTTAATATTGTCATTGCTGCCGTTTTGGTTCAATAAAATTTAGGTTTAATAAAATAAATAAATAAAATGCTGAATGAATAAGGAACTAAATAAACAAGACTTACAAATCCCCCCTTTTTTTGGCAGTCTCAAGAATTCTGGTCGAGTAATTCTGGAGTTGGTTGTGTGCCTTTTCCCACAGTGTTAATGATCATCTCCAGAAACGTTAGCAGTAATACCTTGTGGTTTGTTTTGCAGGGAAGCCTGATCTGAGAGGATACAACCTGTCTCCACTGACCGGCGATGAACTCAAGGCTATTAATAATGTCCTAAAGAGATGATCAGTTTTAATTTAACGTAAAAAATGTGAGCAAGATGTGGGACATGGGGTCGTTATAAGAATATTAACATGATGATGATTAAGCTGTGCACCTTGCAGTGATGCTCTGATGAAAATGCAAAAAAAAAAGCACTGCACGGTGTCACTCATCCTGCTGTTTTTCACACCATATCTCTAAATTCAGTTTTGTTCTGGTTTAGAGATGAGTGCTGTAGTTTGCACACCCTCACCAGGTAGTGATGACCTTAACGAGACGTTAAATAAAAAGAGAATAAAGGGTAGAAACATCTGCTGTAATGGATCTGTCTGACATACTAATATATCCTGCTATTTGTTTTGGATGTTCTTGCAAATCGTTTTGGTATGTTTTTCTCCTTTTAGTTATGTTTTGGCAGATTTTTTGCTGTCTTGGTGTATTTTTATGCCTCTCACAGAACAATTCTACTGTCTCAATATCCATGATCACCATCTCCTGCTCTGTAAAAGGTCAGACTGTTTGTTTTTGCGAATTTTGTTTTTTCCCTTGTCAACAGGTGTTATATTTATAAAAGGAGTCTCCAGTGTCAGTGTTTTGTAAAACTTTTCATCTATGGGAAAATCTTCAGGCCAGATGGCTTTTTCTCAGGAGTTTCTCAATAACTTGGCATGCTGTGTCCCCCCCCCCCCGCAGTAACTTCAAGAATGAAAAGGGGAGAGATTCTGGTTCAGGAACAGCTGTTTATAGTTGCTACAACTTGTGTAGTAATCTTTGTCATAGGTGTTCTACAACATGCATTTAACTGATAAAAAGTAAAATAAAAATGAATCCATGAAAAGTTGCCGTGATAAGAGAAATAAACTGCACCAGGTTTTATAGGAAAACAATCAAGGGCAAGGTGTTCACTTCATCATGCCACCATGTTATTGATTAGTTTCCTATAAAAGCATGATATATAATGTTTTATTTGTTAATTAGTGAAGTGAACATGTTTAAGGTATTATACAGGACATTTTGTTTTGCTGACTTAAAAGCAACTTAATAAATATTGGCACAAAAAGAGGGGGTGCACTAACATTTACATTCAGTTATGCATTTGCAGTGATTTCTAATGATGTGATTTGATGATATAAGTGTAAGCTATAAAGCTTTACAGAATTCTGATTTATTTTGGACAGGAGGACTTGTTCATGAATAAATAATCCAGTAGTGGTGGTGTGTATGTAGTGTGTGCACTGGAGTGTATTTAGCCACTAGTGGGCAGTCTTTATGCACTGTGTACAAAGGGGTTAACGTGTGTTTTGTACGCTTGTTTGTGGGTTTTTACAATCATACGTTTCGAATGTCAGTGAGTAATTTTTCATTAAGAAGGAATGTTTGGTGTGAGGCAGTTATACGAATGTTACAACCTTAGGCAAGCAATCCTCCTAAAACATGTTAAAAGTTTTGCGGATTCTGAATGTGACAGTTACTCTTTTATAGGACGACTGAAAAGCTGGACAAATTGCACCTTTTTTGGTATATTTGCAATAAAATGGAAGCAGTTTTTTTTTTTTTTTTACCATAACCAGTTTGTTTTATACACTTCAATGAATGAATAACAATCAGACCAACAAACTAACTAATAAACACACACACACACACACAAAAAAAATCACATAAAGTATGACCCGTGAGAATAGGCTTTATTTGTTATCTAAGAGTGGGGGTGCTGATAAATTTGATATCACTGGTAAGGGGAAAAACACTACATATGAAAACCTTGTGTTTGGAAAAGCCTAAAAGTAAAACTATACAGTGCATACAAATATCAATCATTAAATGCATTCTTTTGTTTTCCAGAAATTATTTTAGGTTATATTGCCAATTATGTTTCATTTAATGGATCAGGTCAACTGTTACTACAGTAAGTGACACGCTATATGTCTAAGTTATTATATGCCATTACGTTGTGGGAGTGTACAGTTTATGTAAAGTGGGAGTGGATATAATAAACTTTAAGTGGGTAATAATGTCTTTACTGTATTGAGACAGCTCTGTGTCAAATTATGGCATGTCTTTCCGATAGGCTTATGTAAGAGATATAAATTGCAGACTATATGTTATCAGGGAGCCAATTTTATCCAGAAGTATGGTTGGTTGATACAAAGTATCCACTGTCTCGATTGTAATATGTAATTTAAAATCACCCTGTAATTACAGAAACATTCAAATGCATACCTGATGCGTGTCTTTTCCCATCACCTTAGCTCACCTGAAGGATTAAGGCTTGGCAAAGGTTGTAATCTGACCTGTTAAATGAAGTTATAAACTATAATTGAATATAATTGAAATGTATACACTACCGGTGAAAAGCTAGGACACATTTTCTAATTCCATGGTCCTTCCTGATTTTTACTTTTTTTCCTTCATCATAAAACAATGTTAATGTAATCCAGAATATGTAATAATAAATTTTGAACAGTTGATATTGAGATGTGTCTGCTTCTTATGTTCTGTAAAACCTACATAACACCTCTAATCAGAGGTGCTGTTAATTGGTGATTTCTGAGGCTGGTAACTCTAAATGAACGTCTCCTCTGCAGCAGAGGTAAGCTTTGGTCTTGCTTTCCTGGGATGGTCTTTATGAGAGCCAGTTTCATCCTGGTGCTTTATGGGTTTTGCAAATGCACTTGACAATCCTGTTCTTGCATGAACTGTTCCAAAGCAACTGACCTTCATGTCTTAGAATAACAACTGACGGCTGTCGTTGTTATTTAATTACTCAATGCTCAATATGTGTTCTTTCATAGTTTAAAAATTTCCAGTATTATAGAATGTAGAAAGTAAATCACTAAACAACAACATTAAATTAGAAGGTGTGTCCAAACTTTTGACTGGTACTTTATCACTTCGTGTTCAAGGTGTTCTCACTCACTCATCATCTATACTGCTTAATCCTGTATTCAGGGTCACGGGGAGCCTGGAGCCTACCCCAGGAGACTTAGGGCGTGAGGTGGGGTACAACCTGGACAGGGTGCCAATCCATCTCAGGGCACACACATTCACACACTACGGGGAATTTTGGAATGCCAATTAGCCTAACCTACATGTCTTTGGACTGTGGGAGGAAACCGGAGAACCCTGAGGAAACCCACCAAGCACGGGGAGAACAGTCCATGCACACAGAGACAGAATCGAACCCGGACCCTGGAGGGACAAGGCGACTAACCACACCACCACCGTGTCTCAAGATGTTCTGACAGTTGGATGAAGTAGGCCTGTACGGTCTCTGCAGTACTGAGGAAAACACATCTGATAATTTTGTCATACTAAACAGTGTTTTGTCTCATTAGTAATTGCCACAGTGTTGTTTTATTTACTGTTAATGCATGCTACAAAGCTAACTAACTTCTAACACAAGGCTAAATTCCTCTTTAACTCCTAATCAACTTGGTGTGTGGAACAAGTCTATTGTACACCCTAGTTAATAACCTAGTCAAGTTAATGAAGCTTTATTCTAAAACAGAGTAAGTGGAACTATAAAAAGAAACTTAGATTTACAGAACTGTCCACCGACCCATGGATTCTCTGCACCTATTGGCTACATATTAAGAATTGAAATTGAATCAATTAAATTAAATTTGATTTGTACGTAAAGTGCTTTTTAACAATTGTCATTGTCGCAAAGCAGCTTTACACAATCAAAAGATTTAAAACTACTTTCACCCCTGTTAATTACACTGTCTGTCACCAGCAGTCGTAGTTAGTTAGTTCCACCAAATGAACTCACAAGATTGGGACTAAACAGCTGTGTGGCCACAAAAAAAGATCTTGTTAGTAAGACTTATGAGAAAAAAAAAGACTTAGCAAAAAGATTGAACTTTGGAGCAATGGGAAAAGGTATTGTGGTCCAGAATGAACCTATTCCAGAGCGAGGGGAACGTCAGGGTAAGAAGGAAAAGACATGTAGTGATTTTTATTTCAACATTAGATGGTTTAGAACAAATGTTTTTTGTTGTTGTTTTCTTTTGTAGTTTACTAAAGAATTCTGAATTTTACAAATTGCACACAGTATCTGTCAGTTCATCCCTGTACCATACTTGACTCACTACCTACAGTATACTCAGCGGAGGCATTAACAATTTCTGCTACTTTCTTCTGAGGTTCTTTGTAACATCTACATGCATTTAATTAAACCGAGATAAGTTCACTGTCTTCCATGATGCATGTCAAGCAAAAAAAAAAAAAGTTGAATTATTATTATTTTGATCATAGAACTGAAAGGCCATACAGTATGTTGATCCACATGTCATTCCACACATGCCCAATGCTTGCCACAGATGAATGTCAAGTCAAGTAGTAAACATATACAGTTTAGTACTTTCTTTTTCAGTGAAAGAAATAAAAAGTTCCTCCGGGACCAAGGTGCTACATACAACATAAAGTAACTACAACATAAATTAACAAAACTAGCTAAGAACTATACAAGAAGACAAAAAAAACAAAAAACATGAAGTGCCCTTGAAGACAACTTGAAAGTGCACTTGTGTAAATGTGCAAAAAAATAATATAATGGATTTAGCTTCATGTGTGCACTAGCTTTCAATCAGTTTTTTGTTGAATTTTTTTCTCACTGAAAATTCTGACTGAAAGTTTGTGTGAAAAATCCATCATCCTGGTATCCTGTTTATTCCGGGTGCGCTTTACAGAAATCCACAAACTGACACAGAAGTCTCCTTCATAAGGCATGTAATAGTAAGATGAGAGTCAGGACACATAAACCCACTATTCCACCCTGCCACAAGATAATGTTTTTGAGGTATTATAAGCAACATTTGAATTTCCGCCATGCTGTACATCATTGACAGGGTCAACCAGAGTGCAGCTTCCATATGGCACATCCTTCTTCTTGGGTTACAGGTCTCACCTTGATTTAAGTTGTTGTTCTTGCACTTTTCCCTCCAGACTGCAGAAACTGAAATTCTTTGTGGCTGTTCCTCTCGCCCTTGTTAATGTCACATCCACAGCAAAAACATTCAGAAGACCATGCTCGGTAAGCTTTGGTTTGATTGCACTCCAAGGAGCTGTAAACAGGGAGTGCTTTTGTTTTTCTTTTGTGATTGAGAATAAAGATGTCATTGGCCACTGGTGATGGAACAAGTCAAATGGCTTTTAAAGAACCTTTGTAGTTCATTCAGCTCTCTAACACTAACAACAAGGATTAGAATATTATATAATAATTACCACCTGGCATTCTGGGAAATTCTGAAATTCTTAGGAATTTTAACAGCAATAACAGAGTCAGAGAGGAAACTGCCTCGGGAAGCCACACACTGGTAAGGTCAAGGCCACTGGTGCACGCTTTGTCACGCCTTGTCAAGCTATGGTATCACCTACACCTTCCGGCGGTGAGATAACCTCTGTGTGTGCCCTCTGGTTCGAGTTTTTAAAAATAGTTAAAAAAAAAAAAAAATCTTTATAATATAATTTTGAAATGACAGTCACACAAAACATTAAAAACATTATCATTAATAACACCTAGATTTTTGTTTCCCCTTTTGGCCCTGGGGCAGCTCTGGCCCCCCAGAGCATGGTACCACAAGACCTTTGGAGGTGTGCTGTGCAATCTGTCACCAGGATGTTGGCAGTTGATCCTTTGGGTGCTGTGGGTTGTGGGGTGTTGCCACCATGGATCGGACTTGGTTGTCTGGCGCATTCCATGGGGAGTTGGCGGCCTGGAGCTCTTTTATTGCTGGGCCCTGTGTGTTGCAGGCAGTTGTATACTAGGTATTCTGGTGCCTTTCTATCTGGACAGCATTGACATTTTTGGTAATTTGTGCTGCATTTCTCTTTTCTCTGGGATCAGACTGACCTTGGGTGCCTGTGATTCTGTCACTATAGAGGTGAATTGGTTGGCATTGTGGCCTTGCATCTCCAGGATCAAGGGTTCAAGTCCTGCCTTTGGGTCTGTGTGTTCTCCCTATGCATCTTGGGTTTCCACTCATTTCATTCCAAATTTCCAAAGACTGAGTAGGCTTTTCAATTTTCAAATTCCACCAGTCCACTTGCAACCATTAAACTTCTACTACAGGATTGAACTGGCTTCTTTTGGAAGAGTATAATGCAGAAAATTATATTTGAGAATAATGTTGTGGACACCCAATCATCACACCCATATGAGGTTCTTCCCCAAAACGTTGCCAAAAAGGTGGAGGCAAAAATCAATCCCCATGAATACATGTTATCTGGGGTGTTCTGCACAGATCCCTGACCTCAACCCCACTGAATACCTTTGGGATGACTTGGACTTACAGGACTAACCTCCATGCCTGACCTTGCAAATCCTCTTGTGACTGAATGGGTACAAATCCTGATGGTCATGTTTAAAAATCTTCTTCAGACGAGGAAAGGCTGTTCTAGCACCAAATCAGGATCTGATGCCATATGGTTTTGGAATGAGAGATTAAAAAAACACATGTGACGGTTGAGCTTCCACGTATTCTATAGTATGGTTTTATAGTTTATATATAATGTTTAATTACAAACCTGCTGTTAGAAACCTTCATAAAAAAACAAATATGGAGGAAGTAAATTGTTCCAAAAAGCCTATAGGCATTTTATTTGCAACCAGCTGAGGAATCTGGGAGGAAAAGAACGTGTTTGGATCTGCAATTCTTGATTAAGACATCATTTATAAAAATGTCACACTCACACACAGAAACTTTCTGTGTAATTTCTAAAAAATGCTCGGCTCTCAAGGGCGTGTCTATGACTTGAAGAATACTCTGAATTAGCTTTAAATGACAACTTTTTGAAAAATCTGGACTTCTTTATCTTTCTTTATTTTTACTTAGACTGATACACTTGAGTGCATGAAGTTTTTATTCTATGCGGTGAGGGATGAAAAACAAAGAGCTTTACAGTCTGTTTAGATGGGGGGAAATATTTTAATTTAATTTTATTCCATTTCCATATCTAATTCCAGTCTTTGACATTTGTAAGAGAATCTAAAATATGATTTTTTTAATCTGATACATCATTTTTTGCTGATATTTACCTGATTTATCATACCCATGCTGTCTCTAATAAGAAGTTTGACTCCATTTTTTCTTGAAATCACTTCACTAATTATATTTAATTAAATGTGTTGCTGAGTGGCACGGTGGTGTCGTGATTAGAACTGTGGACTAGCACCTCCAGGGCCGAGGTTTTGAATTCCACCTTCAGGTCTGTGTGCATGTTCTCCCTGTGCTTGGTGGGTATCCTCTGGGTATTCTGGTTTCCTACCACTGTCCAAAGAATAATAAAGAATAATGAATAAGGCAATTTATAATGTATGTGCAGTTTATAATGTGTGTTACAAATTATTGAATACTATAAATGTACAACCTTATACAGTATATGGTAAAAGAAGACCATACACAATTAACACAATAATATAATATGGTTTTTAGGACTGGCAGTTGGTTTGTGACAGGGAGTGCAGTTATAGGGCAGTAATCAATGACAGGTTGGTGTGATGTGTTCCAGCATAAATCAAAGTTACTATTAGTTGTTTAAAAAAAACAAGGTGACAACATACATAAAGTACATCTGAGATCGGAGATGTTGTGGTGCTAACCTGTCTCTAACACTTAGAACACAGCTTCATCTTAGTGTTTTAAATTCCAATCTGGCTATTCATGCTGCTGAGGATCTGGTGTCCATCATTTGACAGCAAAAAGAAAATGTGCAAGACTCTGAAGATTTGGAAGAAGGATCACTGAACAAATCTTTATGTGGTTTTACATGGCCTGGCACAAAATCATCCAGGAGACATTTGAGACATTTCCTCTGACTTTAACGAGCAGCCCCAGATAGCACTATTTGTAATGTCGGCAAAAGTTTTGTAACCTTTTGTCAGTGCTCAGAGGTCGAGCCAACATCAGTGCATATATTGGGCCAATGTTGGCATCAGTGGTTGGCCCAACGTCATTTTGTCAGTTGGCCCAACGTTGGCCCATTGGTGGTTGATTTAGTAGATAATCACAAGGTTGGCTCAACATTGCCACAACATTGGTTCATTAGATAATGGCAAGGTTGGAAATTAGAAATTCAACTACAGTATATTGCTTTAGCCAGCAGGCTCTCTCAATGATGGCATCACAGCAGGAGCTCATATGAGGGTTGTTTACCAATCTAGTACATAAATACCAGTGAAAGAACTATATATCTAACTCAGTGGATAACGCCGTTTGCCCAACATTGGTCCAACAATGTCGCCAGTGTTGCTCCTCTTCTCCCTGATAGGCGGCGACACTTCTCTGCGTTTGCTTTACTGGCTGACCAATGCAAAAGGAAGTTGCCACTTTTCATGTGTGAACAACTACAAGGACAGACATTGCTTTTTTTGATGATTGCTAGCTATTTGTGAGTATAATTCTGTTTCCTAAATATTGCCTATAGAACTATGAATATTTAGTGATCCACGATGACTAAATAATTTGTAAGAAAATGCAATGCATTGAGAGAACCAAGAAACAACAACTTGCCTATTATCGCTCATGCACGCTACCATGTGATGGTACAGTATGCTGCCAAAAGACTTTTATTAATGTTACTGGAAGTATATGTCCTATTATCATAAATTATATCTAAATAGATTTGCTATAATGTCAGCTAAACAATGGTGATAATGTGTTGTTATTTATTTCTGTTTTCTCTTTTATTTTACGTATAGTACATATGTAAGAAAGCATTAAAAAAAAAAAAGTTTTCTAAAATTATAAATGTTAAATTCATTGTGCTTCATGTTCAACTGTGAAAATGGTCAAAAAGGTCACTAGATGGTGCTTATCGCTAGGAAGGAACCTAAAACCCCACAGAGGCCAGGTGCTGCAGATTAAGTCATGCGACCAAGCTAAACACAAGCTAAAGTTTTGTGCCTCTTTGCTCCTAACTACAGGTGGGTTAATATTCCTCCAAATGAAATGTAAACACCCTTGAATAAGACATAAGTATGTTGTGAATCTGTGGTGGTAACCTGAAAAGCACGCAGTTAGTAGTTTTGCTGTAATGTGGTGAGAAAGATTCAATTCAATTTTGCACTTTTAACAATTGTCATTTTAGCAAAGCAGCTTTACACAATTAAAAGATGATTACTGTAGCTATGCACTATTATGCTAGGCTAATTGACCTGTAAAAAAACAGTATTCCTTTATTCCCTGTCTGTTTACTGACAATTTCATTATTAATTTTCTTAATTGTTGTGTTTTGTTTTTAAAAAAAGAAGATAATTTATATTGCCCAGTTAATGATTATTAGAGCCAAATGTAATAAATAAATTCTATTAAGATGCATTTATCTTATTTATTTCCATAAAAAATTTGTCTGAGTAACCCTCTTAATTTTAACACAGATCCATAAAAGATAAAAGTCACAAGCCAAAATCTTAAAAAAAAAAAAAAAAAAAAATTTTTTTTTTAGCTGTATAGTAGAAAGGTGACAAAAATATATACTAGCGTGTGTATTTCTGATGCTTAAAAATTGTTCATTTAAGTGGAAAGCTGCTTAAGTAAACTGATTAGGCAAAGTTACTGTTACCACCCCAAAATGTATTTTTGCACACCCTGAAGTGTGTTAGTCGTTTTGTAGTTAGTTAGTAATTTACCTGTTAAAATTTTAACACTCTCAGTTAAAATCAAAGGTTTTGCACCTTTGCACCAAAATCTTTTTCACCCTTAATGTGATTTAGCAACAAAAAAAAGAATCAGCTAAAAAAAAAAGTTTCAAGGAGAAAAGGGAAAAAAAAGGAAAATTTACGTGCATAAGTGCACAGCCTTTTATTAAGGCATATCCAATTAAACATAGGAGCTTTTTGATGCATTTTTTAATTTTATTTCATACTTCTTTGCAAAATGTTACATGCTTTATCAAATTGCAAGGTGATCTCCTGTGACAGACAACTTCAACTTATCTTAAAGATTTCAACAGGATTTACATACTTCCAAAAACATAATTTGTTTTTCTTCATCCATTATTTTTTTTCTTCATCTTCAGCTGTGTAAAATATTTCTGTAGGGTTTGGCCCAAAATCGATTAGTATTATTAGTTACCCATGATTCCATCTAAAAAGCTGCCCTATAGCATGATGCTGCCACCACCATGTTGCACTGTGGGTTTGTAGTTGTTTGGGTGATAAGCTGTCTTGCACGTGTGCCAAAGCAAAGCTTTATAACTACCTTGATTTGATCAGACCATAACACATTTTTGCTACAAGTTTTAGGAGTGATTTATGTGGCGTTTTTCCTCATGAGAAAGTCATCTTACTAATGCTGGGAGTGTCATGTACAGTCATCAGTAGTTGACTGATATTCCTGCAGGCCAATTAATGTGGCTGTAGCAGCTTAGCAGGTCTCTTTGCAAACCATGGCTACAGGAGATGAATGAAACAAGGAAGATGTCAAGAAAGTCATCAGCAATAACTGAGAAACATAAAATGTAAACTGTAAAAACAGTCACAGGTGTGATGAAAATGTACAAGGTTAATGTTTTACGCTATTTAATTCCCTTCAAGATGCATTTGTGGAGAAACAAAAAAAATTACACAACAATGTCAGAACATTTCAGTTCCTGTTTAGAAATACATTACTATGTGATATATTCTGACTTTGGACTGTGCGAGGAAACCAGTACCCAGAGAAAAGCCACCAAACACAAGAAGGCAAGATTTGAACCTAACCACTGTTCTACTATGCTGCCTACAGTACATTTGAAAACATAAAGTTAAAATATGTTAAACTATTATGTAAGTTACATGGAAAGAATTGTATGTGCAAAAATTACATTTATAGAGACAGATTTATTTTAGTAATTTAATTCAAAAAGTGAAACGCGCATATTAATATATTTCAAGTGTTTATTTATTTACATTTTGATGATTATGGCTTACAGCTAATGAAAACTCTATTTCAGAAGTGAAGAAGTGTATTGGATACTCATAGTGTCACACTCTAATCAGCTAATTGTCTCAAAATATAAGACTGCTGATCTGACAGTTGTCGACAAGATGATTGACAACCTGTACATGGAGGGTAAGACACAAAAGGACATTGCTAAAGAACGTGCCTGTTCAGAGTGCTGTATCTCAGCACATTAATGAAAAGTTGAATGGAAGGAAAAAATGTGGTAGAAAAAGGTGCACAAGCAACAGAAATAACTGCAGCCTTGAGACTAATGTGAAATAAAGCACATTCAAGAATTTGGGCGAGATTCACAAGGAGTTCTTCAAGAGCCACCATGCACAGAGGTGTCTTACCTGGGCAAAAAGGACTGGATTGTTGCTCAGTGGGCCAAGTTTAAATTTTGCATTTCATTTCTGTGTGAGATACTTTGGAGAAAGAGACGAGAGGCACCAAATTGAAATTGCTTGAGGTCCAGTGTAAAGTTTGCCAGTGGTGGTTTGGGGAGCCCTGTCATCTGCTGGTGTTGGTGTTGTCATCCACTGTGTATTATCAGGTCCAAGGACAGCGCAGCTGTCTACCAGGAAGTTTTAGAGCACTTCATGCTTCCCTCTTGTGACCAGCTTTATGAAGATGCTGATTTCATTTTCCAGCAGGACCTGGCACCTACCCACACTGGAAAAAGTTCCAATACCTGGTTTAAGGACCATGGTATCCCTGTGCTTGATGGGCCAGCAAACTTGCCAACCTAAACTCCACAGAGAACCTACTGTATGGGGTATTGTAAAGAGGAAGATGCGAGACACTAGAACTGAGCTGAGGGCCACTATCAGAGCAACATGGGCTTCCATAACACCTCAGCAGCCACAGGCTGATCGCTTCCATGCCACACCTCGTTGCTGCAGTAATTCATGCAAAGGGAACCCCAACACAATCATGTATTGAGTGCTGTACATGTTCATACTTTTCAGTAGTCCAACATTTCTGTGTTAAAACACTTTTTTAAAATTGGTCTTAAATAATATAAACATTTTCTGAGAGACTGAATTTTGGGTTTTTATTAGTCAAATAATCATTGAATTTAAAAGAAATGTCTATTAAAAGAAATATATCAGTCCATGTGAAATGTACTGTATATACAGGCGAACCTCGGATTGAGAGGTAACCAGGTTTGCGAGCGTTCCACAAGACGAGCAATCATGTGGCATGCATGTGCTTCTTGTTTTGACACCGAGCATTACGTGATCACAACTGAGCCAATGCTTCTTTTCAACTGAGTTGGTGTGTGTGTGAAAGTTGTCCTAAACAGCAGACCCCCTTTTTCTCCCCCGTCCTCCTCTCCTCTCTCTGGTCTCAAGCCACGATTCTTTTCAGCTCACCTGAACCTTTCCCTGATATTTGTACTCTGATTGTGATCTACTGTATGTTTTGCAACTGTTTGCTTTTGTTCTATTTTAAAAACTTTCCTACAATTGTATTCATTTGAGTCCTTGAAATACCTATCAGAACCTTATCACGCAAGCCTTATTATTGATCCTACAGTCTCAAGGTACACCAGTTATCTTTTTACAAAACCTGAAAAAAATATCACAGAATTTATCATACCGTATCTCAAGTTTTCCTATTACAATGTTTTCTATATTTAAAAAAATTAGGAGGGTGTTTCAGGCTAACAGGAAATGGGCCATGTTATCTGCAGTCTGCTCAGTGATAAAGCATTCACTTGGGTGACAGTGGTTCTGTTGAAAGGCAGCGAAAACGTTTCATTTTATGATCTCCTTAAACTGTTTAACCGAGTGTTTGACCATGCTCTAGATTGGGGAAAAAAACAGGAAGGTGAACTAACCTAAATATCAATCAACATGATAATTTTTTCAAAACCAACCATCTCTCCATAACACCCACCAGTCAGAAATCCTTTCAGTGACCCTCAAGCCCTACAGCTCAGGTGCACTTTTAGTGTAGGGTTTAGTGTAGAGAAGTGCATGGGTTATTATTGCGGACAAACTATTTGTCCTCTCCACACTATCCTTTACCTTAGTGTACTTGTCAGAATCTCTCAGAAGTGGTTTCTGTTTTGAAAGCAGTAACTGACTCCAGAGAAATTTGTAATTTCATTAGTCAAATGGAGGAACTGAAAACCTAAACTCTTCAATAACTTGTTCAAGTTCATGGGACTGATAGAGTGAGGGACCGTACAGTTTGCCTTTTCTCTTTCTAATAAGTGTGTTTCACTTTGGAAAGATATCATTCCTGGTCACAGACCACAGTTGCAATAAATCAACCTGCTGGTAAACTTTTGCCTTTCGCCACATTGCAGTAACCCTGTCTGCATCAGTCGATTAATTCTATCACCATCCTAGTTTTGTCCAACATCTACACAGTCAAAGTAATCAAAGATTGGTAACACTCAAGAGTATATGCTTAGCATGCATGTTATCTGATATTACCAAGTCTTCAGATTTAGCTTTAGACTCCTTTACTGATGAAAAGAAAGCACTGAAAGTGTGCTGAGATGCATAACACCAGATGTGTTACATGGGTTCATTGTAAAGTGGACAACTCCATGTACAAAGTCCTGAAAAGGATGTGTGGCAAATAATGTTACATTTTGCTAAAATGTCAATTTTCCCTCTCCATGGAGATTTCTGGGAAACTCTGTAGTTATATTTAATGGTGTGGAATGTTCATGAAAAGTCACTTCCTGGTAATTCCTACACTAAATAGAAACGTTTCTGTGAATTATATCAAATTTCAGGTGAAAGTCTGAAAAGGTATAGAGGGAAAAACCCTTGTATTAGTTGCATAAGTGTATGCATCCTTTAATAATTGGGGATAAGAGTCTACAAACTTTTTGATTTGTCAATTTGTTCTTTCCAAGAACCTTTGGCAAGATCTTTCCAAAACATGTAAGTTCTTCTTTTGAAGTCATTCCTCTAATGACTTGAGTCATGCTGAAAGGAGAACTTTTTCTTTATTTTCAGCTGTCTAACAGTTTGGGCCAAAATACACTGCCACAGTCACCATTTCAGAAGGGTCAAATTATTGACCTGCATCATGCAATGAAATTAATTAACTTAAGGAACTAAGGTGATTTGAAATTACTGGAACTGAGATAAGAACCCTTCAACAAATTATAAAATCTGCTAAACCAGGATACTGCTGAACAGTCAATTTTGTGGAAGAAATGGGGTTAGAAAAAAATCATGAATGGTGATCACTTAAACATTTGGTGAAGTTACATGGTAAAATATTAATAGTAAAACCCATAGCTATGTTTTATAGTGTAAGTAAGAGCATTTCCATACACCCACAATGTGATGAGAACTTACAGGATTGGCTAAACAGCTGTGTGGCCATAAGAAAACCACTTGTTAGTCAGGCCAATCAGACAAAAAGACTTATGGTTTTAGGGAGCATATAGACTTTGGAACAATGGAAAAAGTCATGTGGTGAGTCCAGATTGACTCTATTCCAGAGTTATGAGTTTATCAGGATAAAAAGGGAAACTCAGGAATCGATGCACCCATCACCCACTGTACAAGCCTCCGGGGGCAGTCTTATAATCTTGAGATGACCAGGGTATCACATTTATGAATTTTTCCTTCCCAGGTGGCAAAGCCATATTCCAGGATTTAAATTGTGAGAGAATAGTTCTTGGAGCATGAGAAATAATTTTTACAAATTAACTGGCCACCACATTGTGTGATGTAATCTGAAGGTGATTGAATGAAATCATTGGCTAAATAGTGTAGATTGGCATTTGGAGCTACAGTACCCATGGTTCCCTCTAACATGACTAGAGTCCCAGTTCCAGCTGAAGTAAAGCTGCCCCATTGCATGATTAACCCAAAACCACGATGCACTACGGATGTGGAGAATTCTGCCCAAAAGCATCTACCTTGGTCAGATCAGACCATAACACATTTTCGCCACATGCTTTATGATTGAGGTGGCCTTGGATCTTGTATGTCTGAGAAAACAAGACTATTGTCATGTGCAAGGAGTGTCACCTTCAGGGAGTGTCACCTGCAGGGGATGATCAGTAGGTGACAGATCATCCTGCATGGCCATTGTTCTGGGTGGTTTCGTCTGTTAGCAGCATATTTTTGTTCTTTTCTCCTGTTCTTGGTACTGTCTCCGTGATGCTCTATTTGTTCATGATGACCTTCACAGTGTTCCATCGTACATCTAACTTAATTTTAATATAATGTCTTTGAACTCCTCTATACTTTGAACTATGAGATCTACTGTAAGTACTTTGTATGCTCGCTGCAGAAAATCCAACTGATCTTTATTTGTGGTTAATGAGAATCACTCATTAAATGCAAGTGTAAAATAATTGCTTTTGAACATATGTTTGACAAAGATGGTTTCATTCTAAGATTAATCACATGCCCCATTATAGAAGGGTGTGCACACTTATGCAAACAGGTTATTGTACTGTATGTTTGAGTAAAGAAACCTGTACTTTTACTGCCGCTAGTAATCAATCAGTGCAGCCAATTTTTTTTTTGAAAAGGTGATGACTTAAGCAAACATACTAAATAAAGCAACCACAAATTAACTCATTATCCTCATCATTTACTGGCAAGAATTTATTTTCTGAGAAACGTTAAGCTATTGGACTGTTATCCCTTTGCGATATTATACCATTGACCCTGTTGCACTTATGACACTATTGTTATTGCCTCAGGTGTGTACGCAACACCAAACTTGATTAACATTACTGCCAACATTCCATGAACAATCACAAGTCATGAAATACATGTAAGTGCCTGCTTTCTGTAAAGGCAAGCCCTTTCCTTTACCCTTTATTACCTGAGGCATAAATATCACAACATTTTAACAAAATTATATCTCTGTCTGCTTCAAGTAAACAAGGGCATTACAGTTGCATAATCATCGTTCACACTGTTTTATAACATTTTCCAGCATGGTTTGGGTAAACAACTGTCAAAAACTGGAGAAAACTGCAGCTATGCTTTGAACATTGGTATATTGTATACATTCAGACATTAAGGCAAAGTAAAACTTCTGACAGCAGCCATATCAATAAACTAATCTGCCAGTGCTGTCTCCATAAAAAATGTCTGCTTTTTATAACCCTCATGGGTTGTTGTATCCAAGTAATGAATCAGGAAACTCTTTTATTTTCTTTTTATTAGCCTGGTATTCCTTTAACACTTTCAAGCTAAAGGAATACCAGAAGGGCTATAGTAGACATGCTGTCGAAAATGACCTGATTCAGCACATGTTTAGCTCTGGAAGTCCCAGCTTTGATCAAAGCAAGGGAAAATGCTACTGTATGACAGTACTACATATCAGGTCCAATACTGTATGGCCTCACCATACATTAAAACTTTGATCAGGAGAAATTTCACAAATGTTCCTTAAACACAGGTTTCACATAAAAATAGTGTTTAGTTTTCTTAGAAATTAAAGCACAATAATCTCCTGCATATACGTTTTTTATATAAACTCATTCAAGACTAAATTTTTTTTAAATTAAGGATATTAAATAAAATTGAGTACAATAATGATACTAATAATAATACATTATCATTTTATAATGACCTTTATGAGACTTTGTATTCAAAGCATTAATTACCAGACTATTTACTGCACGAGGATGCAGTGAATACATTTACATTTATCAAAGTATATTAATTCTTAAGAAAAAATTTATCTTGCTTATGGATATTGCTGATTTTTTGTTTTACCTGCAGAAGCCAAACACAGTCTTGGCTCAGTATATTAAATCTGTCAACAAAAAGACCCTTTGGTTTCTTCTGATTCATCTTCGATCATTTTTAATGAATACTGCAAAAAATGACATCTCTTGAATCTAGCCAACTTTAATAATAACTTTAATAACATTTGATACAAATAAGTTTAATAATCTTATATTTGGTTTGTTGTAATCCTATTTTAAGAAAGTAGGGATGAATGTAACTATATTCGAGATATTTTCATTATGATGTAATTTTTTGGAGGACAAAATAATTTCTTTGTCCACAGCAATTTGCCAATGTTTACAATTTTTTTATTTATTAATGAAACATCACATTACAGTTTGTATCTATTTATAGTTACATTTAATGTTAAGGATATCTACAAGCCAAGAGGTTTGTACAATGTTCCATATTTTTCTTAATAAGTCAAAAAAAAAAAAAAAAACATTTCCATGGTGGAAAACCATTCAACGCTAAATACTAGTAAATGTACAGTAAGTGATTGTATGTTCACATTTGTTAAAATACATTTCAGTGTTGACAAATCCATCTATTATTTAAAGAATTTTTAAAACTGTAATTCCTTATGGAATTTATTAAAACAAAAAATTATTAGAACAATCAGAAAATATATAAATAAGTTATTATTAATATCATTAATACAAACAACTGTAATGAGTGTTTTAGCAAACTTTTCCAGAGAGCATCAAATTATAATATATTATATCTGAATAAACTTTCTATTGGATGACATCGCAGGAAAAGAAAAGCCTGTTTTAAAAATCAAGTTATGTATGCTCTCAACTCCCCTTATTATTTGGTTCCTCAAGGCCATAAAGATTTTTTTGCCTTGACGTTTACTTCCTGAAATTTTATGTGAAACAGAACATCCAGCCAAAACCACAGAAGTGACATATGCACAATAGGCACAGTTTCCATTGTCCTCAACTAAATAGTTTATGGAGAAAACAACACTTTGAACAACAGACGTAATGCTGTGAATTATAGCGTATTATTTACATATAGCAGACAATGAATAACAATCTACATTTATTAAATAAATTAATTTGTAAAAATTTAATGCATTTCAACAAATTACAACATAATTATTAACATTTATGAAAGGGTTTAGTCAAGTTTTGCTATGGGAAAGTCTTTAGGCACAAGATTACGAGCAATAAATTGCTCAGTGCTTAGTGTTTTGATTGGGACCCAGAGGGAGTATCGGAAGTACTTGGGTTTTGTTTCACTGAGGGATGGTTGCATGAGAATATTCCAAACTTTAATTCTTCCATCCCCAGTTTTCAGACTGATTTGTAAGAAGGTGGAGGGGTTTCACTATTTGCAAACAACATGGCATAATCTGGGTGATGTAACCAAATGAGCGTTTCTCAAAGTTTTAAAATTGTGGGTGTTGGTTTATGTCCATATTATCTGCCAAGGGGATTTTTAGTCACTACTGTCATTATTGCTTACAATGCAAACACCGGGGGTGGGGGGGGGGGGGATAGGGGGTGCAATTCAGTGTCTTCTTGTGCCAGTCCCAAGTCTGGATAAATGCAGAGGGTTGTGTCAGGAAGGGCATCCGACGTAAAACAT
>JAQMYL010000016.1:4683637-4693690 GCA_030014365.1 Clarias pachynema | reverse complement strand
TATATATATATATATATATATATATATATATATATATATATATTTTTTTTTTATTTTATTTATTTATTATTTTTTTTTTACCTCTAGGTTTTAATTCAATTTAGTACAGTAGCTTTACAAGTAAACATTCTGGAGATTAATTTAGATAGCTCTTTAAGCAAGTATAACTTGATTTATTAAATTTATAGGTTATTTTATGATTATTTAAATTTTAGACTTTCTAGATTTTCTTTACATATCAAGCGTTCAAGTTTTGTTAAAATTGTGCTTTTTTTTAAGAGGGTATTTTTTAGAAAATATCGGAATTATATAATAATATTAATTAAACACTAAAATATAATTCATTACTAATTTAATAAATATTATATTATTAGGAACTATGAGGGGTGTCCAAGACAAACCTGGACCTGTGATGAAATGTCTGGTGAATGAAGGCGTAAAACATTTCTCGTGTAACCCTAACCCTAACCCTTCCACTCCTGTGCATCTTTCCCTTGTGAATCCAAGCACATGAGAGCAGGGTCCAAGGCCAATTCCAAGTTCCACATCCACTGATTGCAATATAAAAGAAACAGCGAAAATCAAAAACTGTGGAAGTCTATATGGTTCAGCAGGCTGCATTTTTATGTTTGTTATTTTGTTTGAGTTTGAGTGGCACTGATGATATTAACAGTGACATGTTTAATTCAGTATTAGACACACATTAGCTCTACTGTTTTTATAGTAACAGTGACATCACAGCAGAAACTACACATATGCTTTGTTCACATTTTAAGTCACATTGTTAAATTCTGATTGTTTGGTCAGATCGGATTTGCATGTCATGACGGTTCACATTCATAATTACAATTCATAATTGACTTTTATCTGACTTTTATGTGCATGCATCTGTCCTCTAAAATCGGTACATATTTGCTCTGGCCAGTTAGTCGGCTGTATTTGTTCAGATCCAGAAGACGCCTCACTTGCTATGAAATAATGTGAACATAACCCTAATTTAAAAAAAGAAACACGCAAAACATATATAGCAAAGAAAATGTATAATGTACAAATGTAAGAAGGAAAAATTTATAATAATTGATATGATTATATTTACGTAGCATTTATGATATTTATAAGCGATTTATTAAACTTTTCCGAAAGAAAGGAAGGAAAGAGTCTCCAGTGTCAGCTCTTTGAAAACATTGAGTAGCTTGGCTCTCTAGTTTATCAGAAACACAAAAATGTTCGCATTATTCTCCTCAAGAGAGAGAAACAAACAGAAAGAATGAAAGAATAACAATTTATAACTGCAATAATGAAATGAAAACATCCCATCTCATTAAATGTTTTCCTAATTGCAGGAACATTCAGAAATAATTTTTATTGCTATGTGAATTTATTTACTTCCTTAAACTGTTTACCATGCACCGTTTGAATATCGGTTTGACAGACAGTATGCCATTGCTATAATTCTGTTGTAAGACACCTAAATGACTCCCAGTCATTTTGAATCTATGTTGTTTTTTCTTAAACAATAATCATATATAATTTAATATTAATAAAATTAGAAATCAGCTGGATTATATCACACATTATGGCAATGTAAAAAAAATTTTGTATACTGAGATTTTTTAAAGTAATGCAATGCCCACAAGATACACGAGGACAAATATTATACAGTATGTGTTCATATTAAAAAATTATAAATGATATGAATTATTGGTATATTATAGATAGAAAACTTGTTGCTTTATGTACAATCCTCAGTTTTATTTCTCTGTTAGCGAGTTCATATTTAAGTGCCATCTAATCAGAAGCATTACCACTCAGTACCGTAAGTAAAAAATGGGAAAGGAGCTCTTTGTCATCCTGGTATCTATAGTGTACAGTCAACAAATGCTGACAGGTGATTTTGCCCAACCTGTGATTCGAAAATCTGAATATTATTATAGCAAGTTAGTCTTAATTCTTGGCTCTGTATATCTTTAATTAAAGGCGACAAAGCGGAGCCAACAGTCAGCACGAAGAATCAGCCTTGGGTGTTGCAGAAGGCGAGCTGTAACATGATGAGTTAGCATAAAGCCAGTTGGGTTAAATATCCTCTCTTTGACTCAAACTCCAACTACGGGCTTGTGGGTTGCGTAAGCATTCCACAAACTCTCCATTGTGTCCTTCTTCTTTCCTTTCACATCACTCCCCCCTGGATAATGGAATTCCTCCTTCTCTTCAGACAGATAAGCTTCCTTTCTTTAAGGTATGTCCAGGTGTTAGGACAGAAGAATGCATGGGCAGGTCATTTCCAGCATGGCTTAGCTCTTCAGCAACAGATGGTCATGGTAACCTCCCCTTAATAGGATGAGACAAAGGCAGACATAACAATTAAACCATTAGCTGGTGGGGAAAAAAATGCAAACTAGTTATTTTCGCTCAAATGTGAAAGGAAATTAATAAAACAGCAGTCTATTGCCAGTAATACATCATTGAGGATGTAAGTTTTGTCAAATTTTGTAAATTTTTGCCAACTTCAACATGTCCGGTTACAATTTTTTTAAATAATTTACAAATTTCTGAAGTATAGGAAGAAAAGAACACTTTAAGATGTACTTATATAAGAAAATAATCAACACAGGGATCCTGTGGTGTAACAGAGGTACTGTTACCATAACAGCATGTCACAAAGTGTTTGCTCCTCTTATACCACAGCAAATTTGGCCCAAAGTTGCAAATTCTATTTTTATACTAACAAACAAGCACATTAATACACTTCCCGGCCAAAAAAGTCACCATCTAGATTTAACTAAGCAAATAAGATCCTTTCACTGGATAATTACTGCAGTGATTAATATGGTTTAGCTGCAACAAGTTATTTAGCCCTAACTGATGCAGTGAGTAGCAATATCAGAAGACATATCCTGTGGTCATGGCAAGGTTGTTACTCCGTTTCAGGAAGGTTAAATTATAGTTCTGGTCCTGGAATAAAGTATTCTCCATGGTTCAGCAATGTTATGTTCCCAAAAATTAGGTCAGCTGACTACCTGAATATACTGAATGACCAGGTTTTTTTTTTTTTCCATCAAAATAGATTTTTTCTTCCCTGATGGCATTTGCATGTTCCATGATGATTGGCCTCAAATTGTGAAAGAGTGGTTCAGGGAGCATGAGATATCATTTGCACACATGGATTGGCCACCACAGAACTTAACCCCATTGAGAATCTTTGGGATGTGCTGGAGAATACTTTACGCAATGACTCTCCCATCATCAATACAAGATCTTGAAAGTAAGGTAATGCATACTGAAATAAATTTTTTGACACTGCACAAGCTTATCGAAACAATGCCATGGCTGTGATCGAGCAAATGAGAGTCTAGAGCGTGTGCCTTTTTTTTGGCTGGGCAGTATATAAACCTCTTATTTGCAAATCTGTAACCGTTCGAATTCCTGTTTTATAAAATAATTCTATCAAAATTCTGAGAATTATAAACATTTACCTTTTCCCACAAAAGCTGTTACAGTGAGAGTCGCTTTGGAGAGCGCACACACATCTCCATGTCGTTCTCCTGTCCTCTGCAGAGCGCCGTGCACGCAGAGAGCCTCTGTAACTCGACATGCCGTATGGGACTACGCGCCTTTCAACATAGAGCAGAAGAAGAGCTTCAGTTGCAATTCACTTTTCACTGAGAAATTTTTTTTTTCATCCTTTTCAGTGCAGTTCATCAGTATAAATCTTTAATACAACCCCTAGGGTGACACTTTGTGAAAGATTTTGTGGGAAATTACTAGATAGCAAAAGTCAAAGACGCTTTTCTGGAAATTGTGATTTAAAGTCATTCGTGACTGTGACAGAAAATGTAAACATTTTTCTCAGCTGTGCTTATTGCACTTAACAATTAAGTCTGTGTGAAGATTGTGTTGAGAATGGAAACCTCTGAATGCCTTGTGTAAGAAGTGAGAATTAAAGTTTAATCACAAGGTCATCCAATATTTTTACAAAGACTGCATAATGCTCAGACACAGATTATAAAACCCTAACGCAAACAAGTTCTTAGTACTTTGCTCTTTGTTTGCCTTGCTATCAGGTGTGTGTATTAAACAAATTTGCAAATCCCAAATTAAAATAATTAACATCTGTCTTGCTCTCTGTGGTTAGTGAGTCTCAAAGCAACCAATTGACAGGAAACCATTCATTTTTGTTGTTTTTGTATGTCTGTGACATGGAGCTGGGATCTCAATGACTGTGCCAAGTGGCAGTAATTTCTTACAAATTAGTTATTGGATAACAAAGCCTACAAATCCAAATAAATTATTTCTCAGAGAGATCCCATAGCACGTGAGGTTTGACTTTTCTTCTTTTCACAACTCTCGATAAGAAACTCTATTTCCTATTTCCATCTACTGCTGGTTTCATCCTATACTATGATGTTTAACCGATTGTTAAATGTGGTTAAAAATATGACAAATTAAAATAAAGTAGCAGAGATCTCTGGTGTCTTTCATGAGTGTGCATACGTAGTCCAGTTTGCAAATCTCCTGTACAAAGCCTAATACTCGAGATATAAATCAAGATTTTAGATTTTCACACTGATTACCGTGTTACTTAATTTGTGTTTAACTGGTTAACTTTAAATGTTTATATGGTTCTTAATGTTTCTTATAAAACCATAAAACTCGCTGAGAATAAATTACTTTACAATTTGCACTCTATTCATTCAGATGAAGTAAATTTTGATGTAAAGTACTGTCTTGAGACCCATCCTTTCTTTCTAATACATTTAATCATGTAAATTAAATTAAAGACAATTAAATACAACTTAAAAATTGGTTGTTTATGTATCCACCTCAGCAGCAATCTCATTTCCCCTCTTGTCTGCACCAACCACTCAGCATTCAGCATCACCAGTATACTAATTACCAGCCTGATCATCATCTGTCATCATCTCTTTCTCACTGGTTCATGCCTTAAGTTAAAAAGCTTTTTATGTCTGAATGATTCATAGGTCAGTGTGTGGCATAACAAATAAAAAATATTCCTCAGACACTAGTCAGGTACAGGGACTAGACTGAAAATGTGAGACATAAAAGGGTCTTCGGGAAGCCTTAAGAATTATTCCTCAAGTCTCCAGTAAATATACAAGAAAGTCTGGCTATTTGAAAGCAAAATATGAAGCAACTGGAAAAAAGAAAATGTCACAGTCATACACTTGCATGCTCAATCAATAATGCACAATAAAATGTACAGATACATTTTCATTAAATTTTTTCCTTCATTTTCTTGCATGTATGGTGCTGTATAAAACTCTACATGACAACAATAAGTCATATTTAAAAAAATTTTTTGCATGTACTTCATGTAATTCCCATTTGTCTACATTTACACATGATACACAGTTGTGGTTATATTATTATACCATACGCACTCAGAAAAAATGTAGTAAACTTGTTTTCTTTGTTAAAGCGGTGGTAGCCTCAGGGGTGTGTTCATCTTTTGTACCTGTTGTGTGTGTCTTTCACTTAGAGATGTGTACGTAGTTACATTTAAAGTAATCTTTGGAATTAAAAGATTAAGGATTAAAAATGTGTTAAGTACCTATATGTTACTATGTATGTAATACATAAACAATAAAGGTTATACCTTTTATTTTATAAATAGAAAAAGGACAGTTTAGTACTCCTATTTCTTAGCTTAGAAATGAGTTTTATTTATTTTATTTTTTATCTTGTGAGATAAAATCACATTTAAAAGATCAATTCTCACAATGAGGAAGCTTTAGAAGGTTCTTGACCTGTTATATGCTTAAAGATCTATTTTCATTCATTTGTCTTTGTATGAACCCCCCACATTTTTCGTCAATCCAGCCTGCCACTTCAGGACGGTTTCAGATTTCTCCACACCTGATCTCACCTGTAATGATCTCATGATTAGGATCAGGTGAAACCCAGAAACAGAAAAGTGGAACAAAGCAAAAGTAGAACTCGGTTCTTCTCTAGCCTTCCTGTTATATTGAATATGTAGCAGTGGATGCAGATGCAGTCATTAGATCCTGCAGCTTTATGTTCATCTTTCAAACATTTGGGATCATCTTGTCTACCTGGTTAAACAAGTCCAGACCTTTTTAATCCTTCATCTCTTTAAATGCTCTAGATTCTCTGTGATCTTGCTCTCTTTTTTCAGGGCATTACAGTAAAGAATTGTGCCTCAGGTCTGCAGCATTACTGCAGATAATAAAGTTATAATCTTGGGTTTGTTATTTGTCAAAAATCTAAATAAAAAGCATTTTCCAAGATTTCTAAACTTTTTAATATAAAAAATAATGTACAGAGCCCCTAATAGGGCGTGTGCACAAGGACGTTTCTGGTGCATTGTATTTTCTTTCTTTCTTTACTTATTTAACCACAACACCACCATGCCACCAGGAACATTTCAACTTTTTCAACAAAAGCTGATCCTGTAAATATTTTTTTTTCTTTTAGGTTAATAGTAATAAACAATGCACTCACTCTGGTGTGTTCACCCAAATGACATCCAGGTGGCAATAATAAACGCACTCTTTGTCTTTGTATGTATAGCACGTGCAGCGTTTGGCTCTGTTACGTGGATGAGAGTCATGTGGCATTTCTGTAACCTCCCTGTGGTTGTCATGGCCGTCGTCAGATCTGCAGGCTTGTTCTGTCGGTGCTGTCCTCACACCCATGTTCGCTCTATCGAGCTCCAGTGTGCTCTCCTCGTGCGGGACAACCCTGTGCAGCAAAAAGCCTAAAAACAGCCGGAAATAAACGGAGTGAATAGTTTTGTGGAACAAAAATTAATCTACAATATGCTAAAAAGATCTGAAAGTTTTACTACGCACAATACTTATCACAAATATTTAGGATTGCTGCAAAATGCTTTTCAGTCCGATACAGATAGAACTGCAGGATGTCTTCACAACCATGCAAAGCCCTAAAAACAGCAGACGTTTTGGGACTAATTTCCTAAAGTCCACATGATACAGGTGGCTTTAGGGCTTCTACACAGAGTAATTACTCACTCACTCATTCTCTATACTGCTTATCCTGTACAGAGTCGCATGAGCCCTGAGGCCTATCCCAGGGGACTCAGGGAACTAGGTGAGGAACCCCCTGGATGGGGTGCAAATCCATCACAGGGCACACAAACACACATACTCACACACTTTGGAAACACCAATTAGCCTAATCTGAATGTCTTTGGACTGTGGGAAGAAACTGGAGTACCTGGAAGAAACCCACGGGGAAAACAGAGCGGCACGGTAGCCTCACACCTCCAGGGTCAAGGGTTTGAGGCCACCGTGCCGACACAGAGTAAACAGAAATATCTTATTTTCCAAAGATTTCTTAAGTAGAATTTTTAACTACTGAAAAAATTTAATGACTTTCAAAAAATGATCAGAGGGTTAGTCTTTCCTTATTTTTGTATTTTTTATTTTTGTATATAACAGGAAAAAAAGTTTCTCTGGAAGTTCTCCTTGAGTCTTTGTGCATTTCCTTCCACGTCTCAAAACATACCAATATAGAGAAATACGGTATAGGTTTGTGTGCATGTTGCGCTGAAATGTATTGACATCCCATCTAAGATGAATCTAGGATGAGCTTCCGCTTTACACTGAGTTTACAGCAGAGACTCTACGGGATAAAGCGCAAAAAGCTGAAGCATTTAATGAAAATGTGAAAAGAAAAAAGTGTTTTTTTTTCCCTTAAAAAATTACGCCTGGAATGTTTTAGTCAAATTTCCAGTTTGGTTGAGAACGTTAATCAGCTTTAAAAACTCACATAAACATATATAATATATAGGAAATGTTGGAAACGATCCCGTTATTAATTACAGTGTCTTCAATCAATCATTCAATTCCTGGTGTAACGCGGAGCCTCCAGAGCTTCACTTAGCGCGTGTGGAACATTCCAGATCAAAACTCATCCACAGGACTTACTCTAAACATCTCCGACTTTCATCATCATCCTCTCTCATTAAAAAAAATAGATAATTAATACCGTTTGCGCGAGCGGCTGTTAATCCGATTAAAATCAAAACGCCCAAATCCAGAAGCGACGTCTTGGCCATCCCCAGGGGTTTCACTCCAAAAGGAAAAAAAAAAAAAGAAGAAGAAAAACAAAACGTGTCCAACGAACCAAAGAGTGTTCAAATTATTCCCCGGTGACCTCCAAGAAACCACATTTTCAGCCAGAAGCACCGCATTTTCCCGGGGAAACCGTGCGCTTTTCACATGGCACGCGCTCCAGAGAGACCTGCATCCAGGAGTGTGAGCGTGTGTGTGTGTGTGTGGGTGTGTGTGTGTGGCTGAATGCTCAAACAGGTTTTTTTTATAGAGTATAACTTCTTCAGAGCACCACCCTCCCCACTGCAACCATGTGATATAGCCATCACCTCAAGAAAGAAGGCACTGCTGCGCCCGCGTCATGCATCATCACCATCATCATCATCATCATGCATCCTCCTCTTCCTCCTCCTTCTCATCATCATCATCATCATGCATCCACCTCCTCTTTATCATCATCATGCTTCCTCTTCGTCATCATCATCATGCATACTTTTCCTCCTTCTCCTCCTCTTCATCATCAGCATGGTGCATCTTCCTCCTCCTCCTCCTCATCATCATTATCACTATCATGCACCCTCCATCATCATCATCATCATCATCATACATCCTTCTTGTTTTCCTCGTCTTCATCATGATCATTATGCACCCTTCTCCTCCTTCTCCTAATTATCATCAACATCAAGAACAAAAATATAAACTTTATTATATAAATAATTTATTTATAATGATGTACCACACTGTAAGACCATTACTTTTCTTTAGTTTTTTTATTATTAAAGCATGCTGACAGTGCTGAAAGTTATTCAACATTCATGCTGTAAGGTCCTTTGTTTAAAAAACCTAGATGTGAGCGAGTGTGTGAATGTCCTGTATATGGTTGGCACCTGTATATGGTTGGGGGACCTGAACCCTATCCCAGGAGACTTAGGGCACAAGGCGGGGTACACGCTAGACAGGGTGCCAATCCAACACAGGGCACACACATACACATGTATCCACTCTTTACACACTATGGGCATTTGGGAGCGCCAAGTAGCCCAATCTGCATGTCTTTGGACTGTGGGAGGAAACCGGAGCACCTGGAGGAAACCCACCAAGCACGGGGAGAACGTGCAAACTCCATGCACACAGAGACGGGAATCAAACCTGGACCCTGGAGGTGCAAGGCGACAGTACTAACCACTACACCACCGTGCTGCCCTCTATCTGTTCCATAAAATCCCAATATAATGCATTTAAATTTGTGGTTGTAACCTGACAAAATGTGGAAAAGTTCATTAGGTTTGAATACTTTTGCAAGGCACTGTAAACTACCAGTTTTAAATATCCTGAGATTCCATTCATCCGCTAATGCAATATTTAACACATGATGACCAGTTTGCCTTTGCCAGTTTATGTTACAGCTGCCGTAGACAGGAATTGAGTCAGTAGAGTCACTCATAATCATAATTATAATTAGTCACTCAGTTTTAATGACTGTTTACCATGCTGTCTGAACATGCCATGGTGTAAAGATTTTGGGTGTGCTTTTATAGGAAGATAATTAATTATGGCATGCTTTAATCTAAGCTGATTATTTTTCAAAAGCAGCATAATCCACACTGTTTTTTTCACAAGAAAAAAATACAAGAACGAGCAAAAATAAACAAAATCAATAACTTGTTTCCACAAGATAAATATCTTGTTCCAACAAGATCATAACTTGTGCGCACAACATAATAATAAAAAGTTGTTTATCATGTGAGAACGAGTAGTTAATTTTATGGGAACAAGATATTATCTTGTATGAACCAAGTGTTATTATCTTGTGTGCAAAAGTTGTTTATTTTGTAGGAATTTTGTAGGAAAGTTATTACATACACAGCTCACCTTCTAACCACATGTCGTTCCTGAGCTGCCAGTGATCCAGACTCCCTCTACCCTCCGGACCTGTCTGACCCATCCTGGTGCCCCGCTTCTGGTTGGAGATCTCGTCACATGGATGCCCCGTGTGTCT
>JAQMYL010000016.1:4663636-4675592 GCA_030014365.1 Clarias pachynema | reverse complement strand
TGACATTTGCCATCTCCACATCATTGCATTCAGTTTTTATTCACAATTTGTTTAGTGTCCCAACTTTTTTGGAATCCAGTTTGTAGTACACTTAAAATATTTTGGCCTTGTGTAGCTTTTATTTACTGATATTTAAAGTTTACTTACATAAATTGTTTGTAAATTTAATTAAGTCTATTTTTTACCATTATTGACTACTATATATTTTTTAAACTAACGTATTTTACTTGAATGGAAATTTTGCATGTAATTTTAATATGTGTAAGTAATATCAAACTTGATCACAGCTGTGATGCGGTCACAGCTGCGGTGGGTGCAGCTTGATTGTGACCTCAACAATTCCACAAATACCACTTGCTATCAACAGATTATAATTTGTTTGTTTATTTAACAAGATATTTTGCTCCAACAAACCATATTCTTCTGCAACTGGTGGAACTATCGAGGTGATAGACAGTCTGGTAAATCCCTTAAGGACTAGTATTTCCATTTATTCCATTTTATGAAGCAGATACTGTAGGTTTAAGGGCCTTGCTCAAGGGCCTAACAATGGCAACCTGGTGGAGGTTGGTCTGAACCACTGATCTTCCAATCAGTACCTGTCAAGTGCTGAATACCTTCTGAGCCTGGGCCACTGCCCACTGCCCTACCAATACTATCATAGTAATTGCAGTAATGAGCCACTGTATCAAAAATGTTAGATTTGTTTGCAGTCCAAACATATAACTCTGATTGTCAGTTTTTAGTTTGTGCAGAGTGCAGGAGGATTAAAGGAAACACAGGCATTAGGCCTGTTTGGGAAGCAAAGCAACCAGTCACTTCACCATCAACAAACCTGAGTGACCTACAGGCATCCAAACATACAACTTCATCAAAACACATTGTGTCCATGAACCCATCAGATCTGCTTCTTTGCACTAAGAGAATAAAATACTATACAAAATATTATTTAGCAAGTGAAGATCCTAATGAAGATCGAGGGGAAGATGCTGAGAGTAAGCAAAGCATCTACTGGAAAACTGGTTAAGTATTTAAAATATATAAAATATATTTTTAATTGTTGTATTTGTCACAAAATAATGGCATATGTGTAATTTCAAAATATTCATAGACAACTGTAAAAATAGTGAAACATAGTGTAGATATGTACTACAGCTAGAACATTTAGCAAAGTGTCTTTTTTTCTAGATTCGTCCTGTATTTCTGTTTTTATATTAAAAATATATATATAATTGAAAAGTCAAAGACCTCAGACCATAATTAAAACCATACAACAACATAACCTCTTCTGACTGCAAATATACAGCTGTTATTTACAGTATATTACCACCTACCTGTATTTACATAACATTAATCTCATTGCAATAATGAAAGAACAACAGTACCATGCATTAACTGCTTTATTGGCATATTCTTTGAACTTGTCTTTGAACTTTGCAAAAGGTACTGTACACAAAACCTGCATCCCTAAACTCTCTGTTGGCAGCAGGAGCATGAGGAGCATGAAGAGAGTTGTAGTGTTTGGCTCTTGCTCGTACGTTCTGTTTATTATTTTTTTCAACATCATGAGCAGGAATACATGAGGAAAGGACAAGTCGTAAAACAATGTCTGAAACCTTATTATGGGGTCAAAGAATGCAGTGTTCACACATCAGCACATATTTAAAAATCTGTTTGCTGGACATTTAGGACAAACTTTGGCCACTTGTAGTAGGCATATTATTATTATTATTATTATTATTATTATTATTATTATTATTATATATATTTTATTGTTTATATTATTATTAATATTATTATTATTAATTATTTGCTGTTTGAGGACAGACACTGTGGTCCAGAATTCCTTAATCTATTATAATATGGAACATAACGTAACATAAATTTAATATGCAGTGTCTGTATACTGGAGTGATGAACAACATTCTTCTGAAAGCTTTTTTTTTTAGCCTGTTTTCTCCCTAATTTGTTATTTAAAATTCCACCAGGCAATGCTAATCATGCTTCCTCCGTAACATGTCACATCCCTATACCTTTCAAACATCCACTCATTCTTCATAAGAGTGCAGACACACTCAGAGGAAGACTATCTTATCTATCCCTTTCCCTCTCACCCAGACAGCACAGCTACTGTAGTTTTGCTCTCCTGTGCTCTACACCACCAACTGCTGTGACACCATTGGAATTTGAACTTATGGTCTTTCAAGGACATGGCAAATCTTTTCTGCTGCACCACTCATATGGCTTGCATTATTTTTAAAAAGCAAAACCCCTGTGCCCTGTGAATGAGAGTTGAGACATTTTAAAATAAACCACGCTAGAAAGGTTTTATCATAGGAGAAAGTCCTGTGGACCTTCAGTCCATGCCAGCCAAACATCACTTGCATAAATGTCTGTTTTTTACTTACAGTACCTGTGTAGAGATCAACAATTACATCAACACCACTGCCAGTTGAACTGACACAACACTGATCGCCAACTTTCCAACAGTAAACTGGTGACAGGACCTTGAGTAGTCAACACTTACTTATGCCCACAAGGACCAAAGGCTACCTGTCCAGTCCAATCCTACAAAAAAGCCAATGCAACACAAATCACTGAAAAAGTAAATGGTTAGGATAGAAAGGCACAAGAACAAAATACCCAAGCCTGCTGACCCGACTTCCTAAACCCCCAGATCCCAACCCAATCAAGCACTCCTGGGATACACCAGACAACAGGTGAACAAGTCAACAGTGTCTCCACGTCGCAAGCCACAGCTCCAAAAGGATCTGCTACCAATGTCCTGGTGCCAGACACCACAGCACACCACCAGAGGCCCTTAAGCGCCATGCCCCAAGGTCACAAGGGGACAAGGGGAACCCAAAACCTATGTGGTTTTAATGTTAATATATTTTATGTTATGGTTGTTTGGTGTGTATGTAGTTTTGTTTTCAGCTTTTCTGTTACACAATCTAGCCTGAATTGTTTGGCATTGTTTAGCAGTGAAGGCCCTGTGTAATGTAAATAGTATCTTTGTCTGGGATTAGAAAAAAAGCCTTTGCATTAAAAACATCTGCTTTGGACAAAGAGTGATTTACTTTATCAAGTACAAATTAAATTTTAGATTCAGAACAGGACCCTGTTTCTTAACAAAATTATTTTCTTTGACTTCAGAGAACTCTATGCAGATGGGATAAAAACAAATGACTGTATAATAGAGTTCAGTTTTGTTTGTTTCTTGGGTTCTCTTTGTACTACCAAATCACAAACATAAATGGCTAAAAAATGCATACTGCATGCAACAGTCATACTGCAGATGTGGAAATGTGGGAGATTTTCTGTGTTTCCATGTGAACGGTACAAACCACACAGTTTGTAAATTAACAAGTATAGTTCCAATTTATGATTTGTGTACAGATCTTTTAGCAGAATATTAATAGACTTTATTCACATTTCACCACCAGTCCTGATCAACTACAGATGCATGGTCTGTTAAAGAATTGATCAATTGCGATTAGGAAGTGTGTTGTAACAGGAAAATAATAAAAGATGAGGTGGAACCCATTGCAAAACACAGTGACTGGTACCAAATCTGAATAGACTGTCTGGCCAAAAACTAAATTTCAGAAGGGTCAAATTATTGAGTTAAGAAAATAACTAAGGAGAATTGAAGTGATTGGAACTGGGTTAATGGAACACATTATCGAAACTTGGAAAGATTGTGCTGAACCGTAAATTTTGTGGAAGCTATGTGACCATAAGAAAAACACTTGTTAGTGAGAAAAAAACAAAAGCACTTTAAATTTGATAATGAGCACATATATGACCTGTAAAATTCAGACATTGGAGCAATGTCAAAAGGTCATCTGGTCTGATGAGTCCAGATTAAACTTTTTTCCAGAGTGATGGATGTATTAGGCTAAGAAGAAAAGCACATGAAGCGATGCACCGATCATGCATAGTGGCTACAGCACAAGCCTCTGAAGGCAGTGTTATAATCTGGTGCTTCAGTTCAATGTTGTGTGCTGATAAGTCAGCTGATAACCTGATGTACTGAATGACCAGGTTATTACATCTATGGAGTTTTTTAAATTGATGGCACGGCCATTTTTCAGGAGTCAAACTGTGAGAGAGTGATGAGTGATTCTGAGAGCATGAGGAATCATTTTCACACATAAAACTCTTTCACACTTAAGCATTAGTATATATTTAAAAAAAAAAAAAAAAAAAAGAGTTTTCAAATGAGACTGAAAATTCAGTCAAGTTGTTTAAGTTTGTGTCTGTCCCACTCATATGCCCTTAGGAAAGAGGTTCCTCTGGGGTTCTTTGGATGAATAAAAATGCTTAGTCCCAAATGTATACTATCTGGACTACATCTGGACTCATACTGGATGTGAAGAATTGTGCTGCACTGGTTTACAAATCAAAGAACTATTAAAATGGACCAATTTACATTTTGCCGTCATTTTTAGACATTCAGATAGTCTCCAGTGTGTGTGTAAATGTAATGAAAAAAACAAATCCCTGCTTTTTTTGACCATTGTACATTTTTGAAGTGGAAGTGCTTAAACAAGATAATGAGGTTTTTCCCAATGTGTCTCCTGTTCTTTGGAGGGGAATGGATCAGCAATAGCCCATACATTTCGCTTCCCATTTATGTTAACTTGTTAAACAAATAGTAAAATATGGGGCCTTTATGAGTTCCAAATTTAAACTGCTTAATTCTATGCATTGGATTCTGCCAAATTTAGAAAGTGGAAGGTGCTTTGCTTAAACAAATTAATCGTACATTGAAGCCTTAATTTAAAGTTATCTTAAAAACTACATATGATCATTATGATCAGGTGTCCACATATTTTCGATCATATAGTGGACTGACATTTTCTGTATGTTTTTTTTTTTACATTCCTCACCTCCCCCCCCCCCTCTTTCCCTTCCTTCAGGCAAGTAATTTAAGTAACTCTATTTGCAGTAGACAAGATGACAGTGAAGATACTTCCCCATTGTCTTTATGTCATTGCCCCTGTTGAAATATAGATGATGATGAATATCGCTTTCTAAAAAGGAAAAGCACCACTCTACTGAGGTCAGTTTGAAAGGTAAATGAAGGATGAAGCTCTATCTGGTCTCCCAAAGCATTAGCCAATTTTCATATGTAAAAGTACATATGTTCAAGTACAAAATGTTCTTGTTTCTTATTTCCTTGTTTTTTTTTTGTTTTTTTTTTCAAATCTAATATGGTGTGAGAATAGCATTTTAATTAAAAACATATCCGAATAGGTCATTCAACATTTTGTCATTTTATTAGTTAAATGACTGGGTAAGTTTGGCTCCACAGTATTATTCAAACATTTGCTTAAGTTAAATGACTTTCAACAGCAGGCTGATAAACAAAGCAGACAGATGGGAAAAGATGGTAATGATGACTTTTTGTGTTTAGAGCCATTATGGCAATCTAAAAGCTAAATCTCTTGTCTGTTAAATCTTCTTTTACCAAAAATTCTTGCTGGGCTTATGATCGATCCCTATGGAACTCCACAGACTGTGGGAATGCAGATTCATGCATTCAAGACCTGTTTTCTCATGTACAGTATCAGGAGTAAGTGCATTCCTTTTTGTTTGTTCAGCATTTTAATGTTTGGTGTTGGCCTGGATAAATATGTAGCCAGAGGTTTCATGATTGAGATAGGGTCGCCTGTAAATGCCAAATACAGTTACAAACCAGAAAAGCCAAAGAAAAGTAAAAAAAAAAAGCAAAACAAACGGAACTGCATGTCTGTTAATGTTGTAATGTATTAGCACTGTCTTTACCTTTATCTAAATCCTAAGTGGGCATGGCCAAAACTGGATGTGTAAATGGGTCCATGGTGGGACTATATCTCAGGTACGATGTCTATCCTTTTACATTCAAACCTAGGGGCAATTTAGCATAGTTTGCATATGTGTTTGTGGGAGGTGGAAAGGAAACCAGAAAACACAAGAGTAAATGCATGCAGATGTAAGGAGAACATGAAAACTCTGTACAGACTATAGCATGAACTCAGTATGGAGTCACCATCACCACTGTGTCACCTGTAGTAACGTCACCTATAGTAACTTCACAATTACTCAAAACATCCTCCAGTTAATTGTCTTCTGCATTCTTTCAAACAGATTCAGTATAGCCAATCGGTAACAAGCATGTGACGAACAATAAGGACCGTTCCTTTCCATTTTGAGTTAATGAGTTATTTGAGTTGTTGTGTTTTGGGTTTTCCTGTCATGTCCATAGCCATTTAATATGTTTTGTAATAGGTTTTGCCACCATAGTATCATTAGCATTTGGTATTATTCAAGTTCAATAACTAGTTTTCCTTCATCGTCGCTGCTGGACCTCTCCTCCTCCTCCTCCTCCTCCATGTAGCTAGGTAAAGTATTATGTTCTGCCGCATTACTGTGTATACTGGATGTGCTAGTTGGATTTGGATGTTTGTAAGAGCTGTTAGTCTGGTTTGAGCATGAAGGACGGGTGTACACTGGTGTGGTTTTTATTATCTGACAGTGTTCTGTGTGGCAAGGTGATGTCATGTAGAGTTCGTTCAGCATGATGGGTCCATCTGTTTCTCGCTCTGTCGATGGCCTTTGCGCTTGTAAGATTGTTGAATGAGTCAGTTGCCTTGCAGAGTTTTTGGTTTGTGTCTCTTTTTGGACCTCCTTCTGAATGTCATTCAACAAAGAAGGATGAGCCAAGAGATGCCTTATGTCACCTGGTCCTCTGGATAATGACGTAAACCTTTCACAATGTCCAAGAGAATCCTGCTTCTTCACCTTTGTGTGACTTTGATCTGTTTGTTTTGGAGCCGCATTGGGACTGTTTTCCATAACATGAGCTTTGTTGGTGAGACACTTTCTTTCGTGCAATGGGCTGGATTTTTCACAAACTGAAAGTGTTGTGCTGATGGAAACAAGCTCGGGTGGAGTTCTGGTGATATTAGACACGTGCTGGGATGTGGAAAGGTTTGGATGTGTTTTCACCGCTTTCTGAATATAGCTGTCAGTGTAATTGGCCTCCTGTGTGAATACAAAAGACAGGCTGAAGAATGTCAGCAAATATTGGAATATGATGTTATTTACTTAAAGGAGTAAATATTCTAAAGAGAGGAGCACCGTTACACACCTTGACCCATATTTACACCTTTAAAAAACTGGCCAGCTACCATTGAAATCCAGTGGCTATAAATGCAGACTAGCAAACATTATGCTAATAGTTAGCCTAGTTAAACTACTTTGCTAGCAAGTGTTAGCCTTCTTTCTACCAGGATGGCAAGGAAAACAAACATCAAACGTAAATATAAAAATAGTCTTAATGCCAAATTTATTTAGTAGTGATCTCATAATAGGAAATATTAAATATAATTGCAGAGTTGCATCATGCCTAGAAGGAGGGGAAAAGAAACAGACCTGGGTAATTCTAACTATACATTTTACTCTTAGTAGAATTCTTTATGAAGACATCTATTGGTTACAACTTAAGTAGATTTTTTCTCCTGTGATATTACCTTTAATAAGAAGCATAGCAGAAAAGGCACATAAAAACACCTTTACTCAAGAAAAAATTGGCAGTCTTGGAGGCATGAACTACACTCAGATCATTTTAATAATCTGACTAGGCTAGAAATGTTATGGGTGTAGCTTTTGTTGGGAAGTTGGCAAACACTCAATGAGCTCCTCACTCCTTTGACTTACCTCTCCTTTATTTTCCAGAGCATACTCCTCCTGTTTTGTCCACACGCCCTGTGTTTTCCATGTTCCCAGCCACTCTGGTCCATCTCCTCCTCTGTTCTTAGGTTCCAAGGGGATCCACTGCTGTTTCTCAGCACCAGCTTCCCATTGGAGCTTTAAGCTTTGAGGAGAACAGCTCACCGGAGGCCCTAAGGGGAGAATAAATTAATTCCAGTTGTTACAAATCTCTGAAAAAGCCTTCCATAGCTTGCAGAGATTTGTAGCCAAAGTTTGGCCTCGGCTTGCCTCGGCAGTCCCCTGAGGTATTGGTGTGTAACCTTCAAAGCTTGAATTCCACAAACTTAACCGCTTTCACGTAGCTAGAGCCAAGACATGTCGAGATGTAAGTGTCTTGTTTTTAACACCTCCTCTATCCAAGAGAAAATTGTAATACACAACCGGAGCAGGCTGGTAACTGGCAAAAAAAAATTGTTATTACTAATAGAGACGTATACACATTTGATGTCGTAATGTTACCTTAAAGAGGACTCAAACACCTATACACAAAGAAAATATGAAAAAGCATTGTATAATAATAAGCGACCTGACCAATGACTCAACAGTTTATATTATGCAGCTTTCTATAAGGGGGTGGCACAGGGGTGTAGTGGTTAGCACTGTCGCCTTGCACCTCCAGGTCCGGGTTCGATTCCCAGCCAGACTCGATTTCCATCTCTGTGTGCATGGAGTTTGCATGTTCTCCCCATACTTGGTGGGTTTCCTCTGGGTACTCCGGTTTCCTCCCACATTCCAAAAGACCTGCAGATTAATTGCCGTTCTCAAATTGCCCGTAGTGTGTGAGTGTGCGTATGTGTGTGTGTGTCCTGTGATGGATTGGTACCCTGCCCCTGGGATTGGCTTCAGACCCCCGCGACCCTGAATACAGGATATTTTCAGATTGGCTCCATTTTTATAATGGCCAGGTCTTAAACACAAACTAGTTAGATTGTCCCCCCAATGTGACCTCATATAAGGGAAAACCTCCCCCGGCTTGTTGCTCAGCTCTGCTGCTCTCTGGTGGGACATGCTTCAATAGCACATTTACACTGAAAGCGCATGTTTGGAGGAAGAATGAAAAAGAGGGAAGTTGGGGTATAAACAAATGCATTATGTGCAGGGAACAGTTTTTCAGCTGGAGCATAACACACTCTGGGGGAGCTCTGAGACCTGTGCTAGTTTTAATCTAGAGCCATGGTTTCAATTACCATTAAAGCTATGCCTTGCTGACCAATCAGATTCCAGAATTCAAACATGCAGATACTAAAAATAATTGTCAACCCTGATCATTCAGGTCATGGTTGATTTTGTTGAACTCTTGCACGTGCCTCTGTGCTCTAAGTGGAAGCTCAGGTCAAGACGGTCATTTGTAATGGAGATGTGCAATTAATAAAACCTCCCAACCCCTAGGCTTTTGCTCAGTAGGGACCTCCATGCTGGATCCTCTGTCCTCTCCCTGATAAGATCTAATCAATCAACCTCACTTAAAGGAGTTAGTTAGTTGAAAAGACAGTGGAGGAGTTTGGTGCAGAAATCAAAACTTCTCCCCACGGATTTAGAGTAACGCCAACCAAAAAGGAAAAAAGAGAAAGACTCATCAGAGTGAAGAATGCTTTTCTAATCAGGCTTATCAAGGGGAAAAGGAGAGGTTTTGTTTATTCTTAGCCCTTCTGATCATCCTTTGACCTTTCTTATTTTTGTTACTGTGACTAATTCACATGACCTGTGACCTATTGAAAGGGAATCTCCTTGGAACTGCTACAAGGCAAGTCAACACTGTTAGGACTTAAAAGGATTAAATGTTTTTTCTTAAACAGGATTCTGCTATTAAATGACTGTGAACGATTAGGAAGAGGGCAAGAAGGTAAAATACTATATTTAAAAAAAATATATATATATAGACTCCAAAGGAAGAGAGAGAAAACAATCAACCTGACCTTCTCATTTTAAATAAACTTAACACAGTCTGGTTTGAAACCTACATTGAAATCATCCAAAAATAAATGTTCTGTTAAGAGTGTAATTAAGAATTGTCTGTGTAACAGATGCAGTGCAAAAGACTACCAATTTTTATTGAACTTTAAATAATAGTGGTGAAAGTGGATTTATTAAAATGTTTGACTTGAAATTAACTAGATTGTATTATAATAAATAAACAAATAAGGTGATACTGTAAAGTCACAGAAAGAGTTCTTCTCTTTATGTTACATAAATTTACCACAGCACTGAATCTGAAATCTCTTTTCTTATCGTTATTTTCTCTAACAGTAGCTCTGAGAATTTAAGTCTAAGCTTTATACGGATACAATTGTTTTAATGTTTTATTGTTCCTGTAGTTACAGCTTATTCACAGCGACCTATCAAAGAAAAACTGTCAATAATTAATATACATAATAGTTTCTGCATTTCTATTAGGAAATGTTTATTTAACATTATGAAAGGAATCTCAAATGTGAGGGTTTTACAAAGGAGATTAAAGTTTATTAGTAGCCTGACAATTTAAATCGTTTTGTCTTTTTGAGAGAAAAAATTTATTATTATCTTAATAAAAAAAAAAAAAAATGTAACTGTTGGAAAATAATGAACTTTTTGCATTGAATGACAAATGCTACACAATTATTTTAGTCCCTGCATAAAGTACAGTGTCATTTACAATATAATTTGTCATTAAATTAAAACAAAAACTGTGGATAACTCAGAAAACTGAACATTTTTGCCAAGTGTTGTATTCCTTACATATTCTAATGCACTTAAAACCAATTCAGAGTGATATACAGTACTGTAGCAGTTCGCTCAGCATTACTCAATAGTCTTATGAGAGAAAATGGCTATAAAGGTCTCCACATCCATTTTTCTATAAAATAGCCTGAGTCAGTCAATTGTTATTTTAAGACATGAAGGTCAGCTGTGAAGGTCAGCTGTGGTGGAAAGTTCATTTCTTTTGGGGAGCAGTGTGAGATGGTGTGCATTAAATAATTGTCAGTTGTCTCCATCTTGTGGAGATGTACAGTTACATATCAGGTTTGTCTTTTTACAGTTTCTGCTAATACACATGCCTGTTACTCATTTTTAGTTTGAGAGTGGCTTTTTGCAGACACAAGTCGGCCCACTGCAGTCATTCCTATAAACATTCAGAGAGTGGAATGCCTGATCCTTGAAAATCGATGGATAAATTTTCATCAACTTGCAGAAGAGATGCATCTGTCTGAGGGAACTGTACACACAATAATTTAACACCACCACTTGTATATTACAGGATCTCAGCTGAGATTTATTGCCACATCTGTCGAACAGTCCTGACCTCGCACCATGGCATTTCCACATGTTTGGAATTAAAATTAAACTCCATTAAAGGAGTTCCTGGGAGGCCAACTTTTCAAATGTGAAGCAGTTTGGTCGTGGCTCTGGCGTACTGAGAAAACTTTCTACCTTGATGGTATCCAAGCACTAGTGAAATGCTAGGATAAGTTCTGTTTTTCTGCACAAGCAAAAGTCCTGGCTTGACTTGAACATTCCTTGTATTTAATATATAGTTTTTTTTAAGCTGTAGAAAAAGTTATCACTGTGTTCACTTAAATTTAGGTTTACTACTAATGGCATTAAAAAACAGAAAATAAAACTGATAACTTCTATAATACAGGCCAGACAATAATGAAGGCCATCTTATAACAGATGCCTATCTCTGTCACCACTTGTTATTGCTCATGTGTGCACAAGTTATTGCATTGTATAAAAAAGATTTTTATCTGCAGAGATTTAAAATCACGCTAGGCTTTTGCATGAAAACAGCTGGGTTATTTGTATTTACGCTGACACTTTGTTAATTTACAAAGTAAAGCAAAGTACATTCGGAACATGAAAACCTTTATTGCTGCATTTGAGCATACCTTTTGGCACTTTACAAGCTCCATATGTTTCAGACAAGAAAAGAAGCTAACAACATATTGCATCTGTTGCAAGCACTACCATGACCATATGCACCCATGAATATGGAGCATTTTTAATCTACCTTCTTTCTGCAATATTTATCGTTGTTGCACTGCATTACTTTGCATTCTGATAAGTATTAGTTGATAATACATCCAGCACTATGTCCTGGTTTTTAGACAGATGGGGACAGAGATAAGCGTCTGTCATAGGACTGGTCTGGCTTGTATGTCTGTAGTGGGCCATATTATCTTTCAACTTATGTTATGGTTAACATGCTTTTTACTCA